>VDFB02000015.1:200805968-200989755 GCA_007258455.2 Sequoia sempervirens | reverse complement strand
ATTGTTATGTCGTGTGGGGAAACATCTGGGGTTAGCCCCAAATTGGATTTTTGTTATACATTTGGTTTGAAGCCTGCAATGCATGGTGCGAATGTTTTTGATAATACGTTGTTTTCACCAGAGATGGAGATGAATGATCTACGGCCGGTTAGTGGTCCCCGCATAACGAAGATTAATGGGTGTTTGGAAAGATGCAAAGAGAGACCGAAATTGGTTATCCCGATGGAGTTGCTTGCAGATGATATTGAATACTATTCAAGGCACTCCTTTTATTGCAAGTTCATGGGTCTGAGAGTTTCGCTACAATTTTTGGAATCCTGGGCTTAGCGGACATGGATGCCGGAGGGGGAAATGGAGATTAGGCTCCTTATGAACAACTATTTTATGGTATCATTTGATTGCATGGCAGATCAAAATAAGTTCTTTGAGGGTGGTCCCTATTTTTATAACCAGGTGGGATTATTTATCAAGCCATGGCATGCGGGCTTCAACCCGACCGAGGCGCTACCAAGTTAGATTTCAGTTTGGGTTTGGTTGTCGTGGTTCCCGGTTGAGTGCTGGCAGGATGATGTGTTGCTTTTGGTGGCTTTAATGCTTGGTAAACCTGTTAGGTCTTCTCAGCAGACGCAGTTTAAGAACGTAATGACTTTTTCCCGTATCTATGTAGAAATTGATCTAAGCAAACCATTGCCAGATTCTATAGAAGTGTGTGTTGGATCCTATACTTGGGTGCAACAACTAGATTATGAAACCCTACCTTTTCGATGTCGTCTCTGTCACGAATACAGTCACTTGCAACAGAGATTCCCTAGGGCTAAGCTTGTGGCACCCCAACCTTCTGAGCCTTCTTGTAATCCACCTAGGTCTGATAAGGGGGAGGAGCCTATTCCGAGTGATGGTAATGGTGATGATGGTTATGTCCCTGTCAAGGCTCGCAATAGGAATCGGGGGCAAAAGAAAATCTTGAGGGAGAGGCAGGATGATGACACCTTTAATAGGTTTGAGGTGTTGGATGATCTCAGCCAGCAAGAAGTGAATCTAGGGCTGTTGAACCTAAATCAGGGTACTTTGGGTTTAGGTCAGGATGGTCCTCCTTTGGAGGCTATGCAGGTTGTGCAAGAGGATGGTGTTGGGCTGATGGAGGTAGATCAATAGTTTCCTATTTAGGTTGAATTGGATTCTACTCTTGGAGCTACGAAGAGTGGTGGAGGTGGTTCCCCATTGCCCCTGAAAGATGGTACGGATGTGGGTAAGAGCTCTTTGTCTTCTTCTCGCTTGAGTATTCTGCAAAAGGAACTAAAGAAAGGGGTTGGTGAGAGAACTTCCAAGCTGGGCAAGAAAAAGGATATGGATAAGATTAAATTAACTGGGGAAACTTTGGTGGAGTCAGGTTTGGTCAAGACTCTTGATTCACATTTTTTAGGCCCTCAGAAATGATCGTTCTCTCATGGAATGTAAGGGGCTTGAACAGTGGCCCTAGACAAAAAGTTGTTCATGATTTGGTTAGGAATCATTCTTCAGTTGTTCTTTTCTTCAGGAGACCAAGTTATCTATGGAAAATATGTTGGATATGGTACCTAGGTTGTGGAAATGTGGTGAATTCTAGTGTGTGGGGGCTCTTGGTGCTTCTAAGGGAGTGGCTTGCTTCTGGAACCCTCAAAAGATTTGCCCTCTTTGGTGGATGCCCTCTTTGGTGGATGTCCTCTAGATCCTCTATGTCCCTGGTCACCTCTTGTTATGAGACTGGTGAGTGTATTCTCCTCTCTAATGTGTATGCTCATGTTGAGTTCCAGGGTAAACAACTTCTTTGTTCCCATCTTCGTTTTGTTCGCATCTTAGCTCCTTTCCATCCATGGGTTTTGGCTGTCGATTTTAATGCTATAGTTGATTTGTTTGAGAAAAAAGGTGGAATTGCTAGGTTGGAGCCTTCTGCTCTGTTACTCAGGGATAGCATTTCAGATTTAAATATTTTTGATGTTCAGCCCAATAATGGTCGGTTCACCTGGAACAATAGGAGAATTGGTGAGAGTTGTGTTGCTGAGAAGCTTGACCGATTCTTGGTTTCCTATTATTGGGTTAGAGACTTGTGGTCTACTAGATTTGAAATTCTTGATTGGAGAGGTTCTGATCATTGGCCTATTAAACTTAGTATTATATCTACTTGGACGCCTCATTCTCCCTCCTTCAAGTTTCAGCTTATGTGGTTACGGGATTCTACTCTTCATGAGCACATGGCTGAGTGGTGGAGGATTGGAAGACCTGCTTTTGGTACGACAATGTTCACTTTTGCTAGGCTTCTTCAGTTTGTCAAATATCAGCTTAAAACGTGAAATCGGCGATGTTTTGGTAATATCTTTCATGCTAAGGTCACTGCTCATGAGGAGTTGAATAATATTACGTGGTTGATTCGTGAGAATGGGGCTTCTAAGGATCTTCTGAGGAAGGAGGAAAGGACTTTGAAAGTGGTTGAGGAATTTGAATTGAGGGAAGAGATCTATCAGAAGCAAAAGGCCCGAGTTGAATGGCTTCAGGAAGGTGATAAAAACACTGCCTTCTTCTTCAATTATGTGAAAGATAGGAGGCATGGTAATTCCATTCCTGTTCTAATGAATGATAGGAGAGAACGTCTTGCCTCGCACCAGGAAGTCTCTACTGAGGCTTCTCAGTACTTTGCTCCTTTATTCAGGGAGGATTCACAAGGGGGCTCTATTGAGGAAGCACATGTTCTTTCTTTTTTTCCTCAGTTGGTCTCCAAGAGGTGAATGAGTCTCTGATGAAAGAGATTTCTCTTGTTGAGCTAGAGGGTATTGTGTTTCAGATGAAGAGGGGTAAATCTCCTGGCCCCGATGGTTTCCCGATTGAGTTTTACCAAGAATTATGGGATATCATAAAGTTGGATCTTTTGGCGATTGTCCTTGAGTCCCAGAGGAATAAGCAAATGCTTCGTGCTTTGAATTCCACTTTCCTTGCTCTCATCCCCAAGTGTGAAGGGGTTGATAGGTTAGCGTAGTTCTGACCTATCTCTCTTTGCAATGTGGCATATAAAATCATTTCGAAGTTCATGGCTGAGAGGTTGAAGAAGTGGCTTAAAGTGCTGATTTCAAAGGAGTAGAGTGGTTTTGTGGCTGGTTGACAAATTTTAGATGGGGTTGTCATTGCTTTGGAGACCATCCACTCCATGGACAGATCCCAGGAGAAGGCAATGTTCATTAAGCTAGATATGGCTAAGGCTTATGACAGGGTTAGATGGTCTTTCCTGCGGAAGGTCCTTATGTCTTTTGGTTTTGGTGAGGAGTGGATCCAATGGGTCATGAGTTGTGTCACGTCTGTTTCCTTCTCGATTTTGATAAATGGAGATCATTCTGAACTTTTTGGCGCCTCTAGAGGTTTGCGCCAAGGGGATCCCCTTTCTCCGTATCTTTTTTTGCTTCTTGTGGAAGGTCTTGGGCATTTGTTGAAAAGAAATGTGGAGCTTGGCAACATTCATGGTTGGCGTTGGGGTGGAGATTTTCCTACGCAATACCATTTGTAGTTTGTTGATGATATTGCTTTAATGGGGATGGCTACTGTTAAAGAAGCTACTAATTTGAGGCAGGTGTTGGACTTGTATCTTGTTGCTTCGGGGCAATTGATTAATGAGGAGAAATCATCCATCTTCTTCTTCAATATGTCAGCCCCTATACAGAGGAGAATAGCTAATATCTTGAGGTTTCAGATAGGGGCTCTCCCTTTGACGTATTTGGGTATCCCAATTTCTATTCGCCGACTTCCCAAGGGTTCTTGGCAAAATATTATTGATAAGCTCTGTGCAAAAATTAATCATTGGACCCATAGATGGTTATCTTTTGCGGGGCGGTTTCAGCTTCTCAAGGCAGTGGTGCAGGCTCTCCCTACCTACAGATGTATGCTTCAGGTGGCTTTGATGGGTTTTCTTAGGGAAATGGATTCTCTTGAAAGGCAGTTCTTATGGGCTGGAAGTTTGTCATCTTCCAAGTGGAGCCCGGCCGGGATGCAGTCCCACACCTGGGTGGTCTCTCATTCTCGGCAAGCTCTGTTGTTCGAGGGCCTGGGTTATTCTAGATGGCAGGTGGCGTAGATTAGCTGCACAAGGTGGGATTCTATCCTGGCAAGTATTCTACTGGGATTCCTTCTGCATGATCCTCCTCACACCTCTCACTGTGGAAAGGCTCCTTGATTTGGTACCTTCTAAGGGTGAAACCTAACAAGGAAGGCTTCTATTTTGATTTGGGTGTGACTGCCACCAAGCTCCTTTTCCTCGGGTCGGATTCTTGGGATGGCTCTCCCACTGCCTCTCCTCAGCCCAACCTTGTGGCCAAATTTCTCTGTGGTCATCGGGGTCTAGGGTGAGTGACTTCAAGTCTGTCTCTTCTTTTGGTTAGTTGGAGGTGGCTCATTGGAAGGATCCTGCGGAGTGGCCAGACTTGGGACTTGGGGATGAAAGTGTTGAGCTTCATAAGATACTTTGTAGTAGGAGTTGTAGTTCTCTCTTGGAAGATGATATTCTTGCTTGGACCCATAATCCTAAGGGGATTTATTCTGTTGTTTCTAGTTATCAGGTGTTATTGGCTCAGAAGCTTGCTGGGGTAGAGGTTCACTGGTGGAAAAGGGTGTGGAATAAGTTCTCATGGCCAAAATGCAACTGCTTTGTTTCGACTTTGGCGTGGAATAGGTGCTTGACATGGGATAACATTCGTAAACGAGGATTCCAAGGACCTTCAGTTTGTGTTTTGTGTGGGAGGGAGGAAGAAGATTCTTCGCATTTGTTCTTCTAATGCTCCTTTGTTGTGCAACTTTGGCACTGGTGGTGGGAGGTGTGGAAGCTTCCTTGCATCACAAGCTTTTAGCTGTGAATGGGATAGGTCTCATGTATCTCCCTATGGCAGGTCCCTTTCTTTTGGCAGATGTCTGGTATGCCCTACATAATTCCCTTTCAAGATTTTGCTTGAGTGGAACCTTCGATCTTTCGTAATTAGAAGTTGCTGGGTCGGTAAGGTGGTTTATACCAGGAATGGTGCACAAGTTGGTTGAGGCTTGGTGAGCAGATGTGGTTCTCCCTAAGCAGAGGTGATGCTGAGTTGGTGGAAAGACTGGGTCTTCAGGAAATTCACTCTTTTGTTGTCCATTCAAGGAATGGCAGGTATGGGAAACAGAGAGTTGAACAGGTTGGTAGGTGGTTACCTCCTCCAAATGGCTTTTTAAAGATTAATACAGATGGACCCAGGGAACCGGGTCTGCTGGGATTGGGTGGGTCAGCAGACTCTTAGGCCGCTGATTTTTGTTCCTTCATTCATGAGGGGTGAAGATCTGCTTAACCCCATGGAGGCTTGAATTCTTTATGCCAACGGTGAAGGCCCTCCTTGCCTGGATGCATGGGGAAGGTTATATGCTTCCATCTACAGTCTGATTAATCCGCTGGAATGGAGGGTGTAGATTGACATAAATCGGGTAGCTTGGCTTCAGTGGTTCAGATTCTTTCCAAAGTTAGTTCCTGGATGGAAGTTTCCTTGTCTCACATCCCAGGAGTGAATCGTTGCTGGACTACCTAGCCAAACGCAAGCTCTAAGCATGGCATAGTGGTTAGAAGGTTGAGTACTGGGACTGTGCTTCTAAGTTAAGTGTAATGATGTGGCCAGCTCTTTCTAGATAGTTGATTCTGGCTTTACCGAGGGTTGTTTCTCGTTTCTTTCTACCGGGTCCCTTGGTTTTTATTGTAATGTTGTTTTCTAATTTCCAATAAATTTTTTACCCCTTTCTTTTTTAAAAAAATTTGCTTTATTCAATTACTAATTCTCTTTTTAGAGTGATTGTAACTTAAATATTAACATTACATAAAAAGATACTTATTATTTTTCAAGCTACTCATATAAGTAAATACATATATATATTTATAAATTTATATAATAATTACATTTAATTCTATCAATTTACTTTTGTTAAAATACATTCAAATCAAAAATCATGGCTGATAGAATAGCATACAGCATCACAAATACAACTATATAAATATTAAACACCATAAAATACAAAAGCAAATACATATACATCTGTTTTCACCAAAGTAAATAAATATATTTAATCAAGGACAACCTACCATTATATAATTGAACCTTTTCTCTCACAATTTTAGTCTTTATTTTATAAAATTACATACATATATACATTTGTTTAATCATAAGCAATTTAAATAAATAAACAAAATCTAAAATATTTAATTACCCATGTTATGCACAAATTTCTCTTAATGACAATTCCAAAAGTGCACCTAATTACTCCTATATATATATATATATATATAATTAAAAGTCTCTACTATTAGAGCAAAATTAAATATAATTGAAATATGGCAGTTGCAGTTGAAATCAAACATACGCTACACTAGAAAACCAGTAAAAACAAAAGCCAAAAAACTATGATTATATTTATATATGGTAACCTTTATTTGGTAGTATAAATACAATTCCGTAGAAGGAATTAAC
This sequence comes from Sequoia sempervirens, assembly GCA_007258455.2. Taxonomy (NCBI): domain Eukaryota; kingdom Viridiplantae; phylum Streptophyta; class Pinopsida; order Cupressales; family Cupressaceae; genus Sequoia; species Sequoia sempervirens. The sequence goes on along the minus strand of VDFB02000015.1, from coordinate 200,983,258 downwards.
AACATATATATATATATATATATATATAATCAAAAAAAAAACTCAAATTTAGCCCCTCTGAATTTAAGAGGCGCCAAATTCCCAAAGTATCACAGAATACAAGAAGAGGGAAGTGGTCATGATACAAGCCCCAGCTTATATAAATAAAAAGTAGTAACTTACTACTTTTTGAATATAATTTATCAAATTGGGAAGCTGAGGACTAAGCAAATGGAGAGGGCAAAGGGCACGGTTGGCAAAAGATCTCAAGCAAGGACATTAAAATAAAGATGGATGCCATAATAGGTTTGTGATTTCGATTGGGAATAAAAGTAAATAAAGAGAAGAATTCGCATAGAATTACCCAAGTTTGGTAAAAACAATTCTTTAAAGCTATATATATATATTTATCTTTTCTCTATATGATAAATCATACTGGATGTTGTTGATAAACAAAGCTAAAAATATAAGACTTGCAACTGGGTTTAAAATACTTTTGTTAAGTATTTATTTTTCTTCAACTATTCATTTCCTTTTGAATTTAAATGGAGGGTGCGAAATAAAACACGTCACCTACCTGAAATATGATGCTTGCAAATGAAAATGGTAAGCTGAGTTAATTTCCTTTTGTCCAAAGGGCATGGTTGGCAAAAGATCTTAGGCATGGACATTAAAATAAAGAAGGATGCCATAACAGGTTTGTGATTTTGATTGGGAATAAAAGTAAATAAAGAGAAGAATTCGCATAGAATTACCCAAGCTTGGTAAAAACAATTCTTTAAAGCTATATATATATTTATCTTTTCTCTATATGATAAATCATATTGGATGTTGTTGATAAACAAAGCTAAAAATATAAGACTTGCAGCTAGGTTAAAATACTTTTGTTAAATATTTATTTTTCTTCAACTATTCATTTCCCTTTGAATTTAAATGGAGGGTGTGAAATAAAACACATCACCTGCCTGAAATATGATGCTTGCAAATGAAAATGGTAAGCTGAGTTAATTTCCCTTTGTCCAAACAGCTTCTTTTGAATTTCCTCGGTTGTAAAATTCCTTAACTTTTTACCAGAGCATAGTTAAGAGTCAAAAAAATTTGTTCCATTCTCGAATGTTCCTTTTCCCACAAAATTCCCAAATAAATTAAGGAAAAGTCTCTAAAGTTTTTCGATAAACCAAAGGGACATATGGTAATTTTCCTAATAAATTTACAGTTTTCGAGAGTGCACTTGGCAATTTACTTTTTTTTTGTTTTACAACCTATTGATAAATCTTTACATTTTAGTTAATTTAGAAACCTAACTTCCACTATTAAATTTCATAAATCATACTCTTACCGTTTAACATTAGATCAAACTATTTAAATTTAATAAATCATAACTTGTTACGTAATTCTTTAGTAACGTAATTTATTAAATTACTTTTTTTCCAAATTTAAGGTTATTTCAAAATTCCCTTTTTTTAAAAAAATATCCACTTTATTAGACTTTATGCAATACTTCATATCCATGATATTTAAATTTTAAAAATAAAAATCCATTAGATTAAATTTAAAATAACATTATTTATTATAAATGACATTTATGTTTCATTACATATTCATCTTAATAAAATAATAGTATAAACTATCAAATCATTATAACCTTCAATTTAATTTAATAATTAATTAATAAAATTATCTTAATAATTTAATAATTTAATTTATTACTTTAATTAAATCGTATCATACTTATGAGCGTGGTTAAATCAAACCAATTAATTAAACAACCAAAATAACTTAATCACCATGAACATCACTATATCAAATAAATAGAACAACATTAAACAATTAAACTAAACGACTCAAAATGAAACGATACCAAAATGAGAACAAGATTGCAAATAGACGATGTCGTCAAAGACAATGATGGGGTGACAGACTAAGACTAGGGACTTTCTTGTCAGCTCTAGTTTCCACGTCATACTTATTGGGCTTATAGGGCACGTTCAAGCTTGACAGTGTAGGCGGAGTTGGTGTCCGATACCTACATCCTACATCAAACCAAATACCAAGCAACATATATATCCAATCGCAAGCACACCATGAGAGGGAGTCACAGCATAGCAGGGCGCTCGCAAATGAGCAATGCTACGCCATCCTCTCACCAGGTGTCGTGTCTCATACTTTGATGCTATTTTGACCATGACTTACTTTGATGCTATTTGGACCATGACTTACTTTGATGCTGTTTGACCATGACTTTGTGGGATTTAATATATGAATTATGATACTTGTTAGAGCAATATAATATAATACAATGCTTTGGTGTGTGGAAATGTAGAAAAATAATTGTTTTCTTTCAGAATTATGAGTGCATTTTATTTTAAAATGATACAAAATAGGAATGTTGATTTAATTATTGCTTAAATTTATATTTCTATATTGGTTACTAATACACTTCCATTTTTGCACGCCTGAGTGCATTTGAGATGCAGGTGATCGAAGGCCAAGAGTGTGATTGAGGAAAAGAAGGTTAGCTTTCCGACAGGGTAAAAGAGGAGAAGCTCTCGATCGCGCACACACCACTTAAAAATCATGTAGTTGCATTAGGTCATATCTGTTTTCAATATGATGGTTTGAAATTGATTACGTGGTTTGAATAAGTGATTGATTAAAACAAAAGAAAAATATATATATATACATAAAAACAATAGCATAGCAAAATTTAAATATAGTTTAATTAACCATAAAAATTGTGAAAAGAATATGTTTTAATTTATTTTAGTTTATCCCATTTATTTTGTGCAATAAAAAGGAAAATTTGAGTCTAAAAAAAATATATAGGAAATTAAAAACAAATAATAAAGTGAAAATATTATGTTTGCATATAATGAAATAATTGGTTTGTATAAAGTGGAGATATCTCTGTTTGCATATGGTTATTTTTCCAAAATGGAGAGGAATGAACAGCCCGAGAGAACTTTGGGCTCTGGAAATTTTTCTTAAAACCAACAATACTGTTGGCATGTGGCAATCTTTGGAATTTGCATGAGAAATTTATCTGTCATCTGTAAATACTCTGCATGATCCTCGAAAAGAGGAATAAAGCTTTAAGAAATAAAAGAGAACATTCATTCAGATATCGGAGAGCTCTGGAAGGAGGTGACAAGAAGGTAATACTGGGCATCTACACTGGAGAAAATTGCCAGGTTCCTTTCCATACTTTACCTTCAATTAGTTTAAAATGGCAGTAAGAAAATTGAAGAAATGAAATGCATCATTCCATGAAATGATTACAGATAACTGAGAAATCTTTTCCAATTTTATTTTTGAATCTGGGTAATAGCTTACTTCTCATTGTTGCAATATAGAATACCCAATCTTTTCTTCCAGATTAGGGTTACATTCTATTGAAAAAGCTGCAAATTATTAAACTGCTCTCAATTATAATTGGAAATATACATAAACATATATATATACATATATATATGCACAGGAACATGTATTCCCGTGCATATATACTTATATATATATATATGCATATGCATATAATTCTGCATAAAACATTGTCATCAGAAATAAATTTGAAATGCCTTTGAGATAAATTTGAATGCAGTATATACTGGGCAAAATGTCTTCTTCTTTTTTTGAGTTTTGAAATTGTTATACACAGGAATAAGAATAGGGATTTAATCCCTTGTCCTCCCCATGGGAAGGACGCGGATCTGTGGGGAGGCTCGCGCCCTCCACAGGCCGCGGCCTGTGGAGGGGGTGCGAGCCCCTCACAGCCCGCCCCCTCCCCATGGGAGGGGCAAGGGCTTCCTGCGCCCTTATGTTGCTCAACGCCAGTAAGGAAACCCTGAAAAATGTTTATATTTTGTGTGCACAACCAGAGAACTTATTGTTGGTGTGAATAAGTCTTGTACCTAGTTTATTCCTTTACTAGGACTTAGGGGACTTAATTCACATGTTAAGTTTACTTAGGATATTAGTTGTCATATCTAGATAAGTATTAGTTGTCTTATCTAGAATTTCCACTTTCCTAGGTAGTTATGAGTTAGTTGTCTCATGTGATAGGATTAAGACACTTTTCATGATCTTGTCTTATCCTATCTCTCATCCTTGCTTTTATAAGCAAGGCATCTCTAGCATATTTGTTAATTTGGCATATAGCATTGTATAGTATTGCATTGATCATATTGTATCATATTGCAATCCTTGTTTGGTGGAATAGCATCTACCATTGTTGCTTCTCTCTATCTCTTGTGGAGGTTCTTTGGCGTTGCAGATTGAAGATCTTGGGTTGTTAGCTCCAACATGGTATCAGAGCTTTGAATCTGGCAAGCCCTTCCATTTCTTTATTAGAGAGTTTCCATCAATTTCTATTGTCATTTTTTGAGTTCTTGTATCCTATATTACATGCTTGCATTTTGGTGAGATCTGGTGATTGCAGCACTTTTGGGGGTGCTGTCATAATAGTGGTTTACAATTCTTGAGAGGAACGAATTTTAGCTGAAATCACATATTTTTAGAAAATATAATGATTTAAGCCTTAAAAAGTTCCATTTTAAGGATTCCAATTGAAGAGGGTTTGATCAAATCACCTTAGATCAAACCCGCTTGGATAGAACCTCGCTAGTTTTAAACCATACCCATAAATGCATCTCCGCATAATCTCATCAAAATGTCATAAAAAATCACTTTTCATTTAGATTTTGGGGATCAAATGAATTCATTTAAAATTTATTTCAAATGATTATGGTATTCCTCGGAACAAGCTATCCAATGAATATAATTTTAATATGTTTTGGTTTTGTAATGTTATTGTTTTTTAAGTTTTATTAAACATAGTTTTTCATCTAAAATGAATTTCTTTTGTTCTTCACATGTGGAAAAATAGAAGATTATCAAAAAAAAAAATTGGAAAAATAAGGAGGCACCAGATATTGAAGTCCTTGATCCAACAAAAAATAAAATAAAAATTTTGACATATACAAAAAGTTACATGTTATACAAATACAGTCCTGAATTTGTAATTACTTGACTTTGAACCTCGATTAAGGGAAAAAATATTCAATAAAAACTATCTAACCAAGTGGAAGCACTAGATATCAAAAGTTACAAATCTAAATTTGAAAGAATTAGAATTTTATTTTCAGAAAAAAGTTATGCATTATACTTACAAAGGCCACTTTTTTAAAATGTTGTTTTCTCAAAAAATCTATTTTCGTGGAGATGGAAAAAAGAGTGCAATTTGATTCCAAAAAATTCAATTTTTTTTTTTTAGAATCTACAGACAAAATGTGACGAGACTCTAGTTTGCATCATCTTCAAATTCCTCACGGTTTAACCGCTATAGGTGCCCGAATGTGAAGATTTAGTTAAAATAATAATTGTCCGCTTAATAAAATTGTAAAACCACTATTATGGGATCACCTCATTAGTGGCGATTTAGTCATTCCACAGCCTGTGGAGGGGCTCAAAAGTCAGATCTCGCTTTTTTTTTCACTTGATTTCACACCATTTGTAGCTTTGCAAAGAAGGGTTTCGAGCTCAGATCTGGTGATCAACTTCTTACAGGTGCACTTTGAGCCAAAAATAAGTCTTCCATTGCGTCCGGGTGGCCGTTTCCGATTTTTTTGATATATAATTTGCCTATATTCGGCAAAAGTTGTCTTCGGGGCAAAAATTTTTTAGCAGAGGCGGCCGTACGGCCCCCCTGCGCAGGTACGCGTGTCGTCAGAAAAATTTTTCAAAAAAATTATATTGTTTTAATTTCTGTCGGCGTTTTATTTTTCATTAAAAATTAAAAAAAATATTTTAAAGCGCTTTTCGTCACGTCGGTTGTATAAGTCAGCAGACTTTTAAAGTTCTATGATTTTTTAACTGGCTTCTGCTTTTTATTTAAGCCATTGTGACCGTTAATACCGCGGATCGTTAGCAGTAGCCGCCGCCGCCAATCCGCTAACAACCGCCAATGGCCATCTGGCCGACAAATTAATCGGGAGCCGCTGGCCGGTCTCACTGGCCATACCGTGTTTCACGACCGCCCGCTAACCGCCAGGAGGGCGGTCAGTTAACCGCCCGGTTTCTCCTAACCGCCGGCGGAATTTTTTTTGCAGCCACCCAGCCAGCGGTCACATGGGTGACCGAACGCCAGCCCCCGAGGGCTCAAATTTTGCTCCCAGTTAGCCTTCAAAGTGCCTAAAATAGGCCTTTTTTTCATTTTTGCATAACTTTTCACCACGGAGTCGGTTTTTCGCAAACGAGATATCGTCGAAAAGCTGGTTCGACGAACTTCTGAGGTGAATACAAGTGCATTTATTGCTTGTTCTTGATGTAACTTTTGCCAACGAAGTCAAAATTTGGCAAACTTTTTTTTGAAATTGATCAAAAAATTGCAAGGAATCTGTTTGTAACCTCTGTTTTCAGCTTTGCAAGCTCCTTATTCTGAAAAATTGTAAAAATCACCGTGTGTTATAAACGGTTGATTTGAGCTTGTCACTTGTAAAATTGCAAAAATTGTTCATTGTAATTTGCTGGGGGGGTTGCAAAATCAGTTTTTAATACATTCTGGGGGGGTGAAAGGCACAATTTAAGTGCCACATTGTCCTTTTCTTTTGGTGATTCATGGCGGATCTAAGGCAAATTGAACCACTCACTCCACATAATTATCATACATGGAAGCTAAAAATGACTCAGTTGTTACAATCTAAGGGTCTATGGCCAATGTTAGATGCAGAACAACCTAAATTTACAAGGGATTATGAAAAGTTTGTCCATAGATGTAAAATGGATGAAGCAAAAGGGCTCATTGGCTTACATGTATCTGATAATCTGTTGTTTCATATTTCGGAGTGCAAAACACCTAAGAATGTTTGGGACAAACTTGAAGAATTGTATGGTAAAGTAAATCATTTCAGAACCTTGCAACTTCAAGCAGAACTACAATCCCTCTCTCCAGATGCGTTTCCTTCAATGCAGGATTTTCTTGCTCAATTCAAGATGATTTTGTCACAGTTGAAAGGATGTGGACGTGATGTATCTAGTAATGAATGTATCTTCTTGATTCTGTCTAAGTTAAAGGGCCCTTATCAAGTGTTTTCTTCTACTTTCTATTCAACTATGGATGCAATAGGGACAGATTACAAAATGCCTACATTTGAGTTGTTTTGTGAGCGTCTTACTAGGGAGGAGGCCAAGTTAATTCAGTTGGATGCCTTACCTAATTCTAAGAATCATGCTCTAATGGCTCAATCATCCAAGGGTAAAGGAAAGAACAAGAAGAAGCCCAAAGCAGAATCATCTTCTGGTAGTGAGAATCCCTCCAAACCGAAGCCGAAGAACAATCAGAAGTCCACTCAATCTCCTTCTTCTTCTACCTCTGGAGATTCTTCTTCCAAGTCCAAGAAAAAGAACGGAGATCCTTGTTCATTTTGTGGCAAAACTGACATGATGCATCTCATTGCTTTAAGAGATTAGAGGCCTTGGAGGAAGCCATGAAGAAGCACAATATTTCAGTGGCTAAGCCTTCTTCCATGGGCAAAGGGCAAGCTCTTTCTGCACGAGCTATGCATTCACCTTCAGATAGTTGGATTCTTGATTCAGGTGCCTCACATCACATGACAAATTCACGTGATCTTCTTGATTCCATAGTTCATACTTCTACTTCTCAGATTGCAGTTGGGAACTCTTCACAGATTCCAGTTTTGGGGACAGGCTCCGTTCAAATGCTAGATGGGTGCATTGAGGATGTTTTACTTGTTCCTGATATTTCAGCGAATCTTCTTTCCATATATCAGATTTGTCATTCTGGAGATGGGAAGTTAGTTGAGTTTTCTCCACAAAATGTGACTATTAGACAGTTGCAAGATCCTGAGAAGGTTGTCGCAACAGGAGTAGTTGATCATGAGAATCATTTGTATCGATTTGATGGATTTGAGTCTTCATCAGGTTCATGTTTTGTTGCTCATGCTGATTCAATGAGCAAGCTTTGGCATGAGAGATTTGGGCACTTGAATTATAGATATCTTCAGCAAATGAAAGCACATAACTTAGTGGTTGGTCTTCCTAAGATCACTTGCACTGATGGTGTTTGTCAAGGATGTGTACTTGGCAAGCAACATCAAGATCCTTTTCCTAAGGGTCACGCTACACGTGCAACCACACCCCTTGAGTTGGTCCATAGTGATCTTATGTCATTCCCAACTCCTTCTTTTTCAGGGGCCAAGTATGTGCTAACATTCATTGATGATTTTTCCCGCCGGACATGGGTCTACTTTCTGAAGCTCAAGGGTGAAGTCCTCACCAACTTCAAGACCTTCAAATTATTTATGGAGAAGCAGTCAGGTTTTTCTCTTCGATAGATACACACAGATAATGGGGGGGAGTATGTCAATCAGGCATTTCAGGATTTTTGTAGTGCGCATGGTATTCTTCATCAGCACACAATTCCTTACACTCCTCAGCAGAATGGTGTGGCCGAGAGAAAGAACAGGACTCTCAGGGAAATGGCCAATTGTATGATTCAGTCTAGGTCCATGGCTCCCACTTTTTGGGCCGAAGCTATCAATTGTGCCAACTATATTCAGAATCGTATGCCCCACAAGGCAGTGCAAAATATGACCCCTGAGGAGGCTTGGTCTCATCGTAAGCCAAATGTTTCCTTCTTCAGAGTATTCGGTAGTGAGGCTTGGGCATTCATTCTGAATGGTCGATGTAAATCCATGGAGAAGAAGAGTCAGCGTTACATTTTTGTTGGCTATTGTGAGGATGTGAAGGCATACAGATTATTTGATCCTAACACACGAGAGGTTCATTTCTGACGCAATGTTCAGTTTTCTGAGACCTTCACCTCCTCCTTCGACTTCTTCTTCATCACAACCTACTCAGTCTTCTTCAGTTGATGATACTTTGCTACTTGAGGAAGATTTTGATGATGGTCTTGATGAACCTCCTCCTCACTCACCCACTAGGCCACGATGGGCTCGAGTTACTCTTGAGGAGGCTGGTCCTCTTGTTGGTGATCCCACAGACACTCGCCGCACTCGTTCTCAGACTTCTGGAATTAGTCTTTTGAGTCATGCAGTTTCAGATGATCCTCAAAAGTTTTCAGATGCTTCAGGTATTCCAGAGTGGGATAGTGCTATGGATGATGAGTATTCTTCCTTGATGAAGAATCATACTTGGGATCTTGTGCCTCTTCCTAAGGGAAGAAAGTTGGTTCGATGCAAGTGGGTGTATCGTACCAAGTATGTAGCAGATGGTTCCATTGACAAGTACAAGGCTCGTCTTGTTGCAAAGGGTTTTTCTCAGGTTGAAGGAATTGACTATTCTGAGACCTTTGCTCCTGTTGCCAAGATGGATTCTATTCGCCTTGTCCTTGCTATAGCTGCATCTCAGGGATGGTCAGTATATCAGATGGATGTGAAGAGTGCTTTCTTGCATGGGGATCTTCATGAGGAGATCTATATGGAACAGCCACCGGTTTTGTGCAAGACTCTTCACTTGTTTGCAGGCTTTCGACGCTCATTGTATGGTCTCAAACAAGCCCCTTAGGGCTTGGTATGAGAAGATGGATAGTTTCTTGCTTACTTCCGGCTACACTCATTTCCATTCCAATCCCACAGTTTATACATAAAGACATGGAGAGGATCTACTTATACTTGTGCTCTATGTGGATGATTTGATTCTCACAAGTTCTTTACTTCCACGATTCAGTACACAACAAGCATTGATGGAGATTTGATATGACCGACCTTGGTCTTTTGCATTACTTCCTTGGTCTTCAATTCATCAGACTTCTGAGGGGATCTTCATTTTCCAGTAGAAGTATGCTCTTGATTTGCTTCAAAGATTTGGCATGGCTGATTGCAAGCCTGCCCCTACTCCATTCCAGTTAGGTGTTGTACTGTCTTCCAGTTGCACTACTCCTACAGTTGATCCTACCTTGTATCGACAGTTGGTTGGCAGTCTTTTGTACTTGACACATAGTCGTCCTGATATTTCCTTTGCGGTTGGACTTGTCTCTCGCTTCTCACAGGAGCCTCATGAGAGTCATTGGAAGGCCGCCAAGCGTATCTTGAGATACATTCAGGGCACTACTCATTTTGGCATTCACTACACTTCAGGTGCATCTCAGATTGTGGGCTTCACTGACTCAGATTGGGCTGGTGATGTCAATGATCGGAAGTCTACTTCTGGCTTTGTCTTTTGCCTTGGTTCTGGTCCGATTGCATGGTCATGCAAGAAGCAGCTGCTATTGCATTATCATCGACAGAGGCTGAGTATCGAGGTGCTGTGTTGGCTAGTCAGAGGTTTTGTGGCTTCGCAGTTGATGACTGAGTTCGGATTCCCTTCCACTCAGCCCACTACTCTTTGGTGTGACAATCAGAGTGCCATTCATATTTCACGCAACCCGTGGAGCATCAATGACTAAGCATATTGAGATCCACATGCACTTCATCGTAGCTCATCCAGATGGTGTTCTCAACTTGGAGTATTTGCCTACGCATCAGAAAGGTTGCATATCTTCACTAAACCTTTGGCATCACCTATCTCTTTAGTTGCGACGATGCTTGGGGTGAAGGAAGTTGTCCTTGGGGGTCTTGAGGAGTCCTCCTTCCTTCATTAGTTTTCTTTGTAGCTTTTTCTCTCTTTTGGAGAGGAGTTTTCTCCCACAGGGTTTTTCTCCTTTTCTCCGCTTGTGAGAGTTTTTTGTTTTGTACATGGGTACCTCATCAGGCCTAGTTGCCGGGACCCATCTTTTGCATTATGCATTGGTTTGTACCTCCCTAAGTTGCACTTAAGGGGGGGTGTTGGTGTGAATAAGTCTTGTACCTAGTTTATTCCTTTACTAGGACTTAGGGGACTTAATTCACATGTTAAGTTTACTTAGGATATTAGTTGTCATATCTAGATAAGTATTAGTTGTCTTATCTAGAATTTCCACTTTCTTAGGTAGTTATGAGTTAGTTGTCTCATGTGATAGGATTAAGACACTTGTCATGATCTTGTCTTATCCTATCTCTCATCCTTGCCTTTATAAGCAAGGCATCTCTAGCATATTTGTTAATTTGGCATATAGCATTGTATAGTATTGCATTGATCATATTGTATCACATTGCAATCCTTGTTTGGTGGAATAGCATCTACCATTGTTTCTTCTCTCTATCTCTTGTGGAGGTTCTTTGGCGTTGCAGATTGAAGATCTTGGGTTGTTAACTCCAATACTTATGAACAGTTATAAAAATCAGTATTTCTTTCTTCAAAATTTACACTCAGCTGTATATGAATTTGTACACACACACACACACACATATATATATATATACACTCAGCTGTATATGTATATATATATATATATCTATTTATATATATCTATCCATGCATATATATACCAAAATGCAAGTTTGAACAGGAAAACCATTTCAAGAGAGTGATATGATCTCTGTTAAAAATACACAAATATCTCAGAAATGTTAAACCTGGAACAAGAACAGAAGTATCTCTGAGAAACCATGTAAACTAAAAATCTTCTTGATTACTTGACATATATTTACATACAGAAGTACATTCCTGAGTAAAGGTATTCAATGTAAAATTCAAATGCAAGTTTTGTTTTTTTCTTTCAAACCTCTGTTAATCTGAAAGGATTGCACTATTTCTGTATATTACTAATATTCAGAAACCTGTATTCAAATTAAGAGTTACACTTTCAGTCAGCTTGAATTTGGAAAGAATAGAAGTATATTCTAAAATCAGAAAACACTATTTCATAAAAAAGAATTAATTAAATTTCTCTAGTAGTACACTGATAGTATTATGACATACATGATCTTCTTTAAAAACAGATTCTTTTACCAAATCAGAAAAGAATTACTTACAACGGAGTAAATGAAATCTTTCTACTAAACTTACAATTTTTCTTTCAACGGATGTTATGAAATTCTCATTTGAAATTCTTTTTGAATCAATTGAATGCATGAAACATGTAAGAAAATGCACAACTTTTTGTGTTGTATTTATTCATACTTTAATTTTGGTAACTTCCGGGACAGGATTCCGAAGGTGGACCTACAGAGACGGTAGTATTACCTTTTCTAAACTACCATTTGCTTATATTATTTATGCTTGGCCAAGCAACTTGTACCATTGAAATAGATGTATTTGTTTTAAAAGCCTAGAAACATATATGTATTTGAGTCTCTACCACCTCCTGTTGCAAGAAATGTGTTTTTCTCATGTTATAAATGCATATAGGCACCAGGTATGCATCGAGAGTTTCCCTCCTGTTTTACTGTTTCGGGTTGCTAGGCTCCTTTATGCAGGGCCAGGGATTCCTTCGAGTTAGGAAGGAACTCGGGGAAGTCATGGACTTCGTGGTTGGGCGGAAAAGGTGCCTGAATCACACTCTTGGCCCCAGCTCGCAAGCAGACCAATGGTGTCACGGTAGTTGGAGGTTCCAAGTTTCATTTGCTATTGATGTACTTGTGTATTATTCTGGATTGGCTTGTGAAGCCCATTATAAATGTATATTTGTATTTGGCATTCTTATTTGAAACTTTGAAATAGAAGTATGGCTTGAAAGAATATAATGTAACATTGATTTGAGGAAATTAAAGTTTTATGACTTAGCATAGAAAAGATGTCTCTATTGGAATTGTTGATTTCTTCCGAGTATGGTTGAATATGTATATGACAAAATTCATTGATGTACTTATGCTTTGTATAATCTTGATGAATTACATTGTTATTTTTATTATTACATGAAATACATTTTAAATTCTCTTTTATTGAGCTCCTTTGGAAGTTTTATGAACAATGTTAATTACTTGGAAATCCTTTTATACGGATTTGAACAATTGAAAATACTCTTATTTTCTGAGCGCTACATCTTGGTATCAGAGCAGCAAGGTTCAACTCTAGGACCTATGCCTAACTACGTATGACATTGTGTCTTACTCAGGGTGACTTAAATGGAGAATAGAGTGTACCAGTGAATTGGTGGATCTCGTGGAGGTCCCAATGATAAACTGGATCAAATTTTGGCCTTGCTGCAAAGTCAGGGGGCTAGGATTGAAGAGTTAGAACAAGGGAGGCGAGATGGCCATCAAGGATTAAATATAAATGAAACCGATGTTGAAACAAATGTTGAACCACCTAGAAAAGAGGGAAATCTAAATAGGGTGGCTGAGGAGTTAGGAAAAGACCTAAAGAAGGTCGCTCCTCCGAAGTTTGATGGGAAAACCTTTGGAGATGGGGCAGAAGCTTGGGTTATAGAAATGGAGAGGTATTTCGCCCTACAAAATTTATCAGATGAAACAAAGGCTGAATGGGGTTCATATCAACTCACCGGTGAGGCTGCTACTTGGTGGGAAAATGAAAGGGCGGATAAGCAGTTTATGCATGGGAAGGTAACTTGGGATAAGTTCCTACAACTATTTAGAAAGAGGTGGTTACCACAATCTCATTTTGATAAGAAAATGACAGAATTCTAGGTACTTATACAGGGTGGCATGACAGTGACTCAATATTGGGAGAAATTCTCACTTGCTTAAGTACGCACCCCAATATCAGCATGATGAGAGGTTTCGAGTTCAGAAATTTATTTTGGGGCTTCGACCTCAAATTGGAAATGAAATAGATCTGCATAATCCAGCCACCATGGATGAAGTTTATGATTTAGCAATTAAACAGGAACACAAGCTACAGCAAGCTGCAAACTATAAGAAGAGTAGGGAAGCCAAGTATGGCAATAAGAAGTTCCAGGGGAATCGCCAAGGTAATAGCAATCAGGGTGGCCAAAGTAAACAGGACAATCAAGGGAGTGAAAATAGGCAAATCAGAAATCTAAAGAGGGATGGTAGTCCTCAGGACCGCAATGATGGAAACAGGAACAATAACAACAAGAGGGGCAATTTCAATAAAAGGAATGATAATAACAGGAGAGATTTTTCTGACAAGCCCAAGGCACCTCGTGGAGGTTGTTACACCTGTGGTGGTGAACATTACGCCAGTGTGTGCCCTCAGAGAAGTAACAAACAGAATAACAGGAATCAACATCATATTCATGCAGCGGTTGACAATCGCCAAGCAGATTATCAAGCAACTCCCATCCAGTTATCGGGTAAACTATTCGGATGCCCTCTCTATTTTGATTGATACTGGTGCTACTGATAGTTTTATAGATCCTCATGTTTTGACTAAATTATCAGTTAGGCCAAGTTTTATGGCAAATTCTTGGAAAGTTCAGTATGGAAACCGAGTAGAGAGGAAGGTAGAGCAATGCATGTATTTCAGTAAACTTGAACTCCCTAACCTTCAAATGCAAGTAAACTTGTATGTTGCACTGTTGGGGTCTTACGATGTGATATTAGGGATAAATTGGCTCTCTGAACATAAGGCTCTTGTGAATTGTGAAGAGAAGTCAATTAAGTGTCTTGATGATCGAGGAAACCATGTGGAGCTTTGTGGCGTTAAAAAGCCTTTGGAGCTTAGGCAAGTATCCGCCATGCAGTTGAAAAAGGAAAGTCGGAAGGGATGCACTATCTTTGCAATAAAAGTCAAGGACCTTGATGAGAAAGATTCCTCAATTAATAATCATCCCATTCTGAAAGAATTTGAGGATTTTTTTTCCTACTGAGCTGACTGAGCTACCGCCAAGGCGTGTGTTTGATTTTTCTAATGATCTGATTCCAGGAGCATAACCTTAGTCTAAGGCTCCTTACAGGATGAATACAATAGAATTATTTGAGCTTAAGGCCCAACTAGAAGAATTATTGAAGCAGGGTCTTATTAGGCCAAGCGTGTCACCTTGGGGAGCTCCAGTTATCTTTGTGAAAAAGAAGGATGGTACCTTGAGGCTATGCATTGACTATAGAATGCTTAACAAGGTCACTATCAAGAATAAATACATGCTCCCACACATCGATGATTTGTTTGATCAGCTAAAAGAGGCCAAGGTATTCTCAAAAATTGATTTAAGATCAGGATACCACCAGTTGAGACTGAAGGAAGAAGACATTCACAAAACTGCCTTCAGAACAAGGTATGGGCACTATGAGTTTATTGTGCTACCATTTGGGCTAAGTAATGCTCCTACAACTTTCATGAACCTGATGAATAGTGTCTTCCGAGATTGTTTGGATAATTTTTTCCTAATTTTTCTAGACGATATCTTGATTTATTCTAAGTTAGAGGAAGAACATGAGAAGCATTTGAGGATTGTGTTGCAGCGTCTGAGGGAACATAAGTTGTATGGGAAGATGTCTAAATGTACTTTCTTCCAATCCGAAGTGCATTATTTAGGTCATGTGATTTCAGCGGAAGGGGTAAGAGTGGACCCAGAGAAGATTAAGGCAATTATGGATTGGCCAGCACCGCAAAATGTCTCTGAAGTTTAAAGTTTCATGGGACTTGCAGGGTAATATAGGAAGTTTGTTCAGGGGTTCTCAATAATTGCAGCACCCATCACTGCACTACAGAAGAAGGAAAAGAAGTTTGAATGGAGTGATAAATGTGAGAAAGCTTTTCGGCTGCTTAAGAAGAAACTCACTACCGCACCCATCCTAGTTGTGCCAGATCCGAATGGCCATTTTATAGTTATTATTGATGCATCAGGGGAAGGGGTAGGAGCAGTCCTTATGCAAGAAGGGAAAGTGGTAGCTTATGAATCAAGGAAGTTAAAACAGCATGAAATAAATTATGCACCACATGACTTAGAATTGGCAGCCATAGTCCATGCCTTACAAATGTGGAGACATTATCTCTTGGGAAAGCCTTTTGAACTTAAGACATACCATGCAAGATTGAGATATATCTTCACTCAACCCAATCTCAATGCCCGACAAAGGCGATGGCTAGAATTCCTGAGTGAATATGACTTCGGGATTGAATATATCAAGGGTAAGGAAAACAGGGTGGCTGATGCCTTGAGTAGAAGGAGGCATCTTGTAGCCATGGTTACTGTTAAATCATATTTCAGGCAGCAAGTAGTGCAATCCTCCCTTGGGGATGAGCATTATGAAAAGGTGAAACAAGCCCTAGGAGTGAATTCCTCGGATCGTCGGTATGAGGGATATATATTAGAATCGGATGGACTCTTGAGATACCAAGGGCGGATGTACATTCCTAATTCTGCAAACTTGAGAGAGTTGGTGCTAGAAGAATTCCACAACGCTCCATACTCAGGACATCCCGGTATTACAAAAATGATGGAAGGACTTAGGCCATTGTACTTCTGGCCAGGACTTAAAAGGGATATTACGTCCCATGTAGCCCGATGCTTGGAATGCCAGCAGGTCAAGGCTGAGCATGTACATCCGGCAGGACTCTTATATCCTCACAGGATACCAGAATATAAATGGCAGGTTATCACTATGGATTTTATTCAGGGGTTACCAATGTCTAGAAACCGACATGATACCATCTTGGTTGTGGTGGATAAATTGAAAAAGGTTGCTCATTTCATTCCAGGAAATCTCAAGGATGGTTCAGTGGTTTTAGCAAGAAAATTTGTTCAGGAAATCTTCCAGTTGCATGGAGTGCCAGAAACGATCATCTCAGATCGAGACACTCGAATGACTTCTAGGTTTTGGATCACATTAAACTCTTCCCTGGGAACTAAATTAAATTTCAGTTCCGCATATCATCCTCAGACCGATGGTTAGACAGAGAGGGTGAACGAGGTAGTAGAAGATCTCCTCCGCATGTACTGTATGGAACAGCAATATAAGTGGGAGGAGTATTTTCCTTTGGTGGAGTTTGCTTACAACAACTCCTACCATGCTTCTTTGGGTATGGCACCTTTTGAAGCCCTTTATGGACGCAAATGTCGGACACCCATTAGTTGGGACAGAGTGGAAGACAGGGTTGTGATTCACCCTGAGATGCTCAGAGAAATGGAAGACCAAATGAAAATCATTAAGGAAAAATTGAAGCAAGCTGCAGATAGACAGAAAAGTCTAGCAGATAAGAACCGGAGCTTTAGGCAGTTCTCTGCAGGAGATAAGGTCTTTTTGAGGGTTCGACCGCATAAGAGTTCAATCTCTTTTGGCAAGAACTCTAAGTTGGCTCCTAGGTTTGTTGGCCCTTTTGATGTTTTGGAGGTGGTGAATCCAGTTGCTTACAGGCTTGCTCTGCCACCAGCTCTATCCCAGATACATAATGTATTTCATGTTTCAGTACTTAAGCCTTACAATCCAGATATTGCTCATATCCTTGATTGGCATGCATTGCAGGTTCAGGACCCAGGGGTGATACAGGTGGAGCCCGTCAGGATCCTGGAAGAGCGCAACGTTAAGTTGCGTAATAGGGACATTATGCAATACAAGGTCCAATGGGACCAGTATTCGGTGGATAGTGCCACTTGGGAAAATGCTGAGGATATAGATAGAATCTTTCCTCATTTGAGACCTTAGCATACTAACATTTTCTTTTATAGAGACTTACGAAGTACTAAATTTTGTTATGTAACTTGCTTTTAGACATCGAGACGATGTCTCTTCCCAAGTGGGGAAGGATGTCACGTCTCATACTTTGATGCTATTTTGACCATGACTTACTTTGATGCTATTTGGACCATGACTTACTTTGATGCTGTTTGACCATGACTTTGTGGGATTTAATATATAAATTATGATACGTGTTAGAGCAATATAATATAATACAATGCTTTGGTGTGTGGAAATGTAGAAAAATAATTGTTTTCTTTCAGAATTATGAGTGCATTTTATTTTAAAATGATAGAAAATAGGAATGTTGATTTAATTATTGCTTAAATTTATATTTCTATATTGGTTACTAATACACTTTCGTTTTTGCACGCCTGAGTGCATTTGAGATGCAGGTGATCAAAGGCCAAGAGTGTGATTGAGGAAAAGAAGGTTAGCTTTCCGACAGGGTAAAAGAGGAGAAGCTCTCGATCACGCACACACCACTTAAAAATCATGTAGTTGCATTAGGTCATATCTGTTTTCAATATGATGGTTTGAAATTGATTACGTGGTTTGAATAAGTGATTGATTAAAACAAAAGAAAAATATATATATACATAAAAACAATAGCATAGCAAAATTTAAATATAGTTTAATTAACCATAAAAATTGTGAAAATAATATGGTTTAATTTATTTTAGTTTATCCCATTTATTTTGTGCAATAAAAAGGAAAATCTGAGTTTAAAAAAAATATATAGGAAATTAAAAACAAATAATAAAGTGAAAATATTATGTTTGCATATAATGAAATAATTGGTTTGTATAAAGTGGAGATATCTCTGTTTGCATATGGTTATTTTTCCAAAATGAAGAGGAATGAACAACCCGAGAGAACTTTGGGCTCTGGAAATTTTTCTTAAAACCAACAATGTTGTTGGCATGTGGCAATCTTTGGAATTTGCATGAGAAATTTATCTGTCATCTATAAATACTCTGCATGATCCTCGAAAAGAGGAATAAAGCTTTAAGAAAGAAAAGAGAACATTCATTCAGATATCGAAGAGCTCTAGAAGGAGGCGACAAGAAGGTAATACTGGGCATCTGCATTGGAGAAAATTGCCAGGTTCCTTTCCATACTTTACCTTCAATTAGTTTAAAATGGCAGTAAGAAAATTGAAGAAATGAAATGCATGAAATGACTACAGATAACTGAGAAATCTTTTCCAATTTTATTTTTAAATCTGGGTAATAGCTTACTTCTCATTGTTGCAATATAGAATACCCAATCTTTTCTTCCAGATTAGGGTTACATTCTGTTGAAAAAGCTACAAATTATTAAACTGCTCTCAATTATAATTGGAAATATACATAAACATATATATATACATATATATATGCACAGGAATCTGTATTCCCGTGCATATATACTTATATATATATATGCATATAATTCTGCATAAAACACTGTCATCAGAAATAAATTTGAAATGCCTTTGAGATAAATTTGAATGCAGTATATACTGGGAAAAATGTCTTCTTCTTCTTTTTTTGAGTTTTGAAATTGTTATACACAGGAATAAGAATAGGGATTTAATCCCTTGTCCTCCCCATGGGAAGGACGCGGATCTGTGGGGAGGCTCGCGCCCTCCACAAGCCGCAGCCTGCGGAGGGGGTGCGAGCCCCTCACAGCCCGCCCCCTCCCCATGGGAGGGGCAAGGGCTTCCTGCGCCCTTATGTTGCTCAACGCCAGTAAGGAAACCCTGAAAAATGTTTATATTCTGTGTGCACAGCCAGAGAACTTATGAACAGTTATAAAAATCAGTATTTCTTTCTTCAAAATTTACACTCAGCTGTATATGAATTTTTACACACACACACACACACACACATATATATATACACTCAGCTGTATATGTATATATATATATCTATTTATATATATCTATCCATGCATATATATACCAAAATGCAAGTTTGAACAGGAAAACCATTTCAAGAGAGTGATATGATCTCTGTTAAAAATACACAAATATCTCAGAAATGTTAAACCTGGAACAAGAATAGAAGTATCTCTGAGAAACCATGTAAACTAAAAATCTTCTTGATTACTTGACATATATTTACATACAGAAGTGCATTCCTGAGTAAAGGTATTCAATGTAAAATTCGAATGCAAGTTTTGTTTTTTTCTTTCAAACCTCTGTTAATCCGAAAGGATTGCACTGTTTCTGTATATTACTAATATTCAGAAACCTGTATTCAAATTAAGAGTTACACTTTCAGTCAGCTTGAATTTGGAAAGAATAGAAGTATATTCTGAAATCAGAAAACACTGTTTCATAAAAAAGAATTAATTAAATTTCTCTAGT
The DNA here is from genome assembly GCA_007258455.2 of Sequoia sempervirens. NCBI lineage: Eukaryota > Viridiplantae > Streptophyta > Pinopsida > Cupressales > Cupressaceae > Sequoia > Sequoia sempervirens. The sequence goes on along the minus strand of VDFB02000015.1, from coordinate 200,963,491 downwards.
AGTACACTGATAGTATTATGACATACATGATCTTCTTTAAAAACAGAGTCTTTTACCAAATCAGAAAAGAATTACTTACAAAGGAGTAAATGAAATCTTTCTACTAAACTTACAATTTTTCTTTCAACGGATGTTATGAAATTCTCATTTGAAATTCTTTTAGAATCAATTGAATGCATGAAACATGTAAGAAAATGCACAACTTTTTGCGTTGTATTTATTCATACTTTACTTTTGGTAACTTCCGGGACAGGATGCCGAAGGTGGACCTACAGAGACGGTAGTATTACCTTTTCTAAACTACCATTTGCTTATATTATTTATGCTTGGCCAAGCACTTGTACCATTGAAATAGATGGATTTGTTTTAAAAGCCTAGAAACATATATGTATTTGAGTCTCTGCCACCTCCTGTTGCAAGAAATGTGTTTTTCTCATGTTATAAATGCATATAGGCACCAGGCATGCATCGAGAGTTTCCCTCCTGTTTTACTGTTTCAGGTTGCTAGGCTCCTTTATGCAGGGCCGGGGATTCCTTCGAGTTAGGAAGGAACCCGGGGAAGTCATGGACTTCGTGGTTGGGCGGAAAAGGCGCCTGAATCACACTCTTGGCCCCAGCTTGCAAGCAGACCGATGGTGTCACGGCAGTTGGAGGTTCCAAGTTTCATTTGCTATTGATGTACTTGTGTATTATTCTGGATTGGCTTGTGAAGCCCATTATAAATGTATATTTGTATTTGGCATTCTTATTTGAAACTTTGAAATAGAAGTATGGCTTGAAAGAATATAATGTAACATTGATTTGAGGAAATTAAAGTTTTATGACTTAGCATAGAAAAGATGTCTCTATTGGAATTGTTGATTTCTTTCGAGTATGGTTGAATATGTATATGACAAAATTCATTGATGTACTTATGCTTTGTATAATCTTGATGAATTACATTGTTATTTTTATTATTACATGAAATACATTTTAAATTCTCTTTTATTGAGCTCCTTTGGAAGTTTTATGAACAATGTTAATTACTTGGAAATCGTTTTATACAGATTTGAACAATTGAAAATACTCTTATTTTCTGAGCGCTACACCAGGCTCCAGACAGTAACACATCATCATAGATATCATGAAGCAAATATTAATCAATTTACATAACAACATAGTACTAGATCCAGATGATAAGCATAACTAGATAAAGACAAACACCATGCATCATCATATCATCAACATTAGAAAAGAGAATATCATAATCATCCATGCAAACAAAATTGTTAACCAAACAAGTCAATCTAGTGAAACAATCACCATCATAGTCTCAAGTACGCAACACAGCATGAGAAGAGTATCAGAAAATGACAACAACACGAGGGGTATTACAACTCATGCCTTGCCTACATCATCTTCTATAGTGACAGTATTAGATTCTTATGGTTCCAGTTATCATCATACATATATGATCCCTATGGTCCCTATTCTTGAATCTTCATCACACATCAGCTTTGGCTTGGAGATCATTGAGCATTTTACGAAGACATTATGGGCATCATCTACGTCTTTCAATCTTGTGCATAATTCAAAGACCTTTATACTTCTTTTTGCATGTTCCTATCAAGAATGGGAAGATTACTTGCACACTTCAGTGGTTTTCCTTCTTCCTAAAGGGAGAAATGTGGTTCAACGTTCATGGATTCTCTTCAGCATTCTTCATCGAGCATCACTCAGAACTACAGAATCCATCATCTTATGGGGGGCTCTCTAGTCTCTCTCTTTCTCTCATATGGGGGAAATATCTCTTATACTTTTGTGATAGAAGTAGTTCTTGGGGGGTCTTAATTCCTCCTTCTATCTTTCTTCTTCTTTCACTTGTACATTTTTTTAGCTTTCTCTCTTTTGGAGGATAGTTTTTTCCCACTGGGTTTTCTATCTTTCTTTGTTTCTGACAGTTTTGCATTGTGAATGGATACCTAACATGGCTAGTAGCCAGGACCCATTTCTTCATACTCACCTAACCTATGCTTAAGGGGGGGTGTTAGTGTTTTCTACCCTAGTTAGGCTAAATTAAGCCTAGTTAGGTGGTTGATTTGACCCTTGACTCATTCCCTATGAGTTGTAGGATAAGGAGTCCTCTCCTCATTAGGTGGTTGAGTTGTCTCTTGACTCTTTCCCTATGAGTTGTAGGATAAGGAGTCCTCTCCTATTCTCTTGTCATGTGTTCCTATTCATGTGGCTTATGGTTGCTCACCTCTCTGCTATATATTGAGGGTTTGAGCTCTCCATTCAATGGGTCAGCTAATACAATTATATTCATTGTTCATTTGTGCTTGTTTCTAATTTCCTTGATCCTCCTAATTTCCTATAAATTGTTATTAATATTTGTAATTATTTTCCCTAGCCTAAAATAGATAACATCCTATAGAACTATTTATTTATTTCCACCTATATACCTTTTTTGTAGTGTACATGAGAGGAAATAATAATGTGAGGATAATTAATCATTACAATTTATAATATCATGTTAATTTTGACACAAACCTCTTTAATTAAATACTTGTATAAAGAAAACAAATAAGATAAATTACTTGGTACAATTTGAGTGGATGTAATATATTATTAAAATGATTATATATCACATTGCTCGAGATTATGGGTAATTTGGTGTTGTGTTTGATGAGAGAAATAAGAGTATTTTCTATATTATAGATTTCTCCTTCTTGGTATTTGGTGAGGGTGTTTTTGGCTTAGGTATAGGTTAGGCAACATGAGTGTCAAAAATTTAAGATCTTTGATTGTGGAGGATTTTTTTGCTAAACTCAAATGGCATGTTGCAAACCCAATGGATTAGGAATGGATCCTTCGCATGTCCTTTACCTTGCAACAACAATGATATATGTGGAGGCTAGCTTAGAGAAGGGAGAGAGATGGTTATGAGGCATTGGTGTGTGGGGTAGTTATGTAGATCCCACCTCAACTTGGTTTTATAGTTGGGATGATTTGGTAGTGTTTCATCAAAATCTTGCTCTATACTTGGATAAACATAGAATTATTCTAAGGAATGAGCATTTAGAAATCTTATTTTTTCAAAATATGGTGAAGTTGTTATTGTTAATAAAATGTTATTTTTATTAAGCTGAGAAGCTTCTTACACTCACATCAATGAGTATGTGTACATTTTTATTCTCCCCATTTAAATTTATGTCTATTAACCGGTCGCAAAGTAAAGTATTTATCAATAGATTTATGCTTTTAAATCAGATTTTAAAGCAGTTTACATACTACAAAAAATTTCTTGTTTTAGACAAGATAATCTTGAATATATATTTTTTTATATGTAAGCTTTAAATGCATGCATTATCATCATATTTTTATAGTTTTATATACTATTTATGAAATTTTTAAAGAAATATAATATAATATTCTAATTTATTGTTAGTGTATACCTTAAATGCTTGCATACACATAGGTTGACCTAAGCCTACTTAGGCATTTATTGTTGTATGACTCATTGACATAGACTAGATATTTTCTAGATATTTACCTGATATTTTTCCCTCCTGATATTTTGTCCAGCTCTTGGATATTTCTCCTTTATAAGGAAACCCTTGACTGTCTAATAATATGAGGTTGAGTTTTGCATTCTATGTGCCTATTCTCTATCTTTGAGTTTTGGGGATTCTTTCATGGTATCAGAGCCTTACAAGGATGTTTTCAGGTCAAAGGTGAATGTATATTGACTCTACTCATTTGAGACGCTATTTTTTTCTCCATGAATGTTGATTTTTCTCTATTGAAAGGGTCGATTTCTCCTAGTGTTAGAGGAGGGGTTGATTCAAAATAGAGGAGGGGCATAATTTCTTCCTCCCAAACTGACGCATCCTCTTTGCCTACCCTTCATTCTACCAAGCCAGGTGTGATTTGTTGTTATGGGCCATAATTTGTTCTTGAGGCACAACATTTTTCTCCTCTCTACCCATCAACACATCAACAGGAGGCCCATCTTTTTTGTTGAAGTTGATTTTTTGTGGAAGAGGGCGTAAACCAACTTGAAGAAGAGCAATAAAAATGCAAGGAGGGCAAACAAAGTGGTATGCACAGCGAAGAAGAGCGTGGGTGACTTGAAGGAAGTTGATCTCAAACATTGGAGGCACGATCTGTCTACTGGTAGGCGCAATTGAAGTCAAAACCAATGCATTAGCAAGCAGTAGGAGATTGACTTTTTCATGAATTCTTTTCTGACTCCAATCCCTCTAGCTGGTGTTGACTTGGTGAGGCAGTTGGCAGATCTGAGGTTGACTTGGTGTTTTGAGAAACTATAAGGCAATGGGAAAATGCTGAGAAAGCCTTCACAGCTAGAAGTGTGTTTAGAGGACAACGAAGAACTCACAAAGGCACAATTTTTTCTGGTTTCTACATTTTTCTCAGGCCATGAGGTGAAGGTGGAGCTGCACCACCACTCAGGTGGGTTGTGCCATCAAAGAAACATTGGACTCTTCACTTGGCATTGGTGGAGGAAATTCAATCTTCACTTGGTGATTTTCTTCACTGACTTCTTCTTTCACAGAGTTGGTCAAACTCCCACGTGGTTTGGTGGTTTCACTTGGTCTACTCATTGGACTTAGTCAAGCCCACTTCAAATTTCTTTAACATTTGTTTGATATTATTTAGTAAATTTTGCTTCTAACATTTATTGTTACCCTTGCAAAATTATTCTAAACTATTAGTGGTTAATATTAACCATCAAATATTTGCTTATACACAAAGGGGGAATTATATTGCCATAGTTAAAAATTTGTAAAAGAAGAGTGAAATTCTTTTTTGCAATGAATTTGGCAAAGGGGGATTTTGTTTCATTTTGCAAATAGAAGAGGGAAGTGCAAGTTATTTTTCCTTAGTTAAAAATTTGTAAAAGAAAAGTCTATCTTTTGCAATGAATTTGGCAAAATGGGTCCTATGAGGTTTTTTTGTCCCTAGTTCTTTCCTGCCCATGAGGGCTTAATTTTCATCTATTTTCCTCTCTCTAACTTTCTTAAAATATTTTATTCTCAATTTTGTAAATGCAAACTTTTATTGGTGTAAATTTTCAATAGAGCGAAATTATATTTTCAAACTCTATTCAATGATGGTGATTTCGCACTAAATATAAAGTGCCTTTTTTCACCATCATTTTTGTATACACATATATGCACTAAAATAAAGTGTCAAACAAAGGGGAAATCAAAAATATCAAAAAGGGGGGCTCACCAAAACTAAGGGGCTCATCTAATTTGGGGGGGTTCTTAATTTGTTGATTTTCTATTGTCTTAAGGAGTTAACCTATTTGTAATCATGGGATATGAAACCCATTCTTCTGTCATCAACCTAAAACTGGGAAACTATAAGTCTTGGTGTGAAGGAATCCTGAAACATCTTAGGGTCCATAATCTCATGCCATATCCCTAAACCAAGTAAACAATCTTAGAAGGATAAATGGTTTAATATTTGTGATCATATTCATGGATTAATCGGTTTACATATTCCAGATAACTATTTGTATGTCATCATGGATATTGAATTTCCACATGCATTATGGATAAAAATTTGGGAAATATATGGAGACTCTAATGTTTCTCCCTTCCTACATGATCCTGCTATGATCACAACTCACATACCGCATCATGATTCAGATACAAAGCGTCCAGTTGACATAGAGGAAATCATCATTCCTCCACCTCCTCCTGTTGCTTCATTAGATTTCAAAGTCGTTTCTTCGAGAGATTCCAGCACTTCTTTGCAATAGGATATTTATCTTCCTAGAATTGTTGATTTGGATGCATATCTACCTGACATTTCATGTCTTTTCATAGAGTCCTGCATTGTTGACATAGAAGCACACATTGAGGACATCAGTCTTCTTTTTTATGACAACTTCAATAAAGTTGCATCGGCCTTGTCTTCTTCAGATATGATTGCTCTTCCTTCGCCTACATCAGCTTCTATAGTGATACTATCAGATTCTTATGGTTCTAGTTATTCCCATACATCTATGGTTCTTTTGGTCCCTGTTATAGAATCTTTTATGATACTTGATTCATTCCATCAATATTCATCACATGTTAGCATTGGCTTGGAGATTCTTGAGCAACATTTGAAGACATCATGGGAACCATCATCATCTTCTTGGATGAGCTTCAACTCTATTCAAGATCATGCATACATCTTCTCACATGGGAAGATATCTTGCATCTTCAGTTGGTTTCATTTCTTCCCAAGGGAAGGAACATTGTGACATGTTCTTGGATCTACGTCTGCATCCTTTGTCAACTATCCAACCTTAATGTAGCAGAACATGTATTATGGGATGGTCTCATAGACCTTCTATTATTTTCTCTCTTATGGAGGAAATCATATATTGTACTTAGTGAAAGGAGTCCTTCATGTGTATAATTTTCATGCATCTTTCCTCTCTTTTGGAGGGTAGTTTTTTTCCCACGGGTTTTTCTACTTTTCTCCACTTCATGAGAGATTACTTTGTGCATGGGTACCTAACATGGCTAGTAGTCGGGACCCATTTATCCATAACCACCTAAGTTATGGTTAAGGGGGTGTTAGTGTATACCTTAAATGCTTGCATACACATAGGTTGACCTAAGCCTACTTAGGCATTTATTGTTGTATGACTCATTGACATAGACTAGATATTTTCTAGATATTTACCTGATATTTTTCCCTCCTGATATTTTTCTGATATTTTTTCTAGCTCTTGGATATTTCTCCTTTATAAGGAGACCCTTGACTGTCTAATAATATGAGGTTGAGTTTTGCATTCTATGTGCTTGTTCTCTATCTTTGAGTTTTGCTCTAATACCATGAAAGAACCCCCAAAACTCAAAGATAGAGAACAGGCACATAGAATGCAAAACTCAACCTCATATTATTAGACAATCAAGGGTCTCCTTATAAAGGAGAAATATCCAAGAGCTGGAAAAAATATCAGGTATCAGGATATCAGGTAAATATCTTGAAAATATCTAGTCTATGTCAATGAGTCATACAACAATGAATGCCTAAGTAGGCTTAGGTCAACCTATGTGTATGCAAGAATTTAAGGTATACACTAACACCCCCCCTTAAGCATAAATTAGTTGGTTATGGATAAAATGGGTCCCGGCTACTAGCCATGTTAGTTACCCATGCACAAAGTAATCTCTCATGAGGTGGAGAAAAGTAGAAAACCCTGTGGGAAAAAACTACCCTCCAAAAGAGAGAAAAGATGCATGATAATTATACACATGAATAAGTACTACTTCTTTCACTAAGTAAAATATATGATTTCCTCCATAAGAGAGAAAATAATAGAAGTTCTATGAGACCCCCCCATAATACATGTCTTGCTACATTAAGGAACATTGTGACACATTCTTGGATCTATGTTTGCATCATTTTTCAACTATCCAACCTTAATGTAGCAGGACATGTATTATGAGGGGGTCTTATACACCTTCTATTATTTTATCTCTTATGGAGGAAATCATATATTGTACTTAGTGAAATAAGTAGTACTTCTTCATGTGTATAATTTTCATGCATCTTTTCTCTCTTTTGGAGGGTAGTTTTTTTCCACAGGGTTTTCTACTTTTCTCCACTTCATGAGATATTACTTTGTGCATGAGTACCTAACATGGCTAGTAGCCAGGACCCATTTTATCCATAACCACCTAATTTATGCTTAAGGGGGGGTGTCAGTGTATACCTTAAATGCTTGCATACACATAGGTTGACTAAGCCTACTTAGGCATTTATTGTTGTATTACTCATTGACATAGACTAGATGTTTTCTAGATATTTACCTAATATTTTTCCCTCCTGATATTTTGTCCAACTCTTGGATATTTCTCCTTTATAAGGAGACCCTTGATTGTCTAATAATATGAGGCTAGGTTTATGCATTCTATCTCTAATGTGCTTGATTTATATCTCTCTCCCGGTTCTTTCATTGTATCAGAGCCTTATCAGGATGTTTTCAGGTCAAAGGCGAATGCATACTAACTCTACTCATTTGAGACGCTATTTTGTTCTCCACAAATGCTGATTTTTCTCTATTGAAAGGGTCAATTTCTCCTTATATCAGAGGAGGGGCCAATTCAAAACAGAGGAGGGGCATATTTTCTTCCTCCCAAACTGACACATCATCTTTGCCTACCCTTCATTCTACCAAGCCAGACATGATTTGTTGTTATGGGCCATGATCTATTCTTGAGGCACGACATTTTGCTCCTCTCTTCCCATCAATGCATCAACAAGAGGCCTGTCTTTTTTGTTGAAGTTGATTTGCTGTGGAAGAGGACGTAACCAACTTGAAGAAGAGCGATAGAAATGCAAGGAGGGAGAACAAAGTGGTATGCACGGTGAAGAAGAGCGTAGGTGACTTGAAGGAAGTCGATCTCAAAAATTGGAGGCACAATCTGTCTGCTGGCAATCACAATTGAAGTTAAAACCAACACATTGGAAAGCAGCAGGAGATTGACTTTTTCACGAGTTCTTTTCTGACTCCAATCCCTCTAGCTAGTGTCAACTTGGTGAGGCGGTTGGCAGATTTGAGGTCGACTTGGTATTTTGAGGAACCATGAGGCAATGGGAAAATGCTAAGAAAGCCTTCATAGCTAGAAGTGTGCTTAGAGGACAATGAAAGAACTCACAAAGGCATAATTTTTTCTGGTTTCTGTGTTTTTCTCAGGCCATGAGGTGAAGGTGGAACCATGCCACCACTTAGGTGGGTTGCACTATCAAAGAAACATTGGGCTCTTCACTTGGCGTTGGTGGAGGAAATTCAATCTTCACTTGGAGATTTTCTTCACTGACTTCTTCTTTCGCAGAGTTGGTCAAACTCCCATGTGGTTTGGTGGTTTCACTTGGTCTGCTCATTGGACTTAGTCAAGTCCACTTCAAATTTCTTTAACATTTGTTTGATATTATTTAGTAAATTTTGCTTCTAATATTTATTGTGACCCTAGCAAAATTATTCTAAACTATTAGTGGTTAATATTAACCATCAAATATTTGCTTATACACAAAGGGGGAATTATATTGCCATAGTTAAAAATTTGTAAAAGAAGAGTGAAATTCTTTTTTGCAATGAATTTGGCAAAGGGGGCTTTTGTTTCATTTTGCAAACAGAAGAGGGAAGTGCAAGTTATTTTTCCTTAGTTAAAAATTTGTATAAGAAAAGTCAATCTTTTGCAATGAATTTGGCAAAATGGGTCCTATGGGGTTTTTTTGTCCCTAGTTCTTTCCTACCTATGAGGGCTTAATTTTCCTCTCTCTTACCTTCTTAAAATATTTGATTTTTCCAAACTTTGTAAATGCAAATTTTATTGGTGTAAATTTGCAATAGAGTGAAATTATATTTTCAAACTCTATTCAATGATGGTGATTTCGCACTAAATATAAAGTGCCTTTTTTCACCACCATTCTTGTATGCAAATATATGCACTAAAATAAAGTGTCAAACAAAGGGGAAATCAAAAATATTAGAAAAGGGGGTTCATCTAATCTGGAGGGGTTCTTAATATTTGATTTTCTATTGTCTTAAGGAATGAACCTATTTGTAATCATGGGATATGAAACCCATTCTTCTGTAATCATCCTAAAATCGGGAAACTATAAGTCTTGGTGTGAAGGAATCCTGAAACATCTCATGTTCCATAATCTCATGCCATATTTGTATGGACTTATCCTTGAACCAGGTAAACAAACTCAGAAGGATAAATGGTTTAATATTCATGATCATATTCGTGGATTAATCAGTTTACATATTCCATCTATGACTCTTTGTATGTCATCTTGGATATTGAATGTCCACATGCATTATGGATCAAAATTTGGGAAATATATGGAGACTCCAATGTTTCTCCCTTCTCGCATGATCCTGCTATGATCACAACTCACATCCCGCATCATGATTCAGATACAAAGTGTCTAGTTGACATAGAGGAAATCATCATTCCTCCACCTCCTCTTGTTGCTTTATCAAATTTCAGAGTCGTTTCTTCGAGAGCTTCCAGCACTTCTTTGCAATAGGATATTTGTCTTCCTAACATTGTTGATTAGGATGCATATCTACCCAACATTTCATGTCTTTTCGTAGAGTCCCACATTGTTGACATGGAAGCAAACATTGAGGACATCAGTCTTCTTTTTTATGACAATTTCAATAAAGTTGCATCAACCTTGTCTTCTTCGGATATGATTGCTCTTCCCATGTCACATGTCAGCATTAGCTTGGAGACTCCTGAGCAACATTTGAAGATATCCTTCATCTTTAGTTGGTTTCGTTTCTTCCCAAGGGAAGGAACATTGTGAAGTGTTCTTGGAACTACATTTGCATCCTCTGTCAACTATCCAACTTTAATGTAGCAGGACATGTATTATGGGGGGGTCTCATAGACCTTCTTTTATTTTCCCTCTTATGGAGGAAATCATATATTGTACTTAGTGAAAGAAGTAGTACTTCTTCATGTGTATAATTTTCATGCATCTTTTCTCTCTTTTGGAGGGTAGTTTTTTCCCACAGGGTTTTCTACTTTTCTCCACTTCATGAGAGATTGCTTTGTGCATGGGTACCTAACATGGCTAGTAGCCAAGACCCATTTTATCCATTCCCACCTAAGTTATGCTTAATGGGGGGTGTCAGTGTATACATTAAATGCTTGCATACACATAGGTTGACCTAAGCCTACTTAAGCATTCATTGTTGTATGACTCATTGACATAGACTAGATATTTTCTAGATATTTACCTGATATTTTTCCCTCCTGATATTTTGTCCAGCTCTTGGATATTTCTCCTTTATAAGGAGACCCTTGACTGTCTAATAATATGAAGTTGAGTTTTGCATTCTATGTGCATGTTCTCTATCTTTGAGTTTTGAGGGTTCTTTCATTTATAATAGTAATATATATCATTTTATAATATTTGTTATGGAAATACATATTAATTTAGAATATTTTCACAAAACTAAAATATAATTTTTAGAATATATATAATTTTTGATTTATAATATTTGTTATGGAAATACATATTAATTTATAATATTTTCACGCTTTTATAATTTTTAGAAGATTTTTAACAAGATTATCTTGAATATCTAATACAAAAAACTTTTGCTTTGTTTTTAAAGTTGTTTTAAAGCTATTATTTTTATTTTGTATGGAGTCACTATCTTGTACATCGCTATATAATGCACAAACTAGAAAGAATATTCACTCACATCAAGAGTATGCGTACATTTTTATTCTCCCCATTTAAATTGATGTATTGAATGATTTGAGATCCAAGTCATGTGCACTGAAGACCCCTCCACCAAGTGAGTAAGGGGATCAACATATTGCAATCTGCAAATAGATATGCCCTCAGCTCTGCATTTTTCAATGGCGATGCTTCTTTCTTACCTCAGACAAATTTAAGAGGCCCTCTAAGATATACACTGAAAGTCTCTTGTGGCCAAGCTTACATTTGCAGAGATTGTGGGTATTTGATATACACTTACAATTATTTGTGTCTAAATTGTTTTATGATTAATGTTTTGTTTTGTTTTATTTTCTAATTTGGATTTGGGTACTTTCGATGAAGGTATATTTACAATGATCGCACAACATTTGAGAAGTTGGATGATAATTACTTCTGCCCTGGTGACTTTTCTTTTTCCATTATGTTGATAGCTTGAATTGGTAAGATAAGTTATATTTATCTTGTGCCCTATTCACTCCTCTCAATTACCATTTTCATGTGCATTTTCTCTTGTAAGAACCCATGGGAAAGCATATATGACGACAATTTTATTTATTGCTATATTTTTCGTGATGGAGTGAATTCCTCCTTTTTTGGTGATGTTAAGCCTAAAGCATGACATTATGAATGCCATCCTTTACTATGTTATTGAGTTTGTCAAATGATTTTGCATTGTATCTGGCACTTTTGGAGATACTTCTAAGATTTGCCTAAATTTTAATGAACTCCTAGATAAGGGCTCAAAGAACAAAGGTAAGATGATTCCTCTTTCTTTTTAGGTCACCGCTGGAAGGGATTAGAATGAGAGGGTTTTCAATTACATGTATTCATGTTGAAGATCCACTTTGTGAATCCTAAGCTTTTAGAGGAGAAATGCTATCGTATTGGTCTTGCATGGCAGTAGCATGGTTCATAGCAATCATCATGAATGGGGCAGCAGCTCAACAGTTTATCAGCACTGGTTGGGTTGCGCCTACCTCTCACTCCATGGTTTATAATGGTTGGGTTGGGAAGAACAATTCCTTATCAGCGACACACTTGGTAACATTTTTCTTTTTTGTTTCCTTCTTAGTGAATTGTATTCTTAGAAAGAGTTTGTAATTGTTTGTCGATGGTAAGAGTGCAGTGTTCAAGTACAATCTAAGCGAGGATTCAAGAAGTTTCCACCCCACTAAGCTCCCATCTAAAGATGAAACCGACAAGTGGATTTTGTGGATTTCTTTATCAAGTGTGAAGTGTATGGATATGAAAAGTAGTGGCATTCAGATGGAGGTTTATGAGCCTCTATCTTTTCATGTGTTACACTTAAATCTCTAGCTCTCAAGAATTTTAAGATGAGAAAAGGGTTTCTCGCAACTTGTAACATGTTATCTTGAACACGTTTGGCTAAGTGAGAAGGAATTTGATTTGAATACTTATTTCATTCATATTGGTTCTTTTCTTTTTGATTTAGTAGAAAGTGATTTCATTAATTATAGTAATTATTATAATAAATTATTATTTATATAACATTATTATTCATATAAAATACGCTGAGAGTTATATATATTAATATAAAATAGGCACCTCGATAATGATAACTCTCGACGTATTTTATATATATATTAATATTTAATGCTAGTTTATATGGAGGTATCTAGATACTTTCTTTGGATTATATGGTACTTACTTGTAAATTGTGTTTAATATTTTGGCTCGATGACATATTATGCATATATTTTTCACTAATGAGCAAGCCTCATAAAACTCACAACTAAATTACTAAAAAATAAGGAAGGAAATCATGCACTTCGATACATATCTTCGTTTTCACCTTTTGAGCTTAACCCAAAACCTTCTGACACAATCTTGGAAGGAAATGATCCATGCATTGTTTGTTTTATGATAGTTATGAAATTTTAACCAATAATCGTAGTAATAAGATGATAAGAGTGGATGACATGAATTAACATTTTAAATTATTATTCATGGACATTCAAAAAAATAGGTTTAATATAATTTTATGTCACCACCTACTATGTAATCTACCTATTGAGATAATCCCTCCAATACTATTTGAGACTACCCCATACTTCTTGCAATGGGATGCACATACTCTCTTAACTACTCTTAACCATCAAATACACTTTTTAAAATAAGATAAATATTTAGTATTTTTGGGTGTGCTTCAGGTGATAAGGGGATTGGTAGGTTGCTACTTTGAAAATAGGTAGATCCAAAGTTTGAATTATTATACTTGAAATGTAATCTTAGTTTAAATTCTCTATATTATAATTATTTTGTTAGACATATATAAACTAAACATTCAATAATTTACGCCAAAGGCGTATCCAATTTGAAAGAGACCAACCTGAAATTTGCAATCAATGGTTGAAGTTTTATACCAGGCCTTGGTTGACTATCAGATTGATATGCCTCGTTCAATTGTTTCCTCGGATTTTGGTCAATCTACCATGCATTGAATCCCACTTGCAACTATTCGCCAGCCGACATTGGCTAAAGGTCATAGCTCTCTTGTACTTCCGGGTGTCGTGAAAAGAACAACAATTCATTTGAAATGGATCACCTCATTCATCAACCAACTCATCAGGTGCATTGATTCACAAGTCAACTCCATATTCTCAAATCTTGATCTCAGCCACGATGGAGGGCTAAGATAACCAGGCGGATTCAGTGCTCCACAGCCTATTTTCAATGAAGGGCAATAAATAGATTTGATGGAAATTGACCATTGTGGCATCCACACTCACATCCGAGGGACTTAAGGATTGGAAAATAGAGGATGTGTTGTTGTTGAGAGAGTAGAGATCATCGAAAACAAATGAGAGATTTCTCTTTAGTTTTTAAGATAACAAATATGTTGGAAGAGTCTAAGTGGCAACTACAGAGCCTCACCTACATCGGATGGGTCGTCCTTCCTCAGCACACTGTTAAGAAAGTGATCTTTCTCTTGGTCCTGCAACCGCCCACGAAATGACTCAAAAGTGGGTGTGGGCAACAACTTTTAACTTTTGTTGGGAAAAAAATGCTATAAGCATCCTCTGCTTCCCCTGCTCTAGGAAAATGACTCACTCTTTTGTATATCCAATAGAGCACCCAATCATCCAACTAAAATACACAACAAATATGTCAGTTGGGTAGAGTACCAAATGGGTATAAAAGAATTACTTAATATTTCAGACTTGCCACTACTTACCAGCATGGATCATTTTCTCCCTGGAAAACCAGACCCGGGCCAGATAGAGTCGGTAAGTCAGTACTCATGCATAATCCACATGGTTTTGATGCCCCTAGGGATTTCCCCTTGTAGAACACCAGACCCTTTCTAGTAGCCACAATCCATCATTTGGATCGGGTGGGTGTCGTTCGGGTACTTGCGCTCCCTCTTCAACAAATTGTGCATGTATGCATGTTTTTTATTTTTCTTCTTTAGCTATGGTGTTTGGCATGTGTATCTGGCTAAGATCCTATTGGGTTTGAATCATGTTGAATTGGGTGGCAATTTTTTGGGCTAATGGGTCCTTGTCCATAATGATCTAGTGATGTGAGTGTTTCTACGTAATGATCAAATGATCCAAGAGTCTAAGAACATGGAATCCCTTTAATGAAATGGTATAGTTCAACTCATAGGTCAAGATACCACCCAAATTGTGTATAGGGAGACTAAGTGGATGCAATTTTGAATAGAAACCATCATGTTTGTGATGTAAACCTAAAGATGACTACTATGTTATGTTCTCCTGACTGTAGAGAAGAAGAAAACAAGAAAAATGCAGGGTTCTACCATGATTTAGGTATAGCGGGGAAAAGGATATCATCTGTGGAACCCCTGGCAACTCTATATTGAGTTGCAATAATATGTGTGTCATACGAGTTTGGTTCAGTAAGAGTTTCAAATTTTCCTAGCCCATAAAATCTAACAGAAAAAATTGAGTAGCAGTAATGCCTGTAATATGGGTTTTGATTCATTCAAGTTTTTTGTACAGTGAATTTTGATTTCTGTTGCTTATAGATTTAGTCCATTTGTGCTATTGCTTTAAATCTAAGAAAATTGAATTATCACAGACATCTATCATATAGATTGGGTTTAGTTTTTTTCTACAGTAAAATCTGATCTATGTTGCATTAAATGATCCAGGTGTACTTCTATTTGAGAAAAAATAAAATCAATTGAATACCACTACTGTCTGTCATATGGGTTTGGTTTGCTCCATGTTTTTTTCACTTTTATTTGATTTATGTTGCTTCTAATGATCCAAGTGTTCCTCATCCATGGAGGCATCCATCTCTGGTAAAATGAGGAATTCAAAGCTTTGCTTGATAGATTCTGGCAAGTGGGTATTGAATTATAATGTCATATATATTGATATGATGAATATGCAGACATGGTCTCAAATAGACAACAGGAAATATGAGACGTTATCATATTTGCTGCTCTCACAGAAGAATCCATTATCAAGGAGATTGACTACATAGTCAATAAAGGGTGGATTCCATGCTTGGAATTTGATGTTGTAATTCATTTAAAACACCCTCTGAAACCTTTTTTCATAAAAAATGGTCTATTTTTTAAAAGTTATTCACCTTATATGTTTCTTTTCTTTGAATTTTTGTCTTACAAAAATTGTGGAATGCATGGAATTGCAGGTGGGTAAAATACACAAAGCTAATTCTAGTTTCCAAGGTTACTATGATGGAA
Organism: Sequoia sempervirens; assembly: GCA_007258455.2. NCBI lineage: Eukaryota > Viridiplantae > Streptophyta > Pinopsida > Cupressales > Cupressaceae > Sequoia > Sequoia sempervirens. The sequence continues at coordinate 200,947,533 of VDFB02000015.1, read as the reverse complement.
GGTTTTGGACTCTGAGGAAACTTCCCATGTTTGGATGCATAGATGGTGCCCAAGTGTTGGCAGAGATTGGTGATAGCAAGAATACTTTCCCCAATTCTTATATTCGTTGCTTGGGATTTGACAACCAAAAACAAACACAATGTGTTGCCTTCATTGTTCACAAGCCTGGGCAATGAATTCACTAAAGGAAAACCTAAGATGAGGATGATTAATATCTGTTTATCACTAATAAAGCAGAATGAAACCTACGCTATAAAGAATTGAAAACTTTATTACTTCTTCTGTATTTAATGGCATCCAAAACTTTTGTGCCTTCACTACTTCTCAAGTTCTAAGCTATAATATGACGGCTAATTCATCATTTGAGATTTCAACTAAGAGTTCTTTCTTGGTGGGTGTTGCTTTAAATTTTGTATTAATACTTTAGTTGGATGGATATTGTATTTAACTAGTTTTGTTTTTAAATGTTTAAATATTCAGTCTTATTTGTTCATAAGTAATTGTATTAGATCTATCAATGAAATATGCATATCTCTGAGATTAATATTATTATTATTTTTACATAATCAATGTGTTTTTTTGTTTCCTCATTAAAAATGTTTGAATTTATATTGTATGCTTAAATTTTTATATCATATAATTATGTTAATTATAAATACATGTAATGGTAAAATTTGCATATCCATGTGACGTGGTCATGGATGGATTCAATTAAGGGTTATTCAACTATGTAGCTTGGCACAAAAACCCCCATAAAATCATACAACAAAGCAAATACATGCTATATTAACATCACATCTCAAATAAAGAGAACATATTTATATATTCAGACTCTAAACATACATTAATAGATTCTATCGTTAGGGCTTATAATAAAAATTGGACCAATCTTAGATTACAATCATGAAATAAAGAACTCATTCTCTTCGAAAGAATAAGTTGGATTTAATTTTAACCAAAGAATTTTTAAATAGATGTTGGACCAATGAAAATAAACTGTGTAATTTGAAATAAAGAGGCACATTCTCTTCGAAAGAACAAGTTGGATCTACTTTCAACCAAAGAATTTTTAAACATGATTGTTAGATTGATAGTTATGGGAAATGTGGATGCCATTTAATTTGCTTTGTAGTCCCTTGTACTGTGTGAGACCCCAAATTGGGATATGAGGAAGAAAACAAGGAGAGGATGCCCTTTGGAGGCAAGATACCATATCCACAATGAGGAAAAATCTCATTGATTTTTTTAATTCCCATTACATTGATAATACTTCGAAATGGATTCTCCATGTAACTACATCTATAGCTCGAACAATGGATAAAAATGGCAAAGAGGAAAGGGGTGGAGGTAATTCCATTTGATGAGCAAGATCTTCTACTTTGCTTCCTTATAAGAAACAACAAATTATTTTGTGATATTAAAAAAACCCTAAATTGCATATTCACAAATTGTGGGGAAAGAGTGGTTTCTTTTAAAATATTTTTGAAAGGAACTTAAAATATAAATTATATTATTATTATTATTATTATTAAGAGGGGTAAATGCTTTTGGCTCAGAGCTATGAACTGGTGAGGTCTCTTCCCATATATCTCTATCTCTCCCTATTTCTCTCCCTCTCTCTTTATATGTTTCTCTTCCTCTTCCTCTCTCGCTCTATCTTCATTTGTACCTCTCTCTCTCTCTCTCTCTCTCTCTCTCTCTATATATATATATATATATATATATATATATATATTCTTCCATCTCTCCCTCTATCTCTATATTTTTATCTCTTCATCTCTCTCTACCCCTATATATCACTATCTCTCTATCTTTATCTTTCTATCTCCCCCCTTTTCTCATTATCTACCTCTCTCTCCCTCTCTATATATTTATCTCTTCCATATCTATCTATCCTTCTCTCTTCTCTCTCTTTGTCTCTCCCTTTGCTTCTCTCCATATCCCTCTCCTCCATCTCCATCTATATATCTATCTTTCTCTCTATCTCTATCTCCTTACCCCCCTCTCACTCTTCCCCTGTCTATTTTTATCCCTTTCTATTCGTCTATCTCCCTCTCTCCCTATTGCAAACATAACATGATCTTCTTGATAACAAATCCCTATAAGTGAACACATAGTTGATTTGAAGTTATCACTTTTCCATTGAGACCTTTATTTCACAAACACAATCATTTGATAAATGGACTACACAAATATATGCAAAAAAATAGACCAAAATTTTTTCTTAATTGATCTTCCAAACCTCTTTGACGTACCCATTGCACACCAAGGTGCAATTTCTAGTAATATTCTACCTCATCAACATTTAAAAAAAAAAAAAAAATGGTTATAACTTACAACCATGGCCCCACTCGACCTTTCGATTTTAAGACATTTTTGTGATAGATAAAGGGTCGACGGCAAAGATATAGATAGGGGGCCCGCTCATTGCACTTCCTTAAATATATTCAACTGAAATCGTCCCACCACCATCGCGCAGCTAAGGAAAGAGAATATATATTTATGTGGAAACACAACATTTTCGACAAACATTCCATGGTGTGAGTGCCTTGGAAGAAGTCTCTTCCACCTTACTTGCCCCAGATATACCCGCCTAACTTAGCTCGTTACATTACCTTTACTTCCGTGATCATCATTGTTTTGGCACTATTTAGGTGACACAATACACCCACACAAGAAACCCACCAACAATAATCTACTAGGCGGTCTCTTTATTGCAAACAATGGTTGTGAAAATTAGGCTATTTGCTGTGCTCTTGTGTCTCTGCATTCATGGCATGGAGAGATCAGAGGCATCACTGAGCTTAAGCAAGGACTACTACGAGTAGACATGCCCAAAGGTAGAGAATGTGATAAGGGATACAATACGCAACGCTACAAACTTTGACCCAAAAATCCTTGCTCGCATTCTTTGAATGCACTTTCATGACTACTTCTTTCGGGTACGTATCTCTTACTCAACTTACTCATCTTTATAAACCCATTTGCTAATTGTACTCTACAATGGTGGGCAAGGGTGCGATGGATCAGTGTTGTTAGACTCCACTGCTAACAATACAGTAGAGAAAGAAGCACCACCCAACGTCTCACTCCGTGCATTTTACATAATCAATGATGCCAAGACCAGGCTCGAGGCCCTCTGTCCCCAAACTATCTCCTGTGCTGACATTCTCGCCATTTTCGCAAGGGATGTTGTGGTGCTCATAAGTAATTATATCCTTTCCCTATATCAATTTCAACTATTCCAGCAATTACCTACTGATCGTTTGATATCAAATGGATAGGCTGGAGGTCCACACTGGGACGTACTCACGAGGTGAAAAGATGGCGTGATATCGAGCGCGAATGAAACAAGGAATTTTCCAGCTCCCACATTCAACATTTCTCAACTTGTACAGAGCTTTCTTCTTCGCGGACTCCCCATCCACGATCTCGTTGCATTGTCCAGTATTTACCCCTTCCTAACAAAACTCATTTCCACGTTCAATTATTTTTGACCATGGTGGGTAAGTCGTAGTGAAAGTTGTTATTGTGTAATAGGCAGGCACACATTGGGCTTCTCTCACTGCTCTTCATTTTCGAGTAGACTGCACAAGTTCAATGCGATGCATAGCATGGATCCCACCATGTAGCCATAGTTTGCGCAGAGTTTGCTGAGCGTGTGCCCCAATGCCAATACCAACCGCAGCGCAGGAGTATTTCTCTATTCCACCTCTACTCACTTTGACAATGCATATTTTAAGCATTTAGTGGAAAGCAAAGGAATGTTCGGCTCCGACCAAGCTCTGTTTACAAAGAACAAGACCAAAACCATGATCAAAACTTTTGCCAAGGACGAGAAGGCCTTCTTTAGAGCATTTAAAAGGTCAATGCTCAAGATGGGCAGTGTCGGGGTGCACGCAAGTGGCGCCCAAATCAGATTGAACTGCAAGAAAGTCAATTCCTGAGCTTAATTTTCACAACGATTTGATTCACCCTTTTAGGACAGTTTTATTTGAAAGGGCTTGGTTTGGTTGCATTTGGTTTTTTGAATTTAAATCAATTTTAAATTCATCTTTTTCTCTCTCTTTGTCCCATCCTCCATAATCTCCTTTTAAGTTGGATTAGTTTAATTAATCCATGATTATGATGTGTACACCTTTAATCAGGATTAATGTCACATCCTCCATAACTTGCAACTTGTCTTTAATCTTACATTAGCCTTTTTAATCACCTGTTTGCACAACTTTAATTGCATGATTAGGTCAACCTAATCCCTATGCCATTTATGGCATACCCTCAAGTCAACCATCATTAATACTTTCCCCATTTAGACAAGGCAACCTCTTCCCCATGTGAATTAAAAATTCACATTTATTCGTCCAAGGTTTTTCTCTTCCCTATGTGGATTGTTGAGGAATTTTAAATTCCTCATGTGTCATATCTCCCACATGGGGACAAGGACTTCTTTTATGAGGAGATCATGTTCCAATCCCAAGGTACTCTAAAATACCTCCACATCACCTTACCCTTTTACACCTAATTGACACTTGCCAAGATGTGAGGGTTTATGAGTCCTCAACTCACCATAGCCCTTCATCTTGTCCATGGTGGCTAAATCCTAGCCCTCCATTCCTTATAGGCATTTCCCCTAAAATTAGAGGATTTTTCCCTTTTTTGCAACAACATTCACACATTCAAGCAATTAACAATTCAACTTTCAAGCTCTCACAACCATCCTCCATTGTTGCAACTCTTGAGCTCATTTTGCATCCATATTGTGCATCTACTCACATACCCATCTTCACCATTGCACTCCTCATCTCATGCACATCGTTTTGTATCCATTTTCATATTATTTTCCATTCAAAGGAGCACACAAACGATCGAATCAACAGGGCCAACCATTTGATCAAATTGGGAAAGGTAACATACTTTGTTTTGTATTTCATTTTGTTCAAGTTCAACTAGGTCAATCTTGAGGTGTTGTGTTTTCCTTGCTTACATTTTATTTCATTTTGCATTTTAGACTAAGAGAAAAACATTGCACACATTTTTGGCACGCCCGGTGGGACCCATGTCACGAGTCTACACTTTTACATTCTATGTTGTTTGAGTTTTTTCAAGTTGAGGTTTACACGTAGGGGCAAATCCACCCTGAACGAGCGAATTTGCACTTTACAAGGGCGAGTCTGATTTGGAAAATAGGAAAATCTGCTAAAACAGGCAAACCTGCTCATAACAGAGGCAAATTTTCACCTAGAAAATTCACCCATTTCTCAAGTTTAGGAAAATTTGAAGGTCTTAGGCGAATTTGCACCTTGCAAATTTTCCCATTTATCAAATTTAGAAAAATTTGCACTATGTCCCAGAAAATAAACAAATTTGCTTTATTAGAAAGGCAAATTTGCTTTATTAGAAAGGCAAATTTGCTTCTAGTTCTTGAAATAGGCGAACTTGCTTTGGTTGCAAACAGGCGAAGTTGATCAGTAGAAGGGTGAATTGGCTCAGTATAGGGGCGAACTTGTCTCCCAGAACAGGCGAATTTTCCTCATACAAAGGCGAATTTGAGGTAAACTCGAGACTTAAACTTTCAATTTTCAGATTCCTCTTGGTTTCATTTTCAAGTATTGATCTGCTAACTTGTCCATTTGTGAGTGTGTTGGGTTTTTTCTAACATTTTGTGTAGTTGTTTCTTGTTCGTCCAAGACCAACGGTTCAAAACTACTAACGTTTTCCTACAGAACGATCAATCCCAACCTTTTTAGATTAGTTTATTTGTTATTTTTCATACTAGCTAGGCACACATAGATTTAAGTAGAGGGTCAATTAATTTGTTTGTTGTGCTTGGGAGTGGTTGTTGACGTATCCATTCCCCTTGTGCCATTTGGCGATCTTGAGTGACAAGAAATCACAATTTACTCTAGTCCAGTCATGTCTACCTAGGAGGTGCTAATGCGTCTAAGCTCTCTCCTTGCGCTACGTGCAAGCCTAGGGACTAGCTGAAAACGTCTAGTATCTTCTTCCTTTAGTGGGACCTGCCTGGGATTTCATCACCTGGGGGATGATTCCAAGCACGTGTTACCGACAAGGTATATAAAGGGGGGAGAGTGAAAGTTGTACCTTAATCTAGTCACGTCGTGTTTAGCAAAGCGTTGAAGCTAGGGTGATACATAGATAAAACGTGCAGAGTTGGTATGAGTTTCTAGTACCTCGTTGGGGCTCCCAACTCACGCTTGTGATGGGATGGTGTTCACAGTTGTGCCACACATACAGTGCGTATATCAAGGACTCACGAGATTGTCTTATATAGCCTAGATAGAGACCCGTGTTTTAATCGTGGCTTGGTGTAGTGTAGGGGATGTGCACTGTACCCCGAAGTTACTCACCACATACTCCCTTGGGTTGAAATAGAAATCCTCATGGTGGACTATGATAGTCCTCGAGTGAGAGTGTGAAGGTGAGCCCGTGGTGTCTATTGATGACCCTATGCCACTAGAACGTTAGTTATCCGCCTTCATGAGAAAGGGTGATCTAGAGAACCACCCCAGTATCACAGAGTATTAACCTTGGGTAGTCTGTTCAAGGTGGTGAGCCTACATCAAGTTTGTAAACCCATATCACTAATTCTAGGTTTGTGTTGCTTGGTGTGTTTTCATTGTGCTATACCAGTGCTTTTCTTTTCAGTTGAGTCAACCTAACCTTCTATCTATTGTTTGTCATGTTTTTTGTCCTTTGCCATAGTCAATGCCTGCCTTCAGAGGCGAATTTTCACTGTACACAGACGAATTTTCCCTCTTCAAAGGTGATCCCGTCTTTCATAGTTTGAATCATTTTGTTAGTTGTTTCCTGTCAAATTCACCCTTTTTTAGTAAACAAGTGAATTTGCCACCCTTAGGGGCGAACCTGTTGTCCACATGGGCAATCTCGTTCTTGGTCTGAATCGTTATGTTAGTCATTTTTTGTCAAATTCACCTATTTTCAGTGAACAGGCGAATTTGCCACCCTTAGGGGTGAACCTGTTGTCCACAGGGGCGATCCCATTCTCGGTCTGAGTCATTTTGTCAGTCATTTTCTGTCAAATTCACTTGTTTTTAGTGAATAGGCGAATTTTCTCCCTCAAGTTGTCCACAGGGGCGATCCCATTCTCCGTCTGAGTCTTCTTGTCAGTCATTTTCCATCGAATTTGCTCGTTTTCACAAAACAGGCAAATTTTCCCCCGTCAGGGGCAAGCTTGCGGTCAATCTGAGTCAGTTTCGCATTTGTTTATCTGTCAAATTCGCCTGTTTCATTAGGATAGGTGAATTTTCTTCTTGATTTGGGCCAATTTGCTCAATAAATGGGCAATTTGTCTCCTCATTTGAGTCTCTGTTCGTCCATTTCAAGATTTAGGCGAGTCCATTTGACGAACAGGTGATCCCGTTTATAGGTGAATCTGCTTCTCGTCTGTACCATTCAAGAAACAGGTGAATTTTTCACCCCATTAGGCAAGTTTGCAAGTCAAATCCACCTGTTTACCTAAGATTTAGGCGATCCTACTATAGTTTTGGGAGAACCTGTCAAAGTTTAGGCGAATTTGCCACCGTTTGGGGTGAATTTGCTATCTGTTTGGGCGAACCTGCTTCTGGATAGGTGAATTTGATCTGCAAGTTCGCTTGTTTCTTGAGCCCCCCAGATTCAGGCGAATTTGACCCTTCAAAAAGGCAAATTTGATCAGCATATTTGCCCGTTGCCTGTGTCCCTTGAGATTTGGGCAAATTTGACCTCCTAGATAGGTGAATTTGCTAAACACAAAGGTGATTTTGTTCACTGTGGATAGGCGAATTTGCTCCCTCAAGGGGCAAAGTTGCTACACACATAGGCATATATGTTTCCCATACAAATTCCAAAACGTGAATCCTCTAGGCCACTAAAAGCTTGTTTTTTGAGTTCTTTGCCGCAATAAAAAAAAAATTATCACCTTTTGTTCACCTGTAATCTTCACTTTAGTCCGCCTGCATTTTCCAAAAGTCATTCGTTCATCATCCAAATCATAGGTGCATCCTAGAACATCTTTAGATCACATATCCCTCATCCTTTCATCAATCCAAATCCCCTAAACCTCGTGTTAGAGATTATTATCCGAGTTGGCTTAGGTGCCTAAATTTGTTCGTCATCATCTTTATCTGCTTAGGATTGTCATTCATCCTAAGTCAGTCATCATCTTCATCCCAATCAATCAGCACCTTGATTCACCTAGTTCGATCTCTGAACTTGGTCTAGAATTTGTTTCATCATCCTATCTGATCAATAATCTAATCCCATCATTTGTTTCATCTCATCAATTGATCTAATCCAATCCAATCATATCCCTCATCCAACTATCTAATCAATTGATCCTTCATCCAGTCTAATTGATCCTCTAATCATCACCTAGGTCATCTCTGCACTGCATCTTAGAGTGTAGCATTGTCTTAGCTCATCTGGTAGTTTTGCACTTTCATGCCCATTCAAACCCAATCATAAGCAAAGAAATAAATGGCTGAACAACAAGGTCAAGGTTCCCATCCTAACGTCCCTCAGGATCCCAACAACGATGCCTCATCGCAATCCAATACCGATGTCCAAAACACTTCCCCACCTAGTGATGATAACATGGTTAATCAGCCTGAAGTCACAGTTGATGAGTACCTTACCAATCCTACCAATGTTCAGATGACAGATCACCTCCTCAATGAGCACAAAGACAAAATCCTTGTTGCCTTGCTCTTAAAGGGAGTCAAACTGCCACCTGAATTTGACATGTCACAATATGCCAACACCCAGTCTCCTCTAGTGTCTTAAGACCCCCAGAATTCACAAAATGTTCCAAGAAATTTGTATATCCCCGAGGGTCCACCCATAGATAATTGGTATCAACTTGGGTTCAAAAATGTTGTGATGTATTAAGTCGGCAACGTTCCCCGCATTTCGATTTCAGTCCCAAGAGCACAGCCTGATCCAAAAAACCCCCATGCTTATGGAATGCCACAAAATATTTTGCCACCACTTGCCATGTCAGTCCAACAAGGTCAGACCCCTGTACCATCTGCACCACCACTCCCACCTAATCAACCAGGTCAACCACCCATCAAAACTAGGGGCAATCCCTTTCTCGCACTACTGCCACCTTCAGGCTCTACACTCGCAGCTAGCCTACCACCACCACCCTATATATCTCAACAACTATTGCAAGGCAACATCCCTACATTTCAACAGCCTCTAGTTAATCCATAGCAATTCACCTCCTCACAACCACCTCAACAATAGTTGATGCACACACACTACCATCCCATCGCAAGCGTCGCCGCAACAAACTGCAATCCCTCCTCAACCACCTCATCAACAACCCCCACGACAAAATATTCCAGTTCTGCAACAACATACTGTTCTTCCCATGCAACCCCCTCATCAGGCTACATCGCATCCTCAACAACCACTGCAAGGTACATCAATGTCGATCCCTCAACAACAACATACCCCATCTTGCCCTCTCTTCTAGCAACCACCACATCAGTAGCAACCACCCCAACATACTCAAATTCCTATGCAAACGCAACACAATCCTCTTGCGCAATACCTTTATCATCCCTTAAGCACATATGTCATCTTTGTTGCTCCATCAAATCCTCCTAACCCTCTGCAATCACACTCCAATCCTCAATACCAAATATCCAATCCACCACCCCCTCTGTATACTAACCAACAACCAAATCCCGCTTACAATTACCAATCCAATCTATATCCGTATTACACCCGCAACAACCGCCCTATCAACAAGGTGCTACCTCCACTTCCTAGTATCAGTAGCAACCATCATATCAACAAGGCACTTCCACCTTGTCATACTATCAAGACCCTCTGCAATACTAATAGGGTGCTCCCTCCACCTCATACTACCAGCAGTAACCACCATATCAACAAGGGACCTTGATAGAGACAGGGTTGGATTGAGTCAATCATTGACTCAATGCTTCGGGTTTCACCTTTGATAACCCCTTGGTTTCACTCTCTCCACCACACTACCTATAGGTCCCCAATGCTGACTAGGCACCCCTGGTACTTCTGGCCAACCCTACTATCAATTCCAAATGCATTACCAAGCCAAACTTGGTGCTCTTCCTCTCTTACTCTCCCTAGCCCTTAATCCTTTTAAAGACTAGTTAACCTCCAATGCTTCCTAACTTGTTTGCAGGGGTGTGCATAGGCTTCCATGGCTTTAAAATCATCTATCAAAGGTCCTTGGTTGACCTACAAACCTCAATTCTCCTTCCCTAGCACATAACCCTATTATAGGGTTTGGGAAGGCTACTAGCCTTGAGCCCCTATTAGCCCTCTCAACTCAAAGAAACAGTTCAAAACTCCTCTCTTTCAAAATTTTGTGCCAAACTTCCTTCTGATACCTTGGCTAAATTTCCAAGCTCTAAAATATTTTTGGGGTTTGGGACCTTTTCTATCCATACACAGGTACAACCCAGATTTTGCAAGAAACTAGGGTTTTTTAGACCATTTCTTGGTATGTTTTGCTTCTTCCTGCCACCATTTGACCTGACAAGGATTCTACCTTACCTGCCAACCTTTTTGAGACCTCCTGCAACCACTACACACCCTGTAATGTTAAATCTTTGTCACCCTTGCCACATTAGGACTTTGCAATTCACTGTCTTCCCAAGCCGGGTATCAACAAACTCGCCTAGGGAAAGACTTTGATCATGATGCTATGCTTCCTACAGACTCCTACAGCTAATGTATGTACAATGATGGAGTTTAGCCACCTTCCCAATGTTCCCATACTTCTTGGTACGGTGGGAGTGCAGTCTAAAACCCCATCTTATGCAGTTTACCAGTCCAGATAGCAATAAAGGGAAAACACAGTAATTACAAAAACTCTTGAAAACAAATACTAGATGGCTACTATTCCGATTCAATGCTTGAAAGATAATCACACTACATGCTTAACATTCAAGATCCCTGTTCAATGCATTAATTTGCGGGATCAAGAACAAGAATAGGAAAACGGGAAAATTCACACTGAAAAACTGCCTCTGTCTTCTTGATCACAAATATTACAACTTTCACATTCCTTCCAACCCTAATTCATGGTCGAGCCATCTTTTAAATAGGCCTCCAACACAATTAAGATCATCTTGTTGAGCCACATATGACCTAATTTTGCAATATATAAAACCTTATGTGTTTTCTAACCTTTGACAAGGTTGGCAAACTATACAATTTAGGACTTTAAAAACCCATCCATGCTTTCCAACTCCCAATCCAAATAACATAAAAGATCAAGTTTATTCCTACTTCACCAGATGCTAATCAAACTGGTGAACATTACCAACACCAACACAACCAAAATATAACATCAAACAAAACTTCAAGGGAAACTAGTATTTTCCCAGGTGCTCCTGCACCAAACCTCCACCTCTTATTATCAAAATTTGTCATACTATCAGCAATCCTATGCCACTCAACAACCGCAATCCACCTACATCAACCAATATTAGCAAACGCCTTCGTACACACCTCCACCAGCTTACGATCAAACTGCTTCAGCTCCATCCTCATCCTACCAGCAATATCCTCCATATAATCAATCCAATCTGGCTCCCTCAACGCCTGCTAGTAAAGAGTGGGAAGAATTCAAAGCTACATTAAAAGACTTGCAAGCAGGGACTAACAAACAATCTTTTAAGTTTGAAGACATTTGTCCCTACCCATTCAATCCCTCAATCTCATTAGTTCCTTTCCCAAAGCATTTCGAGATGCCAAAATTCAATAAGTACAAAGGAACTAAAGATCTTAAGAGCCATCTTCAGGAGTTCTATTCCCATTGTCAAGAAGTCCAACACATTGACAATTATCTCCTATGATTATTTCCAAGGAGTCTAACTGGGATAGCTCTTGATTGGTTTATGGGTCTTCAGAAGGGATCCATCAAATCTTTTGCAGATCTTTCAGAAAAATTTGTCTCCCACTTCTCCTTCAATTTGGAGAAGGATGTCGATACTTTGGACCTTTTGAAAGAGAAGCAGCATGAGGGAGAAAATTTTGCAAGCTACCTTCAAAGGTGGCGAGCTTTCAGTCAAATGAAATCCCCACTTAGAGAAAAAGACATGGTCGCCCTTTTCGTTGAAAACTCTCACCCAGACATGGCACATAATTTCAAGCTCCACTATATCACAACCTTTGCAGAGATAGTAGAGAAGAGCCCTATCCTTGAGAGAGCCCTTATTGCTAAAGGGCTGGTCAAAATTTATAATTTTGATAAGGAAAATTCATCCGGGGATAAAACTCGCTACTGGAACAAGAATAAGAATGTTGTCAATGATGGTGTCACTGACACCAAACATGTTCAAGTAGCTAACACATCTCAGTGACAATAGCATGTCTCTAATCAACCATTCATTCCTAATGCCATATCAGTGCCACAAGGGGCACCTCGTCCTCCCCAACAGTCTAATCAGAACAATCAAGGGAATAACAAACGCCAGTTTACTCAATTAGGAGAGCCCTTAAGTGTCGTGTTCAATAGGCTTCTTCAGGCTAATTATCCAATTACGTATCTCGTGACCAAGCCTCTTGATGAATTCAAACCCAAGCCAACCTGGTATAAAGAAAACGAATATTGTGATTTCCACAAGATCAAAGGCCATTCATTAAATAAGTGTCAAGGCTTAAAAACCTACATCTAGGATCTTCTAGATCAGGGTGATATACATGTGGATGCCAACTAGGCAACTTCATCCAATGCTCAGCTTCAGATATATCAAAACGCTTTCCCGAAACATAACCAAGGAGCTAGCACATCAAATGCAAATCCTGGATCCAGTAACAACAATAATCAGGGTAACAATACAAATAATATTAGTTACAAAAATGTACCATTTAATTATAAGGGTATCATCATGCATATTGAGCAAGCAGAACCACGTGTGTCTATGATATGTGTGAAAGGCAAAGACCCACAGTGTGTTGTTACTACCCGCTGCACTCGCATCATTGTTCTTGGAGCTTCTACATCAACCTATCTACCTCCTATAAGCTCCCAATATAATATTCTTGATCACTTAGGAAAGACCCCTGCTCAAATATCCATTTTGGATTTGCTCAATTCTTCTCCTATGCACCAAGAAATTTAAACCAAAGCTTTACAGGATACCCACGTCCCTGACAACATAGATCCTACACAATTACAGACATTGGTAGGACATCTCTCAGCCACATATCAACTAGGTTTTAGCCAGAATGACATGCCTTGCATTGATTCCAACCATAATCGTCCCCTACATATTGAAGTCCTAGTAGCTTGACATAAAGTGAAAAGGGTCTTGGTAGATAATGGCTCTGCCCTAAACCTTTGTACATTAAAGTTCATAAAACAGGTAGGCTACACCCACGCTGACTTAAATAATCAGGTCATCACTATCAAGGTGTATGATAATGTAGAGCATGATTATGAGGGAATGATTTGTCTTCCAATTCAAGTTGGGCCTATTGTACAATACACTACTTGTCATGTCCTTGATCTGGACCTCCCCTATAATCTTCTTCTTGGTCGCCCATGGCTCCATGCCATGCAAGCCATCCCTTCCACTTACCATTAGTGCTTGAAGTTCCCATTTAATGGGAAGTTACAATACATGCTAATCGTCAACCATTTGAGTATTGGTGTGCACTAGAAGCTTCCTTTCCCCATTTTCACTATTGTCCAAGCGTAGAAATGGGGCCACCTAAAGCATCATCATCCTATCCATCTTCCAATACGCAATCCACCACTTCATCCACTTCATCTTCCACAACTGACCCCACCATTACCAAGGTCTAGATCATCGATAAGGGTTGTGGTGAGTATGAAATGTGTACCACTTTAAACGTGGAAACCATGCTACCCTCACCGCATACATATGATCAACCTTCTCAGTCTATGCCTAAGCAAGAAGATAAGATGCTCACCCTCAACTCTAAGAATGTGGGATCTAGTACTTACCACTCCCTAGACTAAGACAAGATACACCTGAGGATGACATTAGCCAATGGGTATATCGCGAGGAGCCTAAACCTTCTCCCCCTTTAAAGGAGTATTTCCAAGAGACGTATCCTTATTCTGCAAAGTTAGCAGACAAATATAATTATCAAGGGGGAGGCCTTGGAATAGAAGAACAAGGAAACAGCCTGTTGACACCCCAGTGCGACCAAGATACTCGAGTTTAGGCCATGACACAAAACAAAAGGGTCCCATGCCATCAACTAGTGCTTCTAACAACATTATTGTGGACAACGGTCTCCTCAAAGACATACCAAAAGAAGAATCCATCATATGTACATACGATGACATGGATCAGGTGGACTTTTCCTCCATGTTTGATTGCCTATCTATTTTCTCCATTAGCCTTTCCCTTTGCCACCCTGAGCTCATTGATTGGGACCTACATGGTAGCACACCTGTTGACACCTTTCCCTCAATGGATACGTATGTAAATCTTATGGGATTGGGGGAGGATGAACGCCCTAACCGCAAAAAAAGAAGAAAAAGCAAAATCCAAAAGGGTCACCTAGTGAAAACCTCCCTGAGGCACTTCTTGACTCATAAAAAGTAAAAATAAAGGGTGTATCTAACAGTGAAAACCTCAACGAGGCACTAGAAGATGGGGACGTTAATCTTCCCCTTGTGTGAACTCAACTATCTTAACAATATTCTATACTCATTGAAGAAAAACAAGAAGTGAATTTGGGAACTGAAGAAGATCCATAAATCACATATGTGGCCAAGTCCTTATTAGACGAAGATCACTCCATCATCGTTTATCTTCTCAAAGAAGACATCATCAATTTTTCATGGGCCTATTCGGATATGCCTAGTTTGGATCTTGCTCTAGTCGTACACCACTTGGATGTCCACCCAGATGCTAAACCCATCAAGCAGAAACTTAGGAAGATGCATCTTCAAGTAGCTTTGTTGGTCAAGAAGGAGTTGGAAAAACTCTTAGAGGCTGGATTCATAAGACCCATTGATTACTCTGATTGGATCTCCAACATAGTGCCAGTTGCCAAGCCTAATGGGAAGATCAGGATTTGCACAGATTTCTGGGACCTTAACAAAACCTATCCTAAAGGCGATTTCCCCTACCAAACATTGACATGTTGGTTGATTTAACTGTTGGACACGAAATGCTATCCCTCGTGGATGGTTTCTCTAGCTATAATAAGATCAAAATAGCACCTAAGGACCAACATAAAACTGCCTTCACTACACCTTGGGGCACATTTTGTTACAACATCATGCCCTTTGGCCTCAAGAATGCGGGGGCAACTTACGAGTGTGCAACGACTGACATCTTTCATGATATCATTCACATCATCATGGAGGATTACATTGATGATCTGTTGGGGAAATCCATAACTAGAGAAGAGCACCCTATGATCCTAAAGAAGATCTTCGAGAGGCTAGAACATTACAAGATATGTCTGAATTTGAAGAAATGTGTATTTGGGGTCACATCAGGAAAATTATTGGGTTTCATTGTCTCCAGAAGGGGCATAAAAGTGGATCCTGCTAAAGTTAAGGCAATCACATAAATGCCTCTGTCATGCAATCTAAAACAGTTGAGGAGCCTTAATGGCAAACTGCAGTCTATCAGACAATTTATAGCTTAGTTAGTTGACAAATGCTAGTCATTCACCCACCTCCTAAAGAAGCATATGTCCTTCAAGTGGGATTCAGAGTGTCAGTTGGGTTTTGACAAAATCAAAGAATACTTGGCTCATCCGCCCATCCTCATTCCTCCAATTCCAAGTAAGTCGCTTCTATTGTATATTTTAGCTACTTTAGTTGCACTGGGGGCATTGTTAGCACAACATGATGAGTCCTCCAAGGAATGAGCAATTTACTACATCAGTCAGACCTTAGTGGGCTATGAACTCAATTATTCTCCAATGGAAAAAGCTTGCCTAGTTGTAGTCTTCAATTCATAGAAACTTTGTCATTATATGCTCAATCATCCTGTGAAGCTGATATCAAAAGTTGATCCACTCAAGTATTTTTTATCCAGGAAAAATTTAACTGGTCGCATGGCTAAGTGGGTTATGTTATTGAGCGAGTTCGATATCAAGTATGTGTACCGAATGACAATTAAAGGGCAAGTAATAGAAGATCAGCTGGAAGACACTCGTTTGGTGGATGCCTATCACTTGGTCACATAATTTACTGATGAAGATGTTCTTACAATAACGGAAGAAGCTACATTGGCACTCTACTTTGATGGGTCGTACACTCATAATGGAGCTGGGGCAGGTATCTTATTTGTCACTGGCCATAAGGTGATTACATCCCGAAGTCATTCTGGTTAGCTTTCCCATGCATGAACAACATAGCAGAATATGAAGCTCTCCTTATTGGTCTTAGGATCGCTATCCAATGGAACATCACTCACTTATGAGTCTTTGGTGATTCCCAGTTGATCATCAAATAGGTTAATGATGAGTTTCTGACAAGAGATGACAAGTTGTTGTCTTACAAGCGCATGGTGGATGAATTCAAGAAGTACTTCACCTCTATTTAGTTCGAGCAAATCCCTAGAGTCTAGAATAAAGCAACTAATTCCATGGCTACAATTGGTTCCCTAATTGACATGTTGAAAGATCAGACAGATTGTGAGTTAGGTCCTAAGTCATCGTGGTATCACAACATTTACACCTACCTTCATGATAACATCTTACCCCCTAATCTTACACGCAACCAACATAAATCCTTCATCAAACTCACCTCCCGCTACACTAGCCTAGGTGATACACTTTATCGTCGTGGGTATGATGGAACCCTTCTTAGGTGTCTAAACTAGACTGAAGCTCATACTGCGTTAACTGAGGTTCATAGTGGTGTTTGTGGGGCCCATTCAAATGGCATGGCCTTAGCTAAGAGAATTCTCATAACTGGTTACTATTGGCCTACACTGGAGCATGACTCTTGTGATTTTGTGAAGAAGTGCTTACCTTTCCAACAACATGTGGATCTGATACATTCTCCTGCACAAGATTTACAACCCCTCATAGCACCATAGCCTTTCTCTCAGCGAGGTTTTGACTTAATCTGCAAGATATACCCACCATCTTCTGATGGCCACACTTTCATAATCATTGCCACTGAGTACTTCACCAAGTGGGTGGAAGCAATACCACTCTCAAATTACAAGTATTCAGATATCCAAATTCATCCTCTTCCATATTCTTTGTAGATATGGAATCCTATCTACCATCATCAATGATAATGGAAATCCATTCAAAAACTAGGCCATGAAACACATATGTGACACCTTCCACATCCAACATCATTGGTTGATGCCCTATTACCCCCAAGGTAATGGCCAAGCGGTGGATTCCAACAAAACCTTGATCAAGATCCTCAAAAAGGTGGTCAATAACACTGGCGCAGATTGGCATTGCCATATCCATCCTGCCCTTTGGGCTTACCATACTTCCATCTGCACTCCCACTGGTGCCACTCTATATTCTCTCATCTATGGTGTTGATGCCATCTTTCTGATTGAGGTTGAGATCCCCTCATTGAGAATATCTTTGAAGAACCTCATTAATGATGAATATACCTGGGTTGCAAGACTCGGTTAGTTGGAACTCCTAGATGAAAAAATAGATTAAAGCATATGATCATCTTCGAGCATATCAAAATCGTCTTAAGAGAAGCTACAATAAGAAGTTCCATCCTCGCCAGTTCAATGTTGGTGATCTAGTCCTTAAGGAGAATCAGTGTACCCAACAGGATCAAGAAAGAAAGGGAAATTTGAGGCAAATTGGCTAGGTCCTTATGTCATCATAGCTAAGTATGGATCTGGGGCATACGGGCTTGTTGCACCTGAAGGAGAGCCCCTAGAGGAGCCCATCAACATCATGCACCTAAAAAGGTTTTACACCTAAGTCAGCTGGGTTATCCTATCCTACAAAAATACTAAAAAAAGTAAAAAATTGTCAAAAATACAAAAAATAAATCAAAAAAGTAAAAAAAAATCCAAAAATAGTAAAGAGAAATAATCCATCCTATGGTGAAAACCACCCTTGGTGGCACCTTGGATAAGTATGTTCGGTGAAAACTTGGTAACAAGCACCATTCATAAAGGGGCTTAATCATTATCTACCTTGCATCCTAGATGTTTTATGCTTCCATCCATCCTATCCTCACATCCAATCCTAGCATCCTTTTCGATCCAGTATTTCCATCTGCATCCATCTTATCCACCGCTTGGCATATTTTGGTTGAGCATTGGACAATCTTCATCCTCTATCTATAATCCCAAGATTTTATCCCAATTTGAGCTTGTGATGTTTGTTTGTCTTGTCAATAGTCTCTCATCTTCACCTAGGGTCCATCATGTCAGTCTTCGTTAGATCTCATCCTATCATGTCAGTCCCTTTGTCCCATCTTTTTTTGTTGGTCTTTTTCGAACTACGTTGCCCCTACGCTTTCACATAGGCAAGGTTGATCTTTTGATCAGCCCCCGAGGCTTTTGTCCGTTTGGTCTTCTTCTTCCATCTTTGTCTCCATTGTCCTCTTTCCACTTTTATCCATGGTATTTTATCGAACTACAAGGGCTCTGCGCTTTCATGTAGGCAAGGCTAATCTTTGATCAGCCCCCGAGCCCTTAGGTCTGGAGGCATGTCAGTCTTGTGTCATGTCCCTTATGTCTTGTGTCATGTCATCAAGTATGTCCTTATCTAGCTGGTTCGTCACAAACAAGATCCACTAGTATCATGAGATTCAATGGGTTCTGAGTATCTTACATCATATCAATCTTTTAGTTTAGTCTCCATCTTTGATCTTAATAGGGTGCATCCTTCCTCATCACACCACATCAATCCCATCCACCTTTCGATCCTGTGGTAAAGGAAATTTGAAATTGATTGCTTTCTTATTTTGCTTTTGGCATTTTGTTTATCATTTGAGCTCCCTATCATACCTTGTTGGGGTCACCTTGATCCGTCATATCATGGTGTACTTTGACTGGTAAACATAGGGGCATATCTTGATCTTTTTGTTTGTTGTTGTTTGCTTGGTTGTCCTGCATAGTACCCACCAAGATCCTTGCGGTCTTGTCTTATGTTGGGGCATCCTTTGTGCTTGTGGTTATCCCAATGCCTGGCGCGACCAAAGTCATCACGACTTTGGGGTGTTGGGATAACCTCCTTGTTTGTTGTGTTTGTTTCATGCATTAGACACTAATATGCCTTGGTTCCCCCTACCTTGGCATATCGTGTCTTATGCTATAGCAAAAATCAGTGCTCCAAAAATGGAAAATAGCATTATGATTGCATTTCATTTTCCATTATGTTGCATTGCATTTATCCAAACCTAACCTATGACTTGTGATTTTGGTTGTGCAAACATTCATCTTCCATCTCCTTTTCCTCTCAGGATACCTACTATTCTTGACAAGTGCAGTTTCACACCCATCCTCCCTTAATTTTATAATGATTACAAGGTAAGTACTTGCCATTAAGCTAAATCAAGTATGATACACAAATAAAAGAGGCTTACCACTAGCTTCTAGCACTATGCAAGCCCTTAGTTACACTCATGTCCATGTTCATTTCATTTAGATATTAGTGTTTGTAAGGAATTTAATTGCATCCCATCTGGCATTGTAGCTCCAAGGTGTTGCATTTCATCCCATGTCCATTGTCATATCATAATTATTTTAAGTTTTTTAGATTAGTCTTAATTGGTTATTCTAAGCATCTTATGTTTATTTCATTATCGATTCATTACATAAATTGTGTTTCATCCCATGTGCATTGTCATCTCATATTCATTTTAAATTGTTTAGATTAATCTTAATTGGTTATTCTAAACATCCTAGATTCATTTTATTATAATTTTTTGTTCGTATTAGTCCATCTCATTAATACATTGCATACATCGCCAACTGCATCACAGCTCATTAGATTCATGTCCGTAGCATATAAACATCATAAATCATTAATCCCATCTTACATCATAAGTGTTAGGCATAATGCATCTCATTCATGTCATCCACAAGCATAAACATAAATCATCATAAACATATGCATATATCACATCACCATCATAATCATCCATAATAAAATCACATACATATACATGTGCATACATAAATAAAGCATCCATCACATAAGTACAAGATAGTGTCAATAAGGGCTATCACATATCATATTAAAATATAATGTCCATCACAATATCTATAATAAATGCCCATCGTATACATCAATGATCATTCAATAAAATACAAGTACAAGGTACTAAATCGAATGTGATCTTTGTCCCTTTGTACTGCACATCCACCCTGTACCTATCAAAAATTTGTATCTTGTCCTTTGTCCTCTCTACCATGAGTTGCCCGCATCTGACCTTTGTGGTGAATCTGGCACTGGGCCTCTGTGTAGGGGTGTCTCTTTGTAGCTGTTATACCCTCGGCTATGTGTCCCTACTAAGCAAGACGGTGTTGGCATTTGAGGCACCGCTCAGATGTAGGGAAGTACACAATGTGTAGGATCTAGAACCGTCGTGAAGTAGGCTGCCATATAGTAGCTAGAATCCCTCATGAACTCATCCCTCTTTGCTGCTTGAAATTTGGTCGTATCCCGCTCTCCCCTATACATGTCTTGTAATTCAGACAGGGATCTCTCCTGCTCCTAGGCATCCTATGCCAACTGCAACTAATCAATCTCTACCTGCATTCGGGACATCTAATCTACCGTTATGTCCCTCTCACCCTGCAAGGCACATGCCTATGCCTTTATTGCATCCCTCTCCCTCTGTAATGTCTATATTTGTGCCTTTGTCACATCCCTCTCATCCTGTAGGGCATGCACTTGTGCCTATGTTGTATCCCTCTCCCTGCATGGTCTGCAACTAGGTCCTTGCTACCTCCTCTCTCTTTAGCACCAACCTTGCCTCCCCGACTGTCTACTATGCAACCTCTGCTCTATCTCAGAGCTCATCTTGCTCCCTCCTTAGCTCAATCCTCTCCCTCAGTAGCTCTATTACCTACCTCCTCAGATCCTCCATATCTCTCTTCACCTCCTGCAGGACCTGTATAGATACCTGATAAGCTAACTCTCCATGGTCTCTATGTTCCTCTGCTTGTAATCTAGTCACCTCGGCCTACAATTTGTCCCTCTCTGCAACCAACTCCCATACTCTCCCTCCTGCCTCGTATGCCAAGGTCCTGTAGTCCCTCTCTCCCTCTGTTCACACCCTGTCCACCTCAACCTGCAGTCTCTCCCTGTCAACCTTTGACTCCCTGAGTTTGTGCTCAGCGATCTACAACCTCGCTAGTGCCCCTATCAATAGTATGGTTGGATCCTCTGGCGGTAGTGGTACGTATGGTACTATGACCAATGGATGTACCTTTGGGGCATCTACCTCCATCCCCTCCTCTTGTCCCATCCTCTATCGGTTTGCTCTCTCCTCCTCGGCCTCAACCTCCTCTTGTACTCTTCTCTACCATCCTCCTCTCCTCCTCACTCTCCTATGTCCTCCCAACCTCCTCTTGTCCTCTAAACCATAACCCAATGCCCCTACAATCTGGTGCACCATCGTAATCCATGTTGGTTGATGACGTGCCCACCGCATGGAGTATCTCACTGTCATCCCCGCGTCTACCTCCCTCCCCTGCCTAGATAGGGTACTTGTTGTAGATCCTCCCACAGCTATCTAGCAAACTCTGTCATGATTAGATCACCCCATAACTGATCTCGGGTAATCCATTTGAACCTCTAAAGTCCTACAAGAATGTCCTATTGCACCCCGAATTGTCTCATCACTCTGTCAGCCTTGTGCAACTCCACAATGCTTGGGTCCCTCTCGGTCAAATAGGATACAGTGAAGAAGTACCCTATGTGCCTCCTCTCATCATCCCTCCATCTGGAAAATCGTAGCGTCATGTACATTCTCCACACTATCTGGTCCTCCAACAAATCATCTAATCTCCTCCTCCATGTCTCCAAGTCACTGACATCTTGGTAATGAAACCGCCAGTCGTATTCAATCCCATACTAGTATGCCACTGGTAGTGTATCATCATATGTACCCACTATCAACACTCCTAGCCTAGCCACGCTAATGTGCTCCCAAACCGGATACCTATAGTAGCGTCACATGTGTCACACTGAGTGCTTGTTAATAGCATACCATGTGCATGTCCTTGTACAACTGTGCCAGTACACATGCTCCCCATGTGAACTCCCCCTCTCTCCCCTCCACAATGTGTTTGACAACCTTAATCACCTCGAGGCTGCAAAATCTCCCACTCCTATCTGGCATCAGAATACCACTGATCAACCTGCAGAGATATAATGGTAGTGTCGGTACTCCCAATCCTAGGCAGCTGTCCAAATCTAGCTCTGCTCCCTGAATCGACAGGTCTACTTGCCTGAAGATGGCCCATAGGCTCCAGTCTTGCTCCTGTCCCTCTATCCTCATCCAACTCACAAGGTGTCCAACTATCGCCATCCATAGAATCCTCCATGTGTCCTCTAGCCTAATGGTCATCTCCCCTGTCGAGAGATGAAAGGTGGATGTCTTTGAACTCCACCACTCCATCAACGTTGTCAGCAACATCCAATGTGCTCTGACAGTAGAGTAGCCTAGCATGTGTAATAAACCCTCTTGTGCCAGCATTGCATGATCCTCCAAGTTCATAACTGCGATCATTGCCTCCAAGACGGTTGAATGCCTCTCTCGTGTCCATAATGGATCAAAACTTTGCTTTCACACCAAGCAACATGTTAGTCATATTTCCTCCAACCTCCTCACTTTCTTTTTCTCCCTGCCCGAGTTTTTTCTCGTCAAGCTCGCCCTTCCGACGGGTGAATCCCCTCTCTTTGTCCCTTGTCCACCTTGCCTGGTGAATTCGCCCTTCCACAGGGCAAATTCACCCATCCTTATTTTTGGGCGAATTCGCCCATTTCTCCATGTCGCCTTCCTTTTCGGGCAAATTCGCCCATCCTCTATCTTTTTTTTGCCTTTTGGGCGAATTCACCTAACTTTCCCATCCTGCACACTTTTCGCTTTTTGGGTGAATTTGCTGCCTTCCATCCCCTTTGTCACATTTTTTAGCGAATTCTCCCATCTATCTAGCTTCTTCACCTGCGTCGGGCGGATTCGCTCAACCCTACCTGTGTCAGGTGAATTTTCTTGATTCTCGGGCAAGTCCGCCCATCCTCGCCCATGTCGAGTGAATTCACCTGATGCTCGGGCATGTATGCCTGTCCCCGCTTGTGTCAGGCAAATCTTCCCAACGTTCATGCGGGTCCACCTGTCCCCGCATGTGTCGAGCGAATCCACTCGACATTTGGGCAGGTCCGCTTGTCCCTGCCTGTGTCAGGCGAATCCGCCCGACATTCAGGCGGGTCTACTTATCCCCGCCCACGTCAGGTAGGTCTGCCAATCCTCGCTTGTGTTGGGCAAATCTGTCTGATGCCTGGGTGGTTTCGCCCTTCCTTACCTGAGGCGGGTGAAGTCGCCCATCCCTTGGGCGAGTTCACCCGTCTTAAGGGTGTATTTGCCCATTATGGTATCATCTTCGCCCTTTGATGGGATTTTCTCCTTTTTGGGCGAATTCGCCACTAACTTAGGCTAATTCACCTCCCTTTGGCCACCTATCTCACAGGAAATTTTGCCTAAAAATTTGGGTGAAATTACATTTCGCCGACAACCCATTTTTCTAACCTACCCAATCCCCAAAACCCACATTTTAAAATGCATCAAAATTTTCAAAATCTAACTCAACATCACAAAGAAAGATTTTGGAGCTAACCTATCGAGGTACCATGCACTCGTGGTAGAATTGTTACACCTTGTCACCTCGGTGGATGATCTCGTCCTCTACGAGTCCCTCATACTTGCCTGCCATGTCAGTTATCCTCGTCACCTTCCTCCTCTTCTCTCTGTCACTCCACTGCCAGGTGTGCAAATTATGAATAGTAATTTCTCAAATTACTATATGTAACCATTTCCCTCCCTTTTTAACTTATAAGTTTTGGGTATTTTTACCCATTATTTAAACCTCTTTTTAATTAATTAATTCCCTTTCTTCTGCGGGCCACTATTTGCACACCGTGTGTCCATTTTCCTCCGTTCAAAAACCATTCTTCATGGTTTTTTGAGCTCTATCGCATGGTACCCTCCATTTCTTCATATTGAGAAGTCACCTGGAGCCCCTTTTTCTTCCCCATCCACCCTCTCGAGGGAGCATACCCTGTCATTCTCCTCCATTCCTCCATCACATTCATTCCCTTGCAACACTTGGGCATCTCCCTTCATTCTTCAACAATTGGACAACCTACACAGCTTTTTCTCGCGTCAGGGCATCACTTTCCAGTCCTTTCTTCTATCGAGTCGACTATATTTTATTTTTCTTCAAAACACTGTTATTCTAACACTATTTCGAAGAGGGGAAAAATGTAGACATCCGAATTTGACCACTCCCATATGATCAAATTCATCCCCTTTATTCATCTATTTTGCATCCCCCATCGACATTAATTAAATGATTTATTTAATTAATATTTCTTTTGTTCCTAAGGTATTTAATTTAAAAATTAAATACTTTACCTTTTGGCCCCTTCCTCTCTAAATTAAATAAATGCTTCAATTTATTTAATTTAGTCATTTGGCCTTTTGAATTTAAATGAATTTTAAATTCATCTTTTTCTCTCTCCTTGTCCCATCCTCCATAATCTCCCTTTAAGATGGATTAGTTTAATTAATCCATGATTAGGATGTACACACTTTTAATTAGGATTAATGTCACATCCTCCATAACTTGCAACTTTCCCTTAATCCTACATTAGCCTCTTTAATCACCTGTTTGCATAACTTTAATTGCATGATTAGGTCAACCTAATCCCTATGCCATTTATGGAATACCCTCAAGTCAACCATCATTAATGCTTTCTCCATTTAGACAAGGCAACCTCTTCCCAATGTGAATTAAAAAAATTCACATTTATTCCTCCAAGGCTTTTCTCTTCCCTATGTGGATTATTGAGGAATTTTAAATTCCTCATGTGTCACATTTCCCACATGGGGACAAGGACCTCCTTTATGAGGAGATTTTGTCCCAATCCCAAGGTACTCTAAAGTACCTCCACATCACCTTACCTCTTTACACCTCATTGACACTTGGCAAGATGTGAGGGCTTGTGAGTCCTCAAAATCCTATCCCTCCATTCCTTAGAGGCCTTTCCCCTAAAATTAGAGGATTTTTCCCTCTTTTGCCACAAAAACATTCACATTCAAGCAATCAAGCATTCAACTTTCAAGCTCTCACAACCATCCTCCATTACTGCAACTTTTGAGCTTGTTTTGCATCCATATTGTGCATCTAATCGCATACCCATCTTCACCATTGCACTCATCATCTCGTACACATAGTTTTATATCCATTTTCATGCTATTTTCCATTCAAAGGAGCACACAAACGATCGAATTGACAAGTCCAACCATTTGATCAACTTGGGAAAGGTAACATACTTTGTTTTGTATTTCATTTTGTTCAAGTTCAACTAGGTCAATCTTGAGGTGTTGTTGTGTTTCCCTTGCTTGCATTTTGTTTCATTTTGCATTTTAGACTAGGAGAAAAACACTGCACACAATTAGTATTATGATTTAAAATATTAAATAATAAGTTTGAATTATATTTTAGAATTGTAATAATTATGATTAGAATTATAATTTAATTAATAATTATAAAATTAAGGTTATAATTAATTATTTTAGTTATAATAACTCCATATTCTATGATCATTCTATTTTCAGCCTAAAGAGAGGTATAATCAGTTTCATGACTTATTAAGGGTATTTGAGGTCTCTTAAAGTAGGTCTTCATCATTGTTCATGTTCATTTAGGATCCTATTCTAATACAATTGAGTAGGGTTTCTTGGCATTATTTGAAATCTTAATCTTAGACACACTTAAGGTTAGGATCACACACACATTTCATGTTTCATATTTCTATTTATCATCAAGGTTTAATTACTGAGCTTGGGGTTTGACTAAGGCAAACCACTGTCCACCAACAAACAAACAATTTTTTTTTGCAAAATTTTGACAGATCCGGATCCGGGAGTGAGGATATCAAGTTACATGAAGGAATTGCAGGTCTTAGACTTCAATCTCATATTCAGAGTTTTTCAAAAAAGCCTACCAAGACCCATTCGTCATAGGGTGAATGAGTCTCTATTAGGGTTACAAAAGCAGCAACTTTTGACAAGTGCACAACATTTATTACCTTGAGATTCTCCAGGAAGTTTTTTGGTAACTTTTGTTTTATGTTAAATCTCCTAAACACACTTTGTAGATCTTAATTTGGAGTTGTTTTGTTATTTTTAATCTTTTTTCCCAAAGTGTTATTTGATCTAGACCCTCGTCCTACCAAAAAATGGAAATTTTTAGATCCACACCTTCGGTTGACTCACCTAAGGGTTGTTGGTTGATTCTTGGTGTGGATCTCATTTCCTAATGAATAGAGGAAAGATATGACCCTTTGTCCCTCTTTGGATCTACTTTTCCATTTTGGAACACACCTATTTTCTTTCATCACTATTTGTGAATCACCATTTCTATCCATCCATCAATCCTTTGAAGCTTTGCATCAATCTAATATGGATTAGGTGAACCAAATATTTTTGGAGTGTGAAATGTTATGTCTCTTTTGGTCAATTAGGGTCTTTCACCTAATGAAAAGAGATAGATCCCACACCCAAAATCTAGGTGGTTCATTCAAAATAATGTATGTATGACAAAATTATAACTAAATTCAATGGTCTAGATGCAGCTAATTGATAAAATTGATTGATTAGGAATGTAAAACTATTGAAATGCAACTTGTTTGAAAACACATTGTGATATGCAAAAAATACTTAGAAATGAATGCAAATTGCAACAAAAATGGATGAAACTAAAAGTGTGCACCTAAGATCTTGATAAAGACTATAAATTTCTTTTGGAATGCTATTGATCCTAATTTTTAAGCCTAGTGGGACTCATTCACCATTCTGGGTGAATCAGTCCTAATTCTGTGAAACTGTTTTAGAGCCCGTTTCAAACAAATGGGTATCCAAAAATGCAGAAAATCAAAATCAGGCCTGGAAGTGGGACTCATTCACCACCCATGGTGAATGATTCCACTTTTGAATTTATAAATATTCAAAGGTGGAAACAGGAGCCTTTGGTCTACACATACTGCTTCTTTAGGTGTCCAGTTCTAAAACTATTAAATTCGAGCTTGAAGGTGACTTTTGTTGATATTTTGCATTGTTCAATGAAGAGATGGCATGAACAACTTTGCAATGCAATATTCAATGGTTTCTAGGTCTCCAAGATTCCTAAATCTTCAAACACAAGAGAATAGAAAGAGAAATGTTGGATGTTAGGGCATGGTTTGCTTTGGTCTAATCCCTTTTAGGTAATTAAACCAAAATGGAGAAAAGAATGTAATGAAGCATGCAATAATGGAGTTATTACCTTTCCATGATGATTGATCTTGAATGTCTGTAGCAAAACATGAATAATTTTTCCTTTAAATTCTTTAGAAGCTATCTTGATGACTTGCAATGATGAAACCCTAACTTGCTTGACTTGAGGGAGAAGATAGATGATGAATGAATGATAAGAGATGTATGAATGAGTTATGAGATTAATGGGGGTTGAAATGGATGGAAAAATGCTTATTTATACACACTTATGCCCTAATAACCCAATAATACCTCATCACAGGCTGACATAAGGTCTTTTTGAATAAAAAATCGAAAGGAATTTTGAATTATTTTGAATTTGGAGCCAAGAGGGACTCATTCGCCACCCATGGTGAATGGGTCCCACCTTGGGCTTGTAAGTGGGTGTCGGGAATTAACTTGCATTGAATGTTTTTTGTCGGGTTTATATTAAAAAATACACTTAATTAAGTCTTATGAGTGCATAAAGGGGTCAAATAAAGCATAAGAAAGGTGTAAATAGTGATAACAAGCCTAGAAAAGTGTGAAATCTTGTTACAAGACTTTACAACACTTTAGAATAGGACTTGACAAGTGATGAAAAGGTTTTTTTAGGTGAATTATAATAAGAAGAGTCTAGAAATGTGTTACAACACTTCACAACACCTTCACAAGACATCATAATTTGAATGTTTAGGACCTAATGTGAATGAATAAGTTACATTGCAACATTAATTCTAAGGAAGATAATTCAAACATCACAAGAGAAAGACCTAAATAACCATGAAAATGTCAATGATCCATTTTTCTATGGTACATTTAGCCCCCACTTTAGTGAGAGGATGAACTTGCTTCAAACTCACACTAAAGTAGCCATGCACATCGAGAAGGATCCAAATGCACTTATGTTAGCAAGATGGAATGAAAATGATCAAGAGGGATGATCAAGCCCCTAGGATGAAGATCCCATAGCAAACTAAACATAAGAACAAATGAAAATGCATGTGAAAGAAAAAGAGAAGGGGAAAAGGAAAAAGGAAAAGGAAAAGTCGGATCAAGCTTCAATCATTTGTTCAGCTAGTTGTGAATTGGATCTAGGTTATTTGTTCAAAAAAGAAAATGCATACTCACTCTGGGGTGATAGAACTCATGGTGGTTCGCCAGGTGAGAATACCCAAAAGGTGAAATACATACGCTAGTTGGTATGTACTCACAAACACATAGGTGGCTATGGGGAAAGTCGTGTCGTGGAATAGGCTTCCTGCTCAACCATATCAAAGTTATACCTCCTAATAACTTTAACAAGGCGCCACAAAGTAAAATGTTGGTTCATGCTTCACGAGACAAGCAAAGATTCGTATGCTTAGAACTCATGAACAAACAGGATGGTACCAAAAGCATGCAAGTTGTGTTATGCAAGGTGGAAAAGATGTAAAATGCAAAAATGCAAAAGAAATGTTCAAATGAGTCTTTCTTAGTTCATGCAAGGTCTATAACTTAGGGAACATTGTGTCTAATGTCTCCAAGAGAGGACCAATCAAAGAATAGAATATTCACAACTTAGGGGATGTAGTGTGTCGCATCAAGCCACTAAGAGGAATGTAATATGCTAAGATAGATCACACTTATATGAAGGACATCACACCCATTGTCATCCACAAAGTAAAAAATGTATCGTATGAAGTGACAAAGCTGCACTAAGAACCAAGAATGCGAATGAAATGATGCCAATGTATGCCCCCCACTTTAAAGGAATTGCTACACACCGTTCTATGAACAATTACTTTAAAGTAGCAAAGGGAAAAGAAATGTGAAAATAAAACAAGACATGAGAGCCAACTTGGAAAGCCCCTATGCCAAGTCATATGTTTCCAAGTAAGACTGCTTCATGTAAACAAAAAAGAGAACAAAATAAAGGAGGGTTGCCCCCCAGAAAGGAACACATCAAACACATAAGGGATCTGTGGATTTGGGGTTAGTATGTCCATTGCTGCAATGTGTTTATGAAAGAGCTTGGAACTGTCATCATTCCCCAAAGCACATAGAACTAGAAGAATGACACAAAGAGAGTGAAAACAAAAGAAAAATAAAGTCTGTTTTGGGTCAACATGGAAGAGACATTGCAGTCTCAATGCTTTGCATCATCCCCAAAAGTTAAAAACAAGCAAAAAGAAAATAAAAGGTAAAAAAGAAAAGGAAAAGCTTTTGGGTCAACGGGAAGGAGACATTTCGATCTTAATGCCTTGCATCATCCCCAAAAGGAAAAACACAAGAAAAGATTAAAAAAGGAAAAGGACCTTTTGGGTCAACATGGAAGAGACATAGGGCATGGAAACGCTTTGTGTCATCCCAAAAAGGAAAACACAAAACAAAAGCCAAAAAAAAATGCAAAATGTACGACATATAGAAGAATAGAGGTACAAATAGAGGAAATGCACAAAGAGAGAGAACACCAAACACACATTGTGGGGAACACGATACGCACATGCAAGCACACCAAAGAAAAGAAAAAATAAAATGTTGGAAAGTGTACTATGGGATGATAGGATAGTAGTCGGTGTCAGTGAAGTGATACTTGTTCAATATGTCCTTCAATGTTCGACATTCATCAATTCAGTGTCCAAGAACACAATGATGTTTGCAATATGGTATGTTAGAATCTTTAGGATCAATGGCCAACCTATTCAAAGGTGGTAAGAGCATAAGATGTATGTTTAGAAGCATTTGCAGTTTCCTTTCACATTCAGGTGGTGGATGGAGAGGAAACTTTAGTTTCTTTAATTTTTAAGGTCATTTTCATTTACTAGTTTCTCCTTTTTCATGGATGGAAGGAGGAAGAGGACCCATGGGGATCCTAGCATTCTTGTCATTAGAATCGGGTAATGGTTTTTCACGTGAAAGGGGGACATTCAAGTCAGGAGGAGAATTAAAGATCACTGTACCATCATCTCGAAGTCTCTAATATTCAAAAGGAGGCTTGTTGTCATGAGGAGGATCTTTATATCCTAATCCTATTGTGTTTTCATTTGTTGGTCTTTGTTCCAAAAGTTGGTAAATTTTATGCTCATTTGTTGTGTCACAACCTTGTTTGCTTAAGATAGTAAAGCCTTTTTTATAAGTTTCTTCAAGGTTGATTGGTGTGTTTGTAACTGTGTTATTATAAAAGGGTTGAGGATGTGGTTGTGTAGAGGAACTAGGTCCACCTGTGGGAGGGAACTTAGGCCCTTCAGTCATTTCAGGATGTAAATAACCAAACATGTCAGGAGGTGGAACAGTAGGAAGATCTTGTGACTTCATGGATGGGTAAAAGGTTGCAGTGGCTTCAAGGTTGTCAAGGCATGAATTTAAGAACTTGTTCATACTATCATCATCTTCTCCAATGATGTCTATAGCATGAGGACATTCATTTGGAGTTAAAGGAGCATGAGGACTAAACACTCCACATCAAATCCAACACTAATCCCCTAATGGGATGAGGTTTGTAATTATTAATTAGGCTTTTGAATTAAGTTAGCTTTGATATTTCATATTTTCCTTAAGCTTTTTTCAGTATTTGCAAGAATTTCATTGGAATATGACTTAATTAGATCAATTACTTTGTTTCTTAGTTGATTCCTAGCCTAATTATTTTGATTAATCTCCCATGCTTACAAGCTAATGTTGAGAAGGTGGTGCAAATAAATCCAACGCCTAGTTCTTGGGAAGAAGGAGAAGACCTCCATATTCAATTTGAGAGTCAGTGTTGTATGCTTGCCTTCGCTAAAAAGGACTGGGACATTGCAAAGAAATACTAGGAGGCACACCTTGCTAAATTGAAGGTACATATTATAAGGGTATTTTACCCTCTGCTAGTTAAGTTGTACATTTTTGCTCTGCATATGCAATTTTATAATTTTAATGTACATATGCGGAAATAGCTGATGGTGTTGTGGTACAAGTTTTGTCATTTTTGATGGATAACATTATTAGTGGGAGCCACTTTGATGTAAATATTTCACTAAGGGAGAGATTGTTGGAGAAGTGCGTTGAGTATAGAAGAGAAGTATATTTTTTGGTACCCTTTGCCCTTGATGTCAAAGTGGGTGTAGTTTTGGAAGAGTGTGTTTCCATCAATAACAAAGGGGGATATTGTTGGCAACACGAGCATGATGGTGTATGGATGGTGTATGGTGTTTTCATTTATGGAAACCTATTGTAGAAATGTAGAAGTGTTATTCTAGAGTAGACTAAGTGTTTTGGAGAATTGACTAAGTCCTAGTGTCCATATTCAGTGATCAAAGGAACAATTTTGTGGTCTGCATTACTCCACAATGCATCATCTTGTCATGCATTTTTGAGGTGTTAAAGGATTCTACATCCAAAGTTTCAAGGTTATATGCCTTTCGTAGTTGAAGATATTGTTGATAGTGTATCATGCTTAATAATGGAAATGTTACAGGTGCAAAGTGCATGTTGAAATGCTATGCATTCCACCACGAATGGATATTATGTTGTGCAATTTTGAGGAAGTGTTGGAAGGTGTCAAAAATAAAATTTGTGAGTTTTTATAGCTTGAAAACAATGATGACAACTTATGTAACTTTTCAAAATTTCTCCTTTGATCAACTTTTAATCCTTCTTCACCTGTAAATCTACACATCCAAAGAGAGAAGCAAAAAAAATTGTTTTTGGGTGAATGGGGGTTTGCCTTGGTCAAACCTCGATTTGGTAATTAAACCTTGATAATGAAATAATGACAAAATGAATGAATTGATGAATGGAAAAAGCTTGTTACAACTCACCAAACCCTTAATGGCTGCCCTTAGAGGACTGAATTCAAACACATCACTCTAAGGATTGGATCTTGCATGAATTGAATTGATTGATCAATGCTTAAATGCTTGAAACCTACATCACAATGTTAGCTCCAAAACATGACATGAACACAAATGGACTTTGACATGATGATATGATCTTGATTGTTGTTGTATCTATGACTAATAAATATGCTCTTCAATGCTCTTGACAATAATATTTGCTCATATAAAGTTCTCCTCTTGCTTGTCGATGTTGAATTGATAAAATAACTATGTATTTATAGGTGTTTATCTAATTTCCCAAAAATTAGATTTGAAAAGCCGACATTTGAAACTTGAATTTGAATCATTAAAATGATACCAAAAACATTAAAATTTGGGTCCTAGTCCACTTAAAGGGGACCCATTCACCCTTGGGCGAATGGGTCCTAGGACCTAAGTCTAGGACACTCAGTTTCCAAGGTGATTTAATTAATGTTGGAAATTGTTTAATATAGGTTTCCCTTTCAAAAAATGGGAATAATGAGGATTTTGAATACATATTTAGAAAATTAGGAGCTTAATTAAGTCCAATTAATTAAGGGGATGCAAAAAAAGCATGAAATTGTAAAGGTACACAATTTCCTACACTATATTTATCACTCACTTTAGTGAGAGTATGAAATTGTGCTCAAACTCACACTAAAGTAGACAAATATACATCAAGAGAGGTCCAAGTGCACAAAATGTCAAAGAGATAGAATGACCAAGATCAAGGAGGTGACCAAGCCCGTAGGATCTAAGATCCCGTGGAAAACCAACATAAGGACAAAGGGACACACAAAATATGTAAGATACAAGCAACAAGATAAGATCATAAGCATAAAATATAATATCTAATGTAAAAGGGGATGAATTAGCAAGTTGCATTATGCCACACCCATCAAATACATTCACAAGGATATAACATCACTTATAAAACACATGGATCCATTGGATAGCAAGTTGTGTTATGTTATGTGGCCATGAAAATATGCTCACAAGGGCTAGTGCAGTCTGGTATACACTAGGTGAGCCCCCAAGGATAGATGAGAAACACACACTAGGTCTACAAGGAGTGTATCCATACAAATATGCTTCACAAGGCTATCAAGCTGCATTATGCTAGGCACTCATGGAATAAGATAAAATTGCTTCACAAGGCTAGCAAGCTTCATTATGCTAGATACTTATAAAAAATGATCAAGATGCTATGTCAACACTACACTAAGTTCAACCTCTATGAACAAAGTGAAGCAAGAAATGCCAATGCAAATGTAATAATGCCAATGTTTGTTCCCACTTTAAAAGAATTGATAAACACCATGCTATGAGAAATTACTTTAAAGTAGAAAATTATATATGCCAATTGATTAAAGGGAAATGAGAGCTTAGTTAGAAATCCCTATGCCAAACATATGTTTCAAAATAAAGTTGTGTCATGAAAAGGAGGTTGCCCCCAAAATACAATGTTAAAGGTAACATAGAAAGAAAAGAAAGAAGTATGTCACATGTGAGCCAACCTAAGGGAGGTCATTCACATCACAAGATTGCTCATTATATATACATGGAAGGCAGTCAAATAGATAAAAGGGGCAACAACAAATGTCCTACTAGGAAAAGCCTACCTAACCCCTTACCCCCAAAGTGTAAGGGAAAAAGGTGAGCTGAAAATGGATGAAGATATGTTGCTCCTTACAAAAGGAAATACGATTGCATAAAGCCAAGTTTATACCCTCATGGATGGTAATGAGTATGTTATGATACCACAACCACATGGCAAGGAGCATCAACTAATCATATTTGCTAATTAAATGATGATAACTAAGACCTCTAGTTTTTTCTTGCGTGTTAGGCTCTATAGAGACATGGATACCTTGTTCTCTCATCTCACATCCTTTCCCATTATAGCTAAATTATTTCAAGAGCTCATAACCTCTTCCATAATTTTTTTTTATCTTTTGAGGAAGGAGGTTTGTCATGATCACTTTCATTGTATGTGCATGTATAATTCTTGTTTTCCTCTTATTTGCTAAAGGTTGTGGACTCACATGCTTTTGATGACTCAAAATGTGTGGATATTATGGCAACTTATTTCTCTTTCCTTGATTTGTGTGTAATATTGTATTCTCCCATGAATGTAGGTATAAATACAATGAACCCTAATCATCATTCAATAGTTTCGTGATAGACGACAAACACTTCTCTTCTTCTTCTTGTACTGATTCCACTTTTGTAGTTGGTGTCAATGTTCTAAGAGGATTTGTCATTCATATTATAGTTTGTAAACAACTCTTAGACTTAGGATTGGATTTTATCATGTAAACCTTGTTGTAAGTGTACTTCACTAAATGATGTAATGTTGAAGTTCCCACATTATCAAAACCATGAATGGACAAGTTATTTGGTTGAATTTTGGTATTGTCCACTCCAATTTTATCCAAATATTTACACTACAAACATTGAGTGTTGAACCATTGTTAACCAAGGTATGAACCTAATCCCAAACTTGTTAATGACAACCACTATCATCAATGCCTCATTTTGTTTCTACATTTCCAAAGGGGGCAATTCACTTTGATGAAAGACAATGTCTAAGTTGACTGAGTTCATACCTTGAATTAGGGTTGATACATCATTTGATTACACACTAGGAGGGATAACAACTTGTTGTAAGGAATTTTGGAGCATGCCATGGTAAAGAGATGATGCTTGAATCAAATCCCACAAGCAAACCTTAACAGGAGTTTTGTGAAGTTGTTCTACAAGGTCATATTCTTTACCACTACGTATTAGATATTAGGTGCAGGTGGGAGGTATGGTTGAGGAAATGGAATGGATGTCAGAGTTTATCTTTGTTTTTTATTGTTTCTAGTGTTATATGTGTGAGCTATAGTATGATAACTTGGTTGCTATGAAACATTGCTACTAGTGAGTTGTCTTGTAAAATTTAAGATATGGCTAGGAGGTTTTGGTTGTTGTTGTGGTGGTCCTATGATAAGAAGTGGCTTAGGAGATGACTTGGGAGGTCCAATAATTAGAGGAATCTTAGGAGGTCCAATAATTAGAGGAGGCTTAGGAGCTCCAATAATCAAGGGAGATATAGTGGTCAATCATGCATTCATAACATCGGTGGATTGGACTTCATGTTGATGTTATTCTAACGAGGGGGGTTTAATGTCACCTTATCATCTTCATCTAAGGAAGCCACCTTACAATTTTTTGAAAGACGTGCATTAATGGTATCATCCTCTTGCACCAGAAACTCTTCACAAGTAGGAGAGGTTTCAAGAGAGGAGCAAACAAAATTCTCATGACACTTGGATCTTCTAACACCAAGACGCATTCATCACAAGTAGAAGAGGTGTCAGGAAAAGAACAACTAGGATTTTCATGATTTTCAATGCTTGTATCCTCTTGTATCCAATCATTCTCACAAATGGGAGATATATTGGGAGATGAATAAAGACTAGGCAAAGTGATATTAGGTTATGTATCAATGGTCTCATCCTTTTATCCAACAATGTCTTCCCAAGTAGGAGAGGTAGGGGAAGAGAAACAAATATGATTCTCATAACACTCAATGATTGGTTCCTCTAACACCAAAATGTCTTCTTCACAAATAGGAGAGATATTAGGAGAAGAACAAACTTGATTTTCATGATTGTACAGGATTGTTTTCTCTTTCACTAAGCTAACCTCATTCATAGGAGGGGTAATGGGAGAGGGATCAATGAAAAACAAGAAAAGAGGGGAAATAACTTCATATTTGTATGCTTGTAAGAAAAATTTCTTAGAGTACTCAACAAGATTTGAAATAGAACATGAAATATAATAACAAGAGTTTTTTGTAATGAGAACATTATCTAACAATTGTCCTACAGATTTGAAATACAACAATTTTCCCAATTTTCAAAAAATCAAGCAAAATGACACTTTTCTTACACATATAATAACTATTTTTCAAAATTTAAAAGTACAGATTTACTAGCAGAAACAGAAGGAAAACATATAGACATAACTGCATGCAAAAGTTTATCAAGACACCTGTACATGGACAAGTTCACCAATGGGAAAATGAGACCTTGCACAAAGGTTTTAAAAACTAAAATCTAATTTTCTAAGTTGTTGTTTATGTTCACTATTTCAAGTTGTAGAATATTTCCACTGTGACAAATTTTCTAGAATTTTTTGATTAATGTGAATGCAATTTGATGACAAAAAGTGAACAAAATGACAACTTTTTGAATGCAATTTTGATTGAATTTTCATATGTAAATGACTAAAAGACAATTTTTAATGCAACTAATATGAAAAATGTATGCAAGATGTATGTATGAAATATTTTTGAATTTTTATGGTTTTGATTGATGCAAAATGCAATTTTGAAACCCTAAATTAGATACAAACAATAACATGCAAGACCTAGATCAAGGGCTTTAAGGATATCCAAAACAAAAAATATGATGTACAATGTCAAGTTCACCAAAATTAAACATAGAAGAGAGGAGAGGTAGGATGAAAAAGTGGGAAAAGGATGGTGTAGGGGTGTCCACCTAGGTTCACACACACTTTCCTAGTTTCATTAGAAAGAGAGAATATCACAAAGGGATAGGATTGACTTTCAACCTTAAGGTGATCCAACCCTATTTTGGACCTTGGATCTTTGCTTTC
Source organism: Sequoia sempervirens (assembly GCA_007258455.2). Lineage (NCBI taxonomy): Eukaryota > Viridiplantae > Streptophyta > Pinopsida > Cupressales > Cupressaceae > Sequoia > Sequoia sempervirens. The sequence goes on along the minus strand of VDFB02000015.1, from coordinate 200,910,558 downwards.
TTATGACATAAATGATTGATTTGAAATTATTTAAAGTGCATAAACTAAATGAATTATATGACCTAACACTTGAAATGCAAATTTCTATGATAAAAAAATGGAAATGACAATTTGCAGGCAAATCTTAGAAGGGTCTAATGGTGTCCACCTTTCATAAAAAGTGGGTTTTAGGGCCTGTAGCAAGACTGGTTTCCTCCTAGGTGAATAGGTCCTTGACTAGGGCTCCAAAATCAATTTTTATATTGCTTTGATGTCGGATCTAAGCTTTTGATTTCTCCAGGTTTGACTGTTAGTGATAGGGAGAGGGATTGGAGGGACCAATCACTGGTTCCTGCTGCTCTAGGTCTTTCCTTATAAGACCTCCTTGGTGCTTGGCTTCAACAATCTAACCTATAGGCCCCTACTCATGACTAGGTTCCCCTGGTTTGTCTAAACTCCTCTCCTATCAATATGCTATCCTCCTACCAAGCTGACCTTGGTACTTCGCCACATTCTCACCTTTGGCCCTTACTCTTCCTTAAAGACCAAACATCCTCAACCTTATGTTAGTAACTTGCAGGGGTGTGTAAATGCTATGATGGCTTCCAAATGATCAGAATAGGGTTCTTGTTCCATCCCAAGACTCTAACTAGCCATTGCTTTCACCAAACCCTACTTTTGGGCTACTAGCCTAAGAGCCCAATTAGGCCTCTGAACAAGAATAAAATGCAATTTCTTTTAAAACCCACCAAATACTAGGGTTATTTGTTAAGAATTGGTGTTTCTTATGCCTACACCTCCAAGATTCTTAGGGTTCTAGCCCTGTACAAGCCGTACTCTGCTCAAACACAAAAATGGTTAAGAACCCTAGGGTTTCCTAACTTTTCTAGTTGATTTTGGACTATCAAAAAGTTCTCCTATTAAATGGGATAATAAACCCTCCTCCTAATCACCATGCTTAGTCAATACCTTCCCCTAAATTCTGCAAAAATAATTTCTTCAATATCTCATGTCCCCTGCAAGTTATAAGTCTTTTTCTCCAAGTCTGCCCCAACCAGACCTGCACTGGCTCACCTAGGGCAAAGCTTTTCTAGCGCCTCCTGCACTGCCACAAACCCTAAAAGCTACCATATTTACAAGGAGGGAGCCTAGAAATTTTTCCCAAGAGGCCGTACAATTTTTATGGTGGGAAGGTGCTCTAGGACTCCATTGTTTCAAAACTGCCTGTTACAGGCCTAAAAAAGCAGAAAACAAACTATGTATAGGAAAAAGATGAAAATGATTTAAAAACACAAAATATTGATGCGCTAAGCCTTCAAAATGTTAATACTACATTCTACAAACAAAAGAACAGGAAAACTACTCCATTAATGCTCAATATCAAAGCAAAACACAGGAAACTATCACTCCAAACGTTGTTTCCTTCAACTTACAAAATGTCACCATAACAAAAATGCCTCCAACCCTAGCATAAGGTTGAAGCCTGCCTTAAATAGGCCTTCAAAACAATTTTTAAGCTTGGGTCGAGCCTTAGGATGACTTAAAAGTGAGTGTTATAAAACACACTATGTTTTCTAACACCTTGCCAACTTTTGACAACTTAACACAATGATGTTGCAAAACTATTTAGCACTTGTCACCTTCTTTACAAAAGTTCAAAAACAACCCTAAGCACCTAAAGCAATGGTCAACATGACCTTATGATAGCACAACAAAATTTAAACCTCCTTCTAGACTTTAGGAAAACCCATGTTTCCCAAGTGCTCCTGCACCATTCTCCCCCTCTCAGCACAAACAACTAAGGAATTTTAGGAGAGATCAAATACATGTCAATGCCTTGCTTCTTAAAGTCTGCTACTTCTACCCAGGTAGCTTCAGATTCATTTCTATTCTTCCATTTGACAAGATGCTCCATGTACACCTTGTGCCTTGTAGCCTTCTTCACTCTTGACTCCAAGATCTTCTCTACTTGTAGCTTGTCTGGAGTTGGTAGTGTCATGTTGCTGATGTCCTTGAAGACCTCCTTACTGTCCTAATCCAGATCCTTGACTATTCCTTTATACTTGATCAAATCAACAACATTGAACACCGATGAGATTCCTAGATCAGTAGGTAACTCCACCTTGTAGGCATTCTTGCCATATTTGGCTAATATCTTGTAGGGACCCACTCTCTTCATCTACAACTTGGTTGACATTCCCTTCTGCAACCTTGACTTGTTAAGGTGGACCATAACATAGTCCCCTACTTGAAACTGCACATCTTTCCTTGTCATATCTGCCTTCTCCTTCACTTTTTGTGTAGCCTTAGTAACTGTCTTCTTGACCTACTCCTGGATCTCCTTCATGGTCTAACTGAAGTCTTCTGTATGTCCACTCCTATTCTCCATAGATCTAAGGTCTCTGAGTTCACAAATGCCTCTTGGGTGCATCCCATAGACAACCTCAAAAGGAATTTTCCTTGTAGTTCTATTGACACTGTCATTATAGGCATATTCAGCTTGAGAAATCACCATATTCCTTGGTTAGACACCTTAAAAGATTACCCAACACTCTGTTAACCACCTCTATTTGACCATCAGTCTAAGGATGGTAAGCTGATCCAAATGACAGATTTGTACCCAATCTGCTCCATAAAGTCTTCCAAAAGTGACTCATGAACTTCACATCTCTGTTAGATACAATGCTTAGAGGTAGTTCATGGATCCTAACAACTTCCTTGAAGAAAAGATGAGCTATGTAGCTGGCATCATGAGTAGTTTTGTAGGGAATAAAATGACTCATCTTGCTAAATCTATCTACCACAACATAAACACTATCAAAACCAGTCTTGGTCTTAGGAAGACCTACCACAAAATCCATGCTCACACACTCCCATGGTCTGTTAGGAATGGGCAGGTGTTGATATAAACCAGCATTGCTAGCTCCTCCCTTAACTTTCATGCACACAACACACTGTTCCACATACCTTCTAACATCTCTTGCTAACTTAGGCCAGTAATAGAATCTTTGTACCAGCTCTAAAGTCTTATTAATGCCAAAATGCCCACTAAGACTGCCATTATGCTTTTCTTGAATCATATTTCCCCTCATTGACCCTCTTGGAACACATAACTGATTACCCTTAAATAACAATCCATTTTGCAATGTATACTTAGAATATTGGCTATGGAAATGATTCTCAAAATCAAAGCATACCTTGTAAGCTTCTGAGAAGTCTTCATCTTCACCATATAGGTCTTTGAAACTCTCTAATCCAATGATCTTTAGTTGTATCTCCTACACTGTCAGCAACCTTCTACTTAATGCATCTGCAACCTTGTTCATTTGTCCCTTCTTGTGCTTGATGGTAAAAGTAAAAGCTTGGATGTATTCCATCCATTTCAAATGCCTATTACTTAAATTCTCTTGAGTGTTGATATAACTAAGTGCCTGGTTATCAGTAAAAACCACAAACTCCTTGGGTAACAAATAATGCCTCCACTTCCTAAGGGACTGCACTAAAGCATATAACTCTAGATCATAGGTAGAGTACTTTTGCTTGGCTTCATTAAGCTTTTCACTAAAGAAGGCCACAAGCCTACCTTCTTGACTAAGTACTCCTCCTACTGCTACTCCACTTGCATCACACTCAACTGTGAACAACTTGTCAAAACTAGGCAATAATAGAATTGGTTGGGTTGCCACTTCTTGTTTCAGTTTTTCAAACCCTTTATCAGCCTCTTGAGTCCAGTTAAACTTTGTTTTCAGACCACCTTTGATAGTATCTAGGACTTGTGCACATATACCACTGAAGTTCCTTATAAGTTTCCTATAGAATTGAGCCAAACCATGAAAACTCCTTACCTCTATTGCTGTGGTTGGTGTAGGCCAGTTTAGGATGGCTTCCACCTTGCTTGGATCCATCTTCAATGTTCCTTTGGATACTACAAAACCTAGATACACAAGCTCTTGCTTGAAGAACTCACACTTCTCAAGGTTGATGGCCAACTTCTCCTCTTGCAACCTTTTAAGAACCATCTCCACATGCTTCAAGTGTTCTTCTACTGTCTTACTGAAAATCAGTATATCATCAAGATATACTACCACAAAGATCCGTGTGAAATCCTTAAGCACTTCATTCATTAGTCTCATGAATGTGCTAGGGGCATTTGAGAGGCCAAATGGCATCACTTTCCACTCATATAACCCATCATTTGTCTTAAAAGTTGTCTTCCACTCATCACCATCCTTAATTCGGTTGATGATGATCTTCAACTTTGGCCGAAGACTGGTGCCCCAAGACAATCCATCAGTTTCAATTCTAGGATAGAAACTATACCTAGTTGTGATCCTATTTATTTCCTAGAATCATTACAAAATCCACTTACCTCCTTTTTGTGTTGCTAAAACCACTGGTCTGCTAAGGGCTAATGCTCTTTTGAATCAATCCTTGATCCAATTCTTGCACTTGCCTAGCTACCTTTAGGTTCTCGAGGTAGGCTGTATTCTACTTTGTTAGGCAATGAGGCTCAGGTATGAAGTCAATTTGACTTATTGCTCTCTTTGGTGGTAGAGTTGCGGTGTACCATCACTAACTATGTATTGCTTATCAACAAGTTTTGGGTAAGATTTTATCTTTTCGATGCTTCTTCTTTAGGCTACAAACACAACCACATATCCTTCATTTCCTTGGTGTAGGTCCTTAAGGAACTCCTTGCCACTGCTCAACATGATGTTAGGTACCTTTGACTGTCCTTCATCTTCCTCTGTCAATGACTGCAACTTGAAGGTTCTTCCATCCTTCTTGAATGAGATGGTGTTCTCTTTCCCATCATAAATGGCACTTCTGTCATATTTCCATGGTCTGCCCAGTAGTAGATGGCATGCATCCATGGGTAATACATCACAAACCAACTTATCTTTATATCCTCCATTGAAAATTCCACTGTTACTTGCTCATTCACCAAAACACTCTACCCTTTATTCAGCCATGTGACCTTGTTGGGGTTATTGTGAGGTACCTTCTCCAATTTCAATTTAGTTACTGCCTCCTCTGAGATTATGTTATCTGTTGAACCTGAGTCTACTATGACCTTGCATACTTTACCAAGTATCTTGCATCTTACTCTAAAAAGAGCTCTTCTTTGCTTAGGTTCTTCCTTGACCGGTTGTCTGATCAAAACCCTGTTAAACATCAGATTCTCTCCTACCTCAGATTCTATGTGACTAATTTAAGATGCCTTAAGACTCATGGTGTCCTCTTGTGCATAGGCCACTCTCTTTTCATTGCTAGAAGATGATGCTTTCTCTGGGCACCTATAAGCAGGGTGACCTAGTTGACTACAATGATAACACTTCATGTTTGCAAAATAAGAGTTGCTCCTGCTTGCTTCTTTTCCTCTGTTTGAACCTCCTCGAGGTCCTCTTCCTCTGTTAAATCCTCCTCTTGAAGATGTTTCACCTCCATGCTCAGTGAGTTTTGATTCTCCTTGATTTCTTTGGTCATTGCCTCTACCTTAGTAACCATCACGCTGTCCTCTTTGATCTTTGCCTTTGCCTCTGCCCTTAGAAGACTAATCTTGCTTCCTCTTGTTCCTTTCCTCAATCTTAATAGCCAATTGGTAACATTGGTGTACTGTTTTAGGACTCAAAAGAGCCATCTCCTCTTGGATGTTCCATTTCAAACCATTAAGATACCTAGCCACTTTGAGACTCTCATCCTCTGTTACATTAGATCTCAAACAAAGCTTTTGAAACTCTTTAGTATAAGTGTTTACATCCCGGTCTTTCTACCTTAGACTTTGCCTCTTCTTGTGTAATTGAATCTCAGTCATCTGGCATGTAGGCTTCCTTCACTTTGGCAACCATTCCTTTCCAAGTTGATATGGGTTGTTTGCCTTCTTTTTCCCTTTCTGTCTGAATAAACTTCCACCATGTCAAGGCTGATCCTCTCAATCTTGATTTAGCAACCTTCACCTTCTGTGCTTTAGTGACCCCATCACACTCAAAATGATTCTCCATGCCTTCTATCCAGTCCATGACCAAATCAAGTTCCATTTTTCCACTAAACAGTGGTATGCCCTCAAGTCCTTTTCCACTCAATGCCTTCAATGCCTTCAAGAAATGCTCCTCCTCCAAAATAGGGTCAGGTTCAGGGACCTTGTCTTCCTCTGCAACCTCTTCTTCCTTTGGTACCTTTCCTTCCAACCTCGCATTGTTCAATGCTTTCTCAAGTTGCTCTATTCTTTCTTTACAACTTGTTGTCCTCCTCTTGTCCTTCAACCATCTTGGCTAATTGTGCATTTGTCACCATGGTGGGTGATTCACTTGACTCAACTTTTGACATATAAGATGCTTCCAAAATCTTTTGCTTGCTCTGATACCAATCTAATAGGGAGAGGGATTGGAGGGACCAATCACTGGTTCCTGCTGCTCTAGGTCTTTCCTTATAAGACCTCCTTGGTGCTTGGCTTCACCAATCTAACCATAGGCCCCTACTCATGACTAGGTGCCCCTAGTTTGTCTGACCAACTCCTCTCCTATCAATATGTTGTCCTCCTACCAAGCTGACCTTGGTACTTCACCACATTCTCACCTTTGGCCCTTACTCTTCCTTAAAGACCAAACATCCTCAACCTTATGTTAGTAACTTGAAAGGGTGTGTAAATGCTATGATGGCTTCCATATGATCAGACTAGGGTTCTTGTTCCATCCCAAGACTCCAACTAACCATCGCTTTCACCAAACCCTACTTTTGGGCTACTAGCCTAAGAGCCCAATTAGGCCTCTGAACAGGAATAAAATGCAATTTCTTTTAAAACCTACCAAAGACTAGGGTTCTTTGTTAAGAATTAGTGTTTCTTATGCCTACACCTCCAAGATTCTTAGGGTTCTAGCCCTGTACAAGCCGTACTCTGCTCAAACACAAAAATGGTTAAGAACCCTAGGGTTTCCTAACTTTTCTAGTTGATTTTGGACTGTTAAAAAGTTCTCCTATTAAATGGGATGATAAAACCTCCTCCTGATCACCATGCTTAGTCAAGACCTTCCCCTAAATTTTGCAAAAATAATTTCTTCAAGATCTCATGTCCCCTGCAAGTTATAAGTCTTTTTCTCCAAGTCTGCCCCAACCGGACCTACACTGGCTCACCTAGGGCAAAGCTTTTCCAGCACCTCCTGCACTGCCACAAACCCTACAAGCTACCATATTTACAAGGAGGGATCCTAGACACTATTCCCAATAGGCCATACAATTTGTACAGTGGGAAGGTGCTCTAGGACTCCATTGTTTCAAAACTGCCTGTTATAGGCCTGAAAAAGCAAAAAACAAACTATGTACAGGAAAAAGATGAAAATGATTTACAAACACAAAAGATTGATGCACTAAGCCTTCACAATGTTAATACTACATTCTACAAACAAAAGAATAGGAAAAATACTCCATTAATGCTCAATATCAAAGCAAAACATAGGAAACTATCACTCCAAACGTTGTTTCCTTCAGCTTACAAAATGTCACCATAACAAAAATGCCTCCAACCCTAGCATAAGGTCGAAGCCTGCCTTAAATAGGCCTTAAAAACAATTTTTAAGCTTGGTTTGAGCCTTAGGATGACTTAAAAGTGAGTGTTATAAAACACACTGTGTTTTCTAACACCTTGCCAACTTTTGACAACTTAACATAATGATGTTGCAAAACTATTTAGCACTTGTCACCTTCTTTCCCAAAGTTCAAAAACAACCCTAAGCACCTAAAGCAATGGTCAACATGACCTTATGATAGCACAACAAAATTTAAACCTCCTTCTAGACTTTAGGAAAACCCATGTTTCCCAGGTGCTCCTGCACCAGTTAGAAAGCCGAAAATAAAATCTATAAGCGATTTTCCATAGCTTGACAACAATGATGACAAATTATGCAACTTTGCAAAATTGCTCCTTTGATCAACTTTCAATCCTTCTTCACCTGTAAATTGTACATACAAAGAGAGAAGAAAAAATGTTTTTTTTTGGGTGAATGATGGTTTGCCTTGTTCAAACCTCGATTTGGTATTTGATAATGAAATAATGATAAAATGAAGAATTGATAAATGAACAAAGCTTTTTACAAATCACAAGATGATTAATGGTTTCCCTCAGAGGACTAAACTCAAACACATCACTCTAAGGCTTGGATCTTGCATGAATTGGCTTGATTGATTGATGCATGAATGCTTGAAACCTACATCACAATGTTAGCTCCAAAACATAACATGAACACACATGAAATTTTACATTATGATATGATCTTGATTGGTGTTGTAGATGACTGATAAATCTGCTCTTCGATGCTCTTGAAAATAATATTTGCTCATATAAAGTTTGCCTCTTGCTTGTTGACATTTTTGATATACTAAGTTGCATTTACAGGGCACAATACCCTTTACACATCGAGCCCAAAGGGCCAAAAAAGAATAAGTCCAAAACATTAAAACATCAACCACCAAAAAATAAGATACAGAAATAGAGAACTGACAACTGATAAACAATGACCCAATAAAACAAAACATAGGAGCAACAGACTAACTATCTATACCATCCCATTTCTGTATGAAGAGGTTAATAGAATCCTCCCCAATCTAGCCAGGGCATCCTCCATAGTCTTCTTGTCCACTTCTTCCTTGAGCACAACAAAAATGGTACCCGCAGAATGATGGATCATTTTGATGGTGAACCGGGTCAACCCAATGAATCTCCTTTCGAGTTTATCCATCTACTCTAGCAACTTGCTATAATTGTCCTCCTTGTCCACATTCTTTGCATTAACCTCCTTTGTGGCTCTAGGGTCTGAGGAATGGGTCGTTGAATCTTCTTAGAGCATCTTGTTGAGGTTGGAAAAATGACTAGGTCCTTCCACAAATTCCTTCTCCTCCTTCCTCTTGCCTTTACTGTCAGACTGCTCCTCGTCATTAGAAATTTCATTCACCGACACTTTCTTACTATTTTTCGCCAGTCTGTGGGATCTCCTGATGCTGGTATTCTCCACCCCTATATCCACAATAGCAACCACAATGGTATCCCCCTTAGAGTATTTACCCACATCGTTCTTCCCTTCACTATCTGTGGCCGACAACTCCACCTAACACTTACCCTCTTAACTTTTTTCCTAGCTGTAGGTTTGTTATCTATCTTATGGGGAGCAATTTTGAGCTTGCAAAGCCTGACCACCGCTTTCAACTGAGCAATCCCCGCACCACCCTTCTTTTTCTTGGCAGGAGGTTTAGGCTTAGGGGTTTTGGTGATCATTAGAGGGGTTTTCCTTTTAGGGCCCTTAGACTTGACTGAGGAGGGATTCGTAGTGGGTTGGTAAAGGGGTTCAAGCTCCTCAATACGTAAAATCAAAAATAGGTTTAGGTGGATAGAGAGCTAGATGAAAATGATAAAGCCTCAGGATGAGGCCCTGGTGGAGCAGTAGGGGGCATTTCATTAGGGTTTTGGGTAATAGTGTCCAAACACTTCTCAACATAATTATCCAAGTTAGTAAGCAAGAAAAGAGGAAAACTTAACAACATTTTGTGAGGAAGATGATTGAGAAGAGGCAAATGGTAATAGTAAAACACTTTATACCTACCTTCTAAGGTCACATACTTCATAATAGCCAGACAAACTTGGTCCCAAGGATGAGGGAGCACATCCTTTTCGAAACTCAACTAAGCCATAATCGATTTTTCATTTTCTTTGAAAAAGCATTAAGGCTTTCATTAGCTTGGGTCTTCGTGTGTTTAGTATACTTCTTTCCGCTGCATGAAAGCCTATTTTCCTAAGTTATGACATCTTCATTGACCTCGAAAGAGATACCTCCCATCGTAACCCTCCTATCTTTCTAAGAGCTTGCAAACTGAGCTGACATCCTCACATCATGTCCCACTAAACACTCCATCAATGGGGCCAACCCACCTTCGACACAAATATGCCAAACTAGGGGATCCTTTCAGAATTCCTCGCAGTTAACCGGCTCTGTCCTCACCCTGTCACCACTCATTTTGCCACATTTCACTCTGAGATACCAGTAATCTTGCAAGAGAAAAAAATTAAAATGTCTATCAATATGAAAGGTCACCCAAAAAATGTTGTTTTTAAGCCAGCCAAGATGATGTTGAGTAATTAAGGCGATCTACAGGTTACACATGCCAAATGCTATTTCCAAAGAGGATATATTTGTCGGCCCATAATTAAAGATCTTAAGACACCAAAGGCTTAGGTTACGAAAAAATGATAAAATTGATGGGTTTACCCTTCAAATTGTAATTGCACAAGTACCAATTCCAAATGGTCGCGAGGCCAAATATAGAAATCCCTAAGTGTCTATCCTTTATTCTATTAATTTTTTTAGCAATGTTGAGAGGACTCCTAATGACCTCCACATGACAAGAAGAAGTCATGTCAAAATGAGAAGCCCACCATAACAGGAATTTGAAATTGATAGTCTGTATGGATATGTTGAGGTTATGATAAGACCACATATTAAAGTTGTGCATGGCCCAACCAATCTTAACTGTTAACCTGAGGTACTCCCTATCACCTCTCATAATTAGCTCCATAGCCACCTCCTTCACCTAATTTTTCAAAAGTTACCACATATTTAACACCTCATCATCATTCTTCATCCACATCAACCTAAGTACAAGTATGTGGACAACCCATAAAGCCATAAAAGAAGCATAATTAGTTATCATCATGGGTAACAATGGTGCCCTGTTACTTAAGGATGATATCTTGTATCTTCAGTGGTAAGCTCTCAATACTTCTCCAACACCTAAAAAAGCTCCAAGATTAGCCAAAGCATCAACAACTTGATTTCACTCACAAAAGATGTGAGATAAGATCTTCATATTAAGCTTCAAAACCAAGTGATTTATGTCTAATAGGATATCTCTGGTATTCCATCCTAGTACCCAAGTTTGATAGAATCAATCACTGATATGGAATCCCCTTCTATATGCAGTTTCTTTATCTCTAGAGTAGCAGCTAACTAGACGTGCTTTAACAGTGCTCTGGCTTCTACAGTCATGGAGGTCTGAGTACCAATACCCCTCGAGTAACCAACCACAAAGTTACCCCTATAATCCTTGATGGCACCCAATGCTAGCCCTTCCAGGGTTCCCCTTGGCCACTCCATCAAACTTGAGTTTGTGTCATCCCCTATCTGAGGGTTTCCAAACCATGTCCCATCTAGCCCGTGCCTTAGAGTTATCAAAGGAGTTGATCTCCAATTTCTTGTTCTAGGCTTTAGTCATCTTGATCTCCCACTCTGTAGGAGCTTTGTTCGGGGTTTTCCTAGTGCAAATCAAAACATATTTAGAAATAAGCCTTAGTCAAATGCCAAAAAACCTCCTTAGGACTCATCTCAATATTCCTGAAAATCTGGTTATTTCTCTCTTTCCACAAGCACCAACATACATGATGAGGGGGACCTGGTTCCAAATATCTCTAGGGATAGGATGTTGGAAGGGACCAGACCAACCCAAAATGAAGGATTTGATGTCCCTACCCATAGTCTAGTGGGTCCCTAGCTTCTCAAAGGCCAGATCCCAGACTCCAGTAGCAAATGGTCAATGTAATAATAAATGATCAACAAACTCTTTATTGCTTTTACATAACAAGCATCTATTCAGGATTTGAAATCTCGTTTTCCTTAGGTTATCTTGAGTTAGCATCCTGTTATGACATGCCATCCACTAGAAGAAATTTATTTTAGGAATCACATGTTGATTCCAAACTTGTCTCCAAGGTCCACTATGATCACCTTGGACCAACAACAGACTGTAAGTTGTTCTGACATAAAGGTTTCCCAATTGATCTTTGACCTAGTAGAATTCATCCTCAAAGTTGGATAGAGGGATTCTAGTCAAGGAGAGAAAATATTGCAATGTCTTGGCCAAGAACAATAACTTAGGGGACATGGGGAAGAAAAGAACAAATTATTTCCAATGCCTAGCACCTGGCTGACCATGAAAGTTGTTGCTCACAGACATACCAAAGAAAAGTTGCATAGGTCTCATAAGGTTCTTGATTCTAGAGTGCGATAAGGGGGAATCGAGTAGCCAAGGGTCCTCCCAAAATATGATGCAACTACTATTCCCAAGTTTCCATTTCATCCCAAACATGAGCAACCCCTTCACTCTGCAAATGTTATTCCAAGCCAATGAACTAGTAGGGTGATCATCTGATAGACTTTTAATCATAGATTTGTTGCAAAGATACTTAGCATTCATGATCTTACACCAGTCCATTTTATTCCTTGATTGGTCCCATCCAACCCTAACAAGTAAGGCTTGTTGATGTTGAATTGATAAAATGACTATGTATTTATAGGTGTTTATCTAATTTCCTGAAAATTAGATTCCAAAAGATGACATTTAAAACTGAATTTGAATCATTAAAATGCTGCCAAAAACATAATAAATTTAGGTCCTAGGACTTAAAAGGGATCCATTCGCCCTTTGGCGAATGGGTTCTTGGACCTAAGTCCAGGACACTTAGTTTCCAAGGTTATTTAATTAATGTTGGCAATTGTTTAATATAGGTTTCCCTTTTAAAAAATGAGAATAATAAGGCTTTGGAATGCATAATTTGGAAAACTGGGAGCTTAATTAAGTCTAATTAATTAAGGTGATGCAAATAAAGTGTGAAATTGTAAAGGTATACAATTTCCTACGCTACACCTTTAAGTCATAATTATTGTGTTTCTCATTTTCCTTGACATTATCTATTTACATTATTTACTTGGTCCATTGTTTATGCCTTATAATTTGTTATATTTCTCCTATATTGCCTTCACCCTTATTTTGTCTCTATTACACTAATAGCATTTTCCATTTACACACGCCACTTTGCCTGCACTCCTTACTTAGGGGTATTTATGGATGCTATGTTCCTAGCTAAATAATATTTTTTCTCCCTTTGGGGCTGACACACATATACATCTTATTTATATTCATGTCACACTTGCAAATTCATATTCTTATATCTTATGATATATATGCTACTATTCATATTACATGTTGAATGCTACTTCCACTACGTTTCATAAATCTTTTGCGTTACTCCCATAGTTATTTCTTACACCTTTATGCATATGTCATCCTCACATTTTTACATCATATATGACATGTTTATCTTATTGTACTGGCATGATTACATTTGGCATAAGTCTATGTTCCTTTCACCCATGCTTGTTGTCATATTGCAGACAACATTGAACAAAATTTTTACACATGTTTTTATTCGAGGTCATGTTATCTTTTACAATGAATTATTATGCCATTTTCACTTATGTAATATGTTATATGTCTATTTCACATTAATATCTTACACCATATTTATTACATCATTACTTCATACTTATTGCAGAGTCTAAACTAGTGTCTTGTAAACTTGGTGGAAATCACACAATTCAAAGGAATGACCTAGCTGAAAAGTCCACTCAACATTGCAAAGACTTCATTAAATTATCAACCAGGGCTTGTAAACTTGTGATGGCATTGGCACTATATGTGCTTTCAAAGACTTGAGACTACCTAGGTTATCCTATTAAAGGTATTTTACTTGCTAGAAAATCACATAAACACATGTAATAGTAAAAGAAGTAAATTGGCGCTAATGGCTATGGGTGCCTACAACATAATTTGTAGCTAAACTGCTATTAACAAACAATTATTGAAACTGACTCAAAACTACTCAAAATTGATAAGTGAACCTAATCTATCCTCCAAAGTACTACAAGTCAATTGAATACATTCATGCACATGAACAATCATTACTGATAATCATAATATGAGAATCTATTTTAACTTACATGTAATTTATGAAGTAATGACTAACATAAATAATTGCCAAACAAAAATAGAACAATTATAAATGTAACAAAAAAAATTACCTTGAGTGGCCTGCTCAAGTGGCCATCTTCACTTAAACTAAAACCAAATCTAAATCTTCAGATTCTATTCAACTATATCAACTTGAAATTCATTCATCATGCATTCCAAAAGATCACATGAAATCTTGCTCAAAGATTGTATTCAAGAAAACCATTTCTGAGTAATCAACATGTATGTAGATTACAACTAAAAATTAAGAAGTAATTGATAACAAATCCACCAGTATGAGATTAACTAACTAACTATACTAAAGACTCAACCACTAGCTATACATAGGCATGAGGGAGTTTATTCTAAACACAACTCAAAATTGAAATCATTAACTACAACCCCCTATATACCAAAGTGTGTAATTAAGATTGAATTTTTTCAAACTGCAACTAGAAAGAAACAAGAGTTTAAATTAGGATTAAAACTCTACAAAACAGATATGCACATGGAACACATAATCAGTTATCCAAAATCCTATCAATAAAATAATTATTCTTCTCCAACACCTTATCAAATGTCATAATGATGCACGACTAACTCCATCAGGTGTCTCCACACAGTAGTTATTACACTTAGCTTATTTTGGCACTTCCCTTGTTTCGCTGTCCAAGACCTCCTTTGGCTACAAGCTACAACTTTCAGTTGCTGTGGGCTACAATGTCTTCTTGGGCTGCAAGAGGTTAATCCACAAAACACATACACAAAGCTAACTACCATAATTAAACACAAAATTCTAATCACATTTCATACATATCCACATATAAATCATGCAATGTTATTATATCATAACTATATTTCCATTACTCTAATTCAGGGCCAAGGTTATATAATAAGCATAAAAAGATAGCATAGCATAGGAATATTTCTAAAAGGATTGTCTGATAATGTCTGTAAACATGCATAAAAAAATCAGGAAATGGACTAATAAATGAACTCATCACTTATATCATACACAAAACCTATCACATTACTCTTGCATGATGATACTTTATAGTTCTCTTACTTACCTTTATACTCAAGGGTGAAGTTGAGGGACATCTTTGTTCCTCATCACACAGTTTTTCATGTTCATAACTTTTGATTTACACACTAGAACAAATACATTGACACATGTGGGAATTACACTTTTCACTCTCGTCAAATCATTTCCATATGGGTGTATGCACTCAATTTGAGTAGGGTATATCATACACATTACTATGCATGAATATATTATGGGGGCCGTACCAGTTCCAACTTCACAATAATCCTATATTTCATGATCTCATTCTCAGTTGCTACACAATCTCATATTTTTATAGATTATGGGGGCCACATTGGTTCCAAATCCATAAAAAAAATCATATTTTCCTTTTTTAATTCATGATTGTGTAGATTTTAGGGGTCACATTGGTTACATCTCCACGATAACCTGGCATATTGTGATGCCTTTTTATTAGCTTTTGTTGGTTTAATTGGGGATAAATTGATCACATCCCCATGAATCCATCCTAGAATCAAACTTTTCATATTATTTCCCTCTATTCTTGATGGATATTATGCTTAGCAAAGTTTAAATTTTGATGATTACATTTTTATGCTACTAATATGTAGTGTTTATAGAATCCAAGTGATTTCTTGTGTGTAGGTTTGGAGGCATTTATCTACCAAAGCATGGAAGAATCACAAGGAATTGTCCTACCATGTATCATTGGATTGTCTTGCTAATTTAAATTTTTATTTTCTTTAGTACACCATGCATAGTTCACATAGCTCACATGCATGCCAAAGTGGGAGAAAAATATAGAGGAGAAATGTGCATACCTTCCCTTTTTTCTCTTGTTTTACGCTCTTTTGGTCTTGTCATAAATACAATCTCCTAAAGCTCATAAACTTTATAATTCGGTGTTTAAAAAATTATTTCTTATCTTTCCTTCATATGCTCTTGGTTCAATTTTTAACATTTTATTAGATTTTGTTTGATTTGGTCCTTTTAAGATTATTTATTTTGATTTTATTATATTCTTTATTTAATTTAATTTTAACTTAATTAAGCTTTAATTCCCTTCTTATCATTTATTGTTCTCTTCCCATCTCCTATCTTTTTTAATATAGTAATTTCTATAGTTTATTCTTTTATATTAACTTTTCTTCATCTTGATGATGAATCACAAAGTATGATCCACAACGTTAATGCCAAAAGCTAGCTACTACACATCTAAATTTGGAAGCACTCTTCTATTCTCTATCATAGATATATAAATAATATGAATGTCATCAGTCAACCATCAACCTATCTAAATCCCAAACGATTTGCACCATCTCTCCTTAGAACCATTCCTATGCCTTATACTCGATTGCAATCACATATCTATCTCTTTAACAAGACTGATCCCATAAGCTTATCGTCCTAATTCAAGTATCTTTTCTCACTTTATTAAGTTGATACTTTCAAATACTTTGGCCAATTTCCTACTAGCTTGCATGCTAAATACTTCAAATTGAGCATGGGTGCTCTTGCATTTAAGGACATGCCCTAGGTTATTAGTACACCCACAAATCTAATGAGAGACAAAAGAACATCAAGATGAATCAAAACATTATAATCTTATTCACATTACATCAATACTTGTACAAGCAAATGCTAAACAATTGACTTATCATCTAAGCATCTTGGATTCTTTCTTGGCATATTTTTGAACTTGTTCATCAACAACTAGTCTTGATTGCTATCAAGGAAGTTGAAAGGATTTCCTCTAAATGCGCATTTCAACATCATTAAGTTTTAGAAACAAGTGAAAGCACACACAAACAATATCAAGGAGTAGAAGAGTAAGGGACATAATGATGCCAATAAGACTAGATCACACATGATCTTATCTAGAAGTAAATTAGACTTTTTGAATAAATTTGTAACAATTCATACAATGATTCAATCATTATATCTCTAATCCCAAATATTTATTATATTTTGTTATTAATCTATCATTGACTAACCATAATAACAAAATAATACTAAATGTTTTGAACCCTCTTAATTTTATATACATTTATAATTTCTAACTCTTTATTTGAATATAATTTCTATTTACTTATCACTATTCTAAGCCTAAACAAATGGAGGGCTGCTTTATTTCCTAGTTATTATTATGTACATAAAGGGTTAATTGTTTTTGATTTGTACTCCTATAATTTAGTTTTTCACTTTCTTTACCTGTCAAAGGCTGTAGAAGGTTTAGGTAAATGCCGATGGTCTAGAATGTACGCTCAAAAGAAGCCGTGGGTGTAAAATCTCATTCATTCATTATGCTTTAAAGGGCTTGTTTGGAACCCTAGTTGTGATAGAAGCCCTAAAACGATACATAAAAATCAATGAAAATTCGGCTGGCCGATATTTGTGATATTTATTAATCGATATAATTGTTTTATAAGTCGATGAAGGCATTAGAGGTTCTTGGCATTTCTCATCTTGAAGCTCATCCTTTCAACTTCCAGGTTTGCGCCTCTGCAATACTATTGTCGGATGAAATCTTTCAGCTGTGAAAACGTGAGCCGCAGCAATACCACCGTACACTCACATTGGAGTTGATCTTGGGCAGCGGTTTCTTCACAGGTATGTAGCAGACGCTAGGGTTTATCCACAAGCATACTATAATATAATCCGAGGTCTTTTTGAAAGAAAACATCGATTTTGTGTGTTTATTATATTTTCTCAACTTTAATGAATCTGATCTGGAGTAGTAAGGGTTTGGGGTTTAGGTGCTAAGTGATGGAGTTTTGGTCTTTTTGTTTTAATGCATTTCTTTTTGGGTCATTATTTTGAGTTTACTTATCCTATATGGTTTTATACGCATTATCTGTTAGAAATGTTGTATTTGGAGCTATTTGCTGCTTTTGCATGTCTTTCAGTTCGCCAGTTGTTTCTAGAGACAGAATTATTTTTGTACCTTGTATATTTGTTAGTTGGTTGTTAATACTGTATTGGGAGGCTGGTTAATCTTATTGAGAGTGACACGCTTCTGCTTTGATGCACTCCATTTTGACCTGTTGCTTCACGATACAAAGAGGTTTTGCTGCCCTGTTTTCTTGGCTACACTTCTGCTGACGAGTGGTCGATGTATTGCTCTTGTGAATTTTTATTTAACGTTCTCACTGCATCAATGGATTATCAAAGTTCTGTTCTAAAATCTATATCAAGATTATAAGATATAAATGGGCATTTTACTTTATGCCCACGAATGCTTGACAGAGTTTTAGAGTGTATTTATGTATAGTTTTGCAGTTTGCATTCTATGCTCATGGAAAATCATGTTCTTTGTTATATTTTGTTTGCAATTTGTATTTTGGGCTGCTGTGATTTTGCTGGGACCATCAAATAAATTATACCACAACTAAAATGGACCTTATGAAATTATAGGCATATTGGCATTTGTTGTTTTCACTCGAGAGCTTTTACATGAGAAGGAAATAGTCTCGGATAGATGAGTCTACAAAGTATATGTTCGCATTTAAAAGAAAACTATTCACTCTTCTGTTGAGCATGCATGAATAAGATGTTATTTGGTCTGTTGAGGGGAGATATGAGAGCAATTTAATCCACTGTATTAGTTTATTATTGAGTTGATTGTAGGGATTTTGGGAATTGTAAGTAGTCATTCGACATTTCTTTCTTCTGTTCCCACTGGCTGCTGCAGGTTGTATTTTAACTTAAGGTGCTAATAATGTATATCATTTGAAATCAGGTGAATACGCTTTTCGGTTGATTTTCCCAGGGAGGTCATGGGTTTTGACAATGAAAGTATCATTAATATTCAATCACTCCCGGGAGAATATTTCTGTCCAGTTTGTCGGCAGCTAGTTTACCCTAATGAAGCTATACAAACCCAATGCACACATCTCTACTGCAAGCCTTGCCTAACTTATGTGCTGAGTACTACTAGGGCCTGCCCTTATGATGGTTACCTGGTCACTGATACAGATTCAAAGGTATATATCTATTTAACACATTGACGATATAAAGTTCTCTTGCTCACTTCATGCCATGAATATTAATCCTATTCTAAACAGGCATTGCAAGAGGCAAATCCAGTCCTGGCTGATACTATTGGTCGCGTGCCAGTCCATTGCCTGTATCATAAGAGCGGCTGTACTTGGCAAGGACCTCTTTCTGAGAGCATTGCTCATGGTAATGGCTGTCAATATGGTTCATCCCCTGTTGTATGTAATAGATGTGGCACCCAGATTGTTCATCGACAAGTACAAGAGCATGCGCAGAATTGCCCTGTAAGTGATGCTGGAATAAGCTTTATTTACATAGTTATTCTTGATTCTTGAACATGTCTGATGATATATCATGCAGGGAACACAGAGTCAGGTCCCACAACAAGAAAGTGCTCCTCAGGCCCAATCTGCTGCAGTTGCTGCAGCACATCCCGAGCAGAATCAAGTGGTACAAGCTGGTGGTCAACAATATGCAGCACAAACAACCGCCCAAGTCACACAAGCTCCAGTTGCTCAACCTACTCCATATGGCATGGGGCAAGATCAACACCAGGGAATGGCTGTGCCACAAACTGCTACCCAAGTTTCTGCTACTGATCAGTGGTATCAGCAACAATATCAACAGTACTACCAACAATATCCTCAGTATGACCAATATCAACAACAATACCAACAATATGACCAGTATCAGCAGCAAGTCCAGGCTCAACTGCAACAGCAGGTTCAGCCTCAGGCACAGGTGCAAGCGCAGGTACAGGCACAAGCACAGGCACAGCTTCAGGCCCAGGTGCAACCACAAGGTCAGCCCCAGCCACAAACTCAGCATCATCATCAACCCCATCCTCATCCCCAGCCCCAGCCTCAGCCCCAGCCCCAGCCCCAGCCTCAGTCTCAGCCTCAGCTGCAGGCCCAGGCCCATGCCCATGCCCATCCACAACTACAGCCTCAAGCACAAGCTGCACATGCTTCTCAGCCTTATCAACAGGGCCAAGGGCAAGCAGGTCTAATGCCTCAGCAGGTACAGCCTCAACACCAATTGATGCAACCCCAGTTACATCAACTGATGCCTAATCAATCACAACAGCTACCAATGCAGCAACATCCAATGCCTGTGCAATCTCAGCAGCAGCCTGCACAACAAACCCAGCAACATCCCCTTAATTTGCACCAGCAATTTCAATCATCACAGCAGCCTCAGATGCAACAGCAACTTCCATCATCTCAGCAACCTGCTCATATGCAGCAGCAGCAACCAGCTCTGCTAACTCAGCAACTTCCACAGCAGCAGCCACAACTACAACAGCATGCTCAACTACATCAACCACAACAACAACAAATTGTGCACCAACCACCACCACAGCAGCAACTGATGTTACAGCAGCAGATTCCTCCACAGGTGCAGCAGCCAGCCCACGGGCCTGTGCAGCAGCATCAGCAATTTCCATCTCAGCATCATCAGTTGCCTCAACAACCACAGCAGCAGGCACCATTTTTTCCTCAACCAATTCAGACTCAACAACCCCAAATGCAGCCTCCCTTCCAACAAGCAACAGCACAACCCTCTCAGATGCAACCTCCCTTCCAACCAGGTCTTCAACCAGCACAGTCATTTCCTCAACCCTATTCACAAAGTGTGGGACATATGAATGCTCCTCAACAGGTGGGCAGTAGGCCTCCTTTAACTCAGAACCAGGGGTTACTACAGCAGCCCTTTCCACAATCACAGGGAAGACCTCATCCTTCATCATATGGTCAAACTGTTCGTGGTCCAACCAAGGCATTACAAGCAGCGCCCAACCAAGTTGCAATACCTAACCAAGGTGCACCACCTAGCCAGGCATTCATGCCAAGACATGGTCAGCGAGCACAAATACCTCATCAACGCCCCCCAGTTCAACAATCTGCATTACCTCGTCCCAATAGCCAACAATCGCTTTTGCCTGTTTCAGCTACCACACAATCTATGAGAAGTAGTGTCCAAACTTCCACTGCATCGGGTGCCCCTAAGCTGGCCCCTGCATTGGAGAAACCACAAGAAATTAATACACAAGATAAAATTACCAAAGGTTTGCATAATGAGCACGGTCTGCAGCCTACAAAATCTGTTCAATTGAATGAAGTAAATGATACCCCAGGGAAAAAAAATGTTGTAGAAACTGTCAAGGCTGAAAATATGATGTCTGATAAAAAATCTGAACACAGCGAGCAGCAGCTGGCCAATGAAAAGGTGGAACAGAAAAATCTTTCTATATCGGAGTCTGCAAAGTCTGAGGCATCTGATTCTTCTCAACAACAAATCTCAACCAAAGATTTACAATTTGAGAAGCATGAACCTAACTTACAGCAGTCAGTTTCTCAGAAGAAAGTGCTTGAGGATAGCTCTGAAAAGATACCAGAGGTGAGTGCAGACAAAAACTTAAAAGAGCCAACCGGGCATATGAGAGATGCAATTTCTGAACATGCTCGTCATCGTCAAGATGGAAACATGCAGCAGTATCCTCGCCAAGTGCAAGAGACAAATTTCCTTCAAAATGTAACTCAGAAAGTTCAAGAGCCACGACGAGGAGATGATAAAAGACAAAGTATTCGTTCTTCCCAAGACAATATGCAATGGCAAGAAGGGAGTGTTTTACAACAGGGATCACAAGGACAAGATAGAAGCCTACAACCACCTCTCCGCCAAGGACTAATCCAGGGGCAGGAAAAGAACTTACATCAAGTTCAAAGTTCTCGTCAAGGACCAGTTCAAGGACAGGACAAGAGCTTACAGCATACTTCCCGTCAAGGTTCTGTCCAAGGACAGGATAGGAGCTTACCTCCACCTCCTCGTCAAGGTCCAGTTCATGGACAGGACAGGAATCTGATACAACCTCCTCGTCAGGGGCAGAACCGAAGCTTCCAACAGCCCCTTCGTCAAGGGTCTCTTCCTGGACAGGATAGAAGCTCACAATCAGCCCTTCAGCAAGGGCCAATGCAAGGGCAAGAGAGATCCTTGCAACAGCCCCTTCAAAATGAAAGAGATGTGCAGCAGATATCTATGCAAGCACAAGTTCAAGGGCATGAAAGGTTTCAGCCACCACGTCAAGGGCAACTGCAAGGAGCACAAGTACCTTATTCGGGCCAGCCACAAGGTGCTGATAGAAATTTCCAGCAATTGCCGTATCAAGGGCAGGCCCACAGCATTCCTGATCAATTTCATCATTCATCTTCAAAGCAGAGTGGTATACCTTCTATGTCTCTTCTTCCTCAAAATCAACCAAGTAATATGTCATCTTTTGCAAAGGGACATGGTCAGGTACAGGCTCCACCTAAAAATTTTGACATGCCATCACCTTCTCATTTGCATCATCAACAAATGGCCCCTCCTAGGTCTTCACAAGGAGAGTCAATGTTCGGTTTGCCATTGAGCTTATCCTCAAGTATGTCTCATCATCTAAGCTCTTTTGAAGGTCCAAGAGGTTTTATGGACAGGAGCTTGCAATATGGTCAAACATTACAGCAGTCACCTCTTTCAAAACCAATGGACCATATGGACATTTTGGGAAATAGGAGGACTGATGTCTTTGAAAATAAGCAGAATGATCCGCAACAGTTAGCAGGATCTCGGTTTTCAATGACACAGCCCTCAGGTCAGCAGCCGAATATGATGAAACCAAATGGAGCAACTAACAAGGGGCATATAGAGGGAATGCAGGCTCCTGCATTTCCTCCAATTATGGGAGAAGAAGGTAGCTTTAGGTCTATGCAGCATGAGTCCAGCAGACAGTTTCCTGACAGGAAAGAGTTTCAAGATAATTCCAGAAAATACAAGCCTGGACAATTCGATTCGCAGATTCCATCAAATCCAGATGAAATGTTTCCTCTAATGCGTCATCAGAAGGGTCAACCAGCACCCACATCAAAGTTTGATCAAATTACTCCTACATCAAGGCCTCTTGAAGGTGGGCCCCATGGTTTCTTACCTGATACTATTTCAAAATATCCGTTTACTTCAGCTGGAAGTCCATCTGGAGGCCCATCAAGATTGTTTCCTCCATATCAATCAATTGGTTCATTCCCAACAAGTAGTGGTGGTCAATCAATGTTTAACTCTGATAGTGGAGATGGACCAAGACTTCCTGGAATACATGAGGAAATGATGGGTAGAAGACCTGAGTCAGGTGGAATGAGGCCTGATTTCATGGGACCCAGGTCTGAGTTTGGCCGTAGTCGACTTGATCCCCTTGCTCCACCAAGGAGTCCTGGGAAGGATTACATGGGCATACCTTCTGGCAGGCCAAATATAGGTCCATCTGGTGGATTTGGACCTGTTGGAGGGCCTTCTCATCTTTCACGTCCAATAGAGGATGTGAATAGAGACCCTCTTGGTTTTGATGAGCAAAGAAATAAATCATTTGGTTTTCATTCTGGAAACATGCATAATGCATTTCAGTCCGGACAACTTCCACCGGGTGTTGGAAATAGGTTCCCTCCATTTCACTCTGGTGCAGCACCAGGTGCTCCTGGACCATTACCCAATCCTATGATGATGGGTGAGCCGATTGCTAATTTTGGTGGTACCATTCCTATGCAGGGCTTTCCTGGTGAAAGTGGATTTTTTAAGAAGGTAGGTCTGGATAAAATATGCTTTGATGCATCATATGCTGAACTTTATAGGTTGGTTAATCATTTTCCTTGTCTAATAACTACCTTTTTTGATTTTTGTAAGCAGCAAGGTCAAATGCCAAATGATGTTGAGCCTTTGGATCTAGGAAGGAAGAGAAAACCAGGCAGCACAGGATGGTGTCGAATTTGTCAAATTGATTGCTATACTGTAGAAGGACTGGAGCAACATACTCAAACAAGGGAGCATCAGAAGACAGCCATGGATATGGTTTTGAGTATAAAGCAAGATAGTGCTAAAAGGCAAAAGCTGTGAGTGCAATTATGCCCTTTTTTGGTGATATGCATTATGAATGTTTAATAGTGATATCTTTTCATGGAAATTTATTATTTAACACTGATATGCATCATGGGTATTTTCAACATTGTTTATTATAAAAATATTCTTTTTATCGTACTGCTAATTTTGATCATTTGCATGTTATATATTACTGTCCAGTATAGTGAGATATCAATCTTGATTTTCTTTATACATTTAGAACTTTTAGAGAAGGAACATGAGTTCTGTATTTGCTTTGAATATTTAGTAGAAGTAAGAACTGCATGTATTTAAGGCATGCAATGCAACTATCATCAAACTGAATACACAATTTATAAACAGTCAACTTTCTTGCACGGTAAAAGAAAAAATGGGTTAAGGCTGCTTTTCTTTATACATTTAGAACTTTTAGAGGAACATGAGTTCTGTATTTGCTTTGAATATTTAGTAGAAGTAAGAACTGCATGTATTTAAGGCATGCAATGCGACTATCATCAAACTGAATACACAATTTATTAACAGTCAACTTTCTTGCACAGTAAAAGAAAAAATGGGTTAAGGCTGCAAGTTCAGATCAATGTGAACTTTCAGATGTTTAATGTTTGTTAGTATGTACAGGGTGGGCACATTGCTTGTGAGATTCTTGGTTTGCCAAAACATTTAGATTAGCTTTTTCAAATCCATTGATATTATTTAAATTTTTTTGTGAGTGTATAGTTTTGTGGTTTGCAATCTTGTTTTGTAAATTAATAAAGTTCTAGTCTTTATGTAGAGATTCAGTTCTTACTGAATGGCAACAAGCATTAACTAATACAGTTTTACTCTAGATAAATAGTGTGGGTTTATGTCATTTGAACCTCTGTTTTTTTGAATGAGATTTTTATTCACACTATTTGTGTGGCATATGTAGCTCCACGGAGGATCCGGCAACTCAGGAAAATGGAAATAAACCAAAAAAGGCCAGTTTTGAGAGTCGTGGAAGTAGGCGCTGATGCTGTAGTGAATCGCTGTCTTGATTATAAGTGGCTATTCATTCCTATGACAGTTGCAACTCCGTAAGTGCGTAATTCTTTACCTTCACAGGGCTGATGCTTGTCCATCTGCAAGAGATCCTTTGAACTAAAGTTGCTGTTTCAAGTTGCTTTGAGGATATGAGCATTGTGAGTTCTTTAGCCCGTGCAAAAAAAGACTTTTGATTATGCAGTAGGCTTTCTTTCTTATGCTTTTCTAAGACCGTAACTATTGTGGTAGATAAATATGGAATGAGTCTTAATTATGGTAGACTTCACTCAAGTTAATTCTATTACTTGTTTTGTTGGCTACTGGTCAATGGATGACATTATATTTTACTCTTTTGTTATCCCTATAACTTTTTCATTGTAATGCGTATTAGAGCTTTGAGGAGACATCCTCCCCTGTGAATGTGCAGATTTTGGATAGAATTTGGCAAAATTTAAGTGAATTTTTTAGCTATTTTTCCATAATTTTGACCCATTTAGTAAGCTCATTATTGTGAAAGTTGCAGCTATATTTTATGCATGTAAATTTTTGTAGCAAAAGCAAATTTTGCTTGTGATTTAGGTTCTCCAGAGCATAGAAATAGTCATTTTTAGCTTTTTGCATGTATGCTGATAAACTTTTTTATTTTTAATGTTATTTTATTATGATATTCTTTGAATTGAATTTATCTTTTATTGGAAAGTACTGACTCATTTTTCTCTTTAAGTCATGGAGATTCTGAGAACCGTGGGCATAATTTGGTAGTGGAGTGAGTTAATAATTTTATTTGATTCTGAATCCATTGAGATTAAAGGACAGCTGTTGCTATAATAACTTAGAGAAGTATTAGAAAATTAATTCCACTTTTCACTTTTATGTGATCGCTAATAATGAGAATAGAGTTTTCTTGAGTTGGCTTAGAGCAAGTGTTGATGGCTTGATGCTTCTTTAGTTTCACATTTGTGTGAAAATGTTGCTTGAAAATCAAGGAAGAAGGATAGTCAGTATGGATAAGATCACAGTTCAAGTATTGAATGGTAATCATATAGTTATCTCTTCATAGGAAAGGATTATAGAAGAGGCTTCTAAGAGCTTTTGGTAAGGAGAGCTTATTGGCAAGGACTCTGGTTGCACACAATTTGAATTATTAGGTCAATTTTAAAGGCTTGTGCAAATAACATGTAATTGTTGAGGGTTTGATGGAGACAAGGTATTGGAAAAGTGATATTTAATAGGAGTCACTGAATTTGTTTTTCTTCTATATTTCAGTTTTCCATTTATACTGATGATGGCATTTGAAAAGTATTTTATGGTAACATTTTCAAGGACATTACTTTTAATATTATTCATGTACTGTTTGGGATGTTGCTGCTGGGATTGCTGTGCACTAATTGCAAGGAGTAGTTCTTGATGACTTTGAAATGCTCTTCAGCTACTGATACAAGTGCTTGGTGTCCCAGACTCCCAACTATCAGTTGAATGTATATAGTGTCGATGTGACATTGAGCAGGGGTTTTCTGTAGTCGAATTATGTTCTTCACAAAATTTGGTGGTAGCCGCCATGCCTTAAAAATGTACATGCTATTAAATTGTACAGTACATGTTAGAAGCATTGTTGTACATTATCATCCACAAGGACTCCAAGCTGAATTGATAATGTAGTTGCACATGGTCCATTGATCATTCAATAGCATGTGTGTTTGACATTAATAAAAATTGTACAAGTAGTACTGAAGAGGACTTTGAAGAAATTTAGAATAATATTGCCAAAATTTAATTTATCAGCATGAAAAGGATGTGTAATTTAGGTGTTAGAAGTTAGATTGCCTGGTATGAGAGGTGTGTGTGAGGTTTGTGTATCTGCTGCCTTTGAAGCCAGGTCTTGGTTAAGCATCTTTGTGAGGTAAGGGTCAGAAATGTCTATTAAGTTTGGTTGGCAATGGTAGCAGCCAGTGTGGTGAAAGTGCCACTTTGACCTCTTAGCTTTGCTTGGTTTTTATATTCATCAATTTATTATTTTTTCTAAGGTGTGGCATTGAGATTGGGGTCTGCATTTGTGTGGATTATGTTTGAACTTGACTCACACTTCTGGACATACATAAAAAATCAAATTACAGATTGGTCATTGAGGTGTTTTTTAATTCATATTTATTTTTTATTTTTTAATGATTCTTTTTACTTTTGAATTTTGTGCTCTCTTTTTAAAACTTTGGTGAGTTCTTTAATATATTTTCTTCCTATGGTTCTCTTCTCTCATTAAATCTCCCGTCAATCAGACATGGATTAATGATGAATCTCATGCTTCTTGCTGCTCTGAGACCACTGTTAGAAAAGTAGAGAAGTTACATTAATATCTGTCAGTGACTAACAAAAATGCTGACATCCAATGAAAGCAATAGAAAAGCAGGCAAAGTGAAACTTGGAGATCAGCACTCTGACCCCTGATACCCGTCTTCCATATGGGAAATATGTCTATCTCTGAGATTAATATCAGGTCATTTCTAAATGGTATGAGACTTTGCATGATGATTCCTAGCACCTCTCTACGTCTCATAGAAGCATCTTTAGAAAATTGGAAACTTCCTATACAAGTCTTTTAAGATATATTACATAAATTATGTTGATTATTTCCTCAAGTGCTGACAACTGGTTGACAAGAGCTTACAGAACAAAAGATGGATGCTAATAGGCCTACAATTATCTAAATTTTTATGGAAATTTACAGATTATTTTGTAGCAGAAAATTTTCTTGTCAAGGCCCAAAGAGGTACCAGCAAGAAGATAAAACAATAAGAAGACCTAAGATATCTATGTGTTCAGATGTTTTATCAATTGTTTGAAATGGAATAGTCAATAGAGAATCTAGGCAGCAGCTTGTGGTAATATACTATATGCTATATATGTAACACTAATACTATTTTATATTTTGCCACCTCCGGCCATGCCATGTTTTCTTAATAATGGCATCCCTTTCTTCTGTACATGAGAAGAATAAAAGTTCAAACATAAATAGCCAAATCTTAGCCATAATAATATAATTATATGAGTTGAATCCTAAATGGCCAAATGAAGAGAGGATCCCCCAAAGAAAATAAATTGAAGACCGAAGCTTAAAACATAAAGACCTTATAGAGAGAGTTGATGAAATTCAGTCGTTGGAATTTCCTATGTTCCATGGAGCCTCAAGAGGGGGGGATGAGGGGATCAAGAGCCTAAATTTGGGGACAACACCAGGTGGAGGTTTGGAGGTGGAGCCCCTAGTAGGGTCGAGGGGCAGCACCAATTCTTCAAAACCATACAAACATTCGTGGTGCACGACATTTTCACAATTCAATCACTTTTTTTTCAGCAACACCAAGTCCTTACTATTTCTAAAAATTGAGAGTGACTATTTATACGTTTTATATAACTGCTTAGGGTGATGGGGCATTCCCCCAAGTCTCCAATTCTTTGAAATGGCCCCGTCTCAAAAAATGCTTGGCTTTTGTTGTGGGGGGGGGAGGACGCGTTCCCATCGAACAGATGGCCAGGGGACATCCAAATATTCCCCAACTGTGGGTATGGCTATTGCCCAGCACATGAGACACTTAATTTTTATAAATAAGTTTGGCATTTTTACATTACTAGTTTTGTACTATGTATATCATTCTGTTTTATTGGCAGTTTCCTTTATTTCTTTGATAGTCTTATACTGCTGATATATTTTCAGGTGGTGTACATAGTATTAATTATTAAAATGTATGCTATGTTTAATATCTTTACAGAACCTCTTAAAATAGCTTCCTATTAGAAAGCATTAGGCAGTTGTCTCTAGAAACTCAGTAAAAATCATGCAGCACTGCAAACATAACTTCTGAAATTTGATATTGTGTTTTGTTTTATCAACTTTCCAAACTGCCAACTGATCCTAGTAGGGGACTGATGGAGAAGAGTAGACATAATTTTTTAATATCCAAGGGCTGGTTCCCATCAATATTTGACCTTTATTTCCATTTACATAAGGACATTAAGTACTTTATCTTCACAGCCTCTATTACCACTGCAGTGGAGGACTCTTGATTTCTGGTCACATCAGGGAGCAATCATACCAGCATAGACACACGCTGGAAAGCATACAGGACAAATGTGGGGTTTTATGCATTGTAAACTGTATCATAATGATAAAGCCTTCTCAGATCTAAGGGGACAAGTTTTACGAGTTCTTCTTAAACAAATCTGGGAACAAGGAGTAGGAATTGTAGAAGAAAGAATGCAGATAAACGAAAACAAAAAACAGATAAAGAATCAAACATGCACACAGATAAAAACAGAGACACCAATTTAATGTGGTTCACCTTAAAGGCTACGTCCACAAAGAAGCAGGGGAAATTCCTGTTTATTAAATTCTGTTCTTACAGTCATGCTTATGCTACAGCATACCTCTTCATCAAGAGAGATACGGCAAAAAGAACTGTTGGGGTTCACCAACCCAACAATCTCCCACTTGAAGCCCAACGAGTGCTGCAACATACCAGACATTCCCCTGCTTGGTTCTTACTGTCACTTCTTCAGAATGCCGAGAGAAGCTCTACAAAATTCGAACTTCTCCCTTGGTACTACCTTTGTCAATGCATCCGCCAGATTAACTTTTGAGTCAATTTTCTCCACCTGCAGCTTACCCTCATCAAGAACACATCGAATGAAATGATACCTTAGTTCTATATGCTTCGTTCTATTATGAAAAGCAGAGTTTTTCGCCAAGTGAATAGCACTGTTGCTATCACAAAACAAGGTGAAAACAGATTGCTGACACCACAAGTCACCCAACAGTTTGATGTTAATAATGGCTTGGTTGGAAATCAGGCTCAACAGTTTATGGCTACAACTAAAAGTCATCACATTTGACTAACTCATAACAATAGCATTTTGCCAAATCTAATTAGGACTGCAAGGTACATAACAGAGCAAAAAACTTTCTAAGGGCTCACAAAATTTAATTACCCAGACATTCAGGGTTATTGAAAGTATCATAAAGTTAAGCTACATTCCATTTGGCAGTTTATCCAGTTACATATTTAGCGATAATCAACTGAGTTTGAAATTTGTCTGAGGAATGAAGTGGAAACTGTAAAAATGTTGGGATTTTCTCCAAGCATTTCAGTTTCAAAACCAAAAAGTGAAAAGCATTCAAATGGGTTACATAATCAGTTTGCATAATTTCGAAGGGAAAGGTTGTGCAATGTGTATATAATTTTAAATGGTAACAGAAACAATGTTTGAACATTTGAATTTTTTTCTATATTTAAATTTTTTTCCCTCTTTTTTAATAGATGTTCCTCTGCCATCACCTAAAACATGGCCTCCCAAGAAATCCATCCCAGAAATGTGTACCCATCACCTGCTGCCCCCCTCCCAGAAACTTGGTGGAAAATAGCTATAAAATATACATTTTTGAGAACTACCATTTTAAATTCCCAAGAAACTGCCTGAAAGGAAATATAACAAAATCATTTTTGTTCCTAATGGCTTGTTTCTTATATTTGTCAAAGCCTACTATAAATTTTGTATATCTGGCTAATTAAAATAGAAACTCAGTAAACCTGGTGAGAGAATATTCTAATTTGAAAATGCACGCAATCATCCAGCATTTTGAACAGCCCATATAAAATGTGATAAGTAACATCTTAGTTTGACCCTATGTTACCAAAAGGGTGTATAGACAAATGCAAAGAACATAAATGTAGTTTTGGAATGCTCCTGCTTGGTTAACACTGTTTTCATACAATTGGAATACTCATAATGCCTTGTGTATTCGGGTAAGGATAAAAGCTTCTGGACAGATATTCGTAAACTAAAATGTGCACCAAAATTACTTTCTTATTTAATGAAAGTCAACAGATGTAACATTCGAAAAATACCTTAAGTGCCTTCACTCTTGTCATTTAAGATGGGCTAGAAGTCTATGGTATATCCAAAATTAAAAAAGGCCAAGTAGTTACTCCAGGAAACAAAAATGACATCGCACATTGACACCTTACTTGAACTGGATAAAAAACCTTGCTTGAACTGGATAAAAAAATAATTACCAGAAAGCAGCAATGGTGTTGCACATGGGCACTTAAATTTGTCTAGGTGTAGTGGATCTGATGTTAAGGATTTCAAAATTGACTTTGGTTCTAGTCTGTCTAAATTGTTCTCTGTCATGTCTTTGTTTTTCATGTTATGATAGCACAAAGAAAACAAAAGATGTATTTCATTCAATGTAGAAGATACTGTTGGTGTCCCGAATCATGCCTAGTGCCAGCTAAAAACCTAGTGCTAGAACCGCTTCAGTTGCAGTCCCAGATACATCTAATCCTCTGCCCTACTGGTACCAAATATATCAAAATTCGGTGAATTTTAGAGGGCATTGATAATCATTATCCTTATCTAAAGGTTTTGTGGATTTAATTTTTGCTAAAACTATCAAGAGTCTAAATCTCTTTGATGTTCCACGAGTAATTTTCATTGCAACTACATTGTCAAAAGATTCTTGTAAAAACAGCTATAAGTAAAATTTCAATGAAAGCGACAGTATCAACCTCACTTATTGCTTCTATAAGGATTAAAACCTCTAATCCTCTGCCCTAATGGTACCAAATATATCAAAATTCAGTGAATTTTAGAGGGCATTGATAATCATTATCCTTATCTAAAGGTTTTGTGGATTTAAGTTTTGCTAAAACTATCAAGAGTCTAAATCTCTTTGATGTTCCACGAGTACTTTTCATTGCAACTACTTTGTCAAAAGATTCTTGTAAAAACAGCTATAAGTAAAATTTCAATGAAAGCGACAGTATCAACCTCACTTATTGCTTCTATAAGGATTAAAACCTCTTCATCATTTGCCTTAGGTTGAAAAGTGCAGTTGAAAATTGGTGATTCAATTTTTAATCATAGGTACTAAATATGTGCTGAAGCATCCTTTGTACAATGGAGGAGATAGATCACATACACATATTTGGGAATGATGAAACAAAAAATCAGATAAGGAACGTTATCACTGATCTCCAAATTTTATTTATTTTTAGTTTTGTTAGCATAAAACTTCTCGCTACATTTACCGATTTTGTTTTCTTTTGGCCATGGCTAGCATATTTTAAGATCACAATACGTGATGAAAATTTTCAAATTTTCGAACATTAATAGTTTTTAAATCAATATATCAAGTACTGAGTATGCTTAGGATTCATACTGAGTATTTTAGACAATCTCAACACAGATGTTGGCACTCACTGATTTTTTGTTAGGATGTTGAAAATAATTACCATTTGGTCTCTGAGGGTAATTGTTTGGTGGCCTCAAAAGCATATTAGTCACGGGCTTATATGTCTATCTTGACAGCTTAAGATGATTGCCATAAACTTCTCAACCGCAGATGTAACCTTTAGCAAACTGGCAACTTTCCATTTGGCATTAGAAGATTTTGTGTGGAAATAGCATTTGTTTGAGTTTCAGCTGTTGTTTGTGAATTACCCAGTATGGTTTCTTCATATTAACATGTTGGGAAAGCCCTGTAAATCAGATTACATCGTATTAATCAATAATCCTATTTTCCCAACAACCCTATCTTCCACAGACCTTTGGTTTAATCATATCAGCCATGACATTAACATCAGACAACACAAAATTTAGTATCTGTTCTATAATTTTATTTGCCATGAAGTATAGGATTTGTGAAGAAGCCGAAGTTATTAAATGATGGGCCACAGAAACAGGAATTTCTGATTGTGAGGTATTGAAGTATAAATTGATTTGTGTAGTTTGAAAACAATCTTATGATTCGAAATATATGGATAGGGTAGCCATGGCTTTAAACTGCAATAGTTGTCTTAGCAGCATAATTGTTGGGATCATTATAGTTATCAGGTGAGAAGTTACATTGTCATGGTTGCTTATATCATAACCCAGCTTGTAGATGAACAGAATATAATCATAATCTGTCACAAGCATTTTCAACATGAAGAAACCTCTAGAGCTTTTGATATCTGTTTGTATAGAAACTCAGAAAGCATAAATTGTTAAACCAAAGTTGATAAAGGCATGTTTTGGTTATTAGAATCATTCACAGGATAAGTCTCCTGTTTCCCACTAGCTTCACTAGGTCAATAAATAACATAGTTTGATTTTTATTTTCCAAAATAACTGGAAATGCATTGGGCTTGTGAAGTCAGAGATTTAATTATTTTATCAATATCATCACTACTGGATGTAACCAGGTCAACAATAGGACTTTCATAAAACCTTGGCACTTCCTTTCCAGGATGAACCCAGCCTTACAAATGTAGGATTAGGTACAAAAAAACTTACATAGTTTCTATATATTAAAGAGAGTATGCATATTGAGCCACATTATTGAATTTTGATCAAATGCAATCTCTCTACACTTAACAGTTATTTGATCAGATCTGCCAATATTATTATTTGAGGAATAGCGGTTTCAAATCATTTCTGTTGTGGCTAGAATATTCTTTCTGCAGCTGCATATCGTAAAGCTATTTCCTTGTAACAAGCTCGTGGATAAATTGCAGATGATAATGATGTACAAAGTAATCTGCTTAATTCATTGGGCAAAATTTCCCAGAGTATTTTCTTAACTAAAATCCCTACTACCTGATAATGTATTCAAACACATCCTTACATGTGCTAATATTCCAAGTCTCTAATAGCTTTGTTGTACTTGTATCCTGGTTTTTTATAAGATTTAATTGTATGGATATTGCCAGAAAATATTCAAGATAATACAAGAGGAATTTATGATCTATGAATGAGCTATTCATGGGGACTGTCCATGCTGACTTTATAAGGTGGGGCCTCGGGAGAAAAAGCTCAAAACAGTATCAGATCATACATAAACTAAATAAGAAATAAGTCATGTTGCCAGTCAATAGATAATGAAGTTTTCAGTGGTCTGAACTTAAAAAAACTGAGCGATCATATGTGCCAGTTACTAGATTATGAAGTGTTCCTTGGCCTAAACTTTAAAAGAACATAGGGATTCGGATCTTTAGATAATGATGGTCCATGTTGATTTATACTTGATCATTGATTGGGAGCTATCTCTTAAGGTTGGAGCTTAGGAAGGCATAGGTAGTGTGTGGTGTAACTGTAAAGCAAACACTAGTGAGATGTCTGGTATTAAATGACCATCATGACAACCATTTGTGCCATGTGATCTGATTAATGAAACACAAACCATAGATGCCAGTCAATAGATAATGGCATGTACCTTGGCCTAAACTTGAAAAGAATGCATGGATTTTGATGTTTCAGTATGTGATGGTCCGTGTTGACATGTAGTTGATCTGAGTAACTCATTTAAGAATTGGTCCATCCACAGCATTGGTGTTGTTCGGAATGGTATAAAACAATAAAAGGTATAACCTACATGTGAGAAAACCTCGTATAGTATCTATTTTGGCTTGAAACCTAGTGCTTTTCATATCATTAAGGGAGTATAGTGGGATTGAGGTTCAGCCATGTAAAGTTGCCCCCCTAGTATTTGACATTAAAGATTTTCATCCTTCAATATTTTTGAATGCTTACTTGAGAATTATCTTTTTCAAGAATAAACTTAGTGGGAAATAGTCTAGGCATATTACACCTAGATTTTCAAATGAGCATCAATGATGATAGGAAGATCAAATCTTGCTTTGTGAAATGAAACTGATTAACATATATTGTCTTTGATGGTTTTGAATAACCCAACCCTCTTCCCGAAACATGAATAGCAAGTGATGATGGTTGCTGTTCATTTGGGGACGGTAATTTTTTTTGTAATAATAGTTAGTTAAATGTTTGGCTGTCAAATGCAAAGAAATCACTATATAAACATGTTGAACATGTTATGACTTAGCTTTTGGATACATGCATTGGCTTGTATCCTGTAATGGTTAACCTAATACCTGAAACACACAAAGCAATCCTCCTATCCTGTTGCAATGGATATACCTCTTAGAAGGGATGCCCATTATTTTTTTGGTCATACTAGATGCCAAATGCTGGAAGTTCAGAACCTATTTCTTAGAAAAATAGCTGTTCAAGCTTCATTTTGCAAATTTCGGTTATAACATCTCACTAAGTTATAAATTGAACGTGGTATTTGCAAATAGAAAAACTGATCCAGTAAATTAACACTATTAAATTCATGGTAAACATATAAGTAAATAAGGCTCAAGGATGAGAGGGACTACAGCTGATGCTTGTGGGATCAAACATGATATCATATATTTGCTTTTGTGCCTTTAAAAACATTTTAGTTCTATGTTTTGGGCCCTATTCCCCCTTCCTAGGCATTTATTGCCCATACCTGTGATGGGTTTTTTTGTCTTTGGTTATCAGGCAAAACAGAAGCTTTGATGTCTTCATGCTTAGTGTGCACGATAATCTGAATAACTTTACATATTGTAATTATGAACATTTCACAATTAGCATTTATATTATACAATATATATCCTTCAGCTTAGTATTGCGCTGCAAAAGAACAACCACTTTTTGCTTGAAATGCTACCCTTTCTAGCAGTGCACTCCCAAGTGGAATGGCTGTTTCCTTCTTTATGTTGCTAGCTGACGAGAACATTCATTTAAACTTGTGAGACAAGTTGTTATTAGCTAAATGACCCTCAATTTGACATAAGCACGTAGTGGAATATGTATTTTATTTATAAATGCATCTTAAATTTTATTTAACTGGTATTCTTTTAATCCATAACTAGGATTGCCACTTTCACAAATCCTATGGTCTTTGATTCATCATTAATGACTTGTAGAAACCCAGTTATGCTTGTCATATTTATCGGTGTCGGATTATGAACCTTGAAATATTGGCATCATTATTGGAT
The DNA here is from genome assembly GCA_007258455.2 of Sequoia sempervirens. Lineage (NCBI taxonomy): Eukaryota > Viridiplantae > Streptophyta > Pinopsida > Cupressales > Cupressaceae > Sequoia > Sequoia sempervirens. The sequence continues at coordinate 200,874,930 of VDFB02000015.1, read as the reverse complement.
GTCATAGATTCCTATGAGAAATTTTAATTCAAACATGGTGGGATCAATTTTCTCCTGTATGAGTGATATTTGTTTGTTTGACTACATATTGTCATAGATCGTATAAGGTTGGCGACGAAGGAGCTGCTCAGGCAAGAATTGTTGCAGTTGGTGCCTTCACACGATTGGAGGGGAAGATTATATTGTTTTGGGGCCAACTTCTGCCTTCAGATTAACAGGTCTCCTCATGATAACTTCAATTACTGATTCTTGCACATTTCCACTAATGACATAGTTTTGCAGCAATATCGAAAGATATTATATGTTGAAGCTCTTTTTCTCCTCTCGATTTTGATTAAAATATTTATTACCTAAGGTGAATGTGTCTGAATTAGTTTTTATTATGCAACTTCTAAGTTTCATGTACTTATGAAGGTTGTTGGCCTTGCATTGTTGCCTCTCTTAGTTGTTGTCTGTAGACTCTGTACCATAGAAATGTCTACTTGTACTGTAGACCCAACTATAGATTTACAAAATTATTTCACTTTCTCCACCAAGAAATAGTTACATAGATTTTTATCACGTAGATTGCTGCCTCATTATCACCATCAAGCAAGAACACTACTGCCGTGCACTGCAAGATGACCATTGGACATCTTGACAAGAGCATAATTAATGAGAAATTATTAGATGTATGAGCCCTTCCATAGTAAAACTAAATGTATCCCGTTCATTTTATTTTACAGCCTACTCTGTTGAGTTTTCTTAGAATTTTATACAGGTGATAAGGCATTGAAATTCTCTTGATGAGAAACACCTACGGCCATTGATTTTGATTGGTTGGAAGTCCTTGTGCTTATTTAGTTTTCCTAAGTTGTATATTCTAGCAAATCTACGCTGTAGATCACATTTAACATTGTATTATTTTCACGAAGAACCTTCTTTCCAACAATAATATTGAACATATATTTAATTTTTTTAATAAACAGCTGACAAAACACAAGGTATCCTGTGAAGACAATGAACGACAAAACCTAGCTAGCCTGTGAAGGAAGACAACAAACACCAGTTGTTATGCCTATATCAAAAGAAAGATTATTAAAACTAATGGGGCATCATTGGTTCCCATGCATTTGTGGAACAAAAGATCCACATTGACTGGTTATTCTGATCTTAGACCAATATGGTCCTTTAACAGAAAATAGCAATCTTTTGTTCCCAAGTATGACAGAAAGCCTCATACAATAAACAAGGATTGTACTTACGGATTTCTTGCTAGTTATGAAACCATCATACATCTGAAAGGCCATTTTGCATTTCTGGGTTCTAATTTCTTGTATTTTTGGCCTCAATATAAGTGCTATTTTGGTAGACCATTTAACAAAAACACAAGGAAATGCCTTTGCACTGAGATGGTAGCAGTTTCCTTTCCCATTGTTTTGCTTCAGGGTATACAAACACATTTATTTGAAAACCAGCATTGTGTGCATCGTGTTCTGTTTCAAGCAGAACTCTTATTGACTTTTTTGCTTTTAGATAACATGTACTTTCATGAAAACATCAACAACGATTTATCCAGCAGTTTTCTGTCATCGAAAAAATATTAACCATATGATGATACTATTTTCTCCTTTCCTAGGTAAGCATGTCCTGTATGATTCACAAACTTTATTTTGGAGCCCATTCAACATATACCATTCAATGCCTTCTTACAGATATTGCCCATATTGTTTAACTGACTTAATTTATTTTTCTAATTCTGTGCTTAAAGGCATCCTTTGGTCGACACTTTAATAGAAGGTAGCATTTACACCTTTTTACTGTGACTAGCACAAAGCTTGATTCATTTTTTGGATTTACATCTGAATTTCCTTTGAATTACATTATGAAGTTTAACTTTTACACTTTGAAAAGAGAAACCACAGTTTTTCAATGGATAACATTATTCCTTATATTTTTAATTTTTGTGGGATTTGGTCCATGTTTATTTCAAGGCATTGCAAGATGCCCGTCATTATTAGTACTTGAACTTTATTCCTGAGTTAGAACATGCCATATGGTCACAATAAAGTTAGAACATGCCATACGGTCACAACCAAGTATAGATTCATTTGCCATTTATTTATCTATAGCTAAAGAAGTGAGATTAATATGATAGGTAAAAGAGTCTAAAATTCCCATATCCACAATTTGTGCATGGTTTTCAAACTTAGAAACAAAGAAGAAAGAAGCTTCAAGTTGAAACTTAATAAAAAAATATGATGGTACTTGAAGGTACAGCCAATTGGAAATTATTAGAGAGAAGAAAAAACCTTCAAGTTAAACTTAATGAGGGAACAACCATTAAAAAGCTTAACTAATAGAGTTTAACCAAAGGTGACATTAACTCTAAAGATGTCAAGATGATAATGCTGTGTATTTAATCATTGCAAATAACTGAAAGCAACCTCTGTCTCCAAAGAGGAGAGGGTTGATGAAGGCCGGGCTGGAGGCAAAGACTTAACCACAATGAGCAATGATTCAGAATTTTCAAACAAAGAGACATGCAGCCCATACATTTTTGCAATTAATATTATTTATTTGGTGTGTTAGGTTCATGTGAGGGTTAAGCTCAATGGATATCAGAGCAGATTGTCTGCCATTGGGCTAATTTTTAGGGGACTTTTTGGCTCTAGTGCCTTGAACCTGTAAGTAAAGACGAACAAACTGATATCGGTTGGAATGAGAGAGATGGATTTAATTGATGTCCCTCAATTCTCACCTCCATTCCGAGGTGATTCAAGGTTGAAGCCATAGAAGCCAGTAATCAGATGTAGCTGATGAGAACAACTTACCCTTACTTGGAATATAGTTCTTGGAAAACAATCAGCAATTAAAGTAGAGAAAATTTTAACAAACAGAACAGGAACTAAATGATTACATTGAAAATACAGTTCAGTCATCAAAAATAACATAGAGCATGCATTTGACAGCTAAATAAAAACTAATATTAACAGTATGGTGATGGCGTAACTTATATGCAGCCTATACATTTTATCAACTAATATTGTTTATTCAGTCCATGAGGTTATGGTGATAGTTAAATTCAATGGATATCACATAATATTGTCTTTCATTGAGCCACTTTTGAGTGGACTAGTTGGCTCTAGTGCCTTGGATCCATAGAAGCCAGTAATTAGGTGTAGCTGAAGATAACAACTTACCCTTGCTGGGAAGGTAAGTTCTCAGAAAATAATCAGCAATCAAAATATATATATTTTTTTAATAAATAGAAAAAGATCTAAATGATTACATAAAAATAATGTTCAGTCATCAAAACTAACATAGAACATGCATCTAACATCTAAATGATAACTTATATTAATTGTATGTTGATAAACTGTGTAACCTTAAAGCACCATTATGTACAAATAAAGTTTGTTAAATTTGATTTCCAATTTTGTTTTAAATATTAATTGATCATCAAATCTGGAAACTACATAATCGACTCCATTATACATAGTACACTAGAAGGAAATATAATCTAAAAATTTGATGTGCATTTTTAGGCGAGATTCTTGCTTCTAGAAATGTTCTTGGACTTGGGTTATGGAAAGTCTTTTATAAATTATTTTCCTCAGTACTTTTGCCATTCTTTGTTCCAAGGGCAATCTAAATGTCATAGCTTGTTAATGATATCTGGGGAGATTCAATGAGACCTCAGTCTAGAGAGTGTGCCATAGTAGTGTCTTATTTAGCTGTCAGAACACTGCTTGTGTTAGAGATCTTTAGAAAGTTTCCTTGTAAAATTTGCGTCTAGGATTTTCTGTTGACAGAGACAACTTCGAGGCCCCTTTTGTGGATTTTTAACAAGAATGTCAAAATTGTTGGATTTTAGGCATAGTTTGAAAACTCTAATTCTGCAAAAACTGGGCAACAACTAACAAACTGGGCATAGTTTGAAAACTCTAATTGATTTTGCTTGGCAAAAACCGAACAAATTGAGAAATACTTAATTTGATGAAATCGGTAAAATCTCAGGTAGAAAAACATGGGAATACTCAGCAAAACTCGGCAAAACTTTCCAAAAACTCAGCTAGTCAGGCAAACAGGCAATTTAGTCAGCTGCAGAAATAACTTGCAAGTACTCCATGAGTTTTTGATCTAGTATTTTAGGGATATAGGAATATGCAAGCTGTGCTGCAAAATTTGACTGCTGTGACAGGATTTTAGTTGTCTTGAAAGATTCAAATTTGTGTTTGGTGAGAGTTCTAGCAGCTGTGATGCCAGATTTTTGTAAGTGCTATGCATGTCAGTTGCTTGAAATTTTTTGGTTGTACGCTTATCGCTCTCTTTCAAACTAGAGAGTTGCTGGTATGATAGAACATGTATAAAAATGCACTGTCAGTGTGCAGAAGTCAGTATTGTAAAGAAGACAATGATGTTTATTTCAATTCCCTTTTCTATGTTCACACACTGAAGTGTATATACACTCGAGGATATATGATGTGTACATATGAGAATTTATGAGTTGCATAAAAGTGCAGTGTTATCAAATTATAATCTTTACAAGAGAATTTAGGGCTACACATACTGTACTGAGCAGCTATGAAGTCATTATTGAAGACTCTCTTATTCACATGCTAAATACATGTGTCCCCTAACATGCCAGTCAATTAACACCCCTAATATAATTTCAGAGCTGGATTTGTTGGTATTCAACTTTCGGAGGGTTAGTTTGCTTTTGTTGTACTTAATGTATGGTGGCTATGGCTGCAGCTTCGAATTTTTTTTTGTAGAAGCAAACTGGCTCTAATACACCTTGGTTAATATGATAGGATTTCAAACAATACCGTTTCCTTGGCACATTAGAGATTCAGGCCTGCAGTGGACTAGTAAGTATGATGGCTTTTATACCTTTGGTTCATCAACTTAAGCAATTATTTTGGAAGATGATTATCGATTTCATGTGGTGAATTGCTAACTATAAATACCAGTCTGCGAGCCTGCTTTTTTATTTTAAATCTTAAAAAAATAATAGTGTTTGCTCCATTTCTCTAAACCCTCATTCTAGGATTAATAGAACGCTCTCAATTACGAGTCAATAGGAAGATAAATTTTCTTATGTTAGGCATGATGTAGGGTCTCGATGATTCTTTGGTTAAATGAATTAATTGCTATAGACGAAGACTAGATTTATCCTGTATCCATAATATAGATTTGTGAGGATGAATAAAGATGAAGAGTTGGGAAGGGCAGAGAGTTCCTTGATGTGGCCTGGATGCTGTGCATTGGCAATGGTTTTAATTTTTATACCTTTATAGAATTTGATTGCCCAGTGTTTTGTTTTTATCATGAAGTGATTGATGATTGCTTGATCACTGATACTATGATTATCACAAGGATATTTGAAGTCATGGGGAAGATGGTGATTAATCTTATACAATAATCTTCCTGTCCATCATGATATTAATCAACTTCTCTGATTATATAGAGAATAATTATTGAAGAATTTCACATTTTTTGCTTTTGTGGTAATTAGATCTCTCCATCAGTTCCAGCATTAAATATCCTGAGACAACTTTAGGGCCTATTCAAAGAAATTATGAAGACATGACCATATGGGGATTTATCTAGACGTGATGCAGGTAATTGTTTTGGTCACTGAAGCATCCTTTCTTTGGAATAACAAGTTTAAGTATTTATGTGTGAGTTATGTGCTTGACTGTATGTCATCCATCGGTGTTGATTTATTGTAGTAATTTAGCCTTAGACCTTTAATTATGGTCTCTAGTTTGCAGGGTCCCTTGAAACCGATATTTTAGGAACAACTTACAAGGAAAATGCAAACTAAATCAAAATGCTTGAATTCAACTAAGTTTTTTAATCTAACTTTTATAGTTATATATCGCCAACAATATCAAAATCAAATGAACATGGAAAATTGAGAAATTACCATTTTTGTTTTTCCTAATAGTTTGAATGATTCTGTTCAAACCCTTTATGATTGGAAAAAGACAGAATTAGGCTACCCTCTTAATGGTAGCTTTCTTACATTTACTCTAACTTTGATTCTATGAAGAAAACTTATCAAAAGATTTTTAAAAAAGATTTTGTGTTTGTGCTCCTAATTGAATCTCAACTTTAATTCCAGCATTCAAATTTCTTTGACATATTTAATGGTGGAAGAAATTGTAGCGAGACCATGATCATAGGGTGGCTAAGGAAGAAATTGTAGGGAGACATGATCATAGGGGGGCTGAGGAAGAAATTGTAGGGAGACCATGATCATATGGGGACTAAAACTAGATGTGTTGGTAATCATGTAGGGTTGCTGAAATGCCATGTAAGGATAAACTAGGTAACCTAATAACATGATTTAGATTTCACGATTTTGTGCTTATTATCCATTTGTATAGAATAAGAAATGTAGTCTTGGAATTTAAATTGTCATCAAGAGAAATGTTTGAGATGGAAATTTTGTTTGAATTCTACCATTTCTTATGAACACTATAGGAAATAATTTATTGACTTGTATAGCCAAACAGTCAACCTCATCTTGCTCTATGCTAGACTTTGAAGGGTTTTATATCATATTCTAATATATGGATAGGAAAATATATTGTAGGCCATTCTCTTAATGAAGTCGGTTTGGATAGTACATTATATTTTAAAATTCATTTTCAAGTTTTCCATTGAGTTTGATATGGCCAGTTATCTTGTCATTTTATGGTTAATTTTGAAACTGACACTTATTTTATGAATGACCAAAGTGCCTTTTGGTCTTTGCTCCTTTTACCCTTTTCTCTTTTGATTTGCATTTTATTTCGAGTGTTAAAGCTCCTCTCCAACAAATGATTGAAATTGTTTATGATCTAAACTTTTACTTGGTATTGATATACTAAGTTCCATAATTTCATCTTTTGATGTTAAGAAGATACCTTTCTAAAGGGTTTATTGAGAACCTCTTCTTTTGCTTTAGTTGATAAAATTGTTGTCTATTATGCCTAGGGAGAAATAAATAAATAATAAGTTTGAATTTTAGTTGGGAATTTTTATTGATTTGATGGTAGCATAGTGTTTGAACTCACTGGTGAAGGAGTATTTTAACTTTGTTTAACCCATTAAATCAGTATTTTAATTTGATTATATTGGATTTTTAGTGGATTAAAAAATGTAAAATACAATATGTAAAATATTTTACTACCTAAATTGTAAATTTGGGGGGGGTGGAAGGGGGGTGTGTGTTGCGTAAACTAATACTTACCCAAACTTGAATTTAGATACCTTTTACATTCTAACTTTAGCATTGAATTTAGTTTTTTGAATTGGTATCTTCAATTTTGACACACAATTAATGAAAGTAAATGAATGTATTGAGGATTATAGATGATTAATGTTTCTTTAGGACATTTTGTTTTGAAGAATAAGCCCCAAGCTCCAAGGGAAAATGGTGTAGTAGGTGATGGTTGTTTTGTAGGATGTAGGGCAGTTTGGTTTGCTACACAATTGTTCCACGTTGGACAAAATATTAGCATAACAAATGTTTCAAAGAGGTTGAATTGTTTCTTCTTTGTCTATTTGCATGGGAGCTATTTAGAATAGTTTTGAAGAAATAATTTGGCTTAGCATTAAAACATCCCCTAGATGTGAAATAAAGGCATCTAAAATTCATTGGATTCAACTATTGTCAATAATGGCCTAAGGGATTTGCTTGTGGTAGGTATAATCACTACATCTATATGTGAGGTGGATGACACCCACAAAAGTTGTAGAAACATCAATTTACAACCTTATTTTTGAGAAGTAAAAAATATGAAGAAAAGTAGATATTTGAGCTTTGACTCTTCTTTCTAGCTTTTCATTTGATCATAAGCTAATTTATTTTTGCTTTCAATGTTGTTTAGAGTTTTCATGGTCACTAAATTGCTATAAAGTTTAAAGCTTTCTTAATTTAAATACAAGATTTACTTGTTCTTTGTATTGCCTATCGCCAATTATTACTTTATGAAAATTTTGAGATTTTTTAAGTAGTTTTGGAGCACTTTTTGATATATAGGCAATAACCACCAATCACCTTCTCCTTTTTTGTGTTGTAATATTTATAGTAGGCCAAAGTAACAACCCATTAAAAGACAAAGTAATCCATGGAAAGCAAAACAAATCATTGTGGAGATAGAAATGAGAAATTTTATTCTCTTGTGAAGAGACTATGGTTTACAAATCATATGTTGCTAATCCATGGAAAATACAAACATATGGAGACTTTGTGTAGGATCCATTCTTATTTTCACACCAAATGTTTAAATATGATGAACTTCATTTACTTCATTAACTCTTTGATCTTGCCAATCCACAAGATCAATTCCTTATCCATATATTGATTTGTCATGCCCCTGTTATGTGTAGCCTTCTTTGTGAGACCTATTTGCTTGTCTTCCATTCTACCTTCACCCTTTGGCCTCATGATCTACAAGTTCAACCTTTGGCTTTATAAGGAAACAATTGAAAGCTTAATTATCTTCAAGAGTGGAAACTTGTTACTATGCAAAACTGACTTCAATGTTGTGAATTGTTTATCTATATTATTCCGTGGTTTAATAATATGTTTTTTTATTGTTAATAGTTTACTATATTTTTTTGCCAAATTAGGAGAATCAAGTGTATTTAGGAGAATCTTCACCTGCACTAAGGTTAAAACCTTGTGCATGAGTTATCATTTGCTTGAAACCTAAGTGTTGTGGGTGAACCTTTAAAGTTAAATGCACCATAAAATGCCTTTGTGTATGATTGGAAACTTAACATTATTACTTTTGCGATATCACATGCAAGTGCTAAAACGAAAATTGAACTTGAAACAAGAAGCCAAACAAACAAATTGTGAGCACACAACTTGCACGTAGCAAATAATTGTACAACTAGAGATACTCTAGCATAAGACATCATAAGTGAAATGATATTGAGGTTGGGGCTCAAAAAATTGTGTTGAAGGTTAATTTGATGTCATAGGAATGTGTGCTTAAAAAATCAATCAGTCCTCTTTAGGCTCTTTGCTCTTCTAACAAATAGGATATTCTTTGTGTGGGTGTTATTTTTAATGCATTTGTCCAAAATATGTTGAATTTGTAATGTTTGCAATACTTTATAGGATATTCTTTGTACTAATTCGTGTGGGTGTTATTTTTAGGATTTCTAGGATTGCAAACTTTTCCACATCATTTGCTTTACCTTATTGTTCTTTTACAAGTATTCTTTCTAACTTTGGAGTATCCAACACTTACTTAGTCCTAGTGATTTTGATAGCTACAAAATTGTTTCTTGCTACTAAGGGCTATGGATTATTTTGGAGCTTTCGATCAATTGCTATGGTTTATCGATGACATGTTGTCTTGTTGAATTCCCTTTATAAGTCCCAACTAATTTTTGTATCCATTGCAAATCTCAAACCTTATTTAAATTTTCAGCTTGAAATGCAACCAATTCTTTAGGACAAGGGAACAACTCTAAATGGATTTAACAAATACCTTTTTTGCATATCAAATATCAAACTTGGTTTCAAGATTGTTGAGGATATTAATATATTGTTGAATTGATTGAACTTGAGTTTGCGTGAGTTGTAATGTGTTAACATGTTTTGTAGGTAGTTAGGGTGTAAAGTTATTCTTTGAGCATCACTTGAAGTTCTTCTCGATACTTAATCTCTTGGCTTGTCTTAAGTTTCATTTGATGATTTTGCCATTGATCTAGGGCTAAGTTTGACATGTGGACCTTTGCCATTTAGATCTTTTGAAGTTTGGTGAAAGTGGGTTGTGCAAGCAAGAGTCTAGCTTTTTGTGAAAGCTTTTGTCATATTTTGGAATGAAAAACTTTGTTTTGAGTTGGAAACCATGGTTTTTAGGCACACACACGTTGATTGGAGTGTGTTGGTCAATCATTTGAAATGTTGTATCTAGATCTTGTATGACATGTTCATTGACACTTCAAAAGTATATCTTTTTTAGGAGCCATTGCGAAAGGATGAGCAAATAAAAATGTTTATTGAGAGTTTTGAAGTATAGTTCCTTTTGTAGGGCATAGATTTGATCTAGAATTTTGATTTTAATTGATTTTAGAATGTAGAAAAGTTGCACCTATTTCCAAATATGATGATTCTACTTGTTCAAGAAGCAATTTTATCCCATTTCCCATTAGGAGGTTCTAATGTAGTTGCATAACTTTAGACAAAGGCAAGGACAAAGTGTATTGAAGTGCTATTTAATGGGGAAGGATGCCATCGATAAGTATTTGCTGATGAGGTACAGTAGAGGGTTGTTTAGGGATCCTAAGAGGCTTGCCCTAGCGACAAAATTTCAAGATAATGATGAAATTTGTTCTTGAAAAAACTATCTTGAGCTTGTCAAGAAAAAACTTCATTCAAGGAAAACATGCAAAGAAAAATAGGGATTATTGAAGCAAGGGAAACTACCATAAAAAGTATTATAGAAATAAAACCAATGCGTCAATCCAAAAGAAGGATAAGATCAAAGATACAAGCAAGTTACATTGTTTGTAGTGTGATAATGCCAATCATTTAGAAGAGAGGTGTTGGAAGTTTCACCCTTTTATCTCTCACCTCTTCATGGAGAAAGACACCAATTCAACCATTGTAAATTAAGGAAAATAAATTTATTATGATTATGATTTTGATGATCAAATATTGTGTTGTGCAAAAGGATGACTAGGGCAAGGTGTGGACATTATTTTCAAGAAACAATGTAAATTGGCTTATAGTAACATAGTTAATGTTTTAAATTTATACATTAGAGATGAAATTTATTTTTGTTGGCATAATCTATACAATCTAGTGTTTGATGCATATTCCTATCCATTGAATATTACAGTGAAAAAGGCCAAAATAGCAATGGTTAGTGCTAAACAAGCCAAAAGGCTTATCAATTTAAATTTGGTAAGGTTAACTTTTATGATGATAAGAGGAAAAGAGGAGCAATTGGTGGTAAATGTGCAACAATTGCATGGCTTGCATCAATGTCTTGACCAACATGAAATTAGTGAATTGGTGAAGCAATATTATCAATATTATGAGTTATTTATGTAGATTAAGGGGTTGCCTTAAAAATGAAAAATTAAGCAATGAGGTACAATTTTTGCCAATTCGTCCTTTCTGAAACATATGGTTATATTGTCATAGTATAAATTAAGCGAATGAGTTAGACCAAAGTCATCCCTATGTAGTTTTCTTGTGATTTTTTTAGAGGATGGAACTTAGCGCATACAATAACAAATAGATATGTTGCCCTTAATATATGATTTGCTAGGTCAACTTAATTGGGAAAAGTTTAACTTGGAATATGTGATACATCAAGTGGGGTTAAAAGAAGAGGACATATGGAAGATGACATTCAAGACCAAGCAACAAATATCCATTCCAATTTGATGGATGTGCATATGTGTAAATAGTGTAACGGCTTTAGAGAAGTAGTTTGATTGATCTCATCAAGTGAGGATATTCTTGTCCTATTGAGAGGACACTCTTGAGAATATCATTTTTGACAAGTGGGACAAATATTGTAAGATTGTTCTTAGCATCATGTTTCTTATATGCATATGAAATATTCAATTGTTACCTAATTCTTGTTCGGTTATTCTTGAAGATGAGGCAAATGAGGTTTGGCCTCAGTTTCTACAATGTGCTTGTATTCAAGGGATTTGCAATAGTTTTTACAAATGCCATAGTGCTTCACCTCTATGAGCATCACTTTGATGCAATGAGTGTTAAGTGGACCATTTGTTATCATGAGAGATGGGTTCTTGTGAACCACTACTCATAAAACATGGGTAAATGAATTTGACTCGTAAAACTACATGGTTGAATCTTGATAGCAATATCACAATTTGACACGCTGTGGAAAATACCTCCTTATCAATTGATGAGCTAAAAGGGCTCTATAATGAATGGTTCATAAGGCACAACACTTGCTGAAGGTTTTTTAAATGGGGTTGCAAGCTAAGTGGGCTTAACCTTGGGGGAAACTCTGTGGTTAAGCGCGCTTGGGTTGGAGTAGTATTGGGATGAGTGACCTCCCAGGAAGGTCCAATGCTTCACCTTTGTGAGCATCTCCTAGATGCAATGAGTGCTAAGTGGACCATTCATTATTAGGAGAGATGGGTTTTTGTGAACCACTACTCATGAAACATGGGTTTGAATCTTGATAGCAATATTACAAATGCCACATAGTTCATCCATAGTTAATTGTGATGTCAACTTCTTCAATAAGATTCAAGGCTTTTATACAATTATCATAATCTTGTCAAAAAAACAAAATTTTAGTTGCTTTGAGTTCTAGTGTAGTTTGCGTTAAATGTTGCAAACTTAATATACCACATCAAAATGTTTTCTAATACTTCAGTGTTAGTAAAAGATTTCATCTTATACTTCCTTTACTTTGTAATAGTCTTGATATTTTTAAGAACTTATCTTTAGCTCTTGCCATGAACAAATAGTGTTGTCCAAGTCCAATGAACCAATGTAATGTTGCACCTTTAAATGTTATAGGAAATAACTTCAACTTTTGAGCATTAAATTGATAATCATAACTGTTATGGAAACCATTAAATTCAAACAAAAACATATGAAGATATTCTATTGAAATCCCATGAAAAAGTGGAATAGTTAGAGGTGAATAATTTTTCTGGGTAATTTTCTTTGGGAGAATCAATGCAAAATTCTTCCATACATGCTTTTGAAGTTTCTATTTGAGGAGTAAAATGAACAATAAATGAAGAGGGCCAAGCGTTATACTGTCTTGGTGTTTTTGTTGGAATCTCCCTCTTTAGAAAGTGTTGGAAACTTGGAAGGCAACTCCAAAATCAAGATCTATGGGAATCAATGGTTTCTGAAATGGTTCAAATACTTTGTCAACTCCTTTTTTGCAAAAGGTGTTGTCACTTGTGTTGGGGAGTTTGGTGTGTGTCATTTTTATTCTCCAATTTTTGATGGAACCTCAATTTGTTCTTCGCACATACTTTGACAAGTTTGCTTCAGTTGATGGATTTTAATGTAGTGTGGATATTGATCACAACATTAATTTTATAGTTGGATTTCTTCATCAACGTTTATGTGCAATATGACTCAATAGGTTGTTTCGAAATAATTCTACCCATTTTGTCTGTAGGGTGAATCATGAATGTAAATGACCTAACTAAACAACACAAATCAAGGTTGCTTCTAAGCAAGTGTAGTGTTTTCCTAGGGCTTCAATTTGATGTGATGGTTATAACATAGTTCAATTATTTTGATGGCTTTTTGATATAAACTCTTATTCCTCACTCACATTCCTCTTATTCATCTTCACATTTCACACTTCTCACTTCTACTTGCAATTATCTTTTATATCTTTATAACCTAGTGAAATGTTGCATCTCTTCATATATATATATATATCTTATTTCTTTAATGGTCATAAATCTTCAACATGTCTCTTGACTATTTTTAACCAAATCTTCAATTAATATTCATTCACTTCATTCTTCTATATTCCTCTTATTTACTTTATGCTATATATTATAATTCCATACACTTCTTTGAATAATAAAGCCTTCTCTCTTTTATTCTTCACTCGCTCTTGAATGATAAAACTTTCACACACTTCATCTCATGGAATGACTTCTCTAATATCTTCTTGTCTCTATGATGGGAGACATCTCTTAACAAAGAGACTTTATTAACCATTTAAAATCGTTGGAAACAAATCACACCTCTTAACTAAATCTTAATGAGTGTGTTCCACATCGCCTTCGGGGCATTCTCTATTATGGTCTTTTGATCTTTTGCCTTTGACCATCATTGACAATAGTCTCATTCATTCGCTTTGACATCAATGAATCTATTCAAACACTCTTCTCATACCTTTGACATCATATGTCTCATTCATTCACTTTGACATCAATGAATATATTCAAACACTCTCTCATACCTTTGACATCAATGACAATCAATTTCAACAAACTTGTGAATGTGTCAAGCAAATATATGTTAGAGCTATACACAATCTGAACTAATTATCTAAATGAATGCAAACTCTAGTTAAAGATAAAATGCTTATATTTCTTAATGATAGAATAATAAATAGTTGAAATAAAGATTAAAATGTAATCTTTATATGAGTAAATGGAGAATTGATCTTTTTGTGGGTTGCAAGTAGGTATTAATTATGTTGTGAGGGAATTTTCATAAGTTTTAATAGGTTCATGCAAAAACAACTTTGTTGCAAGTGCATGATTATACAATTGCCATATGGGAAGTGATGCAAATATAGGTTTCATTGTGAATGAAAACTATGTAGAAGATAGTTGTGCTATAAGCAATTTAATCTAATTGCATGGTGTGTTTAGAGTTAAATTGATTGTATTTTGCTTGGACAAGCCCTTCCTTGCCCTAACTATTGTAGCTTTAGAAGATGTTACTTCAAATCAATAATAGTTACAACTTACTTGAAAACATTTTATATATTTGATTTTTACTAAAACCATATTTGTATCAATCGATCAAAGTCTAAGACTAAGTTCCCTTATATTTGTTGAATCAAATGATTGGTTGAGCCAACCTATTTTTATGCAATTGAATGCCATCATAACTATTTTACCATGTAGAGAACTAGGTTGTTCAAAAGTTAAGTTGAACCATTGTGGTTGCAAGTAGGCTTGCAACAAGTCAAGATATGCATTCTTTGTTATAAATGGACGTTCTCACCAATCATGGTGCTTGTTCTAATAGATGAGCAATTTTGTGTTTTCATTTGCATGGGAAAGATTCACATAGGTAAATTTATAATTCTTAGTAAAATGTTTACATTTCCTACTATTTAGCTATTTAATCAGAATTAAACAATTATGATAGATATTTAGATAATTCTAATGGCATAACCATGAATAATAGGACATAAGGAAGTAGAATGGTTAAACATTGGGAAATGGGGGACAACTTTAAGATTAATCAATGGGCATTGTGTGACTTCCATGCTTCACACAATGTGTGATAATATGATTAAAAGAAGGGGTTGGGGTAGGAGGATGAATGAAATTGTGTGGTGGATTAATAGAAGTAGGAATAGTAGTAGTCAATTTATAATGAGTCACACTATATATATGTGAAAGTGTTGTTTGAGAGAGGGAAGTGGAGAGATGGATATGGAAAAAAATAGTAGGGATTTCAGGTTGAGAGAAATCAGTTTGAATATAGGGATGGGTAAATAGAGGGTGGGAAAGGAACACAATCTGAATGGTTGGAATCTATAGGTGACGTGTAGTTAATAAAATGGGTTGGTTATTGAGTGAGGGTTAGGAAATTGAGTTGATTAAATAATAGAATTAAGAGTGGAGGGAAGAAAACATGTTGGAGATTGCATTAGGCACTGGTAGGATTAATTCAGGTTAGGTATATGCATTTGGGAGAGGGATAAGCAGTGCTTAAGAATATATATATGTGCCAACAAAAGAGACAAGGGTAGTGGAAGTACTCATAGGTTGTGAAGGAAGAGAGGGAGGAGAGCTTAGAGCATTGTTTTGGACAATATGATCAGTGCATTAGAGGATATTTAAGCCATGGGAATGAGAGATTGATGTAGGAGCAACCCAAACCTACAAATAATCTTGCATGAACCAAAAAGTTGCCTTGTATGTTTTGTTGTGTTTGTAGTTCCTAGTTCATTAGTAGTCATTTTGATTTGGCATAATTGGGTTATTAGAGATACACTCATTAGTTTGAACACTTAGATTATTAGAGAAAAAAATTGGTTGCGTGTTAATGCATGTGCATCATAGCATCGTGAGGATTTGTTTAGAGCATTACTAGAGCATTTAGAGCATGTGCATGTGCTTATTTTTTAGAATTTTAGGTTTTATTTAATGTAGTTGCCCACCAAATTGGTTTGAAGATGTTTGAGACATTTGTTATGATTTTAGACTATTTTGTTGAAGGATAATGATAGAAGAGGCTTCATTGGTTGTAAGGTCATTCATGTTTTGTACCACATTAAGTTTTATAGATTTATTTCTTGTTGCCCAATAAAAGGTGGTCATGTACATGTTGCAAAGCATTGCATTTGATTCCAAGGTGAACATCTCAAAAAACCCATTTAATATATATTGGATGACCATTATCCTAAGTGAATGTGAGATTGTACTAGATTTTGGTCGGTGCAAATCTACTATATCAAACCTTCATGATAAAAGGTGGAAGAATCCATTTTTGAAGGACAACAAATGGGAGTGAGAGAGTGAAGGACGAAATTATCTTCCATAGAGCAAAGTTGAGTTGTGATAACAAAATCAACTCAAGGAAGCTAATGGGTTAGGGCAAGCATATGCTCAATTTTTCATTTGTAATCTAATATTAGGTTTGATTTGAGTGTAAGCCCTAGTAGCATAAATTATGGATGTAATTAGGATTTGTTGGTGTGAATAAAGTCTTGTACCTGGTTAATTCTTTACTAGGGACTTAGGGGACTTATTCACATGTTAAGTTTACTTAGGATACAAGCTTTCTTCTATAAGTCTTAGTTGTCTTATCTAGATTTTACATTATCCTAGGTGGTTATGAGGTAGTTGTCTCATGTGATAGGCTTAAGACACTTGTCACGATCTTGTCTAATCCTATCTCTCACCTTGCCTTTATAAGCAAGGCATCTCTTGCATATTTTGCATCTTGTATAATATCTTGAGCATATTGATCAACATCTTGATCATATTGTAATTCTTGTTTGGTAGAATATCATCTTTCAACATGATTATGGTGTAATAAAATATTGATTCCAATTCATTGCAATATTGTTGTGTTGATATTTGTTTTCATTGTGCATTGATTGTGTGTAATTGTGTTAAGGTTGGATGGGTGGATAGTCCTTAATTGGACCCTTTTGAAAGGAAGCAACGTACATGAAGATGCTTCCTATACCAATATAATGTTGATAGAGTTGTGCAATTTTTTTAATCTTTACAACTACATAAAGTAGAAATGTACATGAACATAAAATAAATAGTATAACATAAAACAAGTGGACACAGAACTTTTGGTAGAGAAACCCAACTCTCCAAAGCAATGAGATGTAATTCAATAAATTAAATGGTTTAAAATACACATATAGAGCAAGCTTTTACTTGAGTATCACCAACATACAAATCTAGAGTAAATTTGATAGCATAATTGTACGTACAAATAAACTTTATAAACTACAACTCCAAGCTCCAAAGAAATAATCAAGAGTTCAAATTGGAAACCATATATGTTTAGGAAAAGTATCAATAAAATCACAAGTATGATGCCCAACTTTGGGTCTAAATTACAACACTTCTTCTTGGTCCTCTTGAATTTTTTTAGCATATTCTTGATAGATCTTACAATTCCCATACTTTTTAATATTTTATCATGAAAACTTCGACTTCCCAATTTGTTCTCATTCAACCTACTCAAAGATGCTCCATGACAAGTAAACAAACTTGTCGTAATGTTGGTCAAGATTGTAATGTAACCTCCCTCTTACATGTTATGCATTTGAGAATCTGTTAGATCTAACTCCTTTCATGATGAACTTACATAGTTATATGATGTTGATACATGGCCAAACCATGCCACTTCAATGAGGGACATCATCTTCATCATGAGAGGGTAAAACTCACTAAAATATGACACGTAGTAAGCCTCTAAGTAGGATGCCAACTCTCCACAAGGAGGCAAAATCACTAAAAGTTGAAATAGCAAGTATGTGCAAAATGTATCAAAACAAACAATAGGAATACAAGGTTGATACATTTTTTCTTGTCACTTTTTCCCATGAGTACATTAGAGATCAACATGGTAGCAAAAGAGGTGTTGTAAGCCTTTAGGTGGGATGCCAGCTCTCCGCAAGAAGACAAAATCACCAGAAGACAAAATAGCAAGTGCTTGCAAAATGTATCAAAACTTTTTTCCCATGAGTAAATTAGAGAGTAGCATGGAGCAAATTGCATCAACTGGACTTGAAGGGTCAGTCCTATCCTCTAAGGTGCCTACTTTATCTTAAGAGTACCTACAAGTGGGAGGCTAGATGCTTGTAAAATGTTATCCATGTTAGACAATTGTTGTGACAAAGTGGTCTATGAAGTAGGGATATTTTAAAGGTGAGAAATGGGAGGGAGAGACATGGTTGGGTTAAAGTGCACTAAAATAGGGGCGTTGGGAAGGGTAAGAAGAGGACATGAAATGTGAGAAAGTAAAAAGGAGAAGAGTAATGCCAAAATTATTTTATTGTTTGTAGTGTTGTAGGAGAAGAGTTTTTATTGTTTTCTAGATTTGATTAGAAGAGGAAAGTGTATTGTTTTCAAATGTTCGTGTAAAGAAAACATTTGTTGTTTTGTTTGGAAACATAAGGTAGAGTTTGTAAGAATAGTGGGATTCACCAAATGTAAGGTTGATTTCAAATTGGTTTTAGATTGTTAACCTAAGTGTATTGCTAAATTAAGAACTTATTTTCTTTCAAGAAGATGAGAAGGACAAAGCATAACATAAACTAGAGTACATTGCTGATCTAAAATATGAGAGGAAGGAATTTAAAAGCAAGTTAATATACTATAATGAAAAGGAACTTGCCAAATTGTTGAAATTAAAATAATATAGAAGATATGTCCTTGGTTTTTTAGTTGGAGTCGAAGGATGTTGATAGAAGGCTATAAAGTTGCCCAAATGTTTTGAGATCAATTCTAGGCCCGACACAAATAACATATAATAGTGGTTGGTATGGTACAATGATGACTTGGCACATAATATAGAACTTGGGAGATACACAATTGTAATTAGAAGATACACATTTGTAATTAGAAATAGGAGTTTGTAGTATTAATTGACCTTTTGTAGTAGTGACCAATACATTGTGACAATGATGTTTCAACTCTAGCAATTCAATCTTGCATAGTCTCTTCTTCCTTAATTGGTTGTCACAATAGTTGCAAACTTCCAAACTAGTGTTTCTATAGAAGGATGTTGGGGTTGTAAGTTGTAGGGAGTATAAGAAAAATTGTTATGGTTGCTTGGGAGCTTTTCGTCAGGCCACATAATGGTATTCTTCAAAATCTATATAACAATACATGATTGCTCGAGGTGTGTGCAAGCCAAGGTGCAAAGTTGTAGAAAACTTGAATTGCTCCATAAGATTTAAAATACTAAAAGATTCTAAAGTTGCGTAAGTTTATTTATTTTAGAAAAGGTTGAGGATTGTAATGTTATAAATATTCGATAATAAATAAAGTTGTGATAGATATAGTCAAAATGGAAGAATGTTGCAAAGAATTTAGATATGACATAAGAAGTTATATAAAACTGACATGAACAAAATAACCAAAAAAATAGTAGTATTGAAATGAGGGAAATTGTAAAATTCCTATGTGACATTTAGAAGATTGAATCCAAGAATTTATTAATGAGTGGCCATATGAGTTTCAACGTTGTGTTTTATAAACTTTGCATGTCTATAGCCATTAAAAAATGTAAAAAAATGACATCATAAGTAGTTTTTAATCATTTTTAAACGACTCATTACACACAGACACTGATGTGATTTTGTTAGTGCTTAAGTGAACATGTTAGTGTTTAAGTCAACATATGTTTTTAGAAAGCTCAAGGAATCATATAAAATAACTATTGAATTGGGTTGGTTCCACATGGCATGTTGACAATTAGGTTTAAGAATTGGCTAAATATATCCTAAAACATGCTTAAGGGATTAGAAATGAATGTGATGATGAAATATGGGGTGGAAATTAAAAATAATGTGATTTTTGACTATATAAAAGGAGGCCAGATAATTATTAAAATTCAAAGTCAAGTCCTAGAACAGGACAACATTGAAATGTTCAAATTGTGGTAAAACATGACATTTGTAAAAGTAATTGAGACTTAAGCAGCATGATAACAATGAAGGCACTTCTTCAAGCAATACAAAATCCTCCAATGAAGAAATGATGCTTTTGTAACTTACTTTAATGTGCATGTATGTGATGATGGTTGTTTAATTGATTTAGGAGCATCTTATCACATGACTCTTCATAAGGAGTAGTTTGCTAAATGTGAAAAAAATAATGAAGGCAAAGTGTTTCTTAGTGATAACACAACCCAAAAGTTAGTAAGGTGTAAGAATAATAGGATCCAAACATAAATGACTACTTTTAATGCACCTTAGCAAAATTGACTAGTTGAACATTTGAATAAGACAATAGATAATGCTAGAAGAATGCCAAGTAGTGTGAGTCTAGATTAAAAGTTTTGGCTCAAGTTGTAAGCACTGCCTTTTGTATCATCCATTGATCTACTTCAATATTTGTTTGTAGGTTCATATGAGGTTTCAAATGGTGAAAGACCTTACCTTGGTAATTTAGGTATCTTTGATTGCCATTGAAGAATCTTTTGTTTGTGATGCATACAACTTACTTAATGATGAAAGAAGTAAAGTTAGATAACAATGCAAGAAAATTGCCATTGGCTCTAGTGGAAATGTTAAGGGTTATAAGCTTTGAAATTTTCTTTGTTTGCAAAATGATTCATAGTAGGGGTATATTTTTGAAAGAAATGACAAGTTGGAATGTTAGAAAATAAAGGAGGTGAAGGAAAATATGATAACAAGGTTGAGCTATTGTTTGATGCAAAACAAAAAAAATGGTATCACAAATGAAGCTATAAATGTTGGTAGGCAAGGAGAAGAAATAGGAGGTGAAGGGCATGTTTAGAAGGTGATTTAGATTGGAAGTTAAAAGATGAGTTTCATAGTTCGTCCTTCAGAAGGTCCACAAGAGAGTGAAAGTATTTTATGTGCCAAATTCTAAGCATTAAGGTTCTAGGTGATTTTCTAGCCTTGAGTGAGATTTTAGACTTTCACATATTGTCATTCCTTTATTTCATTCCTTGTGCCCTTGCTTCCTCTATCCTTGGCCTTTTGTAGATTCTAGGGTTTTTCCTTACCTTGGTACTCATTCCTTGAATTGCTCTTTCATTTAACTTTTGTTGTGTCTTAATTGTTGGAGATGTGGACTTTCCCTTGCAAAAATCTCGTTTCCTTCATCTTTGTTAAGTTTTTGATTCCTCGTTTCCTTACTTTTTAGATATCCATCATTTGTGTAGACATTGAAAAGTGTCTCGAGCCTGCAACACCATTTTTTTGCATCAATTACTTTCCTCCTTGCATAATTGAATGATTTTAATTATTTGATTATCATCTTAAGTCACATTCCTCTATTATTTAAATAATCTTAATTATTTAATTAATTCATTTCCTCTTCTTTATTCTTCTTTGATTAATTAAATAAATACTATATTTATTTAATTACGTCAGTAATATTCTATTTATCTCTATAATTAAATAAATTGTCATTTATTTAATTATTCACCTTTCACTGTTCGTCTATAGTTAAATAGTTATTTTAATCATTTAACTATTCATTTAACCTCTTCCTTCCACTATTAAATAATTAATCTAATTTAATTATTTAATATTCCTATTCCATTTCCTCCACATTTAATTAATTGGTTGAAAAATAATCATTTTAATTAAATGTCATTTTCCCTCTTTCCCCATAAATAAATAATCATTTTTGATTATTATTTTTGCACATCCTCTCCCAAATTAAATAATATGATTATTTAATTGCCAAGATTCCCTTCTCAAATTAAAAAATATTATTTGAATGACTCCACTTTCTCTACATATTTTTCTTTTGAATTTCAACTGTTGATTGCCTTCGGTTTGATTTCAGTCTTGATCGTCTATCCTTAGTCGTCCCTAACCTCACCACTATGTGGTGCATGTGACCTCAACCTTTGATCTTGGCATCTTCTTGGCTTTTGATCTCGTCCGTCCGTTCGAGTAGCTTTTCCATAAAAGAAAGCTATCTCTCTCATTCCAACCTTACAACCACATTCTCCAAAGTTTTTGCCATCACATCACTATCACTTGCATTTACCTTTGAACAACAAAAATTTGAGGGCAAGCTTGCATTGAGCAAAATGGAGGAGATGCAAGGAAGGTTGATCAATTTCAACATGGGAAGTTTGGTATAACTTTATGTCTTCATTTGATTTCCATGGTTGTTTGTGCTTTCTTGTTTGGATTGAGATTAAGTCTTAGATTTTAGCTAGTTGTGGGTGCTATCATTGATCTTTGCCTTTCATTACGATTTTTAACCCTTCCTACATTGGTGAACTCGACATGAAGCTAACAATCTCGTGAGAAATCCATACGTTTTTGTTTTTTGTTGTTTTGTAGGTTTGTGTGATGCAACCATGAGATAGTGAGCCGCAATCGTTGGAGTGATGAAAATTAATGAAACAATGTATTTGCAGGATGAAGTGATGCAATTGACAAAGCTAGAATGACACATTTGAAGGATAGTGAGCCACACTCGTGAAGTTGACCATTGTAGTCACAATTCCTTTTGCCGCCGTCACCATCCCTTGAATCGCATATGTTGTGACACATACGTTAACCAGAATGACACATTTACCTGTTTAGGTAAAAAATTTCAAATTCAAAATTTCTTTCATTTTTTCATTTTTGTTTGCATTATGTTAGGAGTTTTTAGTGTTACTAATGTTCTATTTTTAGCGTGTGGCTTACATTTTGGAGAAGAACAACTCTCAAAACTACTAGCTTGTTTGCTTGTTGGACCTTGATTGAAGACCTTTCTTTTTAAGACTACTTATTCGTTGTTTTGCAGTGCTTTCTTTTTGAGTGTCTTTGTTTTTGTTAAATTAGGAACATTTCGATTTTGGGATTAAAATGAACTAGTGTCTTTTGTGTTCGGTGTGCTTGCACAATCTTTGTTGTAGAACCCATAAGGTGTAGTGAGAGTATCCTCTCCCCTCGCCACTTTGTGGATCTTGGGTGTAAGAGAAATCACTTCATCTTATCTTTTTTTCTTTTGTAGAGGGCTTTCCCTTGGAGAAGTAATCACTCCAAGGGGAATGACCCAAAGCAGTTTTTGCCTCGGGTTGCTATATAAAAGGATAAGGCCAAAGCAAAGTCCAAACTAACGTTAGCCTTTGCTGACAATGCCAATTCGAAAGTGGAAGTTAGCCGCATTTATGTGAGATATTTTTCATACCCAAGTAGGGTTGGTTAAAGCCTTAAATGGCTTGCTGAGCGCTCGCAAGGTGTCAAGTCCTTGAGTTGTTACTAGAAACCTCTCTTAGTAGCCACCCTTTTTAACTAAGTTCTTGGTGTCACTCTTAGTACAGGGGATGCACATCACGCCCCAAAGTTACTCACCATATGGCTCCCTTGAGATGAGACGAAAATCCCTGGCTTAGCATCAACGACTTGTAGCTTTCCGAGGAGAGGGTGATTGGGTCATCCTTCTAGTCTTGGAGGCCTCTAGCTTTCCTCTCAAATGTATGGAGCTAATTAAAATAGTTCAAATGTTGGAAACTAAATTAAATAGCTCTCACAAAACCCTTGAAAAAGAACTCTTCATAGGAAAATAAATTCTTGCACAAACATTTCAACTCAGGTTTGCAACTTGCAACCAACAATCTTGAATTCAAATAAACTTTGCAAATGAAATTACATCAGTCCTAAATGGACAATGGGGTTACAACAAGCCCTCACAAAACTCCTGGAAATCACCACAAGAAAGATTTGCAACAAGTTAAACTATGTAATAAAAGATTTCTCCAACACCTACACAATGAACTTCACAACACAATCAGTCTAAAAGGACAAAGGGATGCACTAAAGCCTTACAAGACTCCAGGGAAATACAAGAAAATAAAAGTATTTGCAACAACAAATCAAACCCTTGCAACTCAACGTCTTTTCACACCTGCAACAACAAATTTCTCACATTGATCTCAATACAAAAATCTGCAACAACCGGTGATGTGCATAGCTTTGTAATTAGCCTCAAATTTGCAACACCTCTCAAAACCCCTCCTGGAGATATCCCACACCTTCCTCTATCTTCCTCTTCAATGTAGAAAAGAGAGACCCCAAAAATGAATTGATTTTCCCTTTTACCCAATCCATCTTTTTCATGAAATGAAATTTGAGTGCATTTGGATGAATTTCTTCACATTCCAAAACTAACTCCCAAAGATCAACGCCTACCTCATGAAATTCTCCAATTAGATTAAATTGCATTAATAAAATAGAATAAAATATTCTTTACAAACTCCAAGACCTGTTGTGAAAGAATGACAATACCTTTATTGCATTCTTGCTTTCTTGAATAAAGCAAAAATCAGATTTTTCCAATCTTGGTGTCCATTTCCAAGATCCTTATTCTTTAGGAGTTAAGGAATTTAAAATTTGGAGTTACAAGTTAAATTCATGGTCTCCAAGAAACCCATGCCTACTTTGCTTTTTCAAGCTTTTTGCTTTCAAGGTAGATTGTCCATTATTTCTACTCATCTTATCTTCTCCAATTTGACTCCAAATTTGAAATTTGAATTTACATGGCATAACATTAAAATGCTCAAAAAAATATGAATTTCATGTGACAATATGAAATTCAAAGCACAACAAAAATTGAAATTAAAATCAAACCCCTTTTGTTGACACAAGATAGCCACCATGCCATGGATGCTCATGCATTACTCTCTCACAAAGGAAAGAGTGTATACAACCCCTTAAGGTGTCCCTACACTTGGGTCGACGAAGATTCCAAGTTGTGGGCCTGAGATTGTTGCCATTGGCCTTGACCTTAGGGATAAGAAGTGCTTGATGTGTTTTTGATATTGTGATATAGCAGTGGAAATTGGGGTGAATAGCCTTTGAACATACACTATTTGCATAGGAAATTGACAAGTCAACAACCAAAAACTTGTTTTCAAATTGTTTGTTGTGTTTGCAATTACATTCTAGAATTTTCCCAAAACAAAATCATTCAAAAACATCATATTTGAGACAAACGAAGTGTGAACCATAATTGTCAGACAATGAACCACAAAGGCCGAACAATGAACCGCAATTGTGAACCACATCTATGAAACTTTGCACCACATCTGTGAGATAGTGAGCCGCAACTGCTAAATCACAAAATTCAGAGAAATCCATGTCCAATCTCAATCCTCATCACATTCTGACAGTGACCTTACATTTTGATTACAAACTTGCTTAGTTTGACCATTTCATTTCATTACATTCATTTAGGGTATCTTTGAATTTCCTTAGCTAGATTGCATTGCCTTCCTCACATTGCTTAGTTGGTCTTAGATCATTCTTAGCTATGGGCACCCCTTAGATTTTAGATTAGGAGGCCTACCATAGCTCTGATCAGTTAATGGTTACATTTGTAGATTGTTATTGACCTTATCTTTCTATCAATCAATTGTCAATCATCATTGGATCTCAAACTTACATCTTAGTTTAGACTCACTTTGTCAAATCAATCATCCTTTCAACATTCATCCTCTAAGGTCTTGACATTCTGATGTGTTACCTTGGTCTACCATAGTTTGGTTAGCATCCTTTTTTTAGATCCCAAAGATGCGTACCTTAAGTCTCATTTGGTATTCCTTAATCTTAGTTCCACATCAAACCTTAGTCACAATCTAATTTGGTCTCATTGCATATTATATCCTTTGGTTATAGGGTGATTATCATCATTGTATTTTAAACCTTAGTCTTAGGTGCATTAACATTTGACATCCTCATCTTTAAAATTAAAAAAATAAAAAATAAAAAATAGTTTAGTCCCATATTTCACCTTGCTGAGGTTGCAAGTCTTATATGGTTCAAACAAGGTCATGAAGGAAAAGAAAGGACATGGATTCTTTAAGTGATCTTTTTTCAATCTCACTAGTGAAATGACCCTTGGGTCAAATTCAAATCCACATCAAACGCCACAAAGGGGACCCTCAAATCCATTTGCCAATCTCACGTTAACTGATGTCAACTGGCATTTAACCCCCTAAAAAATGAACATGCTGCTCAAGACCCAAGAATAATACGTATTGTGGCAAACCCTAACAAATTCTTTCTCGTACTTGCCAAGAAATGTGCCAAACTCCCCTTTGATTATGACACTTCCACAATTGTAGAGGTAACACAAACACAAACCCAAGCTCCTTGTCTAGACATATTCACACAAGGTCAACCCATTTCACAACAAATGTTCACTAGCATACCACTTGGAGCAACAATGCACATTGCAACAAGTACACACATCCCCAATCCACCAATATTTGGAGTTGAGCGAACACATACCATGTCCCAAGGATCAACATTCACATTTGGTAGCTCATCTTCTAATCCCATGGGTGTGACATTTGCAAATCCATTTGGCACACAAAACAATACACCCTTAATCAATGCAACTCAACATCCTCCAAACAAAACAAGAATTCATATTGTCACATCTAGAGTGCCAACACAAATGATCAATGTTGCACCTAATACCAACATTACCTTCGGGACAAATTTGAACGACAATCCCCTTCCATCGCAACATGTCAATCCAAATCACACATTGGTGCAAAAATAATCATATAACACTCCTAACACCAATTGTTGGAGTTAAAATGACAGTGAGAGGGGGGGATGAATCAGTGTCTTAACAGATTTGACTAATTTTCGAAAATTCAAAAACATAGCTCATATTTGATCTCAATATTATTCTGATTAATGCATTCATGAGTTGAATGTAATCATTCATAGACAAAATTGAGAAAAGTAATAATCCCAACAGTGTACAAAAACAACACAGTAAAGCAGTGAGAATACAGAAGAACAAAGTGACAAAATTTGCTGAGTGGAAAACCCTCCTGGGGTATAAAAACCACTCCCTCAATGCCTTCCAGGCTTAATATTTTAATCAAGTGTTCAGAATGCCTTATAGGTTGATTTTTGAGCACGCACTCAATGAGCACCAACCCCTCGTTTAGAGATATCTATCTCAAGGAGTACCAACCCCTCAAATTATGTTTTGAACAATAGTAATGATTCAGAGGATTTCTCTATTTTCAATTTTGCACATATCTCTCTGTTTTGTCATCTACAGAATACCTTAAAGATTCAATAATTGAATCCCTAAAATACTTCATAGAGAAGAAATTTATAATCTCTGCATCTTGTTATTCATATTTTATAGTAGAGTTTATCCATACATTTTCATACAACCAAGAAATGATAATCTCAGAATTACAACAGCAGCCGAACAAAAACATTGTTTTCTGCTCCTCTTTATATATCTTTTTGAATTTTAAAAAAAGATAAGTAACTGTCTTCAGAAGTAACGACTGAACAACCAAAAACAATACAAGAGCTGTTTAACCTAGCTAAGTGCCGTCCTCAACAAGTCTGAAACTTATGAGATCATTTCTTTGCATAAAACACACAACTGCCCACCACAGAAAATCATAACATCTAATGTATGAAAGACAATACTCAGTCAGGGCATCATTTGTCATAGAGATGCAAAGAGCAGCTAAAGAAAATGGTGATTATAAACCAGTATGTGCAGTATGAAACGCATAAATAAAAATACCAGACAAATCCGTAACTCCCATGGCTCCATCAACCACTGTCGAGCTTCCAGCCAGAGAGGTGTAACAAACATAGCAGCCATACCATTCATTTCTGAACCAAGAACGAATTTCATCCTGACAATGCCGTTACAGCCAGCAACAATACTAAAGAACAGTTTATGAAGCTTTCTCATGATGGCGGCCAGACTAGGGTTCGATACCCAGACAAAAAGAATAAGCTCAAAAGTTTTCCTTAACAACCTTTCATTTCAATCGATGACACGTTATGCCGAAGGCAACTTTAACGTTGCCAGACAACCTTATGTTTATCGCTTTGACATACAATTGCCGGAGAGACGTTTCGTCAATAAAGTTTTGTTTTACTAAATGTCATCCTTCAGCTGACGCTTTCGCCATGACCCTTCATTATCGGGCAGACCCTATAGAGAATTCACTTTGTTTTGCCGAAAGCTCCAAGCTCACAATAGATCGCCAAGTCATTAATGTTCTCACATCGACAGAAACCTTTTGTCTTATGTGCTTCGCTATAACATTATGATGTCGGGGAGACCTCGTGTAGAGCACACCATGTCTTTCCGAAAGTCTTCATCCACTTGTGTGTCGTTGTGACCAAACGATATCGGAGAGACCTCTTGTAGACTTCAATGTTTTGCCGAGAGCCTTATAACATTCTTCTGATCGTTGAGACAAAAAGAATCTCTCACCGAAATGAAATCATCATTTGTCTTCGCTAAGACACAGTATAGTCGGGGTGACCTCTCGTAGAGTACTCTGTCATACCAAAAGACCCCGAATTCACACCTGTTCGCCAAGACTTCCAGAAAGTCTTGCCGATATGCAATTCTCCTACGGTGGTCAGTGTGACATTGCACATTCGCTAAGACCCTTCGCCGAAGCCTTGCCAATAAATCCATTCAACCTCCGATCAGTGAGACAAAGAAAATTCGCTGTGACCACATACCGACAGAATAACATATGCCGATAGAGATCATTTTCAGTTGCCGAAACAAAAGACAAGTCTTGCCAAAATAACATTTCTTGTGCTGGTCGCCAAGACACAAAACGTTCGATGAAACAACATGCCGATAGGGATTTCTTACGCCGATGAACCACGTTATGAGTTAGTCGATGAGACCCGACTCATTCGGTAAGACCTCCCAGTGGTGAATACAACTCATGCCGATAGGCCTTTCTACTGTCGCTAAAACAACGGGAACGTCATGCCGAAAGCAGCCTGTATGTTAAATTCAATCGACATGACATTAGAAATGTCTTGCCGATAGGCAACACAGACATTTCAAAGTAGATCGGGGAGACCCTGCCATACTCATGCCAATATGTGTAAGCCCGAATGAGAAACAACCAATACCTGTGATATGCAAAAAGAACCATCCTGACAAAGAAACCATCTTTCAAACTCTGTCAGTCAAAGAGATAGCATTCATAACTTGAACCAGAATTCTCATCACCATGAAATTGAAACATAACAAATAACTTTCTGTAATAGCCAAGAGACATCAAAGAAATGTCATAATAAATCATAAGGATCCAAACAGAGACTGATCACCAAAGAGAACCAACTGAAAGAGATTTTGTCATCAAGGACAAACCATAAACACAACTGAGATCCAACACCAATATTGATTCCCTTATGCAAAGTCAACCCATCATGACACCATCTGCCATGGACACCTTGATGCAACAGATGCAAGTAATACAACAAGAAATGGAAAACATACAATCGGGGACATCTAAGAAATATTCTATGGAGGAATTGTGTCCTTACCCTTTTGATAGAAACTTATTCATGCCACTTTTCCCTCACATTTTATTGATCCAAACTTCAACAAGTACAAAGGGAAAGGGGATGAAGTGGAGCATATACGAGAGTTTAACACGACATGTATGGATATTGCTTATGAGCCCACACATTTGATGAGATTATATCCAAGAAGCCTTTCGGGGTCGGTTCTGGAATGGTTTACACACCTTCCTCCTAGGATACAAACATGGGGTGAATTGGTTGATAGATTCATTAACCACTTTTCTTACAACATAGAAAGTGACACAATCTTAACAACATTATGCACCACCAAACAAAAAGGAGAGTCACTCACATCATTTTATCAAAGATGGTGCAACATGGCTAACAAATGTCCTTGCCACATACTTGAGAACCAATTAGTCACCATTTTTATAGAAAGCCTTAACACAAATTAATGATCCAACTTCAAATACAATGTTGCACCACCTTTGAAGATATCACTGAAAAAGGGCTCTTTATTGAGAAAACTCTTGTGGCAAAAGGACTAGTCAAAATCTTCAAAGAAACCCCAAATGCTCCTAGTGACAAAGGTAAATTCTAGTCTTGAAATAAGAATGCCACCAATGATGGGGTAGTTGATGCTAAAGTGGTAAATCAAGGTAACCCCATTTTTCATCAGAAAGGTCCATCTACATCAAATACACCAACACCCAACAAGGAGAAGATACTGAATGTTGTCCAAAATAATCAACAACGTAAAGGGCCTCTCCACACTAAAAGCACACACCCTTGGGGGAACCCATTGAGTTGGTTTTGAAGAAACTTTTACAATCAAACATCATTTAGTTGCCTGACATTAAGACATATGAATCGACACTGGTCAAACCAAATTGGTGGAATGAAAATGATTTTTGTGAATACGACCGTGGCAAAGGACACAAAACATCCTCATGTTGGACACTCAAAAATCTTATACAGGACCTTATTGAACAAAGAGATATATTGGTGGATAAATCATAAGGAAAAAGCAATGCTGATCATACCATATTCAAAACTCCCTTGCAAGACCATGGGAAAGGGAAGGCCTCTAGTTCAGGAAACAATAATAATGCTAATTATACCTGCGTTGCACATGAATATACCATTAATCACATTCAAGCCCTTGATAATCATGTTGCTACCATTACCATTAATAAAAGTCTAGAATATGCCGTTACCATTTGCAGAGCTAAGGTGACCAAGGGGTTGCCTCTAATCCGCAACCGAAAAGCCAATACAAGCTTCTAGATCATCTAGGAAAGACACTTGCACATATATCCATTCTTGAATTGCTTCGCAATTCCTCGAGCATAGGGCCATTCTGTAGAAAGCCTTGCAAGACATATCCGTATTGTCTGACCTAAATGTTAATCAATTTCAGGCCTTGGTCGGATACCTAGCTACACCCCACCATGGCACATTTTCTGAACAAGATTTTTCTGCACAAAAGCCAAATCATAATGATCCCCCACACCCTGAAGTCTACATTAATAAACATAAAATCAGATGGGTCCTGGTAGATGGTGGAGTAGGTTTGAACATATGCACACTAAAATTGGTCATAGCATTGGGATTCTCTGAGGCCTGCATAGATCGGTCTATGACAATTGTTATCAAGGCTTATGATGATGCTGAGCGCTCGTCCGAAGGATTAATCACAATTCCCATAAGGGTTGGCCCTGCTACTCAAAACACAATGTTCCATGTCTTGGATCTGGACTTGCCCTACAATTTACTCCTAGGTTGCCCATGGATTCATGCCATGAGAGCCATACCTTGCACTTACTATCAATTCTTGAAGTTTCCCTACAATGGCCTTGAAATTACCATACTAGGAGATCTTGATCCCTTCCAATACTACAACAATCTAAGAGGAACCACTCAACATCAAGTGCCCAATAATTGAGAAGCTTCATCTTCCTCCTCATTACACTACATTGTTTTATCTTCTCTCATCAAATCATCCACTCCATTCACCACACCTTCCAAACCCAAAGTCCACATCCGTGATAAGGATGTGAGGAATACAATATGGAGAGATTATTTTGTGTTGGAAAGTTGCGTAAATCAGCAAAGACTTATGGCAAACCTCTTCCTATTCAATAAAATAATTATCTGCAAACCTCCTACCACCTTCATCAAGTAGGGGGAATTAAGCAAAGAGCCTATGTAAGAGTTGCTAATGAACTCGAGCATCCAGGATCACCCACAAAACCAAGGTAAGCCTTCTACACGAGAGAAACAAGAGGATGAATTGTTGGAATATGGTGCAATAATAGAATAATGATATTATCACACTCGAAATGATATAATATGCATCAACACTCCCTTGAACTGACTGAGTTGATATGAACTCATTTGGACTAGATAGGAGGGAGAGGTGAGTGTTGAACATATAACATAATGTGGGCAAATAATTCCAAGAGGGGTAATAACTCCCAAATAACCAAATTAGGTGGGAGTTATGCTTACTTGGAAAATGCCAAATAGGTGGCATAACCTACTTAGAAAGAGATAGGATATTGGTTCTGTGAGGTGGCATACAAGGCCAAAAGAGGGTGTGAGACTCAACCACCCAAGTGTGGGTGAGAGCGACACATGTAATCGATGGATTACACCATGCGTCCTCACATAAACCATGTCTCATCTAACCTAAGTATGCTTAATAATGTGTAGGAAAAATAAATATTAAAAAACCTACACTAACATCCCCCTTTAAGCATAACTTAGGTGGGTGAAAGGATGGAACGATGGAAAGATGGGTCTTGGCTACAAGGCCATGTTAGGTACACATGTACAATGATGAAACCTCTCAAAATATGAGAAAGAGAAAACCCATAGGACAAAACTCCCCCCCAAGAGGGAAAAGAAGAGATACCATATAGTCCCCCAATGTAGAATCTCCTGCATTGTTGGTGAATGCTCGACACAAGAAGTTGAAGATGATCCAAGATCGCCGAACAATATTCCTCCCCTTAGGAAGAAAGAAAACCAAGGATGTATGCAAGATATCTTCCCATTCCTGAAAGGAATATGTAGGAAGAATGATGAAAATGTATGATGTCTCTGGACTCTGCTCAGGTGTCCCCATGTCGATGTCGAAAGTTGTCACCATCAAATTAGGTGTGCTAGGGCACACTACAAAAGATGACAATCCAAAACCTAGTGGAGATGGATGTAAAAGAAAATCCGAAGACAAAAATATCTCCTTTGAAGACAAAGGTGCCTCCTCCAAATGTTGCTCAATAGTGGCCATAGTCATGTCAAAATGTGAGGAATGATTGTGTGGGTAAAGAACAAGAGGGTCAAAAGGTTCCCCCTCAACATCTGAAGAAGACGAAGCATCTTCATCAAAGAGATGTATGCACTCAATTGTGTCCTCCAAGTCTGCAAGATAGGACTCACAAAACAAACCTGCAATGTCTGTCAAGTACTCATCCCAAGTAGCTATGTCCAGAAGAGAATGAATGTCCTGCTGCACTAAATCAATAGAAGCCATGGATGTAGCAATGCCAGTATCATCAGAAACAATAGGTGATGTAGGAGATGGAGTATCAACACATGTCTCTTGAACCTTAGTTGAAATAATACCAAGATTCACTTGACCATACTGAATCTCCCCAACAATGTTCACACTAGATGCTTGAGTGTGTACATCGGCCGAAGGAACATTAGAGGAAAAATGTGAGGTGTATAGTTGAGATTGGTGATCTGCCTCGCCAACTGCAACAATATCTCTGCTATGCAAATCCCGAATAATCACAAAATTTGGTGTGAACTCAACACTCTTTCCTTCCCCACGATGTGTGATCTAATAAATAGAAAGGATATTTGTCGACAATGAAGGAACACAAAGGACATCATTGAATGATCCTTCATCTATGTCAATAAATCCTTTCCCACAAACACAGATATATGTGTTGTTAGCGATCAAGATGTTTGGTGACGAACAAATTTCAACTGAAGAGAACATAGTCTGTGATGAAGCAATGTGATGTGAAGCTCCATAATCAAGGATCCATCTCCTTGACTCAGAATATGCAATGATAACAATTGCTTTCCCCTTTTGTTTCTTTGACTTTGGTTTAGAAGAAGATGATGAATCCTTTGACATAGTTGAATGCAAATTGATTTTATTCTTTGTTGAAATATGCTTCAACTCATCAACTTGGTTTAAATAACATTGATGTTCATCATGCCCAATTTTCTTGCAATATGAACATGTGGGCTTCTCCTTCTCAGATGATTTCCCTTTTGAGGAAGAGGATTCAAATTCTTTCTGTGGCTTGTTCTTTTTCTTCTTTTGTTTCTGATCAGGATGCCTTGATTCTTTCTATACCTTTGGCTCACTAGCCACCAATGCTTGTGACATGGAAATCTTGATGAGATCCATTTGAATCAACTTTGCTTCCTCTTGGATTAGAAGATCTGAAAATGCATCAAATGTAGGCGCAACATATGCAGTTCCCATATAAATCCTATTAGTGTGAAAACCAAAAACAAACACGGAATACTTAGGACCAAGCTTGGATAACACATTGAGAATCAACTGTATATCCTCCTTAGTAATCTCACAATCCTTTAGCTACGTCCTTAGTTGCTTAATCTTGGAGCTATAGTCTTGGATGTGGTTGAAACTTTTTTGATCAAGATTCATCAAATCATTATCAATGTGATAACCTCTAATCTTAGCAGTTTTACCATACAAGTTTTCAAGAGTCTCCCAAGCCTCCTTAGGTGTCTTGCATGAGTCAAGATGAAATTGTAAATCAAAAGAGACTAGTGAACACATGTAACCAAGATCTCTCTCACGATTGATCTCCCATTTTACCTTAGCATCAACATCAGTAGGTTCAAGAATAGATTCTTTTACATAGCCTGTGCAACTTTTTTCCCTTAGATAATTCCATACTAATTTTTTCCATGATTCATAATTATATGGAATTAGGAGTTCAATTTGAGATTTCCCCATTGTGCTAACACAGAACAAAAGAAATGAAAGCAATCAAAACACCACAAGATCACCCCCCAAAATTCATTCAATCAATGATCCCCCTCAGAAAAATATGATGTTGGCACTTTATAATTAGTGTGTTTACAATTATGGAGTTGTTGCCAGAGTTTTACAATGTCGAAAATTGGACCTAAATGTTGAAAGTACAAAATAATCTCAGAATCAAAACCTAAAAATAGCACCAATGTGTAGTGCTCGGAAAAATATAACTTTCAAAACAAGAATCATCTCAATTCGAGGTCGTATGTGAAAGTTACAACCATTTGAAGTTCCAAAAAATGGGAAATGTCGTTCAGATTTGCTGAGAAAACTGATTTTTCTGGAAAATTTGGATCACTTGAGCAAAAATGGATCACACCATTGTGAAGCCTGTAGAATTCTACCCAAAATTAAAAAAAATGCTCACAAAATGGAACCTGAATGACTGAGTTAGAGGCCTCTCAAGTTTGACTGTGAAATAAAAAATGCCAACTGTGAGGGGTCAATTTTTTTGAAATGAACGCTAACATCATCCACCTATGAGATTAAAATTGACTGTCTTTTGGCCATCACATGCAGCGCTGGGTTAAGTTTGATGTGCAAACGGACTTCACCGGTCTATGCGCCCTACGAAATCTTCAAAGAATCTTATTTATTGAATATTCTGAAGGAATATTTTAAGTATTAAATCTCCAATAGTTTGAAGATTTACATTGCTGATTTATAGAAAACCACTGGATTTTTTTGTCGTGAAATTTTTGAAATTTTAAAAGAAATAATAAAAAAAGATTTTTGGGGGTCGAACCCCTGCCAACATTGGCGTACCTCTAGTATGAAAGTATGCGATTGCAAATTGACAAGTCTGTAGACCGCAGGGAAAAAATATTTTTTTTGACGTTTTTCCAAATCAACTTTTGAAAGACGTTTTCAATTTTTTTGTTTTGTTTTTTTTGCTTTTCAAAATTTTGTTTTTAAAACTATATAAATAATTTTTTTTTTTGATAATATAATCTTTTAAATTAATTTTTTTTTTTACCCAACAGATGATGATGACATAGGGAAGGAGGTACTTTTGTAGGACGTATGGATTTCGTATAGACGGTATGAAATCTTTCCACAAAGATTCTTCAAACCTGTGAAAATGGTCAAAATTTTTCGGAAGCCAAAATATATAGTGCTTTATATCAAAATTCGTTTGTGAAGCCTTTTGGTCTCAATGGCGATGTCCATTTTCGCTAAAAATGCACCCAAAAAAGCTCACTACTGAATCTCTATCAGATTCGAGAAGGGGCTTGCAGATGTGAAAGCTCTGATACCATGTAAGAGTTGTTGATGAACTTGAGCATCCAGGATCACTTGCAAAACCAAGATAATCCTTCTACACAACAAGAAGAGGGTGAATTGTTGGAATATGGCGCAATAATAGAATAATGATATTATGACACTGCAAATGATACAATATGCATCAACACTCCCTTGAACTGATTGAGTTGATATGAATTCATTTGGACTAGATAGGAGGGAGAGGTGAGTGTTGAATATATAACATAAAGTGGGAAAATAATTCCAAGAGGGGTAATAACTTCCAAATAACCAAATTAGGTGGGAGTTATGCCTATTTGGAAAATGCCAAATAGGTGGCATAACCTACGTAGAAAGAGATAGGATAGTGGTTTTGTGAGGTGGCATAAAAGACCAAAAAATGGTGTGAGACTCAACCACCCAAGTGTGGGTGAGAGCGACACATGTAATCGATGGATTACATGTGTCCTCACATAAACCATTTCTCATATAACCTAAGTACGCTTAGTAATGTGTAGGAAAAATAAATATTAAAAACCTACACTAACAACCTATAGGCGAGGACATTTCTACATGGATTTACAGAGATGAAGAAGACATTGAACCTAAGCAGTTACCAACTGAGCAGTATCTAAAAGGTTTCCAGATCATGAAGCAACAAGGATATGATGGACATAGTGGTCTTGGTCTAAACAAAGATGGAATGGTGGAACCAATACTGCCTCCTCGCCTACCAAAGAATATTGGGTTAGGGTATGCACCATCAAAGTTAGTCTTCTTAGTACTAAGTTGCCTTCGAGTAAGAATGTTAATGTTTCAAATGGAATTGAGATATCCGAGGAATACTATGCCGGAACCAATTCTAATCAGCGGGAATGGGATTCCTACACATCCAATAAATATGACCTAGCTGAGACCTTTCATGAAGTTGGCTTATCCTCCTCGACCAATATCATGGATATTCATATCTGGATTGATTCGTTTTGGGATGATGACTATACATATCTTTACCATATCTGCCTTGACTCTTAATGATATTGATGATGGTTTACGGGCCTCGTTTACTTGCAACTGATAGATTGGGACCAACAAGGACCTCCGAGTTTAGACACGTTTGAGAATGACAAAGTAATTGCTAAGTTCATGGGACTTCATGAAGGAATGCGAAGTGGGGATAATAAAGTTGGCTTCATCATAGAGCTTGATAATGCAACATACTTTGGAGAGTCTGCTCCTCCCTCTAGTTGCAAAAGTGAGAAAAATGATAAAAATAAAAAGAATAGGTCTCTAGGTGAAAACTGAAAGGCGCCTCTAGACCATGAAAAAGTAAAAATAAGGGAAATATCCAAAGGTAAAACCTCTCTGAGGCACCTAAGGATGGAGGACTGGATAGTCTCCCCATTTACAGAGAGAGATCGCCATTGCTAGTAGAAGAATCAAAAGAGGTTAATCTTGGGACAAAGGACAATCCTAGGATCATTTAGTTTGTATCATCTTTGACCATTCAAGAAAAACCAGAGTTCACTGCATTTTGTTCAGGGAGATGTTAATTTTACATGTTCATATGCTAATATGCCTGGGTTGGATCTCAAAATTGTTCTACATCATCTACCATTGATTCCAAATGCTAAACTAGTCAAACAAAAATTGAGGAAAATGCAGCCGTAGATCACACTCCTAATAAAGGTTGATTT
This sequence comes from Sequoia sempervirens, assembly GCA_007258455.2. Taxonomy (NCBI): domain Eukaryota; kingdom Viridiplantae; phylum Streptophyta; class Pinopsida; order Cupressales; family Cupressaceae; genus Sequoia; species Sequoia sempervirens. The sequence continues at coordinate 200,837,677 of VDFB02000015.1, read as the reverse complement.
GAAGAAGCTTTTGAATGTCGATTTCATTCGTTCCATAGACTATGCAAAATGGATATCTAATCTTGTTCCTATCACAAGACCCATTGGCGGTATTAGAGTGTGCACAAATTTTAGAGATCTAAATAAGGCCTATCCTAAAAATGATTTCTCGTTGCCTAATATTCACATCATATTAGACCTCATAGTGAGATATGAGATGTTATCACCTATGGATGGATTTTCAGGATATAATCAGATTAGAATTGCCCTTGAAGATCAACACAAAACAACTTTTACTTGCACTTGGGGTACCTTTTGTTGGAATGTTATTCCCTTTGGTCTCAAGAATGCCAGAGCAACATACTAGAGAACCATGACAACCATTTTTCATATCTACATGCATGTACTTATGAAAACTATCTTGACGACTTGTTGAAAAAATATTGAACACAAGATGCTCATCTAACAGTGTTAGAAAAGATTTTCAGAAGGTTAGAAGAATATAAGGTCAGGCTAAATCTGAAGAAGTGTGTGTTTGAGGTCCAATCAGATAAACTCTTGGGGATATATTGTTCCTTGTAGTGGAATTGAAGTTGATCCTACAAAGGTAAAAGCAATCATGGATATGCCCCCACCTACCATCATTATTCAGTTGAGAACTCTACAAGGAAGATTGTAGTCAATCCGAAGGTTCATTGCCTAGTTAGCAGACAAGATTCATCCCTTTCAACATTTGATATGCAAAGGAGATCGCTTCATATGGATTGAATGTTGTCAAGAGGCATTTGAAAAAATAAAGGATTATCTATTGACTCCTCTGGTTCTTATGCCTCCCATTGGTGGTAGACACTTAATCTTATACATATCAACCACCACATCTGCACTTGGGGCATTACTAGCACAAAATGATAATGATGGAAAAAAGAGCTATTTACTATATCAGTCGTACTCTTGTAGGATACAAGCTTAACTAAAGTCACATTGAACAAGCATGTCTTGCAGTTGTTTTCACCGCACATATGCTTAAACATTACATGTTGAACCATAAAACAAAATTGATAGCCAAGATTGATCCTTTGAAGTATGTATTGAGCAAAGCAACTTTGACAGGTTGACTAGCAAAGTGGGTCATGATTTTGAGTAAGTATGACATAGAGTATGTTGATCGTAAGGCAATAAAAGGACAGGTGATAGCCAATCAACTTGTAGACACACAAATGATAACAAACCATCCTCTGGTGTCCAACTTTCTTGATGAATCCATCTTCGCAATAGAGACTCCTAGAATGTGAAAACTGTACTTTGATGGATCTTATACAAATCAAGGTTTAGGGGTTGGTATTCTTTTTATTACACCTCAAGGGTATTCTATTCCTAAGTCATATGGAATAACATTCTCGTGCATAAACAATATGGCTGAATATGAAGCATTGTTGATAGGACTACACATGACAATCAAGTGGAAAATCAAGGATCTTTAAGTTTATGGTGACTCCTAGTTAGTTATCCATCAAGTGAATGATGATTATGATACAAAGGACAAAAAGTTTACTGTTGATGGGTGTTTTGCACACTTTCTCAACACAAGCAGTACACATGTGCACTACCTCTCTTGAAAGGAAATCTCCAACAACAAGTTGCTGAAAATATCCCCAAGGTCTCTCGAGTGTGAAGTCATGACTTGCATGGAACTCCTCAGTTGATGTTTGATGTGATTTTGCTGGTAATCACAGCGTGAACTTACGTAGCTGGATGCGAGGTGGATCTTAAAATCTAGAGTTTCTGAGATGAGAGTTAAGGTGCATTTCGCTGTAGGTTCGGACAACAATCTAAAACTTCAATGTTTTCTTCAAGTTTTGGCTTTACAATGTGCAATGAACCTTAGCACAGGCTGTTTCTTAAAAAAGGGGAAAAAGAGCAGGGAAGAGGGAAGGTTCTTGGATCTGCAACTAACTGTGAACAATGATCATGGAGGTTCTGCTATGGACAACTTCCTTGAAACAGGATTCCACTTAGCCAAGAAACCTACAATATCTTGAAATCTGTGCTATCTTCAAAGGTTTGTAGATGTTTTACCATTCATCGACCATTTTCATGCATGAATAAAGATAAAAGTTTGAAAGCAACTTCAAATTTCAGTCCAGACTAACTTTACAAGACTATTTACTAGTAGCAAACAACAAAAAGTATGGACTGGAAGGCATCAAAACAACAAAAATTTCTATAATCACGGAAGAGCATTACTAAAATCTACTCAAGCAATTTAAATCTAACTGGAACATCAATGCAAATCTAAATAAAGCATCTAACAATGGAGATTGAATCTTGAAACATGTGAAGAACTCAGAAAATGCACCAAGTCAATGTATTTTCATTACAAATTTCTGCAGCATGTCTTTACAACAACTCAACTCCCTTTGACAATGAGAGGAGACCCCTATTTATAGTGCCCAAAAAGTAGAATGAATGGCCAAGATTTAATCTTTTTGTGTGGCCAAGATTCACTACAAACTAGGGTTCTACCTACCCCCCAATATATTATAATTTAAAAAATACAATCTTGTCCATATCCCTATTTCGTTTTCTAGTGACAACACTGTAGCATTTTGTCTTTTGCTAATTGCTTTTATTGTTGTAGCTATTCCTTTAGAAGTTCTTCACTAATAATAGGGTCACCCTCTTGCTTCTTAAAAGCTGCATATTCCATGAATTTCAATATGGCCGGTTGGAGTTTGTCGACTTCTATGATCTCAAACTGTAGTACCTGATAACTCCATTTGTTAGAGTTGTCCTCAAGCCTCTTCCGGTCATCATCATACTTGGTGGTGTGGTCCCTGAACAGTTCTGACTGGGCGAAGGACAAAACTCATGAAATCCGTTGTTATCTTGTCTGACATCTTGTCCTCCATCTTTTTTTCGAAATGAGGCTTTATTTTCTCTAGATCAATTTGCACTGTGGGCATGTCATATCCCGTCATTAGCCTCGAATATCGAGCACAATCCGCCCTAATTTCTTTGACCCATTCAATATCTGGATCCACTTTATCGATTACCTGCTCCAACCTTTCTTTCCGGTTATCAAAGTCCCGCTTCCACACATCCACTAGCCAATGATCATCCCCCTTTAGTGCGAGCTTGTTTTCCCATGTGGCTTTTGGTAGCCGAAGGATAGCTTCGATCTTTGGATAGGTGGATTTATACATTGCAGGGAAGTCGATGCAGAGCTTCTTTATGCCTTACAGAGATTGCTGTAAATCCAAGAACTTATTGGCTGTCCGAACAACCCGACTGATACCCATGTTTCCGACGTAGAGGACCTGTCGGAACTAGGTCTTTGTAGTTTTTTCCAAGTTCTTTCTCTTTTCCAGTTTGTCAATTTGTTCCTTGGACAACAGTTGGGGTGGAGCTGCGGACGCGGTAGGCATGTCTTCAACTGAAGACCACTGTTGGATGTAATCTATCAAGGCGGCTACCTATGCTTTAAGCTCGTCCTTTGAGACTTTATCCTATTGTATTAGGTGCACCACTGTAGCCACTGACTCCTCTAAGTGTTCCACCTTCTGCTCTATAGTAGCAATTCCCAAGTTAATGGTGGAGATATTATAGCTTACTCCCTCTTGGCCTACCATCGACGTTGCCACTTGCACAATTCGAGACCCAGAAGTATCCATTGTTACCTTGGACCTGACTTTGGGCTTCTCCTTTTTGGTTGTGATTTGCGCTTGGGCCAGGATAGCCTCTAGCCTTGCTCTTGGATCCTTCGGGGCAGGAGTCTTCTTTTGAAGCTGCCTCTCCAACCATTCGGGCATAACAGATTTTCCCTTAGGTGATTCTTGATCACCCTCACCTTCCCTTGTTTGGATTTCCGTTTGTTCACCTGTGGGAGCCCTTTCCTCTGTTTTAGTTTTATCTCCTTTTTCCTCATCGGAGTCTTGGGCGAACATGCAACGCTTGACGGGAGGCTTAGTAGGCAATCGCTCCCGTGGGCTTTCTTCTATCTCAATTCCTTTCCCCTTCCCTTCCTCAGTTTGTTCGTCCTTGTGTATATGCTCCTCTGGCTTATCTTCTTCCACATTTCCTTCTTCTCTATGAGGAGATGACACATCCTGTTGCTGTTCCGCTGTAGGAATCTCCACATTTTTTTCTGCCCTGTCACCTTCATGCCCTTGTCGCCCAGGTGGTGGCCTCTATGCCTCTTCTTCATTGCGCTTCAATTGTCTGGCCATTTCCTCCTCGAAATCATCATCAAATGTAATAACCTTGCCATCGACATCCTCTCCTTCGTCTCCACTTTTAGAAGACCCTGTTTCTTCTTCTTCACGGACCACCCTATCAATTTTCTAGTGTTCATACTCTGGGTGTTCGTGGTAATCATTGGCTTCTTCTTCCATTGCCTTCTAGGCTTCTTTCTCCCGCTTCTCCCATTCTTCGGAAATTAGCATTGTGGCCTCCATTGATGGCAGTCTCGTTGGAGGTTGCGAAGGTGTAGCACTGGCGAGGACCCGCGCTAGGGTAGTTTGAATGGTGGGATCCATAAAGATCTGAGAAATTTCGGAGGGGACATTCTGCATGTGTCGCGAGAAAGCCTCCAGTAATGCTAGTGCGGGCATTGGTGTTGTCACTGCTGCCTGTGGGAGTGATGTAGTAGGTGACATGGTAGTGGAGGAAAGCAGAGAAGTTGCAGCAGAGGAGTCAACCATTATTATGGGTCCAGTCGGGGGAGAGGAGGTGAGATGGACCGAGATGTCCACCGCAGGTGGGGATGTGGCAACCATGGTTTGAGAAACACGCAGAAGGGTGGCGGAGACAGGGAGAGCTGGAGGAGGTCTTGGCTAATCTGTCCTCCCTTCCTCACCCTCTCGAAGGGGATCTTCCTGAATTGGTGGCTGCTCCGCGACGCTTCCCGTCCGTTTGGGCCTCTTAGAGGGTGAACCTCCTAAATTCTTCCGTGAATAGACCTTGGAATCTGGCGACTACTCCGCCTCAGTCCCTTTCCTCTTCTTTGATCTTGTGAGCAAAGGAGATTTGGATGTTCCGCCTGTTGAAGTTTTAGCGACATCTTCTGGGGTACTAGGCTCACTCTTGAGCCCTTCATACATCAGGTTAACCCCTTGTTGCTTTAATCGGGCTACTTGCCCATCAACCCGTTCTTTGGTATGAGCCACGATTGGTTTAGTTACAATGTCGAGGTCATCGACCTGTTCATCCGACTCTATCATTGGCAGCGGAAAATTAGCGACTGTGGCGTACCTGGGGTCCATGATGGTGCTCTCATCCTTGACGTGATCTAGTATGGGAAACAACTGCACCCTTCTTACGAAGTACGCGGTCATCCGTAAGTAATGCCTTGCGTGCACCTCTTTTTTATCCTGGCAATCCGCCCAGAAATCAACATGATGTAGGTGGGCATACCCTGGTCCCAATGCCTTTCTTATATGCCCATATGGGTCCATCCGCAGGCGAGTAGAGTGTAGGCGGAAATGGTACTCTGTCAATTCCTTCTCAGAATTCCCAGCACACTAGGAAGTTTGCAATTTGTACATTCCTTGGCTGAAAGCTAAGGGATAAGGGATCCCTGCCAGGTGTTTACCGTCGAGGACTGGATGTATATGCTGCAGCTGCCAGAAAAGTTCTAACAATATGATTCGGTCATTGGGGTACCGGGGCAGCTTATTTGGCCTTTCCGTGAAACCTTGGGTGTGAATATATGTGAATTTGGGGTACTGTAAAAATAAGAAGGCGTATCGCTTCAAGATCTCCTGAGCACTGTGAGAGACCCTCCTCTCAAAATCCCCTCTTAGCAACCTGATGATGTGGCGGATGAAGGCATCATTCACCCTGCAATACTCCTTGAAGTTCCTGAACTATAGCTGGGGATATCTATCATAGACCTTCAATCTTCGACTCGACTCCTCATCGGGTGCCACAAACAGTCCACTGTATTGCCTCTACTCAGCCAGTGAGTAGACTAGATAGGAGGTCATGTAGAACTTAGAGCTCTTCTTCACATTCATAAACTGCTCATGGAAGCAGTCGCTTATGATGCCTCCTCAGTAGAATTAGGCTTTTGTGGTGACATCTTCGTCCCCACAGAGGATTTGTTCAATGAAATACACCATCCACTCTTGGAAAAATGCATTTGTAGGGAGGCCCATCACCCTGCTCAACATGGTTACTAGGTTGTGGTAGTCTTCGTAGAAATCGCTGCAAAAGAGTTCTTGAGGAACCTTCGCACCGGTACCTCTTTTCTGCTTGAGCCAGTACTGGTTTATTAAATTTTTGCAGCCCATAGGGTCCTCATCCCATGTTGCCTTACCTTCCTCCATGGTGGGCATCTCCATCTCCTCAAAGGTGGGAATGTGGAAAGTTTTAGTAATGGCCTCAACCGACATATCGGCAAGGATGTTCCCATCCCTATCAACAATGGTTCTTGTCTGTGGCTGGTAGGCCTGCCGGTAAGCCATGACCAATTCAGGGGCTACGAGAGATGGGGGGAAGCCTGTAGCTTTTGTAATCCCACTTTGTCTGATTGATCTTGCATTGTCAGTTTTTGGGTGGATTCTAACCGTTTGTTTGAACTCATCAATATCAACGTGGCCGATATTGGTGTGTGTGATCTCCTTCTAGTGGGTGATGATTTTTGAATGTAGAGGCCCACCCTGGAACTATTATTTCATTTGGTCTTTGTCCTCTCTTTCACGAGGAGTCTTGCTTGCTTTCTTTCCTTTGTCTTTTTCTGCAGCCGCCCCCGAGGGCCCTGCACCCGATTCCATATATACTGTAAACATAGATTTAATGAGTACAACCAATTATGAAAGCATTAACATTAGTCAAAATCTCGTGGACAAAATCTAATTAGACATCATATGATTAATGAAGTTAAATCTTAATTTCAAATGCTGTTAGTCACTTTCTGAAGGGATTTTGGACAATCTGGGCCCAAGGGGCCGGACTTCCCTGGCAGAAATGCTATTTTGAAAGGGCGAACAAGGTGGGGCAATTCAGGTGATTTCTCCCGCCTTCATATTTTGATAATTTGAAAGGCTCGTATTGAAGAGGGTCGAATTTTAGCATGTGGGTCGAGATTGGTTTTCAAATTTGAGGTTATTTTGACCACTTTAGGAGCATCCAGGGGTATAAGGCCAAAAAGTCGTTTGGATTTCGCTGTTTGAAACAACCAGGAAGAAACGGATTTTTGGGGTCGGAACTCCGGGGTCCGGGACCCGGAAGGTCAAAAGACAACCGATTATTTACTTTGGACTTCAAGGTGGCCAGACCTGAAAGGGCGGGAAGCCGGTGGTGATTTGCCGTACGAAAATGGCGAGTGCGACACGATAGTCCGAAGGGAGCATCATGGAGGACTAGACCTGACATAACATTTGGCCGCTAGGTTTTCCTTGATAAGTTTCTTGGGAATTAGGAAGGCGGAACCTAGAGGTCAGGAAGACGAGGCAACTTTTCCTTTGCATGTCGGCCGAAAGGGCACAAAATCCTGGTGGTTGGGGCCTAGCGAGGGTATGGACGCCAAGTTTGATATTCCTTAATTTTTGCGGCGAAAGGGTGGTTGGGACCCGAGAAGCGGGAAGACGCTGTCAGATGGCCGTTTCGGAGGGGCGAAGCCACCTCAGAAGTCCGTGGACCGGGACCTGGGGATATGTTTGGTTCGTGTGTTCGAGTTTAACTCTGGATGGCAAAAGGTGGGACGGGCCCTGGATCTCGGGTGGACAGGTCCTCCTCGCCGTTTGGAACAACAAGAACTTTGTGGAATCTTGGACACGAAAGTCTAAGGGTTTGGGCCTGGGAAGCCTAGGCGGAGGCCGAAATTTGAGTTTTCTCATTCACAAAGTTTAACGGCGATTGGACAACGGAGGTTCGGGATGGCGGGCCCGAGAGTGGACTCTGCCACTTGAAAATAAGTTCGTTTATTTGCTAAGTTTCAGCGGCGACAGATTGGTGCGGGCCGGAGGGCGTGAATGCCTTGCGTGACGAACAACAATGGCGAGGTTAAGTTCCGGTTTGATCTTAGGAGGCGATTTTGGAGGTTTTTCAAAATTTGAGAACATGGGTTTTGTTGTGTTTTATCAATTAAATGCATTTTTAGCCCATGTTTATTCGTTATTTTAAGTGCAAAATCATAAAAAACCTCTCCGGAGGGCGGACGACAAACCTACCTCAAAAGTTCAACGGAAGAAGATGTGAAATCCACTAAGGATGGCCGAATGATGATCACAGACGTGAGGGAGGCAGGTGACAGGTGCACTGATCTCCTCTGGCAAGCACTCTGAACTCCTCTGGAAAACTTGACAAATGAAAATGACAGGTCGGGCCCTATATTTATACCCAAAGATGCATTTAATTCTCTCATTTAATGCCCGTACGACCGGTTGGTGGGTTGGTGTTCAAATTCACAGATGGCGGCGGGAGGTCCGGGGCTCGGGGCCCGGAATGACATGGCTAGATGACCGCTTGAAATGTTATTTTGCAAACAGTAGGCGAAGGGGATGGCGGGGCCCATAGGGTAGAGTGTCGCCGCAATTTGGCTGTCGAGAACGACGAAGTTAGCACGAAGTTCCGGACACGGAAGTTCGAGGGTTCGGGCCCGAAGGTCGCAAAAGCAGCCAAAATTTTTAAAAGTTCAAATGGGGCGACAAAAAAGGAGCTGGGTCTCGGGGCCCGGGAAGGCGGAAGCCTTCCGCCGTTTTGGAAGGGCGAACATACGAAGGAAACCCGAGAAGGCGGGCCCGCCAGGCCCCAAGGTCGCTGGTAGAAGCAAACTGCCAAGGAGAGTCCGCAAGGCACCAGGACTTAGCCAAAATGGAGGGGATGAAACATGGTCAACTCAAGATGAAACTTTGGAAAAACGTTGACCACTTGGGACACCAGAACGGGGGCATGCAAAATGAGGCGACGATGACCCGACAAGGTGAAGGAAAAGAGGGTTCCCGTTTCGAACGGGGCGTGTGTGCTGAGGGCACAACACTTACCCCTTACAAGTGCATGGTGGATAGTTTTAAGTTGTACTTCAATGATATTTCTTTTGAGCGAATTTCAATTTTTTTTAAAACAAAGTAGCTGGTGCAATGGAAACCATTAAATCTCTCTTGGATATTCCTAATAATTCCTCGCAATATGAGTTCTTGGTGGAACAATTGTTGATCGCTGTGTTCGAGGTCCCTGCATCAGAACTTGTGTGTGAACTTGTTGGTCTTGAATCTCCTTGGTATAAAGACTTCTATAATTACCTGCATGACCAAATTATCTCTTCTGACTTGTCCACAAACCAACAAAAGACCTTTATTTAGCAAGCCTCAAAATATGTCATCATCGGTGATGCCCTTTACTGTTGTATCCTAGATAGCACCCTCCTAAGATGTCTCGACTCATGAAGCAAAAATGACCTTACAAGAGGTACACAATGGTATATGTGGAGCTCACTTTGTTGGTCCTACTCTAGCTAATAAGCTTATGTGAACGGGATACTATTGGCTTACAATGGAATGCAATGCTTACTACTTTGTGGAGAAATGTCGCCAATGTCAGATACATGGAGATCTTGTACATGCACCGACTTAGGATCTTCACCCACTTACATCACTTTGGCTGTTCTCTTAGCGGGGACTCAACCTCGTGGGAAAGATTCACCCTACTCTGCTAATGGTCATAAGTTTATCCTTGTTGCAACTGAATATTTCACTAAATGGATTGAAGCCATTATGATGATGTACATTACTAAGAAAATATCAAAGTTCATCCTTAATTATATCATATGTCGGTATGGTGTTCCCAAATCCATCATCACGAATAATGGTCATCCCTTTAAAAATCAAGATAGTGAATTATGTGAGAGGTTTCATATCCAACATCATTTCGCCACTCCATACTATCCCTAGGGCAATAGTTAAGTTGAGGCATCTAATAAGACTATCCTTTAAAGCTTAAAGTAGACTGTCGATGACGCTGGCCGTGACTGGCATGTGCAACTCAATCCTGTATTATGGGTCTATCACACTAGTGTTCGTACTTCCACAGGAGGCACACCATATTCCCTTGTCTTTGAATTTGAAGCTATTCTTCCCGTTGAGGTCGAGTTACCATCCTTTAGGGTATCTATGCATCAATTTATTGATGAAGACGAATACCGTATAGCCCCTTTGCATGAGCTTGAGTTATTGGATGAGAAGAGACATAATGCCTTAACCCATTTACAGGCATATCAGAACCATCTTCGGTGCAGTTACAATAAGAAGGTTCGAGTTAGATACTGTGAAATTGGTGACTTGGTTCTGAAAGAGAATCCTAAGAATCAAATGGATCGAGAAAAGATTAGAAAGTTTAAACCTAATTGGTTGGGTCCCTACATCATTACAAAAACATATGGGTTCACTGTGTATCAATTGTCTACTCCTGAAGGTGAACCACTACCCGAGCCTATCAACAACATGCACCTTCGCTGATATTACACAAAGCTTCCAAGGAATCTCATCAAAACTCAAAAAAGTCAAAAAGTCAAATAAAAATAAAAATAAATACAAAAAAAAATTTAAAAAATAAAAGAATAGTCACCTTGATGAAAACCTATCAAACAGCCATCATGGTGACACCAAAAAAATAAAAAAGAAAAGAAAATAAAATAAAATAAAAAATAAATAGTAAAAAGAAATAATTCGTCCAATAGTGAAAACCACTTTGGTGGCATTTTGGATAAGTACTATGGTGAAAACTTAGTGAAAAGGCGCCATGTGTAGCTAGTCTTTTCTCTATCATCTACTATCATTCTATCTGGTTTTTCACCTCCATTTTCCCATCCTTCGCTTATCATAATAAAGTTTTGTCATCCTTCTCATGGCCTGAGAACCATTGACATTTAGTGACCTTCGCCTTTCATGACCATCCTTGACATCCATAAACTCCTTCACCCTTAAGAAGTTGGTCTTATACCTGATTGGGGGAAATTCCTTCACCTATGTCTTTATGGGATCCTACACATGTTATCAGTTTTTTTTAAAACATCAAAATCCAAAAAAATCACAAAACATCAAAATCCAAAAGAAATTATAAAACATCAAAATCCAAAAAAAATTATAAAACATCAAAATCCAAAAAAACATAAAACTTTAAAATCCAAAAAAATAATCATAAAACATAAAAATCCCAATTTTTTTTGTAAAACACCAAAAACAGAGTTAGAGTTTGTGTTAGTCCAAGTCCAGTCGAACTACATTGTCTTTGCATATTGCTACGTAGGCAAGGCCATCTTTCGCTGAGCCCCTGAGGCATTAGGTAAGTCCTTTAGGGTTTTGTCGAGTGAAGTCAATCATGATTCACATCATAATAATGAGTCATTTTTGGTCAAAGTTAGTCGAACTATGATGTCTCTAGGTGTATAATGTAGGCAAGACCATCTTTCAATGAGCCCTTGAGGCACTACATTAGTCCCTGAGGGTTTTTTTGAGTCTATCTTGGTCTATCATCATTTGTCCCCTAATAAGTTGTCCCTTGCTAAGGTCAACGTTTCAAACACAAGCAAACAACTATCCAAACCAAGTCACAAATCAACAGATCAACTATCCAACCAATCTTCAATCCAAATTGGTCAATTGCCTAATCATCAATACTTGTCAAGTCAATGGTCTATATCATTTTGTCTTAATTCAGGATGCGTCCTTCCTGAAATGGGACATTGTCATTTATCAATCTTTATCATTTTCCTTATACAGGATATGTCTTTTTTGAAACTAGGCGTAGTCAATTATTCAATCTATCTTGTCAATTGGTCAATCCTATCAGTCAATCGATCTTGTCAATTGGTCAATCTTATCAGTTAGTCAATCGGGTCATTCAAATCAATTTGGTCAAACAATCAATCAATCGGTCAACCTTTTCAATTAATCAACCTTGTCACCTAATCGATATGGTCAATCAATTAGCCAAACTTGTCAATCAATCGGTCAATCAACCTCATCAATCTTATCAGCGAATAAACTTTGGAAAAGGATCAAAATGACTGTTGAATTTGTTGGTCTAGTTGGTCTTATCTTTTTTATTTGTCTTTGGTGATGTTACTAGCTACCTTAAGGATGTCCCAAGAAGGATTCAGAGGAGCAATGATGGATCATGATATCTTTTCTTTTTGATTGCCACTTGTGGTTTGTCTTGACAAAAAGAATGGGGCAATTTGATCTTTAGTATGAGTCATGACATTCCTTGTTTGTTGAGTGTTTTTTTTCGCAAAGGGATAAGATTACATACCTTGGTTTATGTCATACGATGGTGTTTCTTGTCCATTTGCTATATTTTTTATCACCCAATGATGATAAAAATGCAATTTGGCATCTATCAAGCAAGAATATGCATCCCTTTTCATTTGACTACGCACTAACATCCATCTTCTCCACACTAACATCCATCTTCTCTACACTCTCGCCTCTTCTATCCACAATCATCTTGACGATGTCCTATGACACACAAAAATATCTTGCATACATAATCATGTTAGAAGTATCATAGGCATCATAATGAGCATGTTAGGTCATCCATATTGCATATGAAAATACAAAAAAAAACATAGATAACTTAATCTCACATACATACATGCATGCATCCATATAAGTATTACATGTCATAATCACATAGCATCATCTTGCATCCATAAATCATCAACATACATCTCATACATATCACATTTGCATATCAGAAAAAAGGAAATCATACATAATCATCGTATTTCATATACATTGTCCATATCCATATCCATTATCCATATCATTACATTTGCATACATCATACATATCCATATTACATCATTTCATAAACATGAAGCATTCATAACATCATAAAGCATGCATCACATGTGCATCCACGTAAACATCATAATCATATAAAACCATCTTACATATAGAATGCATAAACATGAAAGTAAATCATGTACATCTGAAATCCATCATAGCAATATAGATTAAGTGCATCCGTACATCATAAGATAGATAATCATACATAGGCATAAACCATACATCATCCATAACGCATCATAACATATAGAATCATCTCATCAATCATATAAATGCATAACATCATCATAACATCATAATCCATCTCATAGAAACATGCATAATAAATAACACATCATTTAGTTGTCACCAAAATCATGCATCTCGCATATATATGTCAAAAAATCAATTGTCACAATTATAATATCAAGATGATCTAAGAACTGGAGCTTGTAGGCTCAATCAAAATATACATGTATCAGTGTTTGAATGCAATAAAATAAAAATAGCCTATGCTCCCCCTTTCTCTTGATGGGAATAGTCTTGTAGGAGGCTGCCTATCATGGGGATAGTGAGAATCCGAGGCTCTGTGTCGTGAACCTGACAATTGATGGTATGCAAAAATTCATGGCTAAGAAACTCCACCGCTCCTTTGGCTTCATCGGGGGTGTGTCCTGCTCTGTGACCTGTTCATGGCTATTGAAAAACTAGGTTCTTTTCGCTCAGGGGGGACCTCTCTCTCATAAAGAGCTCTATAGTACTGCTCCGCTTGGATAGCCCTCTTGAGCTCTAGAGAAAAATATGTTGTAGAGCCACTACACTTGGTAATGAAATCAATGGAGCCCTGCTCAGCTCGCTGTGCCCTGATGATGGCCCTATCTCTCTCCACCCTCAACTACTAAACGTCTGCCTGTGTAGCCTATAGTTGTGCCTATAGCTCCGTGACCTGTGCATCCACCGACTTATCCTCCCCCTCCACCTCCATCACCTCAACCATGGGGATCTCCTCCATCACTACTCCTTCCCTCTCCTCCTCCTCCTAATCATGCATCTCCTCATCCCCCCTGATCTCCGCTACCTTGACATCTATGCCGATATCGACCTTTGGTTGCTCCTCCATCCATCTCTCGTCTTGGTGAGGAGGTGCATCTGCCTATCCTGAAGCAACTCATACTATAACCTTTACCTAACCCTCCTAACGAGGGGCCTCCACTACCTACCTGCCTTTGTATCGCCTCAATGGATAAGGTGGATCGGGTGTTTGTTTGTCTCTGCCTCTGCTTCTCCCTCCCCTCTCTCCCCCATCCCCATCATCTCCCCATCGTCTCCTCCACCTCCTTCGCCTCCATCATCTCCTTGACCCTAGCCTCAACCTCGAAGTCTTTCCCTCGGCCCCCTCCTACGCCTCTCTACTGGTGTAGGTTGAACCAAATCTGTTAATGGCACTGGCCTATGCTGTTCCCACCATGCATCGTACTCTAGGGTGATGCCTGCATCTGCTACCTTTGGCCCCGCCCCCCACTACATTGGATATAGTCCATTTATATCGTGCTCTACTGTAGCGGTAGGAATCATCACTCCCCATGGCTGGATCTCCTTGCTAGATTGGGAAAACTCTGTGGTGCCCACCAATAGGCCCTGCTGCTTGTTGAACTGTCCGCGAACTCGCTTTGGTAGATACCCCTCAATAATATGTCGAGACTGAAATGTGCATCCAATCAAATACCGAGTTTGGTGGCAGTATGGTAGATGGTCATCATCATTTGCGAAGGGAGTACAATCCCTGTAGGGTCTCCAAATGAAAGAATCCAAAATATCTATAGCATAACTCCCATAACCAATATCCCCAATGTGTGTCTGTGTCACCGTGCCTCCATAAATGAACACATAGAGCAATCTTGCCTAAAGCTATCTCTGGATTGGCAGTCGAAACACCGTGATATGCTCCCATGCTCAAACCATCATGAGAGTTGTCCCAAAACTAATGCTCTGAGCCCCCCAGTATGCCACGTGATGAAGCTGAAAGTATAACATGGTCAAAATGCATGGTTCCCAAGCATATACAACACCTCGGATAAGCATCTTGACCAACATCTCTCCCCAACCGACTGGAAATCCATGTCCCTGTTGATCAGGGCATACGACTCCACCAATAACGCTACAAAGGACAACGATGAAGAGGTCATATCGCTCTGCGAGCACATCCCTACAGGTTTCATACTCTACTCCTAGCTGAACAATGTCCTTGTTGTCGAAAGCACTCACAATAACACCATATCCCCACTCAGGATCGTAAGAAACATTGGTATCCTCAGATCAAAAGTTTGAGGATCCACCACACATCCTCTAAGGTCATCATGGGCTCTCTTGTCTGCAAACAAAACAAGCTAGTCTTTGAGTGCCATCGCTTAGCTAGAGCAATTAGTAAGCCCCTGTTAGCCTGAACCACACGCATGAAGGTGACATAATATAATTTGAGGGAAAGTAGTCAATCCCTCTAGTCATCCTCTAGTCACTCTCACAGTTTGAAGGTCGACGAACGACTCTCCTAAGTATAAATGGGGTCTAGTTGCACCTTTGATCACAAGCAAACGTACTATTTCAACCATAAAGCCTATGCAAACCTATTTGACCTAAATCATATAATTTTTTTTATGCAAAATTGGTCAAAAATTTTAACAGTCAAATGCATCGCACTGTCTATCATATGTGTCTCAAAAGTCAAATGCATTACAAAATTCGCACATGCAGTTCACTTTTATAAATGTGTCGAATTCCCTATCACATGTGGCCTTTCAGGCAAATGTAACGTTCAAGATCACAATTGCATCTCAAAATCACACATGCGGCTCAAAACCTCACATGTGTCATCTAATCCTACAATTGCATTGCAAAATTCATTTACATTGTGAAGAATAAATTTTGGCTCTACCTTATGCACTTGCATCGCATTGAGCAGATGCAGTGAACCGCATCCACTTGTAGTGCAAGCGATAACAAATGTGGCAAATGGGGTTTGCTGCATCTGTTTGCTCCCTTTTGGAGCCTTAAAACTACCAAAAATTGAAAAATCTACAAGGCAAGGTTGGAGTACTTATTGTGTCCCCCGAGCCCTCTGGTCCTCTGTAGGTCCTAACCTGATATTTGTAGTGTGAAGTGTGTGGTACTGGAGACATCTTGGTAGCAGCTCCGCAATGGGTTTTCACTCTCAACTCACTATTAACTCAAAGTAAAAATGCACAAATGACTATTTTTAGCACCCTATTTTTAGGTTTTCATTGGCTATGTCAAATGCTGAACCTAAACCTAATGTGAACTTCTTGGAGGCCCAAAATTGAAACCTTTTTTTGTCAGTGCACAAAACCAGCTTGTTGGAATAATTTTTCACATTTTTCAAAAAAATTCAAAATTTGCAAAAAAAATTTCCGAGGGGGCATGGGTCTATTCCACCTTCGCCAAGGCATGCTGAGGCATGTTTTGAATTGAATTTTCTTAATTATTCTTTGACACAACGCTCAAAATCACATTATGTCAAAGAGGGGAAAATGTCTCTAGCCTACAACGCCATTTTTTTGAATCAATTTCTTTCTTCTGCATATAATTGAATAATTTTAATTATTTGATTGTCGTCTTCTGTCAAATTCCTCTATTAATTAAATAATTTTAATTATTTAATTAATTCATTTTCTCTTCTTTATTCTTCTTTGATTAATATTTATTTAATTACGTCATTAATATTCTATTTCTCTTTATAATTAAATAAATTCTCATTTATTTAATTATTTACCTTTCATTGTTTGTCTATAGTTAAATAATTATTTTAATTATTTAACCATTCATTTAAACTCTTCCTTCCACTATTAAATAATTAATCTAAATTAATTATTTAATATTTCTATTCCACTTCCTCCACATTTAATTAAATGGTTGAAAAATAATCTTTTTAATTAAGTGCCATTTTCCCTCTTTCTCCATAAATAAATAATCATTTGTGATTATTTATTTCTCCACATCCTCTCCCAAATTAAATAATATGATTATTTAATTTCCAAGATTCCCTTCTCAAATTAAAAATTATTATTTGAATGCCTCTCCGCTTTCTCTTTAAAATTTCAACCGTTGATCGCCTTAGGTCTTCTTTCAATCTTGATCGTCTATCCTTAGCTGTTCCTAATCCTACCACTACATGGTGCATGTAACCTCAACCGTTGATCTTGGCATCTTCTTGGCTTTTGATCTCGTTTGTTCGTTCGAGTAGCTTTTCTATAAAAGAAGGCTGCCTCCCTCATTCCAACCTTACGACATTCTCCAAAGTTCTTGCTATCACATCACTGTCACTTGCATGTACCTTTGGACAAAAAAAATTTGAGGGCAAGCTTGCACATTGAGGAAAATGGAGGAGATGCAAGGAAGGTTAATCAATTTCAACATGGCAAGTTTGGTATAGCTTTATGTTTTCATTTGAATTCCATGGTTTGTGCTTTCTTGTTTAGATTGGGATTTGGGCTTAGATTTTATGTAGTTTTGGTTACTATAATTGATCTTTTCCTTCCATTACGATTTTTAACCCTTCCTACAATTTTCAATGCCCACTACCTTGTTACCATTGACTATTTAGATTTTTGTGGTTTTACATTCCCTCATTATGTTGCTATTTAGGATGTTGTATCTTTAAAGCTTGATCCCCACTTCTCCTTGGATTGAGCATCTCTAAAGCATGATCTCTACTCCCTCCTTTATTGGGTATCTCTGAAGCTCGATGCTCTCTCATTCTTGCATTAAGTCTTGAAGAGGCCCAGTCTCTACTCCCCGTCATACTTCCCTATTTTGGACCTTTGAGTTCTCTACCATTATGTTTGTTGCAAAAGTTGATATCGAGTGTCTTGAAAACTTATTCTTTGATGCCTCATTGCCTTCCATATTTGGGCTCATATAGCTTTGGATTCCCTTGCACTATGTCATCTTGACATTCCATTCTCCAAGCTTTCAACTTTGGACTTTCAAAGAACATAATGACATGATACCAAATGGAAATTTTTTAGTGGTAGGTCGGTTCCAATTTCCTCGAACCTTATTACGATTGCATCTTTCTTGTATGCATTTCACTAGACTTTGCTTTTAAACATGCCTCATTTTTTACCCTTGCCATTTGCACAAAAATGTTTCTTTAATCATTATGGCTAACTAGGGATGCCATTCATGTAATCAAATTTGAATATAAATTCGTGGGAAACTTTCAAATGACTCTCTACATGTGTGGACTCACTCTAGCGCTTCATCATATATATAATGCGTACAATTTCACTAGTTTGCATCTAATGGGCATACTATCAATGAATCCTAATTTGTTGACTTGAGCAATTGTATTCACTTGTTTGATTTGAGGATGAAACCCTTTTGTCTTTTTACGAAATTTCAATTAGAGATTACATTTGTGTTGAAGATGCATATTTTCTATTGTACTTCAAAATTTTGCTTCATATGTGATTAATATGAATATGTCATAGTATATTGACAAATGTCTAGTATAATTGTTATGGCTACTCTAGGTCTAATTATTTTGCATAAATATTTAATTAAGGGCCATTACAAGGTGATCATAAGGCTATAACAATGTGTTAGGCTAGAGAATATGATACAAGAAAAGGTTGATAAATGACTGGGACTTGGACAAATAGAACAAATATTCAATGAAAACACTTACCATTCATCTCAATCAAACTATCTTTCCATCTTATCCACTCATTTGAATCCCACTTCTTAATCGTAGCCATTCACATAAGGATTTTTGTCTTTATCCCAATCTCAAATTTAGATCACATCCCCTATGACACTTGTGACATGGCTACATCTTTGAGCCTAACCTTAATCCTACTTCAATCTTACTCATCCCTCATGTAGACACTTGTCATCCACCTCCTTGTTTTAACATTTTTTGGCGAAATTTGTGGAGTTTTTGTGATGCAGATCTCATTTTTAGGTCCCAAACTATGAAAATGCCTCGTTGTTCCACAAAATGTTGCTTCTATTTCATGGAAAGGTGCCTATGCTTCAGAGAGTTGCACTTGTGTCACTTAGAACTGTGCTTTCATTTTGTACATTTTGGATTGAATATTTAGTATTTCTCCTAGGGTTTGGCTAACAATTGGCACCTTATTTTGCAGGGTTTCATGTCTCTAACACTCTCTTTTGGCAAGTCTTCTAACACTTTGGTTGCAAAAAAAGGGTTTTCTAGGTTTCTAAGGTATCTCTAATCTAGGGTTTTATATAAGTTTTCTAGTAAAACTTAACTCTGTATCAATCTTGTGGTCTGATTCGGTGGACATTTTTCAGTGGAAATTGAAGTGTCTTGTTTTTCTCCAGAATCAGCACCATCAGAAAGAGCTCAGTGTCTTGATTCCAACGCAACTCGAACGGAGCAAAAAGGAGTCCATTTGTGCAAGTTATGGCCAGTCAAACCTTCGGTCAAACTGGGATCAGGGGCATCCAGGAAGTAGAAAAAATGATGGTTTCGGAAATCGATGGAAGCAGCATCAAGTCGAAGAGCTCGTCGACATGTTTCCAACGGTGTTCGTTTCGTTGAAATCCGACATCGTAGGCGCAAGATATCGTCAGTCAAAGATCGTGCTATGAAGGGTTGACTTTGACCGTACAGATGCTGACGTCAGCATTCCGTACTGTACGGACGGTGAAGTGGCCGAACCAGATTCTGACACATGGCTTCCCTGTCAGAGTTGTACGGAACCAATCATATCGCGACACGTGGCATCCGTACGTACAGTCATCGGCACAGTTGGCATCCGAGTTGGCAGACACGTCATCAACACAGTCATCGTCCATGTCAGTGTATGCGTCATCATCCCCGTCAGCAGCACAGTTGGCCGTCTAGTCAGCATCCGTCAGCACACGTCGGCATCCACGTTATCGGAATTGGCGAATCACATTTTGACACCTGGCATGATGAGTTGGTAGTAAGTTGCTGTGGTGGCAGTCTCGTCAGCGGTGGATGTGGCGATGTTAGCGAATAATGTCACGACACGTGGCCCCTCTTCTCGTCGTTGGTGTGAAGTTGGAATGTTTGTTAACAAAATATATGACTGTTGGGGGATTCGAACCCCTTACCTTCCACTCTCAGCAGCGGCCGGCAACCAATTCTCCTACATACCCGCGCCTAACTACTAAGGGATGCCAGTTTGTTTTGTTATCAAAAAATTGGCATATTGCTATTTAAAAGCCAGCCGGCAGGTTTGGAACCTCGAACCGGCCGGCTAACAAAAAGAATAGCCACCGGTGAGCCATGAGACGGCTTTGTAATATAGTTAGCGTGGGTTTGTTTTGTTATGGTTTCAAAACCGAATGCCTTATAAAAATTAAAACAAACTCCTAAATTTGAAATTCAAACAAACAAATAATCTTTCTAAGGATTAACCCCAAAACAATAAAAGCCCGATGGGAATAAAATGAAGGGCTTAAATTTATTTTATAAAGTGGGGGTTATTTTTAAAGATTATTATGTAAAATTGGGAGATTTAGGGGGATTTGGAATATTTTCAAATCAATTGGTTAAAGGCCAATTTGAGAAAATTCTTTGTATAAAAAGGGGTGTAAGGTGAGAGAGGCATTAAGTTTTTTTCAGGTGATGAAGTCCTGATGCTAAGGTGACGAAAGAGAGGTCTTGTTGGAGAGTTTTCAAGTCATTCTTGCATGTCAGAGTGCTGTTATGTTGCCGAAGTGCTTGGAGAATGGTTATGGTGTTGTTGTAATTGATTTTTGGAGTTAATCGGATCGGTCTCTCTATTGGAGTGGACTCGGAGACGTAGTCACGTTTTGTGACGAACTCCGTTATCAATTGTTTGCACTTCTCTTCTTCTCTCTCTTTCTTTCTCTCATTTCCTTCCTTTCTGTTATAATCACCTTGTTATTACTTTCATTTTTGTTATTTCCATAAGTTAATTTTGATTTAATTAACTTGGAATAATCATTGTAAAAGCATTGTAAAAGTTAAGCATTTAAATACTGCAATCTAGTCTAGATCCTATACAGATCAAGTTGGTATCAGAGCCAGGTTGACTATTATTGCAGATATTTATTTTTGAATGCTAACGAGATCCAGGATTCAGAAGGGTGAAGGCAAGCTCGAAAACTTTGATCCTGAGATCGGGAAGCGTAGAACATTTCTAAAGATGTCTGTTTCTGGAATGGAGGTTCTTGAAGAAATCAGTGAGCAGGAATTTCGAAGAGAATTCCTCGAGATGAAGGCAAAGGTGGACATTCTTTTTCAGGAGAGACAAGAACGGAAGGAACGTGAAGAAGGTTCGTCGAAGCAAGATGCTCGTGAAGACAAGCAACATGGAGATGGTGGCAAGCAACCAAATCACCCCTTTTCTTCTTCTCCTCCCTCTTCTCCTTCTCCTTCTCCATCTTCTCCTCATTCTATTTCTTCTAATCCTTTCAAGAGTGGGTATAAGCCTAAAATTAAGTTGGATGTAAAATTTGACTTGCCTAAATATTGTGGTGAACTTAATGCTGAAAAATTGGATGATTGGATTCAACAAGTTGAAGTATACTGTAGAGTCCAAAACCTATTAGATGATGTTGATAGGATCCAATTAGCTACTCTTCATTTAGGAGGTACAACCTTAACCTGGTGGGAGAGTAAGTCTAAGGCAGAAGTTTCACAGCATGGTAGAGTCAGTTTAACTTGGGTAGAATTTATTAATGCTCTTAAGAAGCAGTTTTATCCCTTAGGACATATGCAGCAGTTAATGATGGACTGGAAAATGTTTAGGCAAGGGAAGGGTCAAACTGTCCAAGAGTACACCCATGAATTCAGGAAAAGGGCTATTGCTTTGAATGTTCCTTTTTACACCCAAGACACGTTGTTGAAGTACATAGGAGGTTTGCATTCCTATCTTAGGCATTCCATTTTGGTTTTGAACCCTTGTAATTTGGATGAAGTGTCTGTTCAAGCTACACACTTAGAGTCAAGGGGTAAATGATCTTTCAATGACAAGTTTGATAATGATGTAAAGAAATCTTCTAAGAATGCAGAGACAGGGAAAGGAAAGAAGGAAGCTACAGTTAAGAAGGATGAGAAACTTGCTTGCTCTCATTGTGACAAGGAAGGTCATGATGAAGATCATTGTTGGAAGTTACATCCTGAATTGAAGCCTAAGTGGGCTCAAAGACATAATCAGAAACAGAAAGGTAAGGAGAAAGCCACGAATGTTGTTATGGATCTTGGTTCAGATTCAGATGATGAGACTAAGATAACAGCTATGGGGTTAAAAGGTAAAGCTTCTATTTCTGGTGTTTCTGTTGCTAGTTGTGCTTCTTCATCTACAGTTAATGATTTCTCTGAAGATGTGAAAAGGAATGAGCTATTTCATTTAAGGGTTGTTGCTAAGAACAGTAAAATTGATGCACTCATAGATAGTGGTTCTCAAGTGAATTTAATTTCAAAGTGTTGTAAGAACTTGGGATTAAAAACTACACAACATAAGAAACCTTATCCACTAGGTTGGATTTGTGAAAATGATAAGTTGCAAGTAACAAGACAATGCACCTTAAGATTCGCAATCACTAGTAAATTTGTGGATGAAGTTCAGTTTGATGTGGTTCCACTGGATATCTGTGGGATAGTGCTTGGTAGCCCTTATCTTTATGACAGAAAAGCTATTTTCTACAGGGAAAAGAATCATTATCACTTGTTTAAAGATGGCATTCAGTATATTGTACATTCTCACAGGATTAAGTCTTATCGTTCTTTTGCAAATACAGGGCAGTTAAAGAAGGTAAATAATGCAAGTAAAGAGTTAACTCTTATGTCTATCAGTACAGGTGGTTCTACACTTGAACTTGGAGTAGCTAACCAGGGTCAGATGTTGCAGGATGCACTTGTAGTACAACATGAGAAAAAGATGATTGAAAGCATTGATGAATCCTTGGGTAAAAATGTTCCTGTTGTGAAGGATCGAATTGTTGTTGACTTATTCTCTTTCATTTCTGCATTATTGTTCAGCTTGATGCTAGTCAATTTTTGTTGGTTAGTGGCTACGGCATTGGATGTAGATGCTTATGGAAGTGATAGAATAATGTTTATGTTCAACAACATTGTTGCAGTCTTCATTGTGCTTGTGAGCCAGGTATTCAGATGTACAGAAGATACAGGACAAGTGGGGAGGCCAAGTCCTCACTTATTGTCAAAGTAAATGTCACTGTTGGAGGTCCAAAAGGTCTTCAGTGGGGAGGCCTGATCCGGTGGACATTTTTCAGTGGAAATTGAAGTGTCTTGTTTTTCTCCAGAATCAGCACCATCAGAAAGAGCTCAGTGTCCTGATTCTAACGCAACTCGAACGGAGCAAAAAGGAGTCTGTTTGCGCAAGTTATGGCCAGTCAAACCTTCGGTCAAACTGGGATCAGGGGCATCCAGGAAGCGGAAAAAATGATGGTTTCAGAAATCGATGGAAGCAGCATCAAGTCGAAGAGCTCGTCGACACGTTTCCAATGGTGTTCATTTCGTCGAAATCCGACATCGTAGGCGCAAGATATCGTCAGTCAAAGATCGTGCTATGAAGGGTTGACTTTGACCGTACAGATGCTGACGTCAGCATTCCGTACTGTACGGATGGTGAAGTGGCCGAACCAGATTCTGACACATGGCTTCCTTATCAGAGTTGTACGGAACCAATCATATCGCGACACGTGGCATCCGTATGTACAGTCATCGGCACAGTCGGCATTCGAGTTGGCAGACACGTCATCAACACAGTCATCATCCACGTCAGCGTATGCGTCATCATCCCTGTCAGTAGCACAGTTGGCCGTCTAGTCAGCATCCGTCAGCACACGTCGGCATCCACGTTATCAGAATTGGCGAATCACATTTTGACACCTGGCATGATGAGTTGGTAGTAAGTTGCTGTGGTGGCAGTCTCGTCAGCGGTGGATGTGGCGATGTTAGCGAATAATGTCACGACACGTGGCCCCTCTTCTCGTCGTTGGTGTGAAGTTGGAATGTTTGTTAACAAAATATATGACGGTTGGGGGATTCGAACCCCTTACCTTCCACTCTCCGCAGCGGCCGGCAACCAATTCTCCTACATTCCCGCGCCTAACTACTAAGGGATGCCAGTTTGTTTTGTTATCGAAAAATTGGCATATTGCTATTTAAAAGCCAGCCGGCGGGTTTGGAACCCCGAACCGGCCGGCTAACAAAAAGAATAGCCATCGGTGAGCCATGAGACGGCTTTGTAATATAGTTAGCGTGGGTTTGTTTTGTTATGGTTTCAAAACCGAATGCCTTATAAAAATTAAAACAAACTCTTAAATTTGAAATTCAAACAAACAAATAATCTTTCTAAGGATTAACCCCAAAACAATAAAAGCCCGATGGGAATAAAATGAAGGGCTTAAATTTATTTTATAAAGTGGGGGTTATTTTTAAAGATTATTATGTAAAATTGGGAGATTTAGGGGGATTTGGAATATTTTCAAATCAATTGGTTAAAGGCCAATTTGAGAAAATTCTTTGTATAAAAAGGGGTGTAAGGTGAGAGAGGCATTAAGTTTTTTTCAGGTGATGAAGTCCTGATGCTAAGGTGACGAAAGAGAGGTCTTGTTGGAGAGTTTTCAAGTCATTCTTGCATGTCAGAGCGCTGTTATGCTGCCGAAGTGCTTGGAGAATGGTTATGGTGCTGTTGTAATTGATTTTTGGATTTAATCGGATCAGTCTCTCTATTGGAGTGGACCCGGAGACGTAGTCAGGTTTTGTGACGAACTCCGTTATCAACTGTTTGCATTTCTCTTCTTCTCTCTCTTTCTTTGTCTCATTTCCTTCCTTTCTGTTATAATCACCTTGTTATTACTTTCATTTTTGTTATTTCCATAAGTTAATTTTGATTTAATTAACTTGGAATAATCATTGTAAAAGCATTGTAAAAGTTAAGCATTTAAATACTGCAATCTAGTCTAGATCCTATACAGATCATGGTATTTTGGGCTTATTGGCTAACATGTTTTGCAAAATATGTGTGTTTTCCCTTGTGTTATAATCTCATCTTGCATGTTTTCAAGTTGGTTGATAAAATATTGCACTTTTTAGATCGTGAGACAAGTTTTTGGCACCTTGTCTATGGAATTTTCTATTTCACAAAAAAGGTGCCTTTGTTACATAGAGCCACACTTCTGTCACATCCTGAGGCACCTCTGTAATATAAAGCTACACCTATGTTTCAGTAAGTTACGCCTTCATTTCAATTTACAATTGCTAATGTTTCTGAGCTTTCTTTTACATTTAACTTGCATTTTTGGTCAACTAACAAGTGGTGTAGGTTGTATATGCTTGTCAAAGATCTTACTCATCAAGATTACTAATGGTTTGATGTAGGTTTCATTGGTCCAAGACTTAATGCAAGTTACTATGTGGATGTATGCTGTATCCTTGTGCTTAGTGCAATCTTGGAGATCAAAAATCTCACATTTCTTCATCTTTTATGTTTTATGCTTTGAACCAAGGCTTAGTAGTTTTTGTGTATGCTCTCCCAATGGGCCTTGTGCAATCTTGGGCAATAAAAATAAAATACTATAGTATTTCCCATTAGGAGGCTTGCTTGGGGGTTTGATCACTTCAAGGATGACCTCAACCATGTTTTTTATCCAGCTATATAAAGGGGGGGACGAAAAGTTGTACCTCAAAGTGTGGCTAGCATCTTTCAAGTGAAGCCCCAAAACCCTCTATTTGTCGAGACTTGTCTGGTGAGGAGAGGACATACCCTCCTAATCTTAGGCACAATCAAGGGATCTCACTATTCACTGATCCACTAAACACCATGTTTTTAGAAGGCTTTAAGTGCATTCAACTATTGCTTAGTGTCGTTTAGGGTACAATATCATGCTTGAAGCTACTCACCATGCATCTCCCTAAGTAGAGATAGAAGCTCTTGGGGAAAGCTCTTATGACCCCAAGGAAAGGGAAAAGTTGAGCCCTTGTGTTATTGGATCCCTAGCTACTGACTCTTGAAAGGGAAGTGTTTCACACTAATTTTGAGGTATTAGCCTTTGGTTGGTGGGCCCACATTAAGTATATGTACCTACTTGACTAATTCTAGGATTGTGCTAATGTGTATAGTTTTGTCTTCATGTACAAAACTAGTAAAAGCCATGTATCCTTCACTTTGAAAGTCAAGTTAGCTAATGTGTCTTGTGTTTGTCAATCTTTTACAAAAAATCCATCAAAACACCTAAAATATTCATTCACCACTTCCGTTTCATCTTGAGGTGCCTATGCTTCATCTTGAGGTGACTATGCACAATTTGCTTCAAAGTTGGGCGTCTACTCCATCCTGAGGCACATCTATTTCATAGAGCAATGCCTCTGTCTCATCTTGAGGCACCTTTGTTCCATTAAGTTGGGTCTATGCAGTTTTGACTTCATTTGACCACTTAGGAGCCCTAAACTGGAAGTTTGATCTTTGCAGACCTGAATCAGACCTAGGAGACCATATGAGCCCATCATTTTACCTAAAAAATCAACCATTTTCATCATATCCAATCAAAAACCCCATCTCTCCTTCATCTCATCATCTTTATGACCTTAGACCAAACAATAAACATCCATTCTCTATCCTCATTGATCTATCTTATCTTTCTAATCCATCATCTTTCATCATTGATCTATTTCATCTTCCTATTCATTTTCTATCATTATCTGACCTATCTCGTCTTCTAATCCCCATCCATATCCAAAGCTAAATCAATTTGTTAAGAGTCAAATCTAAATCCCCATCCCTTATATCCACCAGCTTGTACATTGCTTGAGAACTTGCTATCTTAAGTAGTATATTAAGCCAACCTTATCATTTTGGTTACCCTACCCTGGGTACTTGGCTACCCCAAGTTAGCTTCCAAAATCCCCATCCAAGCATTGCTTAGGCACTTGTCAACCTAAGTAAGGAAATCATCACCATTCATCAATGATCTAGATTTACTTGCAACAACATTGGTCTTGTATCCATCTTCACCTTTTGGTTTTCCATAGTGTTTCCAAGTTGCATCCATCATCGCCTCTTGGTTATCCATAATGTTGCCAAAATGTATCCATCATCACTTCTTAGTTATCCATAGTGTTGCTAAGTTGTATCTATCTTCACATCTTGGTTTTCCACAATGTTGCCAAGTTGAATCCAACATCATTATCCCTTTGTATCCAACATCATCATCCTTTCAATCCAATCATTCAAATCTAACCAATCTCATATCTAAGGTTTACTCTTTCATCTCCTTATCCCATCATCATTAATCAATTTCATCCAAATTACATTCTTTGAGGAAGTGGTCTATCAAGTACCCTTGGAAAACACATTCTCATTTCCATCCCACATCATACATGAATTGATGAGCACACAATTATACTGGGAGGGGGGTGAATCATTATAATACAATCTTTTAATTTTTAAAACTAACAACCACAATAATATCAATTGTACAATATCATTCTCATAAGATCTAACAATTGTACAACACAAGGAGAACACACAATTTACGTGGAAACCCTTATGGAAGAAAATAATGACAAAATATTGGTTTTATATAAATATCTTTTACAATCTTTGTAGGCACTAACTTATAGGAGACACCAACCCCCTCTTAAATGATTTTTAGGCACCAACCTAGAGGAGTCACCAATACCCTCTTATTTGATTTGTAGGCACCAATCCCCTCTCAAATGATTTCTAGGTGTTGGTGTGAATAAATTTTTGGTACCTAGCCAATTCACTCACTAGAGAATTAGGGGACATATTCACATGTTAAGTTTACTTAGGATAAAAGATTCCTTCTGGAAGTCTTAGTTGTCATGTCTAGACTTTATCTTATCTTAGGTTGTTATGAGTTAGTTGTCACATGTTATAGGATTAAGACACTTGTCATGATCTTATCCAATCCTATGTCTCAACCTTGCCTTTATAAGCAAGGAATCTCATGTACATTTGCATATTCAACTAATATTCAATGTTGCATTGTTGAAGCAAGCTTTCTTGCCATTCTCTCTCTTGTGGAAGATATTTTGGTCTAGCAACTGTTCCTAACAGAGGCAAATACTTTCAAACGAAATATTTTTTTTTTATCATTAAATTGTTGCTAGGGACAACACCTTGTATTGATTTCAAACAAAGGATTTATATTGTCTTCATCATTTTCTGCAATTTTCACCATGACTAACTTCATCTCGACTAGACACAAATCTATCCCTGAACCAAAATGGCTTTTTAGCCTTGTTTGAATGTAGCACAAAATGGCCCTTGGCCAGAATATTGAACCCCTAGTGGACACTATTACCCCTATACAAAACAAAAACAAACCCTCCTGTTCGATGGACTAACACAATCCTTTACAACTATGATTATCAGACTAACACACATAGATTGACCTTTACTAAAAAATACCAACTTTTACCACATAGCCTAACCTTTCATTCATGCTACAACACCTTCTGTCATGACCCGTTCTGAGCACGCCTTGTTCAATTCTCCTCGTCATTAGACACCACCCTTTTCTTGAAAGCTAGGTAGTCAACCATGACCGGACAATCTGCCCCACAATTTTGATGAGCTGGGCCTTTTGCTCTTTGCTTAGGGTCTCTTCCATCGTTTGATAGCCATTCTTCACTAGTGTTGAGGTCTTAGTCAGCTTCATCCCCTACCACTATCTCTCTTGCTAGCCCTTTGTCCTCCATATATTTCATAGCCTAGCCACGAGGAGGTTTAGACATCATCTTTGCCGCTCTTAGTAGGAAAAAGATGCCTCTTTCTCTCTCGTCCCATAATTTTGCAAACCCTGCCTAGTCGATGGTTCTTATCAACAGAAACTTCATCACCTCCCCACCATTTCGACACATCATGTAGTAATTTTGTGGCATTGGGATCATTAGGAAGTCATCAATGTTATCCAGGGTTTCATCAATTTCACCTAGCCACGCATGGATGAAGACCATTTGGGTTAGTTTCTTGGCTCTCGCCTTGGATACGCCCATGTGAATTAGCATTGTGAAAAACATAGTAGGAATGTTCACATTCGACTTGAATCTTTGTTATGCCTTCAAAAATTCTGGTCCCAACACTTTTTTGGTTGCCCAGAGAATTAGCAGATGGGAGGAGACCAACAACCCTCTCAATATTTTGTCAGTTACCTTTCCCACAAAAGATTGTTGTTACTTCTTAGTATTTAGAAACAACAGAGTATCCATTATTCCTAGATTAAACGACCCCGTCAAGCTTGCTATTGCCAACACACTTCTTTACCCTAAAAATAACACTTTCACATTTTGCTTAAGCTATCGCCAACCTTGGCCTTTTAACAAAGATGACCTTACTTCATCATAATGATCAATTCTGAGTCCGTTCCCTTTGAAGCGTGTCTACCAGCCACCACCTTGCTAATGATACAAATCTGTTTGTTTGTGTGAGGTCGTGCTTAATCCGTTATTTCCTTTGTCTTGGGACTTGTTCATATGTCTTGTTGCTCGCATTCTATTATAGCTTTTTTCTTGTCATTCTGATCTACTTTGATTTTTTCTTCATTTTATTACATGATTCCTTGGCTGCCAATTAGTTCAGTATCTTTGGTGTTCTTCCGATTTTTGGCTTGACTTTCCTCCCATTCCAACTACTTCCTATCACCCCATCTTTTTGCTTACGTGTTATCTCCTGACGCCTTTGTCGCCAGCTCATCCCCCTTGATATTTCCTTCTTGGTATATGTGACTTATTTGAAATTCCTTGAATTTATTTACCAGTTGTTTGATGCATTGCAACAAATGATTTAACTTCCAGTTCAGAGCACTGCCTCTTCGAATAACATTGATAGTGATAAGTGGATCCCCCTCCAAATGAATACTCTTCACCGTAATCTCCAAACCTAATTGCAAACCAATGGGTGCAACTCTAAACTCTACTTCTTTATTCTTTCACAGTCCCAAGGTGATGGATTTTTCTGCTAGAATTTTCCCTTGCGCATCCCTGGAAATACATCCTACTCCTCCCGAGCCTGGATTAACATGGGAAACTCCATCAAAATTGATTTTAGTCCATCCTTCTTCCGAGTCTTTCCATACTACTTCTGACCTCTTAATCTTTGGTGACTGCGACTCACTACTACCACTGAGTAGTGGTGGCTTTAGGCCATTGATTGATTTCATTAGGTTGTCATCCCAATTGGTGAAGATTTTTTGCTTGCCTGCTTTGCAACAAGCATCTTTATTGACTAGTTCTACTATGGCCCTTTCAATTTTTTCGTTGAGTCCATCTTTGCTCATCTCCTTCCCTTGGAAGATCCTTCTATTTCTCTTGTTCCAGATTTCCCATATTACTGTAGATGTGGTTATTTGCCATGTTCCACCAAAAACTGATTTCTTACCTCCTTAAGGCCACATTTTGGACCAAGTTTCAATGTCTGCCGACATAGGGAATTGTAGGTTTAGTTTGCTCCTAACTTTTTTCCAACATTCATTTGCATATGGGTAGGCTAAAATTAAATTGTTTGCAGATTCTTCACTCTTTTTGGAGATTATACATCTTCTCGGGCCTTGAACACCAAAGGTTACTAGTCTATCCTCAGTAAGTATTTTTTTTGAATTGCCATCGATGCAAAAGCTCCTACTTGGGGAAGGCATTTTTTTACCTACATCAATTTGCATGGTGAGTCTTGTCTTGCCATAGCTAGTTCTTTAATTTTGCAACCAAACTTCACTTTATAAGTGCATGTGGATGACCCACACCATCTGATTACATCCTTATCATTGGAGGGAATAAATTGTCTGCTTTTGAGTATCTCTGACAATGCATCTTTTTGTGCTTGTAGAGCATTGAGGGTTTGCAAATCATTCCAACTCCAACTGGGGATTCCCTAATTGAACACTATCTTACCATAGTTAGAGACCTTATGCCCCCATGCTCATAGTGTTTCTTCTTTAAGATTTCCAATCCCGGGGTGTTGTTAATGGGAGGTTTCCCACACCATGAGTCGCTCCAAAAGGAAGCACTTTTACCATCTCTGATCTCCCAAGTGACATGCTTGGATATTATATCCCTATAGTCCAAAATGAAGTTCCAAATTGCAGAGCCTCTTAGAGGATCAATTGTGGTGAGGATTCTAGTTGGCTCATCCAAATCTAGACATTTTCTTCTCAAAATTCTGACCAACTTTTGCTCATTCTTTGTATGTAGGTCCCAAACCAGCTTAGTTCAGATGGCTTGATTCAATAGTGCTAATTGTTTTAGACCAACACCACCAACTTTCTTTGGGGTGCACACCTTATCATAGGCCAACAATGGAAATTTGTTTTTTTCCCTTGTTACACTCCAAAAGAATTTCCTAAAAATTTGGGGCAAAGACTTTTCCACTACTTATGGTAATTTTAAACATGACATTGAATACGCTGGGATGGCCGACAATACTGATTTCACCATTAGTAATCTTCCTGCTGAGGACAACCAATTACCTTTCGAGGTTCCCAATTTGCTTTTGCAACTATTTATTAGGCTTTCCCAATAGCAATTTTTGTTAATTCCTACAAACAAAGGCATCCCCAGAAAACACCTAGGAAGAGTTGCCACTTTTAGATTCAAGATTTTGGCCAAATCCTTTTGTAGACTTGGTTGTGTGTTAAGGAAGAAAACCTTTGACTTTCCCCAGTTAATGCTCTATCCCGATTCTTTGCAGTAGTCATCTAGAAAATTCTTGATCACTCTTGCTTCCCTCCTACTTGCCTCCCCAAATATAATTTTTTCGTCTGCAAATTGTTGATGAGTAGTGGGCTCCAAACCATTTGATACATGTACACTCGCCCACTGCCCTTCCCTTCTTAGGTTTTGTATTTGTATAGGAGTGATTTTGCACCCTATGTGTAATTTTAAACATGACATTGAATACACTGGGATGGCTGACAATACTGATTTCACCATTAGTA
>VDFB02000015.1:200723885-200805868 GCA_007258455.2 Sequoia sempervirens | reverse complement strand
GGGGGGGTGGAAGGGGGGTGTGTGTTGCGTAAACTAATACTTACCCAAACTTGAATTTAGATACCTTTTACATTCTAACTTTAGCATTGAATTTAGTTTTTTGAATTGGTATCTTCAATTTTGACACACAATTAATGAAAGTAAATGAATGTATTGAGGATTATAGATGATTAATGTTTCTTTAGGACATTTTGTTTTGAAGAATAAGCCCCAAGCTCCAAGGGAAAATGGTGTAGTAGGTGATGGTTGTTTTGTAGGATGTAGGGCAGTTTGGTTTGCTACACAATTGTTCCACGTTGGACAAAATATTAGCATAACAAATGTTTCAAAGAGGTTGAATTGTTTCTTCTTTGTCTATTTGCATGGGAGCTATTTAGAATAGTTTTGAAGAAATAATTTGGCTTAGCATTAAAACATCCCCTAGATGTGAAATAAAGGCATCTAAAATTCATTGGATTCAACTATTGTCAATAATGGCCTAAGGGATTTGCTTGTGGTAGGTATAATCACTACATCTATATGTGAGGTGGATGACACCCACAAAAGTTGTAGAAACATCAATTTACAACCTTATTTTTGAGAAGTAAAAAATATGAAGAAAAGTAGATATTTGAGCTTTGACTCTTCTTTCTAGCTTTTCATTTGATCATAAGCTAATTTATTTTTGCTTTCAATGTTGTTTAGAGTTTTCATGGTCACTAAATTGCTATAAAGTTTAAAGCTTTCTTAATTTAAATACAAGATTTACTTGTTCTTTGTATTGCCTATCGCCAATTATTACTTTATGAAAATTTTGAGATTTTTTAAGTAGTTTTGGAGCACTTTTTGATATATAGGCAATAACCACCAATCACCTTCTCCTTTTTTGTGTTGTAATATTTATAGTAGGCCAAAGTAACAACCCATTAAAAGACAAAGTAATCCATGAAAAGCAAAACAAATCATTGTGGAGATAGAAATGAGAAATTTTATTCTCTTGCGAAGAGACTATGGTTTACAAATCATATGTTGCTAATCCATGGAAAATACAAACATATGGAGACTTTGTGTAGGATCCATTCTTATTTTCACACCAAATGTTTAAATATGATGAACTTCATTTACTTCATTAACTCTTTGATCTTGCCAATCCACAAGATCAATTCCTTATCCATATATTGATTTGTCATGCCCCTGTTATGTGTAGCCTTCTTTGTGAGACCTATTTGCTTGTCTTCCATTCTACCTTCACCCTTTGGCCTCATGATCTACAAGTTCAACCTTTGGCTTTATAAGGAAACAATTGAAAGCTTAATTATCTTCAAGAGTGGAAACTTGTTACTATGCAAAATGACTTCAATGTTGTGAATTGTTTATCTATATTATTCCGTGGTTTAATAATATCTTTTTTTATTGTTAATAGTTTACTATTTGTTTTTGCCAAATTAGGAGAATCAAGTGTATTTAGGAGGATCTTCACGTGCACTAAGGTTAAAACCTTGTGCATGAGTTATCATTTGCTTGAAACCTAAGTGTTGTGGGTGAACCTTTAAAGTTAAATGCACCATAAAATGCCATTGTGTATGATTGGAAACTTCACAATATTACTTTTGCGATATCACACGCAAGTGCTAAAATGAAAATTGAACTTGAAACAAGAAGCCAAATAAACAAATTGTGAGCACACAACTTGCACGTAGCAAATAATTGTACAACTAGAGATACTCTAGCATAAGACATCATAAGTGAAATGATATTGAGGTTGGGGCTCAAAAAATTGTGTTGAAGGTTAATTTGACGTCATAGGAATGTGTGCTTAAAAAATCAATGAGTCCTCTTTAGGCTCTTTGCTCTTTTAACAAATAGGATATTCTTTGTGTGGGTGTTATTTTTAATGCATTTGTCCAGAATATGTTGAATTTGTAATGTTTGCAATACTTTATAGGATATTCTTTGTACTAATTCATGTGGGTGTTATTTTTAGGCTTTCTAGGATTGCAAACTTTTCCACATCATTTGCTTTACCTTATTGTTCTTTTACAAGTATTCTTTCTAACTTTGGAGTATCCAACACTTAGTTAGTCCTAGTGCTTTTGATAGCTACAAAATTGTTTCTTGCTACTAAGGGCAATGGATTATTTTGGAGCTTTCGATCAATTGCTATGGTTTATCGATGACATGTTGTCTTGTTGAATTCCCTTTATAAGTACCAACTAATTTTTGTATCCATTGCAAACCTCAAAACCTTATTTAAATTTTCAGCTTGAAATGCAACCAATTCTTTAGGACAAGGAAACAACTCTAAATGGATTTAACAAATACCTTTTTTGCATATCAAATATCAAACTTGGTTTCAAGATTGTTGAGGATATTAATATATTGTTGAATTGATTGAACTTGAGTTTGTGTGAGTTGTAATGTGTTAACATGTTTTGTAGGTAGTTAGGGTGTAAAGTTATTCTTTGAGCATCACTTGAAGTTCTTCTCAATACTTAATCTCTTGGCTTGTCTTAAGTTTCATTTGATGATTTTGCCATTGATCTAGGGCTAAGTTTGACATGTGGACCTTTGCCATTTAGATCTTTTGAAGTTTGGTGAAAGTGGGTTGTGCAAGCAAGAGTTTAGCTTTTTGTGAAAGCTTTTGTCATATTTTGGAATGAAAAACTTTATTTTGAGTTGGAAACCATGGTTTTTAGGCACACACACGCTGATTGGAGTGTGTTGGTCAATCATTTGAAATGTTGTATCTAGATCTTGTATGACATGTTCATTGACACTTCAAAAGTACATCTTTTTTAAGAGCCATTGTGAAAGGATGAGCAAATAAAAATGTTTATTGAGAGTTTTGAAGTATAGTTCCTTTTGTAGGGCATATATTTGATCTAGAATTTTGATTTTAATTGATTTTAGAATGTAGAAAAGTTGCACTTATTTCCAAATATGATGATTCTACTTGTTCAAGAAGCAATTTTATCCCATTTCCCATTAGGAGGTTCTAATGTAGTTGCATAACTTTAGACAAAGGTAAGGACAAAGTGTATTGAAGTGCTATTTAATGGAGAAGGATGCCATCAATAAGTATTTGCTGATGAGGTACATTAGAGGGTTGCTTAGGGATCCTAAGAGGCCCGCCCTAGCGACAAAATTTCAAGATAATGATGAAATTTGTTCTTGAAAAAACTATCTTGAGCTTGTCAAGAAAAAACTTCATTCAAGGAAAACATGCAAAGAAAAATAGGGATTATTAAAGCAAGGGAAAATACCATAAAAAGTATTATAGAAATAAAACCAATGCGTCAATCCAAAAGAAGGATAAGATCAAAGATACAAGCAAGTTACATCGTTTGTATTGTGATAATGCCAATCATTTAGAAGAGAGGTGTTGGAAGTTTCACCCTTTTATCTCTCACCTCTTCATGGAGAAAGACACCAATTCAACCATTGTAAATTAAGGAAAATAAATTTAATATGATTATGATTTTGATGATCAAATATTGTGTTGTGCAAAAGGATGACTAGGGCAAGGTGTGGACATTATTTTCAAGAAACAATGTAAATTGGCTTATAGTAACATAGTTAATGTTTGAAATTTATACATTAGAGATGAAAGTTATTTCTGTTGGCATAATCTATACAAGTTAAGTGTTTGATGCATATTCCTATACATCGAATATTACAGTGAAAAAGGCCAAAATAGCAATGGTTAGTGCTAAACAAGCCAAAAGGCTTATCAATTTAAATTTGGTAAGGTTAACTTTTATGATGATCAGAGGAAAAGAGGAGCAAGTGGTGGTAAATGTGCAACAATTGCATGGCTTGCATCAATGTCTTGACCAACATGAAATTAGTGAATTGGTGAAGCAATATTATCAATATTATGAGTTATTTATGGAGATTAAGGGGTTGCCTCCAAAATGAAAAATTAAGCAATGAGGTACAATTTTTGCCAATTCGTCCTTTCTGAAACATATGGTTGTATTGTCATAGTATAAATTAAGCAAATGAGTTAGACCAAAGTCATCCCTATGTAGTTGTCTTGTGATTTTTTAAGAGGATGGAGCTTGGCGCATACAATAACAAATAGATATATGTTGCCCTTAATATATGATTTGCTAGGACAACTTAATTGGGAAAAGTTTAACTTGGAATATGTGATACATCAAGTGGTGTTAAAAGAAGAGGACATATGGAAGATGACATTCAAGACCAAGCAACAAATTTCCATTCCAGTTTGATGGATGTGCATATGTGTAAATCGTGTAACGGCTTTAGAGAAGTAGTTTGATTGATCTCATCAAGTGAGGATATTCTTGTCCTATTGAGAGGACACTCTTGAGAAGATTATCATTTTTGACAAGTGGGACAAATATTGTAAGATTGTTCTTAGCATGATGTTTCTGATATGCATATCAAATATTCAATTGTTACCTAATTCTTGTTCAGTTATTCTTGAAGATGAGGCAAATGAGGTTTAGCCTCAGTTTCTACAATGTGTTTGTATTCAAGGGATTTGCAAGAGTTTTTACAAATGCCATAGTGCTTCACCTCTATGAGTATCACTTTGATGCAATGAGTGTTAAGTGGACCATTTGTTATCATGAGAGATGGGTTCTTGTGAACCACTACTCATAAAACATGGGTAAATGAGTTTGACTCGTAAAACTACACGGTTGAATCTTGATAGCAATATCACAATTTGACACGCTGTGGAAAATACCTCCTACTTATAAATTGATGAGCTAAAGGGGCTCTATAATGAATGGTTCATAAGGCACAACACTTGCTGAAGGTTTTGTAAATGGGGTTGCAAGCTAAGTGGGCTTAACCTCGGGGGAAACTCTATGGTTAAGCGCGCTTGGGTTGGAGTAGTATTGGGATGAGTGACCTCCCAGGAAGGTCCAATGCTTCACCTTTGTGGGCATCACCTAGATGCAATGAGTGCTAAGTGGACCATTCATTATTAGGAGAGATGGGTTTTTGTGAACCACTACTCATGAAACATGGGTTTGAATCCTGATAGCAATATTACAAATGCCACATACTTCATCCATAGTTAATTGTGATGTCAACTTCTTCAATAAGATTCAAGGCTTTTATACAATTATCATAATCTTGTCAAAAAAACAAAAAATTAGTTGCTTTGAGTTCTAGTGTAGTTTGCGTTAAATGTTGCAAACTTAATATACCACATCAAAATGTTTTCTAATACTTCAGTGTTAGTAAAAGATTTCATCTTATACTTCCTTTACTTTGTAATAGTCTTGATATTTTTAAGAACTTATCGTTTAGCTCTTGCCATGAAGAAATAGTGTTGTCCAAGTCCAATGAACCAACGTAATGTTGCACCTTTAAATGTTATAGGAAATAACTTCAACTTTTGAGCATTAAATTGATAATCATAACTATTATGGAAACCATTAAATTCAAACAAAAACATATGAAGATATTCTATTGAAATCCCATGAAAAAGTGGAATAGTTAGAGGTGAATAATTTCCCTGGGTAATTTTTCTTTAGGAGAATCAATGCAAAATTCTTCCATACACTTGGAAGGCAACTCCAAAATCAAGATCTATGGGAATTAATGGTTTCTAAAATGGTTCAAATACTTTGTCAACTCCTTTTTTGCAAATGGTGTTGTCACTTGTGTTGGGGAGTTTGGGGTGTCATTTTTATTCTCCAATTTTTGATGGAACCTCAATTTGTTCTTCGCACATACTTCGACAAGTTTGCTTCAGTTGATGGATTTTAATGTAGTGTGGATATTGATCACAACATTAATTTTATAGTTGGATTTCTTCATTAACGTTTATGTGCAATATGACTCAATAGGTTGTTTCAAAATAAATCTACCCATTTTGTGTCTAGGGTGAATCATGAATGTAAATGACCTAACTAAACAACACAAATCAAGGTTGCTTCTAAGCAAGTGTAGTGTTTTCCTAGGGCTTCAATTTGATGTGATGGTTATAACATAGTTCAATTATTTTGATGGCTTTTTGATATAAACTCTTATTCCTCACTCACATTCCTCTAATTCATCTTCACATTTCACACTTCTCACTTCTACTTGCAATTATCTTTTATATCTTTATAACCTAGTGAAATGTTGCATCTCTTCATATATATATATATATATCTTATTTCTTTAATGGTCATAAATCTTCAATATGTCTCTTGACTATTTTTAACCAATTCTTCAATTAATATTCATTCACTTCATTCTTCTATATTCCTCTTATTTACTTTATGCTATATATTATAATTCCATACACTTCTTTGAATAATAAAGCCTTCTCTCTTTTATTCTTCACTTGCTCTTGAATGAAAAACTTTCACACACTTCATCTCATGGAATGACTTCTCTAATATCTTCTCGACTCTATGATGGGAGACATCTCTTAACAAAAACTTTATTAACCATTTAAAATCGTTAGAATCAAATCACACCTCTTAACTAAATGATGTATTCTTAATGAGTGTGTTCCACATCGCCTTCGGGGCATTCTCTATTATGGTCTTTTGATCTTTTGCCTTTGACATCATTGACAATAGTCTCATTCATTCGCTTTGACATTTGAATATATTCAAACACTCTCGCATACCTTTGACATCAATGACAATCAATTTCAACAAACTTGTGAATGTGTCAAGCAAATATATGTTAGAGCTATAGACAATCTGAACTAATTATCTAAATGAATGCAAACTCTAGTTAAAGACAAAATGCTTATATTTCTTAATGATAGAATAATAAATAGTTGAAATAAAGATTAAAATGTAATCTTTATATGAGTAAATGGAGAATTGATCTTTTTGTGGGTTGCAAGTAGGTATTAATTATGTTGTAAGGGAATTTTCGTAAGTTTTAATAGGTTCATGCAAAAACAACTTTGTTGCAAGTGCATGATTATACAATTGCCATATGGGAAGTGAATGCAAATATAGGTTTCATTGTGAATGAAAACTATTTTGAAGATAGTTGTGCTATAAGCAATTTAATCTAATTGCATGGTGTGTTTACGAGTTAAATTGATTGTATTTTGCTTGGACAAGCCCTTCCTTGCCCTAACTATTGTAGCTTTAGAAGATATTACTTCAAATCAATAATAGTTACAACTTACTTGAAAACATTTTATATATTTGATTTTTACTATAACCATATTTGTATCAAACGATCAAAGTCTTAAGACTAAGTTCCTTTATATTTGTTGAATCAAATGATTGGTTGTGCCAACCTATTTTTATGCAATTGAATGCCATCATAACTATTTTACCATGTAGAGAACTAGGTTGTTCAAAAGTTAAGTTGAACCATTGTTGTTGCAAGTAGGCTTGCAACAACTCAAGATATACATTCTTTGTTATAAATGGACGTTCTCACCAATCACGATGCTTGTTCTAATAGATGAGCAATTTTGTGTTTTCATTTGCATGGGAAAGATTCACATAGGTAAATTTATAATTCTTAGTAAAATGTTTACATTTCCTACTATTTAGTTATTTAATCAAAATTAAACAATTATGATACATATTTAGATAATTCTAATGGCATAACCATGAATAATAGGACATAAGGAAGTAGAATGGTTAAACATTGGGAAATGGGGGACAACTTTAAGATTAATCAATGGGCATTGTGTGACTTCCATGCTTCACACAATATGTGTGATAATATGATTAAAAGAAGGGGTTGGGGCAGGAGGATGAATGAAATTGTGTGGTGGATTAATAGTAGAAATAGTAGCAGTCAATTTATAATGAGGCACACTATATATATGCGAAAGTGTTGTTTGAGAGAGGGAAGTGGAGAGAGATGGATATGGAAGAAAATAGTAGGGATTTCAGGTTGAGAGAAATCGGTTTGAATATAGGGATGGGTAAATAGAGGGTGGGAAAGGAACACAATCTGAATGGTTGGAATCTATAGGTGACATGTAGTAGTTAATAAAATGGGTTGGTTATTGAGTGAG
The DNA here is from genome assembly GCA_007258455.2 of Sequoia sempervirens. NCBI lineage: Eukaryota > Viridiplantae > Streptophyta > Pinopsida > Cupressales > Cupressaceae > Sequoia > Sequoia sempervirens. The sequence continues at coordinate 200,797,917 of VDFB02000015.1, read as the reverse complement.
GGTTAGGAAATTGAGTTGATTAAATAATAGAATTAAGAGTGGAGGGAAGAAAACATGTTGGAGATTGCATTAGGCACTGGTAGGATTAATTCAGGTTAGGTATATGCATTTGGGAGAGGGATAAGCAGTGCATAAGAATATATATATATGTGCCAACAAAAGAGACAAGGGTAGTGGAAGTACTCATAGGTTGTGAAGGAAGAGAGGGAGGAGAGCTTAGAGCATTGTTTTGGACAATATGATTAGTGCATTAGAGGATATTTAAGCCATGAAAATGAGAGATTGATGTAGGAGCAACCCAAACCTACAAATAATCTTGCATGAACCAAAAAGTTGCCTTGTATGTTTTGTTGTGTTTGTAGTTCCTAGTTCATTAGTAGTCATTTTGGTTTGGCATAATTGGGTTATTAGAGATACACTCATTAGTTTGAACACTTAGATTAGTAGAGAAAAAAATTGGTTGTGTGGTAATGCATATGCATCATAGCATCGTGAGGATTTGTTTAGAGCATTTAGAGCATGTCCATGTGCTTATTTTTTAGAATTTTAGGCTGTATTTAATGTAGTTGCCGACCAAATTGGTTTGAAGATGTTTGAGACATTTGTTATGATTTTAGACTATTTTGTTGAAGGATAATGATAGAAGAGGCTTCATTGGTTGTAAGGTCATTCATGTTCTGTACCACATTGAGTTTTATAGATTTATTTCTTGTTGCCCAATAAAAGGTGGTCATGTACATGTTGCAAAGCATTGCATTTGATTCCAAGGTGAACATCTCAAAAAACCCATTTAATATATATTGGATGGCCATTATCCTAAGTGAATGTGAGATTGTACTAGATTTTGGTCGGTGCAAATCTACTATATCAAACCTTCATGATAAAAGGTGGAAGAATCCATTTTTGAAGGACAACAAATGGGAGTGAGAGTTAAGGACGAAATTATCTTCCATAGAGCAAAGTTGAGTTGTGATAACAAAATCAACTCAAGGAAGCTAATGGGTTAGGGCAAGCATATGCCCAATTTTTCATTTGTAATCTAATATTAGGTTTGATTTGAGTGTAAGCCCTAGTAGCATAAATTATGGATGTAATTAGGATTTGTTGGTGTGAATAAAGTCTTGTACCTGGTTAATTCTTTACTAGGGACTTAGGGAACTTATTCACATGTTAAGTTTACTTAGGATACAAGCTTTCTTCTATAAGTCTTAGTTGTCTTATCTAGATTTTACATTATCCTAGGTGGTTATGAGGTAGTTGTCTCATGTGATAGGCTTAAGACACTTGTCACGATCTTGTCTAATCCTATCTCTCACCTTGCCTTTATAAGCAAGGCATCTCTTGCATATTTTGCATCTTGTATAATATTTTGAGCATATTGATCAACATCTTGATCATATTGTAATTCTTGTTTGGTAGAATAACATCTTTCAACATGATTATGGTGTAATAAAATATTGATTCCAATTCATTGCAATATTGTTGTGTTGATATTTGTTTTCATTGTGCATTGATTGTGTGTAATTGTGTTAAGGTTGGATGGGTGGATAGTCCTTAATTGGACCCTTTTGAAAGGAAGCAACGTACATGAAGATGCTTCCTATACCAATATAATGAGGATAAAATTGTGCAATTTTTTAAATCTTTACAACTACATAAAGTAGAAATGCACATGAACATAAAATAAATAGTATAACATAAAACAAGTGGACACAAAGAACTTTTGGTAGAGAAACCCAACTCTCCAAAGCAACGAGATGTAATTCAATAAATTAAATGGTTTAAAATACACATATAGAGCAAGCTTTTACTTGAGTATTACCAACATACAAATCTAGAGTAAATGTGATAGCATAATGGTATGTACAAATAAACTTTATAAACTACAACTCCAAGCTCCAAAGAAATAGTCAAGAGTTCAAATTGGAAACCACATGTTTAGAAAAAGTATCAATAAAATCACAAGTATGATGCCCAACTTTGGGTCTAAATTACAACACTTCTTCTTGGTCCTCTTGAATTTTTCTAGCATATTCTTGATAGATCTTACAATTGCCATACTTTTTAATATTTTATCATGAAAACTTCGACTTCCCAATTTGTTCTCATTCAACCTACTCAAAGATGCTCCATGACAAGTAAGCAAACTTGTTGTAATGTTGGTCAAGATTGTAATGTAACCTCCCTCTTACATGTGATGCATTTGAGAATCTGTTAGATCTAACTCCTTTCATGATGAACTTACATAGTTATAAGATGTTGATACATGGCCAAACCATGCCACTTCAATGAGGGACATCATCTTCATCATGGGAGGGTAAAACTCACTAAAATATGATACAGAGTAAGCCTCTAAGTAGGATGCCAACTCTCCACAAGGAGGCAAAATCACTAAAAGTTGAAATAGCAAGTATGTGCAAAATGTATCAAAACAAACAATAGGAATACAAGGTTGATACATTTTTTCTTGTCACTTTTTCCCATGAGTACATTAGAGATCAACATGGTAGTAAAAGAGGTGTTGTAAGCCTTTAGGTGGGATGCCAACTCTCCACAAGAAGACAAAATCACTAGAAGACAAAATAGCAAGTGCTTGCAAAATGTATCAAAACTTTTTTCCCATGAGTAAATTAGAGAGTAGCATGGTGCAAACTGCATCAACTAGACTTGAAGGGTCAGTCCTATCCTCTAAGGTGCCTACTTTATCTTAGAGTACCTACAAGTGGGAGGCTAGATGCTTGTAAAATGTTATCCATGCTAGACAATTGTTGTGACAAAGTGGTCTATAAAGTAGGGATATTTTAAAGGTGAGAAATGGGAGGGAGAGATATGGTTGGGTTAAAGTGCACTAAAATAGGGGCGTTGGAAAGGGTAAGAAGAGGACATGAAATGTGAGAAAGTAAAAAGGAGAAGAGTAATGCCAAAATTATTTTATTGTTTCTAGTGTTGTAGGAGAAGAGTTTTTATTGTTTTCTAGATTTGATTAGAAGAGGAAAGTGTGTTGTTTTCAAATGTTCGTGTAAAGAAAACATTTGTTGTTTTGTTTGGAATCATAAGGTAGAGTTTGTAAGAATAGTGGGATTCACCAAATGTAAGGTTGATTTCAAATTGGTTTTAGATTGTTAACCTAAGTGTATTGCTAAATTAAGAACTTATTTTCTTTCAAGAAGATGAGAAGGACAAAGCATAACATAAACTAGAGTACATTGCTGATCTAAAATATGAGAGGAAGGAATTTAAAAGCAAGTTAATATACTATAATGAAAAGGAACTTGCCAAATTGTTGAAATTAAAATAATATAGAAGATATGTCCTTGGTTTTTTAGTTGGAGTCGAAGGATGTTGATAGAAGGCTATAAAGTTGCCCAAATGTTTTGAGATCAATTCTAGGCCTGACACAAATAACATATAATAGTGGTTGGTATGGTACAATGATGACTTGGCATATAATATAGAACTTGGGAGATACACAATTGTAATTAGAAGATACACATTTGTAATTAGAAATAGGAGTTTGTAGTATTAATTGACCTTTCGTAGTAGTGACCAATACATTGTGACAATGATGTTTCATTTCTAGCAATTCAATCTTGCATAGTCTCTTCTTCCTTAATTGGTTGTCACAATAGTTGCAAACTTCCAAACTAGTGTTTCTATAAAAGGATTTTGGGGTTGTAAGTTGTAGGGAGTATAAGAAAAATTGTTATGGTTGCTTGGGAGCTTTTCGTCATGCCACAGAATGGTATTCTTCAAACTCTATATAACAATACATGAATGCTTGAGGTGTGTGCAAGCCAAGGTGCAAAGTTGTAGAAAACTTGAATTGCTCCATAAGATTTAAATTACTAAAAGATTCTAAAGTTGTGTAAGCTTATTTATTTTAGAAAAGGTTGAGGATTGTAATGTTATAAATATTCGATAATAAATAAAGTTGTGATAGATATAGTCAAAATGGAAGAATGTTGCAAAGAATTTAGATATGACATAAGAAGTTATATAAAACTGACATGAACAAAATAACCAAAAAAATAGTATTGAAATGAGGGAAATTGTAAAATTCCTATGTGACATTTAGAAGATTGAATCCAAGAATTTATTGAGTGGCCATATGAGTTTCAACGTTGTGTTTTATAAACTTTGCATGTCTATAGCCATTAAAAAATGTAAAAAAATGACATCATAAGTAGTTTTTAATCATTTTTAAACGACTCATTACACACAGACACGAATGTGATTTTGTTAGTGCTTAAGTGAACATGTTAGTGTTTAAGTCAACAAATGTTTTTAGAAAGCTGAAGGAATCATATAAAATAACTGTTGAATTGGGTTGGTTCCACATGGCATGTTGACAATTAGGTTCAAGAATTGGCTAAATATATCCTAAAACATGCTTAAGGGATTAGAAATGAATGTGATGATGAAATATGGGGTGGAAGTTAAAAATAATGTGATTTATGACTATATAAAAGGAGGCCAGATAATATCAAAATTCAAAGTCAAGTCCTAGAACAGGACAACATTGAAATGTTCAAATTGTGGTAAAACATGACATTTGTAAAAGTAATTGAGACTTAAGCAGCATGATAACAATGAAGGCACTTCTTCAAGCAATACAAAATCGTCCAATGAAGAAATGATGCTTTTGTAACTTACTTTAATGTGAATGTATGTGATGATGGTTGTTTAATTGATTTAGGAGCATCTTATCACATGACTCTTCATAAGGAGTAGTTTGCTAAACGTGAAAAAAATAATGAAGGTGAAGTGTTTCTTAGTGATAACACAACCTAAAAGTTAGTAAGGTGTAAGAATAATAGGATAGCAACATAAATGACTACTTTGTATGCACCTTAGCAAAATTGACTAGTTGAACATTTGAATAAGACAATAGATAATGCTAGAAGAATGCCAAATAGTGTGAGTCTAGATTAAAAGTTTTGGCTCAAGTTGTAAGCACTGCCTTTTGTATCATCCATTTTTCTACTTCAATATTTGTTTGTAGGTTCATATGAGGTTTCAAATGGTAAAAGACCTTACCTTGGTAATTTAGGTGTCTTTGATTGCCATTGAAGAATCTTTTGTTTGTGATGCATACAACTTACTTAATGATGAAAGAAGTAAAGTTAGATAACAATGCAAGAAAATTGCCATTGGCTCTAGTGGAAATGTTAAGGGTTATAAGCTTTGGAATTTTCTTTGTTTGCAAAATGATTCATAGTAGGGGTATATTTTTGAAAGAAATAGATAACAATGCAAGAAAATTGCCATTGGCTCTAGTGGAAATGTTAAGGGTTATAAGCTTTGGAATTTTCTTTGTTTGCAAAATGATTCATAGTAGGGGTATATTTTTGGAAGAAATGACAAGTTGGAATGTTAGAAAATAAAGGAGGTGAAGGAAAATATGATAACAAGGTTGAGCTATTGTTTGATGCAAAACAAAAAAAATGGTATCACAAATGAAGCTATAAATGTTGGTAGACAAGGAGAAGAAATAGGAGGTGAAGGGCATGTTTAGAAGGTGATTTAGATTGGAAGTTAAAAGATGAGTTTCATAGTTCGTCCTTCAAAAGGTCCACAAGAGAGTGAAAGTATTTTATGTGTCAAATTCTAAGCATTAAGGTTCTAGGTGATTTTCTAGCCTTGAGTGAGATTTTAGACTTTCACATATTGTCATTCCTTTATTTCATTCCTTGTGCCCTTGCTTCCTCTATCCTTGGCCTTTTGTTGTAGATTCTAGGGTTTTTCCTTACCTTGGTACTCATTTCCTTGAATTGCTCTTTCATTTAACTTTTGTTGTGTCTTAATTGTTGGAGATGTGGACTTTCCCTTGCAAAAATCTCGTTTCCTTCATCTTTGTTAAGTTTTTGATTCCTCGTTTCCTTACTTTTTAGATATCCATCATTTGTGTAGACATTGAAAAATGTCTCGAGCCTGCAACACCATTTTTTTGCATCAATTTCTTTCCTCCATGCATAATTGAATGATTTTAATTATTTGATTATCATCTTAAGTCACATTCCTCTATTATTTAAATAATCTTAATTATTTAATTAATTCATTTCCTCTTCTTTATTCTTCTTTGATTAATTAAATAAATACTATATTTATTTAATTACGTCAGTAATATTCTATTTATCTCTATAATTAAATAAATTGTCATTTATTTAATTATTCACCTTTCACTGTTCGTCTATAGTTAAATAGTTATTTTAATCATTTAACTATTCATTTAACCTCTTCCTTCCACTATTAAATAATTAATCTAATTTAATTATTTAATATTCCTATTCCATTTCCTCCACATTTAATTAATTGGTTGAAAAATAATCATTTTAATTAAATGTCATTTTCCCTCTTTCCCCATAAATAAATAATCATTTTTGATTATTATTTTTGCACATCCTCTCCCAAATTAAATAATATGATTATTTAATTGCCAAGATTCCCTTCTCAAATTAAAAAATATTATTTGAATGACTCCACTTTCTCTACATATTTTTCTTTTGAATTTCAACTGTTGATTGCCTTCGGTTTGATTTCAGTCTTGATCGTCTATCCTTAGTCGTCCCTAACCTCACCACTATGTGGTGCATGTGACCTCAACCTTTGATCTTGGCATCTTCTTGGCTTTTGATCTCGTCCGTCCGTTCGAGTAGCTTTTCCATAAAAGAAAGCTATCTCTCTCATTCCAACCTTACAACCACATTCTCCAAAGTTTTTGCCATCACATCACTATCACTTGCATTTACCTTTGAACAACAAAAATTTGAGGGCAAGCTTGCATTGAGCAAAATGGAGGAGATGCAAGGAAGGTTGATCAATTTCAACATGGGAAGTTTGGTATAACTTTATGTCTTCATTTGATTTCCATGGTTGTTTGTGCTTTCTTGTTTGGATTGAGATTAAGTCTTAGATTTTAGCTAGTTGTGGGTGCTATCATTGATCTTTGCCTTTCATTACGATTTTTAACCCTTCCTACATTGGTGAACTCGACATGAAGCTAACAATCTCGTGAGAAATCCATACGTTTTTGTTTTTTGTTGTTTTGTAGGTTTGTGTGATGCAACCATGAGATAGTGAGCCGCAATCGTTGGAGTGATGAAAATTAATGAAACAATGTATTTGCAGGATGAAGTGATGCAATTGACAAAGCTAGAATGACACATTTGAAGGATAGTGAGCCACACTCGTGAAGTTGACCATTGTAGTCACAATTCCTTTTGCCGCCGTCACCATCCCTTGAATCGCATATGTTGTGACACATACGTTAACCAGAATGACACATTTACCTGTTTAGGTAAAAAATTTCAAATTCAAAATTTCTTTCATTTTTTCATTTTTGTTTGCATTATGTTAGGAGTTTTTAGTGTTACTAATGTTCTATTTTTAGCGTGTGGCTTACATTTTGGAGAAGAACAACTCTCAAAACTACTAGCTTGTTTGCTTGTTGGACCTTGATTGAAGACCTTTCTTTTTAAGACTACTTATTCGTTGTTTTGCAGTGCTTTCTTTTTGAGTGTCTTTGTTTTTGTTAAATTAGGAACATTTCGATTTTGGGATTAAAATGAACTAGTGTCTTTTGTGTTCGGTGTGCTTGCACAATCTTTGTTGTAGAACCCATAAGGTGTAGTGAGAGTATCCTCTCCCCTCGCCACTTTGTGGATCTTGGGTGTAAGAGAAATCACTTCATCTTATCTTTTTTTCTTTTGTAGAGGGCTTTCCCTTGGAGAAGTAATCACTCCAAGGGGAATGACCCAAAGCAGTTTTTGCCTCGGGTTGCTATATAAAAGGATAAGGCCAAAGCAAAGTCCAAACTAACGTTAGCCTTTGCTGACAATGCCAATTCGAAAGTGGAAGTTAGCCGCATTTATGTGAGATATTTTTCATACCCAAGTAGGGTTGGTTAAAGCCTTAAATGGCTTGCTGAGCGCTCGCAAGGTGTCAAGTCCTTGAGTTGTTACTAGAAACCTCTCTTAGTAGCCACCCTTTTTAACTAAGTTCTTGGTGTCACTCTTAGTACAGGGGATGCACATCACGCCCCAAAGTTACTCACCATATGGCTCCCTTGAGATGAGACGAAAATCCCTGGCTTAGCATCAACGACTTGTAGCTTTCCGAGGAGAGGGTGATTGGGTCATCCTTCTAGTCTTGGAGGCCTCTAGCTTTCCTCTCAAATGTATGGAGCTAATTAAAATAGTTCAAATGTTGGAAACTAAATTAAATAGCTCTCACAAAACCCTTGAAAAAGAACTCTTCATAGGAAAATAAATTCTTGCACAAACATTTCAACTCAGGTTTGCAACTTGCAACCAACAATAATGAATTCAAATAAACTTTGCAAATGAAATTACATCAGTCCTAAATGGACAATGGGGTTACAACAAGCCCTCACAAAACTCCTGGAAATCACCACAAGAAAGATTTGCAACAACAATTTAAACTATGTAATAAAAGATTTCTCCAACACTTGCACAATGAACTTCACAACACAATCGGTCTAAAAGACAAAGGGATGCACTAAACCCTTACAAGACTCCAGGGAAATACAAGAAAATAAAAGTATTTGCAACAACAAATCAAACCCTTGCAACTCAACTTCTTTTCACACCTGCAACAACAAATTTCTCACATTGATCTCAATACAAAAATCTGCAACAACCGGTGATGTGCATAGCTTTGTAATCTAGAAAAGAGAGACCCCAAAAATGAATTGATTTTCCCTTTTACCCAATCCATCTTTTTCATGAAATGAAATCTGAGTGCATTTGGATGAATTTCTTCACATTCCAAAACTGACTCCCAAAGATCAACACCTACCTCATGAAATTCTCCAATTAGATTAAATTGCATTAATAAAATAGAATAAAATATTCTTTACAAACTCCAAGACCTGTTGTGAAAGAATGACAATACCTTTATTGCATTCTTGCTTTCTTGAATAAAGCAAAAATTGGATTTTTCCAATCTTGTGTCCATTTCCAAGATCCTTATTCTTTAGGAGTTAAGGAATTTAAAATTTGGAGTTACAAGTTAATTCATGGTCTCCAAGAAACCCATGCCTAGTTTGCTTTTTCAAGCTTTTTGCTTTCAAGGTAGATTGCCCATTATTTCTACTCATCTTATCTTCTCCAATTTGACTCCAAATTTGAAATTTGAATTTACATGGCATAACATTAAAATGCTCAACGAAATATGAATTTCATGTGACAAAATATGAAATTCAAAGCACAACAAAAATTGAAATTAAAATCAAACCCCTTTTGTTGACACAAGATAGCCACCATGCCATGGATGCTCTTGCATTACTCTCTCACAAAGGAAAGAGTGTATACAACCCCTTAAGGTGTCCTTACACTTGAGTCGACGAAGATTCCAAGTTGTGGGCCTGAGATTGTTGCCATTGGCCTTGACCTTAGGGATAAGAAGTGCTTGATGTGTTTTTGATATTGTGATATAGCAGTGGAAATTGGGGTGAATAGCCTTTGAACATACATTATTTGCATAGGAAATTGACAAGTCAACAACCAAAAACTTGTTTTCAAATTGTTTGTTGTGTTTGCAATTACATTCTAGAATTTTTCCAAAACAAAATCATTCAAAAACATCATATTTGAGACAAACAAACTGTTAACCGTAATTGTCAGACAATGAACCACAAAGGCTGAACAATGAACCGCCATTGTGAACCACATCTATGAAACTTTGCACCACATTTGTGAGATAGTGAGCCGCAACTGCTAAATCACAAAATTCAGAGAAATCCATGTTCAATCTCAATCCTCATCACATTCTGACAGTGACCTTACATTTTGATTACAAACTTGCTTAGTTTGACCATTTCATTTCATTACATTCATTTAGGGTTTCTTTGAATTTCCTTAGCTAGATTGCATTGCCTTCCTCACATTGCTTAGTTGGTCTTAGATCATTCTTAGCTATAGGCACCCTTTAGATTTTAGATTAGGAGGCCTACCATAGCTCTGATCAGTCAATGGTTACATTTGTAGATTGTTATTGACCTTATCTTTCTATCAATCAATTGTTAATCATCATTGGATCTCAAACTTACATCTTAGTTTAGACTCACTTTGTCAAATCAATCATCCTTTCAACATTCATCCTCTAAGGTCTTGACATTCTGATGTGTTACCTTGGTCTACCATAGTTTGGTTAGCATCCTTTTTTTAGATCCCAAAGGTGCGTACCGTAAGTCTCATTTGGCATTCCTTAATCTTAGTTCCACATCAAACCTTAGTCACAATCTAATTTGGTCTCATTGCATATTATATCCTTTGGTTATAGGGTGATTATCATCATTGTATTTTAAACCTTAGTCTTAGGTGCATTAACATTTGACATCCTCATCTTTAAAATTTTAAAAAAATTTTAAAAAATAATAATAAAAAAAAAATTTAGTCCCATATTTCACCTTGCTGAGGTTGCAAGTCTTATATGGTTCAAACAAGGTCATGAAGGAAAAGAAAGGACATGGATTCTTTAAGTGATCTTTTTTCAATCTCACTAGTCAAATGACCCTTGGGTCAAATTCAAATCCACCTCAAACGCCACAAAGGGGACCCTCAAATCCATTTGCCAATCTCACGTTAATTGATGTCAACTGGCATTTAACCCCCTAAAAAATGAACACGCTGCTCAAGACCCAAGAATAATACGTATTGTGGAAAACCCTAACAAATTCTTTCTCGTACTTGCCAAGAAATGTGCCAAACTCCCCTTTGATTATGACACTTCCACAATTGTAGAGGTAACACAAACACAAACCCAAGCTCCTTGTCTAAACATATTCACACAAGGTCAACCCATTTCACAACAAATGTTCACTAGCATACCACTTGGAGCAACAATGCACATTGCAACAAGTACACACATCCCCAATCCACCAATATTTGGAGTTGAGTGAACGCATACCATGTCCCAAGGATCAACATTCACATTTGGTAGTTCATCTTCTAATCCCATGGGTGTGACATTTGCAAATCCATTTGGCACACAAAACAATACACCCTTAATCAATGCAAGTCAACATCCTCCAAACAAAACAAGAATTCATATTGTCACATCTAGAGTGCCAACACAAATGATCAATGTTGCAGCTAATACCAACATGACCTTTGGGACAAATTTGAACGCCAATCCCCTTCCATCGCAACATGTCAATCCAAATCACACATTGGTGCAAAAATAATCATACAACACTCCTAACACCAACTGTTGGAGTTAAAATGACACTGAGAGGGGGGAGTGAATCAATGTCTTAACAGATTTGACTAATTTTCGAAAATTCAAAAACATAGCTTAGATTTGATCTCAATATTATTTTGATTAATGCATTCATGAGTTGAATGTAATCATTCATAGACAAAATTGAGAAAAGTAATAATCCCAACAGTGTACATAAACAACAACACAGTAAAGCAGTGAGAATACAAAAGAACAAAGTGACAAAATTTGCCGAGTGGAAAACCCTCCTGGGGTATAAAAACCACTCCCTAAATGCCTTCCAGGCTTATTCTTTTAATCAACTATTCACAATGCCTTATAGGCTGATTTTTGAGCACCCACTCAAGGAGCACCAACCCCTCGTTTAGAGATATCTATCTCAAGGAGTACCAACCCCTCAAATTATGTTTTGAACAATAGTAATGATTCAAAGGATTTCTCTCTGTTTTCAGTTAAGCACATATCTCTCTGTTTAAACATCTACAGAATACCTTAAAGATTCAATAATTGAATCCCTAAAATACTTCATAGAGAAGAAATTTACAATATATGCATCTTGTTATTCAGATTTTATAGCAGAGTTTATCCATACATTTTCATACAGCCAAGAAATGATAATCTCAGAATTACAACAACAGCCGAACAAAAACATTATTTTATGCTCCTCTTTATATATCTTTTTGAATTTTAAAAAAAGAGAACTGTCTTCAGAAGTAACGGTTGAACAACCAAAAACAATACAAGAGCTATTTAACCCATCTAAGTGCCGTCCTCAACAAGTCTGAAACTTATGAGATCATTTCTCTGCATAAAACGCACAACTGCCCACCACAAAAAATCATAACGTCTAATGTATGAAAGACAATACTCAGTCAGGGCATCATTTGTCATAGAGATGGAGAGAGCAGTTAAAGAAAATGGTGATTATAAACCAGTATGTGCAACATGAAACGCATAAATAAAAATACCAGACAAATCTGTAACTCCCATGGCTCCATCAACCACTGTCGAGCTTCCAGCTAGAGAGGCGCATCAAACATAGCAGCCATACCATTATTTCTGAACCAAGAACGAATTTCATCCTGACAATGTCGTTACAAGCAGCAACAATAGTAAAGAACAGTTTATGAAGCTTTCTCATGATGGCGGCTAGACTAGGGTTCGATACCTAGGCAAAAAGAATAAGCTCAAAAGTTTGCCCTAACAACCTTTCATTTCAATCGATGACATGTTATGCGGAAGGCAACTTTAACGTTGCCAAACAACCTTATGTTTATTGCTTTGACATACAGCTGCCGAAGAGATGTTTCGTCGATAAAGTTCTGTTTTACTGAATGTCATCCTTCAGCTGATGCTTTCGCCATGACCCTTCATTATTGGGCAGACCCTATAGAGAATTCACTTTGTTTTGCGGAAAGCTCCGAGCTCACAATAGATTGCCAAGTCATTATTGTTCTCACACTGATGGAAAGCTTTTGTCTTATGTGCTTCGCTATAACATTATGATGTCGGGGAGACGTCCTGTAGAGCACACCATGTCTTTCCGAAAGTCTTCATCCACTTGTGTGTCGCTGTGACCAAACGATATCGGAGAGACCTCTTGTAGACTTCAATGTTTTGCGGAGAGCCATATAACATTCTTCTGGTTGTTGAGACAAAAAGTATCTCTCACCGAAATGAAATCATCATTCGTCTTCGCTAAGACACAGTATAGTCGGGGTGACCTCTCGTAGAGTACTCTGTCATACTGAAAGACCCTGAATTCACACCTGTTCGCCAAGACTTCCAGAAAGTCCTGCCGATATGCAATTCTACAATGGTGGTCGGTGTGACATTGCACATTCGCTAAGACCCTTCGTCGAAGCCTTAAGCTCTTGCCGATAAGTCCATTCAACCTCTGATCGGCGAGACAAAGAAAATTCGCCGTGACGACATACCGACGGAATAACATATGCCAATAGAGATCATTTTCAGTCGCCGAAACAAAAGACAAGTCTTGCCAAAATAACCTTTCTTGTGCCGGTCACCAAGACGCAAAACACTCGATGAAACAACATGCAGATAGGGATTTCTTATGCCGATGAACCACGTTATGAGTTAGTTGGTGAGACCCGATTCATTCGGTAAGACCTCCTAGCGGTGAACACAACTCATGCCGATAGGCCTTTCTACTATCGCCAAGACAATGAGAACATCACGCCAAAAGTAGCCTGTATGTTAAATTCAATCGACATGACATCATAAATGTCTTGCCGATAGGCAACACAAACATTTCAAAGTAGATCGGGGGAGACCTTGCGATACTCATGCCGATATGTGTAAGCTCGAATGAGAAACAACCAATACCTGTGATATGCAAAAAGAACCATCTTGACAAAGAAACCATCTTTCAAACTTTGTCAGTCAAAGAGATAGCATTCATAACTTGAACCAGAATTCTCATCACCATGAAATTGAAACATAACAAATAACTTTCTGTAATAGCCAAGAGACATCAAAGAAATGTCATAATAAATCATAAGGATCCAAACAGAGACTGATCACCAAAGAGAACCAACTGAAAGAGGTTTTGTCATCAAGGACAAACCATAAACACAACTGAGATCCAACACCAATATTGATTCCCTTATGCAAAGTCAGCCCATCATGACACCATTTGCCATGGACACTTTGATGCAACAAATGCAAGTAATACAACAAGAAATGGAAAACATACAATTGGGGACATCTAAGAAGACATATGCTATGGAAGAATTGTGTCCTTACCCTTTTGATAGAAACTTATTCATGCCACTTTTCCCCCACATTTTACTGTTCCAAACTTCAACAAGTACAAAGGGAAAGGGGATGAAGTGGAGTAAATACAAGAGTTTAACACGACATGTATGTATATTGCTTATGAGCCCACACATTTGATGAGATTATTTCCAAGAAGCCTTTCAGGGTCGGTTCTGGAATGGTTTACACACCTTCCTCCTAGGATACAAACATGGGGTGAATTGGCTGATAGATTCATTAACCACTTTTCTTACAACATAGAAAGTGGCACAATCTTAACAACATTATACACCACCAAACAAAAAGGAGAGTCACTCACATCATTTTATCAAAGATGGTGCAACATGGCTAACAAATGTCCTTGCCACATACTTGAGAACCAATTAGTCACCATTTTTATAGAAAGCCTTAACACAAATTAATGAGCCAACTTCAAATACAATGTTGCACCACCTTTGAAGATATCATTGAAAAAGGGTTCTTTATTGAGAAAACTCTTATGGCAAAAGGACTAGTCAAAATCTTCAAAGAAACCCCAAATGCTCCTAGTGACAAGGGTAAATTCTAGTCTTGAAATAAGAATGTCACCAATGATGGGATAGTTGATGCTAAAGTGGTAAATCAAGGTAACCCCATTTTTCATCTGAAAGGTCCATCTACATCAAATACACCAACACCCAACAAGAAGAAGATACTGAATGTTGTTCAAAATAATCAACAACGTAAAGGGCCTCTCCACACTAAAAGCACACACCCTTGGGGGAACCCATTGAGTTGGTTTTGAAGAAACTTTTACAATCAAACATCATTTAGCTGCTTGACATTAAGACATATGAATCGACACTGGTCAAACCAAATTGGTGGAATGAAAATGATTTTTGTGAATACGACCGTGGCAAAGGACACAAAACATCCTCATGTTGGACACTCAAAAATCTTATACAAGACCTTATTGAACAAAGAGATATATTGGTGGATAAATCACAAGGAAAAAGCAATGCTGTTCATACCATATTCAAAACTCCCTTGCAAGACCATGGGAAAGGGAAGGCCTCTAGTTCAGGAAACAATAGTAATGCTAATTATACCTGCGTTGCACATGAATATACCATTAATCACATTCAAGCCCTTGATAATCATGTTGCTACCATTACCATTAATAAAAGTCTAGAATGTGCCGTTACCACTTGCAGAGCTAAGGTGACCAAGGGGTCGCCTCTAATCCGCAACCGAAAAGCCAATACAAGCTTCTAGATCATCTAGGAAAGACACTTGCACATATATCCATTCTTGAATTGCTTCACAATTCCTCGAGCATAGGGCCGTTCTGTAGAAAGCCTTGCAAGACACATCCATACTGTCTGACCTAAATGTTAATCAATTTCAGGCCTTGGTCAGATATCTAGCTACACCCCACCATGGCACATTTTCTGAACAAGATTTTTCCGCACAAAAGCCAAATCATAATGATCCCCCACACCCTGAAGTCTACATTAATAAACATAAAATCAGATGGGTCCTGGTAGATGGTGGAGTAGGTCTGAACATATGCACACTAAAATTGGTCATAGCATTGGGATTCTCTAAGGCCTGCATAGATCGATCTATGACAATTGTTATCAAGGCTTATGATGATGCTAAGTGCTCGTTCGAAGGATTAATCACAATTCCCATAAGGGTTGGCCTCGCTACTCAAAACACAATGTTCCATGTCTTGGATTTGGACTTTCCCTACAATTTACTCCTAGGTTGCCCATGGATTCATGCCATGAGAGCCATACCTTACACTTACTATCAATTCTTGAAGTTTCCCTA
This sequence comes from Sequoia sempervirens, assembly GCA_007258455.2. Taxonomy (NCBI): domain Eukaryota; kingdom Viridiplantae; phylum Streptophyta; class Pinopsida; order Cupressales; family Cupressaceae; genus Sequoia; species Sequoia sempervirens. The sequence continues at coordinate 200,782,083 of VDFB02000015.1, read as the reverse complement.
CAATGGCCTTGAAATTACCATACTAGGAGATCTTGATCCCTTCCAATACTACAACAATCTAAGAGGAACCACTGAGAATCAAGTGCCCATCAATTGAGAAGCTTCATCTTCCTCCTCATTACACTACATTGTTTTATCTTCTCTCATCAAATCATCCACTCCATTCACCACACCTTCCAAAGCCAAAGTCCAAATCCCTGATAAGGATGTGGGGAATACAATATGGAGAGATTATTTTGTGTTGGAAAGTTGCGTAAATCAGCAAAGTCTCATGGCAAACCTCTTCCTATTCAACCTAAAATAATTATCTGCAAACCTCCTACCACCTTCATCAAGTAGGGGGAATTAAGCAAAGAGCCTATGTAAGAGTTGCTGATGAACTCCAGCATCCAGGATCACCCACAAAACCAAGGTAAGCCTTCTACACGAGAGCAACAAGAGGATGAATTGTTGAAATATGGTGCAATAATAGAATAATGATATTATCACACTCCAAATGATATAATATGCATCAACACTCCCTTGAACTGACTGAGTTGATATGAACTCATTTGGACTAGATAGGAGGGAGAGGTGAGTGTTGAACATATAACATAATGTGGGCAAATAATTCCAAGAGGGGTAATAACTCCCAAATAACCAAATTAGGTGGGAGTTATGCCTACTTGGAAAATTCCAAATAGGTGGCATAACCTACTTAGAAAGAGATAGGATAGTGGTTCTGTGAGGTGGCATACAAGGCCAAAAGAGGGTGTGAGACTCAACCACCCAAGTGTTTGTGAGAGCGACACATGTAATCGATGGATTACACCATGCGTCCTCACATAAACCATGTCTCATCTAACCTAAGTATGCTTAATAATGTGTAGGAAAAATAAATATTAAAAAACCTACACTAACATCCCCCTTTAAGCATAACTTAGGTGGGTGAAAGGATGGAACAATGGAAAGATGGGTCTTGGCTACAAGGCCATGTTAGGTACACATGTAGAATGATGAAACCTCTCAAAATATGAGAAAGAGAAAAGCCATAGGACAAAACTCCCCCCCCAAGAGGGAAAAGAAGAGAGACCATATAGTCCCCCAATGTAGAATCTCCTGCATTGTTGGTGAATGCTCGACACAAGAAGTTGAAGATGATCCAAGATCGCCGAACAATATTCCTCCCCTTAGGAAGAAAGAAAACCAAGGATGTATGCAAGATATCTTCCCATTCCCGAGAGGAATATGTAGGAAGAATGATGAAAATGTATGATGTCTCTGAACTCTGCTCAGGTGTCCTCATGTCGATGTCGAAAGTTGTCACCATCAAATTAGGTGTGCTAGGGCACACTACAAAAGATGACAATCCAAAACCTAGTGGAGATGGATGTAAAAGAAAATCCAAAGACAAAAATATCTTCTTTGAAGACAAAGGTGCCTCCTCCAAATGTTGCTCAATAGTGGCCATAGTCATGTCAAACTGTGAGGAATGATTGTGTGGGTAAAGAACAAGAGGGTCAAAAGGTTCCCCCTCAACATATGAAGAAGACAAAGCAACTTCATCAAAGAGGAGATGTATGCACTCAATTGTGTCCTCCAAGTCTGCAAGATAGGACTCACAAAACAAACCTGCAATGTCTGTCAAGTACTCATCCCAAGTAGCTATGTCTAGAAGAGAATGAATGTCCTACTACACTAAATCAATAGAAGCCATGGATGTAGCAATGCCAGTATCATCAGAAACAATAGGTGATGTAGGAGATGGAGTATCAACACATGTCTCTTGAACCTTAGTTGAAATAATACCAAGATTCACTTGACCATACTGAATCTCCTCAACAATGTTCACACTAGATGCTTGAGTGTGTACATCGGCCGAAGGAACATTAGAGGAAAAATGTGAGGTGTATAGTTGAGATTGGTGATCTGCCTCACCAACTGCAACAATATCTCTGCTATGCAAATCTCGAATAATCACAAAATCTGGTGTGAACTCAACACTCTTTCCTTCCCCACGATGTGTGATCTAATAAATAGAAAGGATATTTGTCGACAATGAAGGAACACAAAGGACATCATTGAATAATCCTTCATCTATGTCAATAGATCCTTTCCCACAAACACACATATATGTGTTGTTAGCCATCAAGATGTTTGGTGACGAACAAATTTCAACTAAAGAGAAAATAGTCTGTGATGAAGCAATGTGATGTGAAGCTCCAGAATCAAGGATCCATCTCCTTGACTCAAAATATGCAATGATAACAATTGCTTTCCCCTTTGTTTCTTTGACTTTGTCTTAGAAGAAGATGATGAATCCTTTGACATAGTTGAATGCAAATTGATTTTATTCTTTGTTGAAATATGCTTCAACTCATCAACTTGTTTTAAATAACATTGATGTTCATCATGCCCAATTTTCTTGCAATATGAACATGTGAGCTTCTCCTTCTCAGATGATTTCCCTTTTGAGGAAGAGGATTCAAATTCTTTCTGTGGCTTGTTCATTTTCTTCTTTTGTTTCTGATCAGGATGCCTTGATTCTTTCTATACCTTTGGCTCACTAGCCAACAATGCTTGTGACATGGAAATCTTGATGAGATCCATTTGAATCAACTTTGCTTCCTCTTGGATTAGAAGATATGAAAATGCATCAAATGTAGGCACAACATATGCAGTTCCCATATAAATCCTATTAGTGTGAACCAAAAACAAACACAGAATACTCAGGACCAAGCTTGGATAACACATTGAGAATCAACTGTATATCCTCCTTAGTAATCTCACAATCCTTTAGCTACGTCCTTAGTTGCTTAATCTTGGAGCTATAGTCTTGGATGTGGTCGAAACTTTTTTGATCAAGATTCATCAAATCATTATCAATTTGATAACCTCTAATCTTAGCAGTTTTACCATACAAGTTTTCAAGAGTCTCCCAAGCCTCCTTAGGTGTCTTGCATGATTCAAGATGAAATTGTAAATCAAAAGAGACTAGTGAACACATGTAACCAAGATCTCTCTCACGATTGATCTCCCATTTTACCTTAGCATCAACATCAGTAGGTTCAAGAATAGATTCTTTTACATAGCCTGTGCAACTTTTTTCCCTTAGATAATTCCATACTAATTTTTTCCATGATTCATAATTATATGGAGTTAAGAGTTCAATTTGAGATTTCCCCATTGTGCTAACACAGAACAAAAGAAATGAAAGCAATCAAAACACCACAAGATCACCCCCCAAAATTCACTCAATCAATGATCCCCCCCAGAAAAATATGATGTTGGCACTTTATAATTAGTGTGTTTACAATTATGGAGTTGTTGCCAGAGTTTTACAATGTCCAAAATTGGACCTAAATGTTGAAAGTACAAAATAATCTTAGAATCAAAACCTAAAAATAGCACCAATGTGTAGTGCTCATAAAAATATAACTTTCAAAACAAGAATCATCTCAATTCGAGGTCGTATGTGAAAGTTACAACCATTTGAAGTTCCAAAAAATGGGATCTGTCTTTCAGATTTGCTGAGAAAATTGATTTTCTGGAAAATCTGGATCACTTGAGCAAAAATGGATCACACCATTGCGAAGCCTGTAGAATTCTACCCGAAATTAAAAAAAATGCTCACAAAATGGAGCCTGAATGACTGAGTTAGAGGCCTCTCAAGTTTGATTGTGAAATAAAAAATGCCAACCGTGAGGGGTCAATTTTTTTGAAATGAACGCTAACATCATCCACCTATGAGATTAAAATTGACTGTCTTTTGGCCATCACATGCAGCGCTGGGTTAAGTTTGATGTGCAAATGGACGTCACCGGTCTATGCGCCCTACGAAATCTTCAAAGAATCTTATTGATCAAATATTTTTAAGGAATATTCTAAGTATTAAATCTCTGATAGTTTGAAGATTTCCAGTGTTGATTTATAGAAAACCATTGGATTTTTTTGTTGTGAAATTTTAGAAATTTTAAAAGAAATAATAAAAAAAGATTTTTGGGGGCCGAACCCCTGCCAACATCAGCGTACCTCTAGTACGAAAGTACGCGACTGCAAATTGACAAGTCTGTAGACCGTAGGAAAAAAATATTTTTTTTGATGTTTTTCCAAATTAACTTTTGAAAGACGTTTTCAATTTTTTTGTTGTTTTTTTTTTTTGCTTTTCAAATTTTTGTTTTTAAAACTATATAAATAATTTTTTTTTTTATAATATAATCTTTTAAATTAATTAATTTCTTTTACCCAACATATGATGATGACATAGGGAAGGAGGTACTTTTGTAGGACGTATGGATTTCGTATAGATGGTATGAAATCTTTCCACAAAGATTCTTCAAACTTGTGAAAATGGTCAAAAATTTTCGGAAGCCAAAATGTATAGTGCTTTATATCAAAATTCGTTTGTGAAGCCTTTTGGTCTTAATGGCGATGTCCATTTTCGTTGAAAATGCACCCAAAAAAAGCTCACTGCTAAATCTCTATCAGATTCGAGAAGGGGCTTGCAGATGTGAAAGCTCTGATACCATGTAAGAGTTGTTGATGAACTTGAGCATCCAGGATCACTTGCAAAACCAAGATAATCCTTCTACACAACAAGAAGAGGGTGAATTGCTAGAATATGGCGCAATAATAGAATAATGATATTATGACACTGCAAATGATACAATATGCATCAACACTTCCTTGAACTGATTGCGTTGATATGAACTCATTTGGACTAGATAGGAGGGAGAGGTGAGTGTTGAATATATAACATAAAGTGGGAAAATAATTCCAAGAGGGGTAATAACTTCCAAATAACCAAATTAGGTGGGAGTTATGCCTATTTGGAAAATGCCAAATAGGTGGCATAACCTACGTAGAAAGAGATAGGATAGTGGTTTTGTGAGGTGCCATAAAAGACCAAAAAATGGTGTGAGACTCAACCACCCAAGTGTGGGTGAGAGCGACACATGTAATCGATGAATTACATGTGTCCTCACATAAACCATTTCTCATATAACCTAAGTACGCTTAGTAATGTGTAGGAAAAATAAATATTAAAAACCTACACTAACAACATATAGGCGAGGACATTTCTACATGGATTTACAGAGATGAAGAAGACATTGAACCTAACAGTTACCAATTGAGCAGTATCCAAAAGGTTTCCGGATCATGAAGCAACAAGGATATGATGGACATAGTGGTCTTGGTCTAAACAAAGATGGAATGGTGGAACCAATACTGCCTCCTCGCCTACCAAAGAATATTGGGTTAGGGTATGCACCATCAAAGTGAGTCTTCTTAGTACTAAGTTGCCTTCGAGTAAGAATGTTAATGTTTCAAATGGAATTGAGATATCTGAGGAATACTATGCCGGAACCAATTCTAATCAGTGGGAATGGGATTCCTACACATGCAATAAATATGACCTAGCTGAGACCTTTCATGAAGTTGGCTTATCCTCCTCGACCAATATCATGGATATTAATATCTGGATTGATTCGTTTTGGGATCATGACTATACCTATATTTACCATATTTGTCTTGACTCTTAATGATATCGATGATGGTTTACGAGCCTCGTTTACTTGCAACTGATAGATTGGGACCAACAAGGACCTCCGAGTTTAGACACGTTTGAGAACAACAAAGTAATTGCTAAGTTCATGGGACTTCATGAAGGAATGCCAAGTGGGGATAATAAAGTTGGTTTCATCATAGAGCTTGATAATGCAACATACTTTGGAGAGTCTGCTCCTCCCTCTAGTTGCAAAAGTGAGAAAAATGATAAAAATACAAATAAAAAGAATAGGTCTCTAGGTGAAAACCGAAAGGCGCCTCTAGACCATGAAAAAGTAAAAATAAGGGAAATATCCAAAGGTAAAACCTCTCTGAGGCACCTAAGGATGGAGGACTGGATAGTCTCCCCATTGACAGAGAGAGATCGCCATTGCTAGTAGAAGAATCAGAAGAGGTTAATCTTGGGACAAAGGACAATCCTAGGATCATTTAGTTTGTATCATCTTTGACCATTTAAGAAAAACCAGAGTTCACTGCATTCTGTTCGGGGAGATGTTAATTTTACATGTTCATATGCTAATATGCTTGGGTTGGATCTCAAAATTGTTCTACATCATCTACCATTGATTCCAAATGCTAAACTAGTCAAACAAAAATTGAGGAAAATGCAGTCGTAGATCACACTCCTAGTAAAGGTTGATTTGAAGAAGCTTTTGAATGTCGATTTCATTCGTTCCATAGACTATGCAAAATGGATATCTATTCTTGTTCCTATCACAAGACCCACTGGCGGTATTAGAGTGTGCACAAATTTTAGAGATCTAAATAAGGCCTATCCTAAAGATGATTTCTCGTTGCCTAATATTGACATCATATTAGACCTCATAGCGAGATATGAGATGTTATCACTTGTGTATGGATTTTCAGGATATAATCAGATTAGAATTGCCCTTGAAGTTCAACACAAAACAACTTTTACTTGCACTTGAGGTACCTTTTTTTGGAATGTTATGCCCTTTGGTCTCAAGAATGCCAGAGCAACATATTAGAGAACCATGACAACCATTTTTCATATCTACATGCATGTACTTATGAAAACTATCTTGACAACTTGTTGAAAAAATATTAAACACAAGATGCTCATCTAGTAGTGTTAGAAAAGATTTTCAGAAGGTTAGAAGAATATAAGGTCAGGCTAAATCTGAAGAAGTGTGTGTTTGAGGTCCAATCAGACAAACTCTTGGGGATACATTGTTCCTTGTAGTGGAATTGAAGTTGATCCTACAAAGGTAAAAGCAATCATGGATATGCCCCCACCTACCATCATTATTCAGTTGAGAACTCTACAAGGAAGATTGTAGTCAATCCGAAGGTTCATTGCCTAGTTAGCAGACAAGATTCATCCCTTTCAACATTTGATATGCAAAGGAGTTCGCTTCATATGGATTGAACGTTGTCAAGAGGCATTTGAAAAAATAAAGGATTATCTATTGACTCCTCCGGTTCTTATGCTTCCCATTGGTGGTAGACACTTAATCTTATACATATCAACCACCACATTTGTACTTGGGGCATTACTAGCACAAAATGATAATGATGGAAAAAAGAGCTATTTACTATATCAGTCGTACTCTTGTAGGATATGAGCTTAACTAAAGTCACATTGAACAAGCATGTCTTGCAGTTGTTTTCACCGCACATATGCTTAAATATTACATGTTGAACCATAAAACAAAATTGATAGCCAAGATTGATCCTTTGAAGTATCTATTGAGCAAAGCAACTTTGACAGGTCGACTATCAAAGTGGGTCATGATTTTGAGTAAGTATGACATAGAGTATGTTGATCATAAGGCAATAAAAGGACAGGTGATAGCCAATCAACTTGTAGACACACAAATGATAACAAACCATCCTCTGGTGTCCAACTTTCTTGATGAATCCATCTTCGCAATAGAGACTCCTAGAATGTGAAAACTGTACTTTGATGGATCTTATACAAATCAATGTTTAGGGGTTGGTATTCTTTTTATTACACCTCAAGGGTATTCTATTCCTAAGTCATATGGAATAACATTCTCATGCATAAACAATATGGCTGAATATGAAGCATTGTTGATAGGACTACACATGACAATCAAGTGGAAAATCAAGGATCTTCAAGTTTATGTTGACTCCTAGTTAGTTATCCATCAAGTGAATGATGATTATGATACAAAGGACAAAAAGCTTATTGTTGATGGGTGTTTTGCACACTTTCTCAACACAAGCAGTACACATGTGCACTACCTCTCTTGAAAGGAAATCTCCAACAACAAGTTGCTGAAAATATCCCCAAGGTCTCTCAGGTGTGAAGTCATGACTTGCATGGAACTCCTCAGTTGATGTTTGATGTGATTTTGCTGGTAATCACATGGTGGACTTACGTAGCTGGACGCGAGGTGGATCTTAAAATTTGGAGTTTCTAAGATGAGAGTTAAGGTGCATTTCGCTGTAGGTTCGGACAACAATCTAAAACTTCAATGTTTTCTTCAAGTTTTGGCTTTACAATGTGCAATGAACCTTAGCACAGGCTGTTTCTTAAAAAAGGGGAAAAAGAGTAGGGAAGAGGGAAGATTCCTGGATCTGCAACTAATTGTGAACAATGATCATGGAGGTTATGCTATGGACAACTTCCTTGAAACAAGATTCCACTTAGCCAAGAAACCTACAGTATCGTGAAATCTGTGCTATCTTCAAAGGTCTGTAGATGTTTTACCATTCATCCACCATTTTCATGCATGAATAAAGATAAAAGTTTGAAAGCAACTTCAAATTTCAGTCCAGACTAACTTTACAAGACTATTTACTAGCAGCAAACAACAAAAAGTATGGACTGGAAGGCATCAACACAACAAAAAATTCTATAATCATGGAAGAGCATTACTAAAATCTACTCAAGCTATTTAAATCTAACTGGAACATCAATGCAAATCTAAATAAAGCATCTAACAATGGAGATTGAATCATGAAACATCTGAAGAACTCAGAAAATGCACCAAGTCAATATATTTTTATTACAAATTTCTGCAACATGTCTTTACAACAACTCAACTCCCTTTGACAATGAGAGGAGACCCTTATTTATAGTGCCCAAAAAGTAGAATGAATGGCCAAGATTTAATCTTTTTGTGTGGCCAAGATTCACTACAAACTAGGGTTCTACCTACCCCCCCAATATATTACAATTTAAAAAATACAATCTTGTTCATATTCCTATTTCGTCTTATAGTGACAACACTGTAGCATTTTGTCTTTTGCTAATTGCTCTTTTTGTTGTAGCTATTCCTTTAGAAGTTCTTCACTAACAATAGGGTCACCCTCCCGCTTCTTCAAAGCTACATATTCCATGAATTTCAAGATGACCTGTTGGAGTTTGTCGACTTCTATGATCTCGAACTGTAGTACTTGATAACTCCATTCGTTAGAGTTGTCCTCAAGCCTCTTTTGGTCATCATCATACTTGGCAGTGTGGTCCATGAACAGTTCTGACTGGGCGAAGGCATAGGCGACAAAACTCATGAAATCCGTTGTTATCTTGTCTGACATCCCGTCCTCCATCTTTTTTTGGAAATGAGGCCTTATTTTCTCTAGATCAATTTGCACTGTGGGCATGTCATATCCCGTCATTAGCCTCGAATATCGAGTGCAATCTGTCTTAATTTCTTTGACCCATTCAATATCTGGATCCACTTTATCGATTACCTGCTCCAACCTTTCTTTTCGATTATCAAAGTCCCACTTCCACACATCCACTAGCCAATGATCATCCCCTTTTAGTGCGAGCTTGTTTTCCCATGTGGTTTTTGGTAGCCGAAGGATAGCTTCGATCTTTGGATAGGTAGATTTATACATTGCAGGGAAGTCGGTGCAAAGCTTCTTTATGCCTTACAGAGACTGCTGTAAATCCAAGAACTTATTGGCTGTTCGAACAACCAGACTGATACCCATGTTTCCGACGTATAGGACCTGTCGGAACTAGGTCTCTGTAGTTTTTTCCAAGTTCTTTCTCTTTTCCAATTTGTCAATTTGTTCCTTGGACAACAGTTGGGGTGGAGCTGCAGACGCGGTAGGCATGTCTTCAACTGAAGACCACTGTTGGATGTAATCTGTCAAGGCGGCTACCTATGCTTTAAGCTCGTCCTTTGAGACTTTATCCTATTGTATTAGGTGCACCATTGTAGCCACTGACTCCTCGAGGTGTTCCACCTTCTGCTCTATAGTAGCAGTTCCCAAGTTAATGGTGGAGATATTATAGCTTACTCCCTCTTGGCCTACCATCGGTGTTGCCACTTGCACAGTTCGAGACCTAGAAGCATCCATCGTCACCTTGGACCTGACTTTGGGCTTCTCCTTTTTGGTTGTGATATGCGCTCGGGCCAGGATAGCCTCTAGCCTTGCTCTTGGATCCTTTGGGGCAAGAGTCTTCTTTTGAAGTTGCCTCTCCAACCATTCGGGCATAATAGATTTTCCCTTAGGTGATTCTCGATCACCCTCACCTTCCCTTGTTTGGATTTCTTTTTGTTCACCTGTGGGAGCCCTTTCCTCCATTTTAGTTTTATCTCCTTTTTCCTCATCGGAGTCTTGGACGAACATGCGGCGCTTGACGAGAGGCTTAGTAGGCAATCGCTCCTGTGGGCTTTCTTCTATCTCAATTCCTTTCCCCTTCCCTTCCTCAGTTTGTTCGTCCTTGTGTATATGCTCCTCTGGCTTATCTTCTTCCACATTTCCTTCTTCTCTATGAGGAGATGACACATCCTCTTGCTGTTCCGCTGTAGGAATCTCCACATTTTTTGCTGCCCTATCACCTTCTTGCCTTTGTCCCCTAGGCGGTGGCCTCTATGCCTCTTCTTCATAGTGCTTTAATTGTCTGGCCATTTCCTCCTCGAAATCATCATCAAATGTAATAACCTTGCCATTGACATCCTCTCCTTCGTCTCCACTTTCAGAAGACCCTGTTTCTTCTTCTTCACGGACCACCCTGTCAATTTTCCAGTGTTCATACTCTGGGTGTTCGTGGTAATCATTGGCTTCTTCCTCCATTGCCTTTGAGGCTTCTTTCACCTGCTTCTCCCATTCTTTGGAAATTAGCATTGTGGCCTCCATTGATGGCAGTCTCGTTGGAGGTTGCGAAGGTGTAGCACTGGCGAGGACCCGCGCCAGGGCAACTTGAATGGTGGGATCCAGAAAGATCTGAGAAATTTCAGAGGGGACATTCTGCATGTGCCGCGAGAAAGCCTCCAGTAATGCTAGTGCGGGCATTGGTGTTGTCACTGCTGCCTGTGTGAGTGATGTAGTAGGTGACATGGCGGCAGAGGAAAGCAGAGAAGTTGCAGCAGAGGAGTCAACCATTATTATGGGTCCAGCCGGGGGAGAGGAGGTGAGATGGACCGAGATGTCCACCGTACATGGGGATGTGGCAACTATGGTCTGAGAAATAGGCAGAAGGGTGGCGGAGACAGGGAGAGTTGGAGGAGGTCTTGGCTGATCTGTCCTCCCTTCCTCACCCTCTTGAAGGGGATCTTCCTAAATTGGTGGCTGCTCTGCAACACTTCCCGTCCATTTGGGCCTCTTAGAGGGTGAACCTCCTGAATTCTTCCGTGAATAGACCTTGGGATCTGGCGACTGCTCCGCCTCAGTCCCTTTCCTCTTCTTTGATCTTGTGAGCGGAGGAGATTTGGATGTTTCTCCTGTTGAAGTTTTAGCGACGACATCTTTTGGGGTACTAGGCTTACTCTTGAGCCGTTCATACGTCAGGTTAACCCCTTGTTGCTTTAATCGGGCTACTTGCCCATCAACCCGTTCTTTGGTATGAGCCACGATTGGTTTAGTTACAATGTCGAGGTCATCGACCTGTTCATTCGAGTCTATCATTGGCAGCAAAAAATTAGTGACTGCGGCATACCTGGGGTCCATGATGGTGCTCTCATCCTCGACCTGATCTAGTATGGGAAACAACTGCACCCTTCTTACGAAGTATGCAGTCATCCGTAAGTAATGCCTCACCTGCACCTCTTTGTCATCCTGGTAATCCGCCTAGAAATCTTCAACATGATGTAGGTGGGCATACCCTAGTCCCATTGCCTTTCTTATATGCCCATATGGGTCCATCCGCGGGTGAGTAGTGTGTAGGTGGAAATGGTACTCTGTCAATTCCTTCTCAAAATTCCCAGCACATTGGGAAGTTTGGAATTTGTACATTCCTTGGTTGAAAGCTAAGGGATAAGGGATCCCTGCCAGGTGTTTATCGCCGAGGACTGGATGTATATGTGCAGCTGCCAGGAAAGTTCTAACAATATAATTCGGTCATTGGGGTACTGGGGCAGCGTATTTGGCCTTTTTTCTTGAAACCTTGGGCGTGAATATATGTGAATTTGAGGTACTGTAAAAGTAAGAAGGCATACCGCTTCAAGATCGCCCGAGCATTGTGAGAGACCCTCCTCTCAAAATCCCCTCTTGGCAACCTGATGATGTGGCCGATGAAGGTCACCCTGCAATACTCCTTCTTGAAGTTCCTGAACTATAGCTGGGGATATCTATCATAGACCTTCAATCTTCGACTCGACTCCTCATCGGGTGCCACAAACAGTCCACTGTATTGCCTCTACTCAGCCAGTGAGTAGACTAGATAGGAGGTCATGTAGAACTTAGAGCTCTTCTTCACATTCGTAAACTGCTCGTGAAAGCAGTCGCTTATGATGCCTCCCCAGTAGAATTAGGTTTTTGTGGTGACATCTTCGTCGTCACAGAGGATTTGTTCAATGAAATAGACTATCCACTCTTGGAAAAATGCATCTGTAGGGAGGCCCATCACCCTGCTCAACATGGTTACTAGGTTGTGGTAGTCTACGTAGAAATCGCTGCAAAAGAGTTCTTGAGGAACCTTCGCACCGCTACCCCTTTTCTCCTTGAGCCAGTACTGGTTTATTAATTTTTTGCAGCCCATAGGGTCCTCATCCCATGTTGCCTTACCTTCCTCCATGGTGGGCATCTCCATCTCCTCAAAGGTGGGAATGTGGAAAGTTTTAGTAATGGCCTCAACCGACATATCAACAAGGATGTTCCCGTCCCTATCAACGATGGTTCTTGTCTGTGGCTGGTAGGCTTGCCGACAAGCCATGAACAATTTAGGGGCTACGAGAGACGGGGGGAAGCCTATAGCTTTTGTAATCCCACTTTGTTTGATTGATCTTGCATTGTTAGTTTTTGGGTGGATTCTAACTGTTTGTTTGAACTCATCAATATCAACGTGGCCGATATTGGTGTGTGTGATCTCCTTCTAGTGGGTGATGATTTTTGAATGTAGAGGCCCACCCTGGAACTATTATTTCATTTGGTCTTTGTCCTCTCTTTCACGAGGAGTCTTGCTTGCTTTCTTTCCTTTGTCTTTTTCTGTAGCCACCCCTGAGGGCCTTGCACCCGATTCCATATATACTATAAACATAGATGTAATGAGTACAACCAATTATGAAAGCATTAACATTAGTCAAAATCCCATGGAAAAAATCTAATTAGACATCATATGATTAATGAAGTTAAATCTTAATTTCAAAGGCTATTAGTCACTTTCTGAAGGGATTTTGGACAATCCGGGCCCAAGGGGCCGGACTTCCCTGACAGAAATGCTATTTTGAAAGGGCGAACAAGGTGGGGCAATCTGGGTGATTTCTCTCGCCTTCATATTTTGATGATTTGAAAGGATCGTATTGAAGAGGGTCGAATTTTAGCATGTGGGTCGAGATTGGTTTTGAAATTTGAGGTTATTTTGACCACTTTAGGAGCATCCAGAGGTATAAGGCCAAAAAGTCATTTGGATTTCACTGTTTGAAACGACCAGGAAGAAATGGAGTTTCGGAGTCGGAACTCCAGGGTCCGGGACCCGGAAGGTCAAAAGACAGTTGATTATTTACTTTGGACTTCAAGGTGGCCAGACCTGAAAGGGCGGGAAGCCGGTGGTGATTTGCCGTACGAAAATGGCGAGTGTGGCACGATAGTTCGAAGGGAGCATCATGCAGGACTAGACCCGACATAGCATTTGGCCGCTAGGTTTTCCTTGATAAGTTTCTTGGGAATCAGGAAGGTGGAACCCAGAGGTCAGGAAGACGAGGCAACTTTTCCTTTGCATGTTGGCCGAAGGGGCACAAAATCCTGGTGGTTGGGGCCCAGCAAGGGTATGGATGCCAAGTTTGATGTTCCTTAATTTTCGCGGCGAAAGGGTGGTTGGGACCCGAGAAGTGGGAAGACGCTGTCAGATGGCCGTTTCGGAGGGGCGAAGTCGCCTCAGAAGTCTATGGACTAAGACCCGGGGATATGTTTGGTTCGTGTGTTCAAGTTTAACTCTGGATGGCAAAAGGTGGGACGAGCCACAGATCTCGGGTGGACAGGTCCTCCCTGCCGTTTGAAACAACAGGAACTTTGTGGAATCTTGGACACGAAAGTCTGAGGGTTTGGGCTCGGGAAGCCTAGGTGGAGGCCGAAATTTGAGTTTTCTCATTCACAAAGTTTAACGGCGATTGGATGACGGAGGTTCGGGATGGCGAGCCCGAGAGTGGACTCTGCCGCTTGAAAATAAGTTTGTTTATTTGCTAAGTTTCAGCGGCGACAGATTGGTGCGGGCCCGGAGGGCGTGAATGCCCTGCGTGACGAACAACGACGATGAGGTTAAGTTCCTGTTTGATCTTAGGAGGCGATTTTGGAGGTTTTTCGAAATTTGAAAACATGGGTTTTGTTGTGTTTTATCAATTAAATGCATTTTTAGCCCATGTTTATTCGTTATTTTAAGTGCAAAATCATAAAAAACTTCTGCAGAGTGCGGATGACAAACCTACCTCAAAAGTTCGACGGAAGAAGATGTGAAATCCACTAAGGATGGCCGAATGATGATCACGGGCGCGAGGGCGACAGGCGACGGGTGCACTGATCTCCTTTGGCAAGCACTCTGAACTCCTTTGGCAAACTTGAGAAATGAAAATGACAGGTCGGGCCCTATATTTATACCCAAAGATGCATTTAATTCTCTCATTTAATGCCCATACGACCGACTGGTGGGTTGGTGGAGTTCAAATTCACGGATGGTGGCGGGAGGTTCGGGGCTCGGGGCCCGGAATGACTTGGCCAGACGACTGCTTGAAATGTTATTTTGCAAATAGTAGGCAAAGGGGATGGCGAGGCCCGAAGGGCGGAGTGTCGCTGCAATTTGGCCGTCAAGAACGACGAAGTCAGCACAAAGTTCCGGACACGGAAGTTCGAGGGTTCGGGCCTGAAGGTTGCAAAAGCAGCCAAAAATTTTACAAGTTCAAATGGGGCGAGAAAAAAGGAGCCGAGTCCCAGGGCCCGGGAAGGTGGAAGCCTTCCACCGTTTTGGAATGGCGAACACCCGAAGGAAACCCGAGGAGGCGGGCCCGCCAGGCCCCAAGGTCGTTGGTAGAAGCAAACTGCCAAGGAGAGTCCGCAAGGCACCAAAACTTAGCCAAAATGGAGGGGATGAAACATGGTCAACTCAAGATGAAACTTTGGAAAAATGTTGACCACTTGGGACACTAGAACGGGGGCATGCAAAATGAGGCGACGATGACCCGACAAGGTGAAAGAAAAGAGGGTCCCCGTTTCGAACGGGGCGTGTGTGCTGAGGGCACAACACTTACCCCTTACAAGTGCATGTTGGATAGTTTTAAGGTGTACTTCAATAATATTTCTTTTGAGCGAATTTCAAATTTTTTAAAACAAAGTAGCTGGTGCAATGGAAACCATTAAATCTCTCTTGGATATTCCTAACAATTCCTCGCAATATGAGCTCTTGGTGGAACAATTGTTGATCCCTATGTTCGAGATCCCTGAATTAGAACTTGTGTGTGAACTTGTTGGTCTTGAATCTCCTTGGTATAAAGACTTCTATAATTACCTGCATGACCAAATTATCTCTTCTGACTTGTCCACAAACCAACAAAAGACCTTTATTTAGCAAGCCTCAAAATATGTCATCATCGGTGATGCCCTTTACCATTGTATCCTAGATAGCACCCTCCTAAGATGTCTCAACTCATGAAGCAAAAATGACCTTACAAGAGGTGCACAATGGCATATGTGGAGCTCACTTTGCTGGTCCTACTCTAGCTAATAAGCTTATGTGAATGGGATACTATTGGCTTACAATGGAATACAATGCTTACTACTTTGTGGAGAAATGTCGCCAATGTCAGATACATGGAGATCTTGTACATGCACCGACTTAGGATCTTCACCCACTTACATCACCTTGGCTGTTCTCTTAGTGGGGACTCGACCTCATGGGAAAGATTCACCCTACTCTGCTAATGGTCATAAGTTTATCCTTGTTGCAATTGAATATTTTACTAAATGGATTGAAGCCATTCTGATGATGTACATTACTAAGAAAATATCAAAGTTCATCCTCAATTATATCATATGTCAGTATGGTGTTCCCAAATCCATCATCACGAATAATGGTCATCCCTTTAAAAATCAAGATAGTGAATTATGTGAGAGGTTTCATATCCAACATCATTTCGCCACTCCATACTATCCCTATGGCAATAGTTAAGTTGAGGCATCTAATAAGACTATCCTTGAAAACTTAAAGTAGACTGTCGATGATGCTGGCCGTGACTGGCATGTGCAACTCAATCCTATATTATGGGTCTATCACACTAGTGTCCGTACTTCCACAGGAGGCACACCATATTCCCTTGTCTTTGGATTTGAAGCTATTCTTCCTGTTGAGGTCGAGTTACCATCCTTGAGGGTATCTATGCATCAATTTATTGACGAAGACGAATACCGTATAGCCTCTTTGCATGAGCTTGAGTTATTGGATGAGAAGAGACATAATGCCTTAACCCATTTACAGGCATATCAAAACCATCTTCGGTGCAGTTACAATAAGAAGGTTTGAGTTAGATACTTTGAAATTGGTCACTTGGTTCTGAAAGAGAATCCTAAGAATCAAATGGATTGAGAAAATATCAGAAAGTTTAAACCTAATTGGTTGGGTCCCTACATGATTACAAAAAACATATGGGTTCACTGTGTATCAATTGTCTACTCCTGAAGGTGAACCACTACCCGAGCCTATCAACAACATGCACCTTCATTGATATTACACCAAGCTTCCAAGGAATCTCATCAAAACTCAAAAAAGTCAAAAAGTCAAAAATAAAAATGAAAAAATATAAGAATAGTCACCTTGATGAAAACCTGTCAAACAGGCGTCATGGTGACACCAAAAAAATAAAAAAGAAAAGAAAAGAAAAGAAAATAAAAAATAAATAGTAAAAAGAAATAATTCGTCCAATAGTGAAAACCACTTTGGTGGCATTTTGGATAAGTACTATGGTGAAAACTTAGTGAAAAGGCGCCATTTGTAGCTAGTCTTTTCTCTATCGTCTACTATCATTCTATCTGGTTTTTCACCTCCATTTTCCCATCCTCTGCTTATCATAATAAAGTTTTGTCATCCTTCTCATGGCCTGAGAACCATTGACATTTAGTGTCCTTCACTTTTCATGACCATCCTTGACATCCATAAACTCCTTCACCCTTAATAAGTTGATCTTATACCTGATTGGGGGCAATTCCTTCACCTATGTCTTTATGGGATCCTACACATGTTATCAGTTTTTTTTAAAACATCAAAATCCAAAAAAATCACAAAACATCAAAATCCAAAAGAAATTATAAAACATCAAAATCTAAAAAAACATAAAACTTTAAAATCCAAAAAAAAATCATAAAACATAAAAATCCCAATTTTTTTTGTAAAACACCAAAAACAGAGTTAGAGTTTGTGTTAGTCCAAGTGCAGTCGAACTACGTTGTCTCTGCATATTGCTACGTAGGCAAGGCCATCTTTCACTGAGCCCTTGAGGCATTAGGTCAGTCCTTTAGGGTTTTGTCGAGTGAAGTCAATCATTATTCACATCATAATAATGAGTCATTTTTGGTCAAAGTTAGTCGAACTATGATGTCTCTAGGTGTATAATGTAGGCAAGACCATCTTTCAATGAGCCCCCGAGGCACTACGTTAGTCCCTGAGGGTTTTGTTGAGTCTATCTTGGTCTATCATCATTTGTCCCCTAATAAGTTGTCCCTTGCTAAGGTCAACGTTTCAAACAGAAGCAAACAACTATCCAAACCAAGTCACAAATCAACAGATCAACTATCCAACCAATCTTCAATCCAAATTGGTCAATTGCCTAATCATCAGTACTTGTCAAGTCAATGGTCTATATCATTTTGTCTTAATTCAGGATGCGTCCTTCCTGAAATGGGACATTGTCATTTATCAATCTTTATCATTTTCCTTATACAGGATATGTCTTTTCTGAAACTAGGCGTAGTCAATTATTCAATCTATCTTGTCAATTGGTCAATCCTATCAGTCAATCGATCTTGTCAATTGGTCAATCTTATCAGTTAGTCAATCGGGTCATTCAAATCAATTTGGTCAAACAATCAATCAATCGGTCAACCTTTTCAATTAATCAACCTTGTCACCTAATCGATATGGTCAATGAATCAGCCAAACTTGTCAATCAATCGGTCAATCAACCTCATCAATCTTATTAGCGAATAAACTTTGGAAAACGATCAAAATGACTGTTGAATTTGTTGGTCTAGTTGGTCTTATCTTTTTTATGTCTTTGGTCATGTTACTAGCTACCTCAAGGATGTCCCAAGAAGGATTCAGAGGAGCAATGATGGATCATGATATCTTTTCTTTTTGATTGCCACTTGTGGTTTGTCTTGACAATAAAAATGGGGCAATTTGATCTTTAGTATGAGTCATGACATTCCTTGTCTGTTGAGTGTTTTTTTTCACAAAGGGATAAGATTACATACCTTGGTTTATGTCATACGATGGTGTTTCTTGTCCATTTGCTATATTTTTTATCACCCAATGATGATAAAAATGCAAGTTGGCATCTATCAAGCAAGAATATACATCCCTTTTCATTTGATTACACACTAACATCCATCTTCTCCACACTAACATCCATCTTCTCTACCCTCTCGCCTCTTCTATCCACAATCATCCTGACGATGTCCTATGACACACAAAATATCCTGCATACATAATCATGTTAGAAGTATCATAGGCATCATAATGAGCATGTTAGGTCATCCATATTGCATATGAAAATACAAGAAAAATTATAGATAACTTAATCTCACATACATACATGCATGCATCCATATAAGTATTACATGTCATAATCACATAGCATCATCTTGCATCCATAAATCATCAACATATATCTCATACATATCACATTTGCATATCAGAAAAAAGGAAATCATACATAATCATCGTATTTCATATACATTGTCCATATCCATCTCCATTATCCATATCATTACATTTGCATAAATCATACATATCCATATTACATCATTTCATAAACATGATGCATACATAACATCATAAAGCATGCATGACATGTGCATCCACATAAACATCATAATCATATAAAACCATCTTACATATAGAATGCATAAACATGAAAGTAAATCATGTACATCTGAAATCCATCATAGCAATATAGATTAAGTGCATCCGTACATCATAAGATAGATAATCATACATAGGCATAAACCATACATCATCCATAACGCATCATAACATATAGAATCATCTCATCAATCATATAAATGCATAACATCATCATAACATCATAATCCATCTCATAGAAACATGCATAATAAATAACACATCATTTAGTTGTCACCAAAATCATGCATCTCGCATATATATGTCAAAAAATCAATTGTCACAATTATAATATCAAGATGATCTAAGAACTGGAGCTTGTAGGCTCAATCAAAATATACATGTATCAGTGTTTGAATGCAATAAAATAAAAATAGCCTATGCTCCCCCTTTCTCTTGATGGGAATAGTCTTGTAGGAGGCTGCCTATCATGGGGATAGTGAGAATCCGAGGCTCTGTGTCGTGAACCTGACAATTGATGGTATGCAAAAATTCATGGCTAAGAAACTCCACCGCTCCTTTGGCTTCATCGGGGGTGTGTCCTGCTCTGTGACCTGTTCATGGCTATTGAAAAACTAGGTTCTTTTCGCTCAGGGGGGACCTCTCTCTCATAAAGAGCTCTATAGTACTGCTCCGCTTGGATAGCCCTCTTGAGCTCTAGAGAAAAATATGTTGTAGAGCCACTACACTTGGTAATGAAATCAATGGAGCCCTGCTCAGCTCGCTGTGCCCTGATGATGGCCCTATCTCTCTCCACCCTCAACTACTAAACGTCTGCCTGTGTAGCCTATAGTTGTGCCTATAGCTCCGTGACCTGTGCATCCACCGACTTATCCTCCCCCTCCACCTCCATCACCTCAACCATGGGGATCTCCTCCATCACTACTCCTTCCCTCTCCTCCTCCTCCTAATCATGCATCTCCTCATCCCCCCTGATCTCCGCTACCTTGACATCTATGCCGATATCGACCTTTGGTTGCTCCTCCATCCATCTCTCGTCTTGGTGAGGAGGTGCATCTGCCTATCCTGAAGCAACTCATACTATAACCTTTACCTAACCCTCCTAACGAGGGGCCTCCACTACCTACCTGCCTTTGTATCGCCTCAATGGATAAGGTGGATCGGGTGTTTGTTTGTCTCTGCCTCTGCTTCTCCCTCCCCTCTCTCCCCCATCCCCATCATCTCCCCATCGTCTCCTCCACCTCCTTCGCCTCCATCATCTCCTTGACCCTAGCCTCAACCTCGAAGTCTTTCCCTCGGCCCCCTCCTACGCCTCTCTACTGGTGTAGGTTGAACCAAATCTGTTAATGGCACTGGCCTATGCTGTTCCCACCATGCATCGTACTCTAGGGTGATGCCTGCATCTGCTACCTTTGGCCCCGCCCCCCACTACATTGGATATAGTCCATTTATATCGTGCTCTACTGTAGCGGTAGGAATCATCACTCCCCATGGCTGGATCTCCTTGCTAGATTGGGAAAACTCTGTGGTGCCCACCAATAGGCCCTGCTGCTTGTTGAACTGTCGGCGAACTCGCTTTGGTAGATACCCCTCAATAATATGTTGAGACTGAAATGTGCATCCAATCAAATACCGAGTTTGGTGGCAGTATAGTAGATGGTCATCATCATCTGCGAAGGGATTACAATCCCTATAGGGTCTCCAAATGAAAGAATCCAAAATATCTATAGCATACCTCCCGTAACCAATATCCCCAATGTGTGTCTGTGTCACCATGCCTCCATAAATGAACACATAGAGCAATCTTACCTAAAGCTATCTCTGGATAGGCGGTCGAAACACCGTGATATGATCCCATGCTCAAACCATCATGAGAGTTGTCCCAAAACTAATGCTCTGAGCCCCCCGGTATGCCACGTCATGAAGCTGAAAGTATAACATGGTCAACATGCATGGTTCCCAAGCATATACAACACCTCAGATAAGCATCCTGACCAACATCTCTCCCCAACCAACTGGAAATCCATGTCCCTGTTGATCAGGGCATACAACTCCACCAATAATGCTACAAAGGACAACGATGAAGAGGTCATATCGCTCTGCGAGCACATCCCTACAGGTTTCATACTCTACTCCTAGCTCAACAATGTCCTTGTTGTCGAAAGCACTCACAATAACACATATCCCCACTCAGGATCGTAAGAAACATGGTATCCTCAGATCCACCACACATCCTCTAAGGTCATCATGGCCTTTCTTGTCTGCAAACAAAACGAGCTAGTCTTTGAGTTCCATCGCTTAGTGAAAGTAATTAGTAAGCCCCTGTTAGCCTGAACCACATGCATGAAGGTGATATAATATAATTTGAGGGAAAGTAGTCAATCCCTCTAGTCATCCTCTAGTCACTCTCACAATCTGAAGGTCGATAAACGACTCTCCTAAGTATAAATGGGGTCTAGTGGCACCTGTGATCACAAGAAATGTACTATTTCAACCATAAAGCCTATGCAAACCTATTTGACCTAAATTATATAATTTTTTTAATGCAAAATTGGGCAAAAATTTTAACAATCAAATGCATCGCACTGTCTATCATATGTGTCTCAAAAGTCAAATGCATTACAAAATTCGCACATGCGGTTCACTTTTAGAAATGTGTCGAATTCCCTATCACATGCGGCCTTTCAGGCAAATGTAATATTCAAGATCACAATTGCATCTCAAAATCACACATGCGGCTCAAAACCTCACATGTGTCATCTAATCCTACAATTGCATTGCAAAATTCATTTACATTGTGAAGAATAAATTTTGGCTCTACCTTATGCACTTGCATCGCATTGAGCAGATGCAGTGAACCGCATCTACTTGTAGTGCAAGCGATAACAAATGTGGCAAATGGGGTTTGCTGCATCTGTTTGCTCCCTTTTGGAGCCCTAAAACTACCAAAAATTGAAAAATCCACAAGGCAAGGTTGGAGTACTTACTGTGTCCCCTGAGCCCTCTGGTCCTCTGTAGGTCCTAACCCGATATTTGTAGTGTGCAGTGTGTGGTATTGGAGACATCTTGGTAGCAGCTCCGCAATGGGTTTTCACTCTCAACTCACTATTAACTCAAAGTAAAAATGCACAAATGACTATTTTTAGCACCCTATTTTTAGGTTTTCATTGGCTATGTCAAATGCTGAACCTAAACCTAATGTGAACTTCTTGGAGGCCCAAAATTGAAACCTTTTGTTGTCAGTGCACAAAACTAGCTTGTTGGAATAATTTTTCACATTTTTCAAAAAAATTCAAAATTTGCAAAAAATTTTTCGGAGGGGGCATGGGTCTATTCCACCTTCACCAAGGCATGCCGAGGCATGTTTTGAATTGAATTTTCTTAATTATTCTTTGATACAACGCTCAAAATCACATTATGTCAAAGAGGGGAAAATGTCTCTAGCCTACAACGCCGTTTTTTTGAATCAATTTCTTTCTTCCGCATATAATTGAATAATTTTAATTATTTGATTGTCGTCTTCTGTCAAATTCCTCTATTAATTAAATAATTTTAATTATTTAATTAATTAATTTTCTCTTCTTTATTCTTCTTTGATTAATATTTATTTAATTACGTCATTAATATTCTATTTCTCTTTATAATTTAATAAATTCTCATTTATTTAATTATTTACCTTTCATTGTTCGTCTATAGTTAAATAATTATTTTAATTAATTAACCATTCATTTAAACTCTTCCTTCCACTATTAAATAATTAATCTAAATTAATTATTTAATATTTCTATTCCACTTCCTCCACATTTAATTAAATGGTTGAAAATAATCTTTTTAATTAAGTGCCATTTTCCCTCTTTCTCCATAAATAAATAATCATTTGTGATTATTTATTTCTCCACATCCTCTCCCAAATTAAATAATATGATTATTTAATTTCCAAGATTCTCTTCTCAAATTAAAAATTATTATTTGAATGCCTCCACTTTCTCTTTAAAATTTCAACCGTTGATCGCCTTAGGTCTTCTTTCAATCTTGATCGTCTATCCTTAGCTGTTCCTAATCCTACCACTACATGGTGCATGTAACCTCAACCGTTGATCTTGGCATCTTCTTGGCTTTTGATCTCGTTTGTTCGTTCGAGTAGCTTTTCTATAAAAGAAGGCTGCCTCCCTCATTCCAACCTTACGACATTCTCCAAAGTTCTTGCTATCACATCACTGTCACTTGCATGTACCTTTGGACAAAAAAAATTTGAGGGCAAGCTTGCACATTGAGGAAAATGGAGGAGATGCAAGGAAGGTTAATCAATTTCAACATGCAAGTTTGGTATAGCTTTATGTTTTCATTTGAATTCCATGGTTTGTGCTTCCTTGTTTAGATTGGGATTTGGGCTTAGATTTTATGTAGTTTTGGTTGCTATCATTGATCTTTTCCTTCCATTACGATTTTTAACCCTTCCTACAATTTTCAATGCCCACTACCTTGTTACCATTGACTATTTAGATTTTTGTGGTTTTACATTCCCTCATTATGTTTCTATTTAGGATGTTGTATCTTTAAAGCTTGATCCCCACTTCTCCTTGGATTGAGCATCTCTAAAGCATGATCTCTACTCCCTCCTTTATTGGGTATCTCTGAAGCTCGATGCTCTCTCATTCTTGCATTAAGTCTTGAAGAGGCCCAGTCTCTACTCCTCGTCATACTTCCCTATTTTGGACCTTTGAGTTCTCTACCATTATGTTTTTTGCAAAAGATGATAGCGAGTGTCTTGAAAACTTATTCTTTGATGCCTCGTTGCCTTCCATATTTGGGCTCATATACCTTTGGATTCCCTTGCACTATGTCATCTTGACATTCCATTCTCCAAGCTTTCAACTTTGGACTTTCAAAGAACATAATGACATGATACCAAATGGAAATTTTTTAGTGGTAGGTCGATTCCAATTTCCTCGAACCTTATTACGATTGCATCTTTCTTATATTCATTTCACTAGACTTTGCTTTTAAACATGTCTCATTTTTTACCCTTGCCATTTGCACAAAAATGTTTCTTTAATCATTATGGCTAACTAGGGATGCCATTCATGTAATCAAATTTGAATATAAATTCGTGGGAAACTTTCAAATGACTCTCTACATGTGTGGACTCACTCTAGCACTTCATCATATATATAATGCGTACAATTTCACTAGTTTGCATCTAATGGGCATACTATCAATGAATCCTAATTTGTTGACTTGAGCAATTGTATTCACTTGTTTTATTTGAGGATGAAACCCTTTTGTCTTTTTACGAAATTTCAATTAGAGATTACATTTGTGTTGAAGATGCATATTTTCTATTGTACTTCAAAATTTTGCTTCATATGTGATTAATACGAATATGTCATAGTATATTGACAAATGTCTAGTATAATTGTTATGGGTACTCTAGGTCTAATTATTTTACATAAATATTTAATTAAGGGCCATTACAAGGTGATCATAAGGCTATAACCATGTGTTAGGCTAGAGAATATGATACAAGAAAAGGTTGATAACTGACTGGGACTTGGACAAATAGAACAAATATTCAATGAAAACACTTACCATTCATCTCAATCAAACTATCTTTCCATCTTATCCACTCATTTGAATCCCACTTCTTAATCGTAGCCATTCACATAAGGATTTTTGTCTTTATCCCAATCTTAAATTTAGATCGCATCCCCTATGACACTTGTCACATGGCTACATCTTTGAGCCTAACCTTAATCCTAATTCAAACTTACTCATCCCTCATGTAGACACCTGTCATCCACCTCTTTGTTTTAACATTTTTTGGAAAAATTTGTGGAGTTTTTGTGATGCAGATTTCATTTTTGGGTCCCAAACTATGAAAATTCCTCGTTGTTCCACAAAATGTTGCTTCTGTTTCATGGAAAGGTGCCTATGCTTCAGAGAGTTGCACTTGTGTCACCTAGAACTGTGCTTTCATTATGTACATTTTGGATTGAATATTTAGTGTTTCTCCTAGGGTTTGGCTAACAATTTGCACCTTATTTTGCAGGGTTTCATGTCTCTAACACTCTTTTGGCAAGTCTTCTAACACTTTGGTTGCAAAAAAAGGGTTTTCTAGGTTTCTAAGGTATCTCTAATCTAGGGTTTTATATAAGTTTTCTAGTAAAACTTAACTCTGTATCAATCTTGTGGTCTTTTGGGCTTATTGGCTAACATGTTTTGCAAAATATGTGTGTTTTCCCTTGAGTTATAATCTCATCTTGCATGTTTTCAAGTTGGTTGATAAAATATTGCACTTTTTAGATCGCGAGACAAGTTTTTGGTACCTTGTCTATGGAATTTTCTATTTCACAAAAAAGGTGCCTTTGTTACATAGAGCCACACTTCTATCACATCCCGAGGCACCTCTGTAATATAAAGCTACACCTATGTTTCAGTAAGTTATGCCTTCATTTCAATTTAAAATTTCTAAGGTTTCTGAGCTTTCTTTGACATTTAACTTGCATTTTTGGTCAAGTAACAAGTGGTGTAGGTTGTATATGCTTGTCAAAGATCATACTCATCAAGATTACTAATGGTTTGATGCAGGTTTCATTGGTCCAAGACTTAATGCAAGTTACTATGTGGATGTATGCTCTATCCTTGTGCTTAGTGCAATCTTGGAGATCAAAAATCTCACATTTCTTCATCTTTTATGTTTTATGATTTGAACTAAGGCTTAGTAGTTTTTGTATATGCTCTCCCAATGGGCCTTGTGCAATCTTGGGCGATAAAAATAAAATACTATAGTATTTCCCATTAGGGGGCTTGCTTGGGGGTTTGATCACTTCAAGGATGACCTCAACCATGTTTTTTATCCAGCTATATAAAGTGGTGGATGAAAATTTGTACCTCAAAGTGTGGCTAGCATCTTTCAAGTGAAGCCCCAAAACCCTCTATTTGTCGAGACTTGTCTGGTGAGGAGAGGACGTACCCTCCTAATCTTAGGCACAATCAAGGGATCTCACTATTCACTGATCCACTAAACACCATGATTTTAGAAGGCTTTAAGTGCATTCAACTATTACTTAGTGTCGTTTAGGGTACAATATCATGCTTGAAGCTACTCACCATGCATCTCCCTAAGTAGAGATAGAAGCTCTTGGGGAAAGCTCTTATGACCCCAAGGAAAGGGAAAAGTTGAGCCCTTGTGTTATTGGATCCTTAGCTACTAACTCTTGAAAGGGAAGTGTTTCACACTAATTTTGAGGTATTAGCCTTTGGTTGGTGGGCCCACATTAAGTATATGTACCTACTTGACTAATTCTAGGATTGTGCTAATGTGTATAGTTTTGTCTTCATGTACAAAACTAGTAAAAACCATGTATCCTTATCACTTTGAAATTCAAGTTAGCTAATGTGTTGTGTTTGTCAATCTTTTACAAAAAATCCATCAAAACACCTAAAATTGTCATTCACCACTTTCGTTTCATCTTGAGGTGCCTGTGCTTCATCTTGAGGCGACTATGCACAATTTGCTTCAAAGTTGGGCGTCTACTCCATCCTAAGGCACGTCTATTTCATAGAGCAATGCCTTTGTCTCATCTTGAGGTACCTTTGTTCCATTAAGTTGGGTCTATGCAATTTTGACTTCATTTGACCACGTAGGAGCCCTAAACTGGAAGTTTGATCTTTGTAGACTTGAATCAGACCTAGGAGACCCATATGATCCCATCATTTTACCTAAAAAATAAACCATTTTCATCATATCCAATCAAAAACCCCATCTCTCCTTCATCTCATCATCTTTATGACCTTAGACCAAACTATAAACATCCATTCTCTATCCTCATTGATCTATCTTATCTTTCTAATCCATCATATTTCATCATTGATCTATTTCATCTTCCTATTCATTTTCTATCATTATCTGACCTATCTCGTCTTCTAATCCCCATCCATATCCAAAGCTAAATCAATTTCTTAAGAGTCAAATCTAAATCCCCATCCCTTATATCCACTAGCTTGTACATTGCTTGAGAACTTGCTATCTTAAGTAGTATATTAAGCCAACCTTATCATTTTGGTTACCCTACCTTGGGTACTTGGCTACCCCAAGTTAGCTTCCAAAATCCCCATCCAAGCATTGCTTAGGCACTTGTCAACCCTAAGTAAGGAAATCATCACCATTCATCAAGGATCTAGATTTACTTGCAACAACATTGGTCTTGTATCCATCTTCACCTTTTGGTTTTCCATAGTGTTTCCAAGTTGCATCCATCATTGCCTCTTGGTTATCCATAATGTTGCCAAAATGTATCCACCATCACTTCTTATTTATCCATAGTGTTGCTAAGTTGTATCTATCTTCACATCTTGGTTTTCCACAATGTTGCCAAGTTGAATCCAACATCATTATCCCTTTGTAGCCAACATCATCATCCTTTCAATCCAATCATTCAAATCTAACCAATCTCATATCTAAGGTTTACTCTTTCATCTCCTTATCCCATCATCATTAATCAATTTCATCCAATTTACATTCTTTGAGGAAGTGGTCTATCAAGTACCCTTGGAAAACACATTCTCATTTCCATCCCACATCATACATGAATTGATGAGCACACAATTATACTGGGAGGGGGGTGAATCATTATAATACAATCTTTTAATTTTTAAAACTAACAACCACAATAATATCAATTATACAATATCATTCTCATAAGATCTAACAATTGTACAACACAAGGAGAACACACAATTTACATGGAAACCCTTATGGAAGAAAATAATGACAAAATATTGGTTTTATATAAATATCTTTTACAATCTTTGTAGGCACTAACTTACAGGAGACACCAACCCCCTCTTAAATGATTTTTAGGCACCAACCTAGAGGAGTCACCAATACCCTCTTATTTGATTTGTAGGCACCAACCCACTAGAGACACCAATCCCCTCTCAAATGATTTCTAGGTGTTGGTGTGAATAAATTTTTGGTACCTAGCCAATTCACTCACTAGGGAATTAGGGGACATATTCACATGTTAAGTTTATTTAGGATAAAAGATTCCTTCTGGAAGTCTTAGTTGTCATGTCGAGACTTTATCTTATCTTAGGTTGTTATGAGTTAGTTGTCACATGTTATAGGATTAAGACACTTGTTATGATCTTATCCAATCCTATGTCTCAACCTTGCCTTTATAAGTAAGGCATCTCATGTACATTTGCATATTCAACTAATATTCAATGTTGCATTGTTGAAGCAAGCTTTCTTGCCATTCTCTCTCTTGTGGAAGATATTTTGGTCTAGCAACTGTTCCTAACATAGGCAAATTTTTTCAAACAAAAAATATATTTTTTATCATTAAATTGTTGCTAGGGACAACACCTTGTATTGATTTAAAAAAAAGGATTTATATTGTCTTCATCATTTTCTGCAATTTTCACCATGACTAACTTCATCTCGACTAGACACAAATCTATCCCTGAACCAAAATGGATTTTTAGCCTTGTTTGAACGTAGCACAAAATGGCCCTTGGCCAGAATATCAAACCCCTAGTGGACACTATTACCCCTATACAAAACAAAAACAAACCCTCCTGTTCGATGGACTAACACAATCCTCTACAACTATGATTATCAGACTGACACACAAGATTGACCTTTACCAAAAAATACAAACTTTTACCACAGAGCCTAACCTTTCATTCATGCTACAACACCTTCTGTCATGACCCGTTCCGAGCATGCCTTGTTCAATTCTCCTCGCCATTAGACACCACCCTTTTCTTGAAAGCTAGGTAGTCAACCACGACCGGAAAATCTGCCCCACAATTTTGATGAGCTGGGCCTTTTGCTTTTTGCTTAGGGTCTCTTCCATCATTTGACAACCATTCTTCACTATTGTTGAGGTCTTAGTCAGCTTCATCCCCTACCACTATCTCTCTTGCTAGCCCTTTGTCCTCCATATATTTCATAGCCTAGCCACAAGGAGGGTTAGACATCATCTTTGCCGCTCTTAGTAGGAAAAAGATGCCTCTTTCTCTCTCGTCCCATAATTTTGCAAACCCTGCCCAGTCGATGGTTCTTATCAACGGAAACTTCATCACCTCCCCACCATTCTGACACATCATGTAGTAATTTTGCGGCATTGGTATCATTAGGAAGTCATCAATGTTATCTAGGGCTTCATCAATTTCACCCAGCCATGCATGGATGAAGACCATTTGGGTTAGTTTCTTGGCTCTCGCCTTGGATACGCCCATGTGAATTAGCATTGTGAAAAACATAGTAGGAATGTTCGCATTTGACTTGAATCTTTGGTATGCCTTCAAAAATTCTGGTCCCAACATTTTTTTGGTTGCCCAGAGAATTAGCAGATGGGAGGAGACCAACCCTCTCAATATTTTATTAGTTACCTTTCCCACAAAAGATTGTTGTTGCTTCTCAGTATTTAGAAACAATAGAGTATCCATTATTCCTAGATTAAACGACCCCTTCAAGCTCGCTATTGCCAACACACTTCTTTACCCTAAAAATAACACTTTCACATTTTGCTCAAGCTATCGCCAACCTTGGCCTTTTAACAAAGATGACCTTCATCATAATGATAAATTCTGAGTCCGTTCCCTTTGAAGCGTTTCTACCAGCCACCGCCTTGCTAATGATATAAATCTGTTTGTTTGTGTGAGGTCGTGCTTAATCCGTTATTTCCTTTGTCTTGGGACTTGTTCATATGTCTTGCTGCTCGCATTCTATTATAGCTTTTTTCTTGTCATTCTAATCTACTTTGATTTTTTCTTCATTTGATTACATAATTCCTTGGTTGCTAGTTAGTTCGGTATCTTTGGTGTCCTTCCGATTTTTGGATTGACTTTCCTCCCATTCCAACTACTTCCTATCACCCCATCTTTTTGCTTACGTGTTATCTCTTGACGCCTTTTTCGCCAGCTCATCCGCCTTGATATTTCCTTCCTGGTATATGTGACTTATTTGAAATGCCTTGAATTTATTTACCAGTTGTTTGATGCACTGCAACAAATGATTTAACTTCTGGTTCAGAGCACTGCCTCTTCGAATAACATTGATAGTGATAAGTGGATCCCCCTCCAAATGAATACGATTCACCATAATCTCCAAACCCAACTACAAACCAATGGGTGCAACTCTAAACTCTACTTCTTTATTCTTTCACAGTCCCAAGGTGATGGATTTTTCTGCTAGAATTTTCCATTGCGCATCCTTGGAAATACATCCTACTCCTCCCGAGCCTGGATTGCCATGGGAAACTCCATCAAAATTGATTTTAGTCCATCCTTCTTCCAAGTCTTTCCATACTACTTCTGACCTCTTAATCTTTGGTGACTGTGACTCACTACTACCACTGAGTAGTGGTGGCTTCAGGCCATTGATTGATTTCATTAGGTTGTCATCCCAATTGGTGAATATTTTTTGCTTGCTTGCTTTGCAACAAGCATCTTTATTGACTAGTTCTACTATGGCCCTTTCAATTTTTTCGTAGAGTCCATCTTTGCTCATCTCCTTCCCTTGGAAGATCCTTCTATTTCTCTTGTTCCAGATTTCCCATGTTACTGTAGATGGGGTTATTTTCCATGTTCCACCAAAAACCGATTTCTTACCTCCTTAAGGCCACATTTTGAACTAGGTTTCAATGTCTGCCGACATAGGGAATTGTAGGTTTAGTTTGCTCCTAAATTTTTTCCAACATTCATTTGCATATGGGTAGGCTAAAATTAAATTGTTTGCAGATTCTTCACTCTTTTTGGACATTATACATCTTCTCGGGCCTTGAACACCAAAGGTTACTAGTCTATCCTCAGTAAGTATTCTTTTTTGAATTGCCATCCATGCAAAAACACCTACTTGGGGAAGGCATTTTTTTACCCACATCAATTTGCATGGTGAGTCTTGTCTTACCATAGCTAGTTCTTTAATTTTGCAACCAAACTTCACTTTATAAGTGCATGTGGATGGCCCACACCATCTGATTACATCCTTATCATTGGAGGGAATAAATTGTCTGCTTTTGAGTATCTCCGACAATGCATCTTTTTGTGCTTGTAGAGCATTGAGGGTTTGCAAATCATTCCAACTCCAACTGGGGATTCCCTAATTGAACACTATCTTACCATAGTTAGAGACCTTATGCCCCCATGCTCATAGTGTTTCTTCTTTAAGATCTTCCAATCCCGGGGTGTTGTTAATGGGAGGTTTCCCACACCATGAGTCACTCCAAAAGGAAGCACTTTTACCATCTCTAATCTCCCAAGTGACATGCTTGGATATTATATCCTTGTAGTCCAAAATGAAGTTCCAAATTGTAGAGCCTCTTAGAGGATCAATTGTGGTGAGGATTCTAGTTGGCTCATCCAAATCTAGACATTTTCTTCTCAAAATTCTGACCAACTTCTGCTCATTCTTTGTATATAGGTCCCAAAGCAGCTTAGTTCACATGGCTTGATTCATTAGTGCTAATTGTTTTAGACCAACACCACCAACTTTCTTTGGGGTGCACACCTTATCCTAGGCCAACAATGGAAATTTGTTTTTTTCCCTTGTTACACTCCAAAAGAATTTCCTAAAAATTTGGGGCAGAGACTTTTCCACTACTTCTGGTAATTTTAAACATGACATTGAATACACTGGGATGGCCGACAATACTGATTTCATCATTAGTAATCTTCCTGCTGAGGACAACCACTTACCTTTTGAGGTTCCCAATTTTCTTTTGCAACTATTTATTAGGCTTTCCCAATAGCAATTTTTGTTAATCCCTACAAACAAAGGCATCCCCAGAAAACACCTAGGAAGAGTTGCTACTTTTAGATTCAAGATTTTGGCCAGATCCTTTTGTAGACTTGGTTGTGTGTTAAGGAAGAAAACCTTTGACTTTCCCCAGTTAATGCTCTATCCTGATTCTTTGCAGTAGTCATCTAGAAAATTCTTGATCACTCTTGCTTCCCTCCTACTTGCGTCCCCAAATAGAATTTTTCTGTTTGCAAATTGTTGATGAGTAGTGGGCTTCAAACAATTTGATACATGTACACCTGCCAACTGCCCTTCCCTTCTTAGGTTTTGTATTTGTATAGGAGTGATTTTGCACCCTATGTGTAATTTTAAACATGACATTGAATACACTGGGATGGCTGGCAATACTGATTTCACCATTAGTAATCTTCCTGCTGAGGACAACCACTTATCTTTCTAGGTTCCCAATTTGCTATTTATCAGGATTTCCTAATATAAATTTTTGTTAATCCCTGCAAATAGAGGCATCCCCAAAAAACACCTAGGAAGAGTTGTCACTTTTACATTCAAGATTTTGACTAGATCCTTTTGTAGACTTGGTTGTGTTCAGGAAGAAAACCTTTGAATTTCCCCAATTAATGCTTTGCCCTGATGCTTTGCAGTAGTCATCTACAAAATTCTTGATCACTCTTGCTTCCCTCCTGCTTGCCTCCCCAAATAGAATAGTGTCGTCTGCAAATTGTTGATGAGTAGTGGGCTACAAACCATTTGCTACATGTACACCCACCCACTTCCCTTCCCTTCTTAGGTTTTGTATCTGTATAGGAGTGATTTTGCACCTCATGTGTAAATCCCCTTTTTTCCCCCCTCCACTTTAAAAAACCAAGTTCAAAGGCTTAATTCCACATAAGCTTGCTGCTTGCATCCCGCTAAGCGCCTATTTTGAGTGTCAATGGAGGCGTTTTTGTCGGGGATGCCTATGCGATGCACAGACATTCGCGCGACGTGCTTATGTCCCTAGTATATTCCTATGGTTGAACTTGCAAAGGCATTACACTTCTCATTGGGAGTCAAGTTGTAACACTCCCTTCAGCCGACCGACCTGAATATGGCGGTTTTTCTTCATTCTCCTTCATATTCACTCCTTGAACAAGCATTGGATCTTCTTCATCCTCTAAGCATCTAGTTGATCTTCTACACAACCTTAGGCATTCAATTTCACATTCTTGCACTCACGCTCAAGCTCTCAAGCAGCACCTTTGCACCTCATTACAAAAAATCCATCACTCCATCACTTTGGTAGAGCAAGTTGGGGATAAACACCATTGCAGTAGAGGCTCAAGTACTCTCATTTTCTGCCCCAAGCAGCCTTGAGTTCTCTTGGTGGAGGTGGTAAGCTCCCATTCCTCTCCTCTATCACTTGGTTGAGTTAGCACATTTACTGTTTTGTAGTGCTTTATTGCTTTTTACTACTTTGTTTTCTTTATCTCGCTTTCTTAGCTGTTCGTGGAGGTGGAAACACCTAAACAATTGTCTAATTGAGGTAGACCCCTATACAACCACCCAATATTTTCCTCTTTTTGTGTGTAGGAGTATGTGCTTTGCGGAGCTAGCTGGTAAATAGACTCTTCTATGAAATCATCTTCGTCACCCTAGTTTTGGTATATTTGTTTTATCACATTTGTTTGTATTTCTTGTATTTCATAGTGTTGTTTTGCTCTTTTAGAAGTCACTAGCTAGGCTGCTAGCTTGTTTTTTGATAGTTTATGTTGTACTTTCAATCCTCTAGTCGTATGGATGCTAGCGCACTTGAGAGACGCTAGCACACTGCGTTGTCATCCTGAAACTTCGCTTTCGTCCTCAGATAGAGAGCTATCTGAGGTATAGTGTTGAGCTCGAAAACCAGCTCACCTAACCTTATTTCGAATCTTAGGATTGTAGAGTGGTTGTAGGAATTTATAGTCCTCATTATTCTCATCCTCATATCCTAACACCCCGTTTAGTTGAGGTAAGTTAAGGAAACCTTCCGCATCTTGGCCCTCCGTGACTTGGGGCCTTGCATGTGGTGGTCCCCCTCTCTTTCATTTTTGGTGAATCTAACGTGAACCATTTTGGTTCCGTTTTTGTGATATTGATAGTTCCTTTCTTCGTACTCTAGGAGTATTGTAGGTGTGAGTGTTGTGGGACTGTACCCAACCTACGACCCCTAGTTGGTGTAGTTGGAAGGCTCCAAAGGTGTTGCATAACGAAACCTTAATTGGGTCACAGTTTTATCCTTTTACCTTTAGGGACTTTATGAAAGTATTGTCTAGTGTGCGTAATGGCCTCCTTCCTGCATCAACCTATCCCCTCTGCGCAGCCTATGGACAGTTGCACTGGCATAACCTTCACTTCACAAGACTTGCTAATGGAATTTAACAGGGAACCATCTCCTCTCTATATTCCTGCGTGGATCAATGAAAACATCGTAGCGGGTGTTCACATTGATCCGACATCACAAGTAAAAAAATAACTGAGGAGATTATGCTGATTAACTTCTTACATAAAGATGGGTATTATGCTCTTGTGAGCTCCATCCGCACGCATGATAGAATTTCCATCCCCTCTTTAGGTAGTATTGTTCTATCGGTTTTGGTGGGCCTGTTGGCAACACAAGTGCATACAACTGAGTGGGGGGGTGAATCAATTGTCACAAAATTTCAAACTTATTCAACTTATTAACTTTATTCTCAGATCTAATCAATAACCATGAAAGCATAAATCAACAACACATCTGAAACATAGATAACACCAAGATTTTTTTACATGGAAACCCTATTAGGGGAAAAACCATGGTGGAGGTCAGTCCACAGGATTATACCCTGTTAAAAGTATAAAGAAATATGAATGGGGAATGCACATGCAATCAAGCGCACTGCTTAGAGCTCACTGCTCAATTATTAAAGGAAGGCACACTGTCTTCAAAAAATATGAATTACATCCACAAGAATTTGAAATGAGAAAATAACATCTACTGATGCTTGATTATAGTTCCAGTTAAGCACATGAACACTTCTTCACACTCTGCTATGTCTTCGAAAAATTTAGAACATTATTCGCGCACACCATGCCTTTAAATGGAATAAATGAATTATATATATCCGCAACAAGAAATTACATCACTACATGTTGGCCTCAACAAAATAATAAATTGAATACAAACTGTCGGCCCAAAACATTAAAGATTATTAATGCGAATCAACCAAGGTTGGTCACAACATAGTGAAGACCCAAAATAAAATTCTCAAACACAAACCACCTTCAAAAATTAATCTTTGAAGATCCACAACATGCTACAACACCTTGTCGGCCAAGAAGATGAAAAATGTGAACACGCAAGAGAAAATCTCCAATTGCGAGTACAATGATCAATGTGAATGTGCAACACAAATAGAGCACGATCTAGAAACATCAACAAACATCATGAATCACCAGAAAAACATCTACAACAACTGAACTTGCTAAAACCTCATCACCTTCATTCAGGAACATCAACTGAAGTAAAAAAATGATTGTCAGAATACAAATCTTCATAACACGAACAAATCTTCACGTGGATCTTTGAAACTTAAAGTGGATAAACTAGATATACTCGACAAGAAATCCTTTAATTCACAACCTTTGATCATTAATGTACTGAACTCACCAACAAACTGAACTTCACTTCACGACTGACAACCTGCAATTTATTTCATTACAATTTTCTCAATATCCTCGACATATACAACCTCTATGACATTAATACCAATAGTGTTGACATCAATGACAACCACATATCAACAACACAACCACAACATCCAACAATCTCCCCCTTTGGCATTGATGGAAACACATGATGTGAAAAACACCATCAATGCAACTATCTTCAACACTTACTCCCCCTTAGGTTCTGACTCTTTTCTTCTCAACAAATCTTCTCTCACATGACTCTTCTTCCTAAGATAATTTACAATTTTTCACATGACTCTTCTCGCCCTTTGACATCAATGACAATGATCTCTTTTCTGCACACAAGCTTTGAATGACATATCTGAACATCTGACTACTCCCCTTGAGTAGCAACCACGACAACATCAATCTAGATCAAAATATGACCATGAAATGCACGGATTGATACAAGTCAATTCATCTTACTTCTGATTAGGAGGGGTAATCACCCCTAGCTTCCCTCTAAGATACTCAAAAGTATCCTTAAGCAACGAATTTGTAAAGATGTTTGCAATTTGCTCCTTAGTAGGCATATACACCAATTTGACTTCCTTTTCACTCACCTTCTCTCTCAAAAAGTGAAACATGATAGATATATGCTTGGTCTTTGAATGCAACACTAGATTCTTAGAAATGTTAATTGCACTTGAATTATCACAGAATATAGCAATGGGTTCATTATACACAACTCTGATATCTTTCAACATCTACTTCATCCACAATACTTGAGTACAATTGATAGTAGTAGCAATGTATTCTGTCTCTGCAGTAGATAAATAAATGATATTTTGCTTCTTACTTTACCATGAAATCAACTTCTTACCCAAGAAAAATGCACCACCACTAGTACTCTTTCTGTCATCCACATCACCTACCTAATCAACATCAGTAAAAGCACTCAAAGTAAGATCATCATCTTTAGGATACCACAACCCAAAATCAACTATCCCCTTCAAGTATCTAAAAATCCTTTTCACAACAGTTACATGAGATTCCTTAGGATCAACTTGAAACCTTGCGTCAATGCATACAACATTCATGATATCTGGTCTAGTTTGAGTCAAGTAAAGCAATCTACCAATCATCAATCTATATCTAGTATTATTTGCTTTTAGAGAATCATCATCCTGTGCCAACTTGCATCCGGTTACCATAGGTGTACCAAGTGGCTTTGAATCTTCCATACCAAACTTCTTTAACAATTATTTCACATACTTCGACTGAGATATGAAGATTCCTTTATTTAACTGAGTAATTTGCAATTCCAAAAATAATCTCATCTCAACAATCATAGACATCTCAAATTCATTCTGCATCTCATCAACAAAATTCATGCACAAACTATCATCTCCTCCAAAAATAATATCATCAACAAAGAATTCAACAATCAGATTTTTATCATGATCAATCTTGAAATACAAATTACTATCAACACTACCTATATTGAATCCAAGCTTCAACAAATACTTGTCCAATCTGACATAACATACTCTTGGGGCTTGCTTAAGTCCATACAATGCTTTCTTCAACCAACAAGCCATATCTCTTGATTAGTTAATTGAAATCCATTAGGTTGCTCTACATACACCTCTTCTTCCAATTCGCCATTTAGAAATGTTGACTTGACATCCATCTGATAAACCTTGTAGTTTTTGTAAGCAACATAAGCAAGAAATAATCTCATAGCTTCAATCCTAGCATTAGGGGCAAAAGTTTCTTCAAAGTCAATTCCTTCCATTTGAGAATATCCTTTACACCAATCTTGCTTTGTTTATGACAACTTCACTTTGGTCATTCAACTTGTTTCTAAAGACCAATTTAGTTCCAATTACATTTTTTTCCTTAGGTCTAGGAACAAGAATCCATGTATTATTCTTCTCAATTTGCTGTAGTTCTTCTTTCATTGCTTCCACCCAATGTTCATCTTTGCATGCTTCATTCACATTATTAGGCTCAGTCTTTGAAATAAAAAAGTATTCTTCTGCAATGTTTCTCCTAGTCTGAACACCTTTATTCTTATCACCTATAATTTGATCTTCTGAATGAATTAGTCTTACATACTTTGGAGTCTTACGATGTTCTTGAACTTCTGGCTCTTGTGATCTCTCTTTTGCACTTTCACTAGTTCCTTCCTTTTGATTTTATTGATTCACTAGAATGATCTGGACTTGATTTTGAGTCTGAACTTGCTTTCATGTGACTGAACTATTATTCTAATCATCTGAATCATATCCACAGGTTTTGGATGGTCTAGCTATGTCTTTGTCAACCTTGACATTTGCACTTTCAACTACTTTCCTCAATCTCTTATTGTAGCATCGGTAGGCCTTGCTCTTAGTAGAATAACCAAGAAAGATTCCCTCATCACTCCTAGCATCAAACTTTCCTATCTCTTCATCTCTTCTGATATAGCATTTACTCCCAAAGATTTTGAAATATCTAATAGTAGGCTTATGACCAACCCATAGGTCCAAAGGGGTCTTACTAGTAGCACCTTTGACTTGTACTCGATTGAGGATGTAAATAGCAGTACTCACATCTTCTATCCAATAGATATGAGGAACATTTCCTTCCAACATCATAGTTCTAACAACATCTTGAACTGTCCTATTCTTCCTTTCCACAACTCCATTTTGTTGAGGGATCCGCGAGGAAGATAATTATCTCTTTATCACATGCACTTCACAAAAAGAATTAAACTCATGGGAAGTGAATTCACCACCTGTATTTGATCTCAAACATTTAATCTTCAGATCTGTCTTTGTCTCAAACCATAGCCTTAAAAATCTTGAATTTCTCCAAAGCTTTAGATTTCTCCCTGAAGAAAGTAACCGACATCAATCTAGAGTAATCATTAATAAGTAACATGAAGTACCCATCTCCTTGTAAACTTCCAATTCTAGAAGGACCACACAAATCAGTATGAACAAGTTCCAACACTTTTTTTGAACAATGCTATTTACTCTGAAATGAAATTCTAATTTGCTTCCCTAACTGACATTCCTTGCATATAGTATTAGTAGGCTTTACCAACTTAGGAAGATCTCTCACTGCCTGAGTAGAACTTATCTTGATAATATTATCAAAGTTTACATGACACATTCTCCTATGCTACAACCAACTTTCATCAACTTGAGCAGTCAAACAACTTTTACTAACATCATTCAAGTGAAAGATGTTATCTTTTTTTTTGTACCTGAAGAAATCACATTTCAAGAACTTCCCAATATTCTACACTTTCCATTCTTGAATTGAAGGTTTTATCCCTTGTCAACCATCTCTTTCCCAATATTCAAACCTTTCACATATAGAACATCATCAATATTATTCTGACCACCAAGAGAAATGGATCTTCTGCCATGGATTACACCTACTTTGTCATCACCAAATCTTACCACACCACCATCATACTTTTCCAGACTCACAAATTTTCTTTTATCACCTGTCATGTGATGAGAGCATCCACTGTCAATCACCTATTCATCTTTCTTTTCAACTCAAGCAGCTAGGGCTTTCTTGACATTTGAGCAACTAACAGATTCAGTAGGTACAAGATCATTTTCCTTGATAGAAATAAATGCCCATTCATCTTCACTTGCATTCCCTTTATCAGATTCATCATTAGTCACACCTTCATCAATAGCATAATAGCACTTTCTTTGAAATCTAGGCTTTTTATGTCTTGGCTTAGGGGCTCTTTCCGGACACCTTGATGCAAAATGACCTATCTTATTGCAAGAAAAACATTTAATAGGAAATTTCCCTTTATACTTACCTTCTCCTCTAACTTCTCTCTTGACAATAAGTGCTTGAAGCTCCTCTAGCTTTCTCTCTTCAAATTCTCTCATTTCCTCCTCATACTTGAATACGTTTCTAGCTAAGCTTTCACTTGGATCATATCTCTGTTTATCTCTTTCAGAAGTAGTAGCCTTGAATGCAAATTCTATCTTAGGAAGAGCATCACCAAATTCACTAAACTCAAAAGCAATAAGCTTACCAATCAACATGTCTTTGGTTACATTTGTTACAGTCTGGAGCTCCTCAATAGTAGTAGTTTTGACTTTGTATGCAACAAGCAAGGATCTAAGCACTTTAGCAACAATCTCTGATTCTTCCAACTGTCCACCAACACATTTGATACCACACACAAGTTCATTCATTCTTTGCATGAAAGTAGTAATGTTCTCATCATCACCCATTCTCAACATTTCATATTTCCCTTTCAGACATTGTAACTTAACAATCTTCACATTAACATCACTTTCATACGAAGTTTCCAACTTTTTCGAGATCTCATAAGGAATCTTTAGATTCATAACATTTGTCATCTCAGAATCAATCAAATCACTCAACAATGCTTCCTTAGCCTTGATATTATACTCAACATCACTAATCTAAGCAGTAGTAGTAGGACTATTCTGAGGAATAACATACCTATTGCTTGTAATACTCTAGTAGGGTTCACCAATGCATCTCAGATGGCACTCCATTCAAGTCTTCCATAGAGAATAATTTGTTCCATCAAATATTAGACTATCTTTCTTGTATGTCACCATCCCAGATCACCTCAAGCTATTAAACTTCTTCCAGGGAACCTGCTCTGATACCAATTGTTGCAACACAAGGGCATACAACTAAGAGGAGGGTGAATTAGTTGTCACATAATTTAAAATTTATTCAACTTATTAAGCTTATTCTCAGATCCAATCATAACCATGAAAGCATAAATCAAAAACACATCATAAACATAGATAACACCAAGATTTTTTTTGTGGAAACCTTGCTAGGGGAAAAACCATGGTGAAGGTCAGTCCACAAGATTATACCCTGTGAAAAGTACAAAGAAATATGAATGGGGAATGCATATGCATTCAAGTGCACTGCCTAGATCTCACTACTCAATTACAAAAGGAAGACACACTGTCTTACAAATATATGAATTACATCCATAAGAATTTGAACTGAGAAAATAGCATCTACTAATGCCTAATTATAGTTCCGGTTAAGCACATGAATACTTCTTCACTCTTCTTCACACTTTGCTCTACCTTCAAAAGGTTTAGAACATTATTCGCGCATACCATGCCTTCAAATGGAAGAAACAATCTCTTATATATATCAGTAATAAGAAATTACATCGCTACATATTGGCCTCAACAAAATAATAAAATGAATACAAACTGTCGGCCCAAAATATTAAAAATTATTAATGCAAATCAACCAAGGTCCATCACAACATAGTGAAGACCCAAAATAAAATTCTCAAACACGAAACACCTTCAAAAATTAATCCTCGAAGATCCACAAGACGCTACAACACCCTGTCGGCCAAGAACATGAAAAACGTGAACATGCAAGAGAAAATCTCCAATCGCGAGCACAATGATCAATGCAAACGTGCAACACAGATAGAGCACGATCTAGAAACATCCACAAACATCATGAATCACTAGAGAAACATCTGAAGCAACTGAACTTTCCAAAACCTCATCAACTTCATTCAAGAACATCAATTGAAGCAACAAAATGACTGTCAGAATACAAATCTTCATAACACGAACAAATATTCACGTGGATCTCTGAAACTTAGTGTGGATAAACTAGATATATTCGACAAGAAACCTTTTAATCCACAACCTCTGATCATCAACGTACTGAAATCACCAACAGACTAAACTTCACTTCATCACTAACAACTTGTAACTTATTTCATTACAATTTTCTCAATATCCTCGACATATACAACATCTAAGACATTAATGCCAATAGTGTTAACATCAATGACAACCACATATCAGCAACATAACAACAACATCCAATAGGACCTAAATCTATGAAACTCTTGTTTGACATTATCCCTAGGTCTGAGCTCTTTAGAGTGAATTGGGTGTCCCTTGGTTGGTGGCGATGAACACAATACCGTTGGTTGTGCATAAATTCTTTGACACCCGTTATAGACCATTGGTTGCTCATGGTAGCTACTCCTTGGACTACTCTTGGCCTACGCTCGTTGGTCCTCTCCTGCCTAGGACAGACCTTCTGCATCAAACATATCAAAACTATAGAAAAGGGCGCCTAATGCTGAAAGTGAGGTACCCTCCCTCGCCTTATGCTGTTTCACATAGGGTTTTCCTAAAGGCTGACATCGATGCCACTAAGGCATGAAGGAAGGAAGAAGAGAAGCAGTCTTGTGATCATCCTCCTTCCTCTTTTGCTAGTTAGTCTGATGCTTTCTCTCGTTTTGGTGTGGTATCATTAGGTTCTGCTCCTCGTTTGCAGGAGAATCCTATGGTGCTTGCTTGGCGAAAGCCTAAGTGTCCTGCATTCAAGCTTCCCATTCTATCGACGGAGCCTAGACCCATTTGGTATAATAGGAAGAAGGTTTCCCATGGATATTCCTCTTTGTTTCCTACTACTCCTGCTCCTAAAGCATCGAACGGGGAGAGGCCCGCTACTAAGGCTCTCAAGTTGACTCCCTTTGCTGCTCCTCAACCTGTTCCTCTTGCTTCCGTTTAGGAATCCATTCGCCCACCAAAAATGACTATAGTGGATGTTCCCATGGTTTAGTAGGAGCCTTCTGTTCCTTTGCATCCTCTGGCCTCCAACCCAAGAGTTGTAGAAACTACCTTGCGTACGAGCGTAAGCGCCGACAAAAGGCTCTTTTGGCTAAGCAGGCTTCCTCAGAAAGGAAGAAGGAAGAAGTGACCACCCCTGCTTCAGGGCCTCCTATGGTGTCACCCTCTTCCCTTCCTTCTGCCGCTGTTTAGTCTGGTCCTGCATCACTTCCGGCTTCTATTGTGAGTATGAATGCACCTAACCCCAAGGGGGTACAGGTGTTCATTGCTCCTTCGGTGGAGCCACCTTTGCTAATGTCCATTCCAAATATCTAGCCTTTCCAAAAGTGCGTAGATATGATTAATACTTTGGTTTTATCTGCTGTGGTTCTTTCCTTGTTTTCCTCCACACCTCTAGCCTCATTTGTGGTGAGTTCATCTCCTCCAATGAAGAAAAAAGTGGAGTGTGGTCCTTCCAACAATGAAGGATGTAAGAGGAGCCCACCTTCTCTACAAGGTGGCCCCATGCTGACTTGTTCTGTTTTGGTGACGAAATCGGTCCCGACTTCCCCTGAGTTCAGTATCGATCTCGAGTCATTCGACAAGTGTAGTGGTTAATCTCAGACACAACCTGCCCCACCAACTGAAGTTAAACATGGCCCTCCTGCGGGGTGCATGTTTAACTCTTTGGATGAAATACCGACCTTGTCAGCAATCTTCGTAAAGTCGCTGACCTTAGCTCCATAAGAGCTTGGTGAAGAAGACCTCGTGGGGCCTTCTTTCTTGACCCTTGTTGTGGGAGGGCCGAATGCTCCTCTTAAAATCACACCATTGCAGGCTTGTTCTCCTTCCCCATATGATGATCTAGATTGAGAAGCGGATGACCTCTTGGTCGATCAATGCTAGGAAGAGGTATCTTCTTGATCTTTTGTGTGTGTGTGTGTGTTTTGTGATTTGTTCCTCTATGATCGTTCTATGTGTGCCTGGATAACCTTTGTCACCCCTGTTGGTGCTTGGATATAGGCATGGTTTTTGTGTCGTAAACCTTCTTCTATTTGTATCATCATTCTTCCATGTTTGTGCTTGATTTTTAACAAATTGGGGATGATAAAAAGTGTTGGGGGCATTTAGGCTTCCCTTCCATGTTGACCCAATTTTTTATTTTTACTTTGTTTTCCGTGTATTCTTCCTAATCTGGTTGGGGATTGATGATCTTTTGCATTGTACCATGGTTATCTATTATTCATATGAGCTCAAACATATTTGACCCCACAAAACTAGATCTCCTGTGCCCTTTGTTGGTGTTGTCTTCACTCTTTTGCTCTCTCTTTATCTTTTTCTCTTCTTTGCTTGAGTTGTCCCTCTCATGTACGATAACTCTTTTCTTCAACATTTTGATCTTTAGAAAGTGCATTCATTTCCAACAAATCCTTTCTCGAAGATCTTCACAAAGCTTTCTTTGATATCACATTCACAACTTGGAACCCTAATGAAACATGTTTCCTTCATCACGGGTTCGTAAAGAAAGGACTTGGAAACCTTCCTCCGAAGTGGGAACAACTTTGACCTTCCCCTCGCGTGGGGGTATATTCTTCCTTTCAAATTCCTTGATGAAGTGAACATTTTCGAAAGGACCCCTTGATGATGGATCAATCTAAGAAAGAAAAATGTTTTCTTTCAAATTGTGCGTCCCTTGAGTGGACCCCCTTCTTCACGACGGGTTCCCGAGGAATCTCCTTGAAATATATTATCTTGAGTGAAATCATTTGCATCTAGCTTGAGGGCTACTTGACTAGACCTCACCTTTCAGACAACACATCCCTTTAGTGGACCCCTCTCCTTTTGAAGGGTTCCCGAGGGACTGCTTTGAAAGACTTCCAAATTATTGATGGTCTGCGCGATTGTCCGCTTACTTGCCTATGTGGCTTCTTCCTAACTCTGTAGAG
Source organism: Sequoia sempervirens (assembly GCA_007258455.2). Classification (NCBI taxonomy): domain Eukaryota; kingdom Viridiplantae; phylum Streptophyta; class Pinopsida; order Cupressales; family Cupressaceae; genus Sequoia; species Sequoia sempervirens. The sequence goes on along the minus strand of VDFB02000015.1, from coordinate 200,738,091 downwards.
TCCGCTTTCTTGGGTTTCCTCCATGCGAGAGATCTTGGGAAATACCTTCCTATAGGACTGAGAGCCTGTAGGGTGCTTCCTTTGGGTTTCCTCCATGCTAGAGTTTTTGGGGGACAGCTTCCTTGCAGGTCTGCAGGTTTGTAAGGTGCTTCCTTTGGGTCTCCTCCATGCTAGAGTTTTTGGGGGACGCCTTCTTTGCAGGTCAATGGGCCTATAAGGCACTTGCTTCACAGGTCTTCCTTCGTGCAAGAGATCTTGGGGGTTGCCTCCTTACAGGTCCATGGACTTGTAAGACACTTTCTATCTTCAACTTCATAGTTCTGAGCAGCAATGAAGTCCTTTGCTTGTCCTACACCTTTAGGTTCGCCAGATCATGGTTTGCTTCCTCGATGGTTTAGGTATACATTTCTAACCCTACTCTTCATTGATCTACTTTACCAAGCACTCATTAGTACTTGTGCTCGTTAAAGTGGGGGAAAAATGTATAGGAGTGATTTTGCACTCCATGTGTAAATCCTCTTTTTTCCCTCCTCCACTTTAGAAAACCAATTTCAGAGGCTTAATTCCACATAAACTCGCTGCTTTCATTCCACTTGGCACCTATTTTGAGCATTGGTGGAGGCGTTTCTGTTGGGGGCGCCTGTGTGGCGTGCTTACGTCCCTAGCATATTTATGTAGCTGAACCTACAGAGGCATTACACTTCTCATTGGGAGTTAAGTTGTAACTCCCCCTTTGGCTAACTGAACTGAATATAGCTGTTTTTCTTCATTCTCCATATTGACTCCAATAAGCATTGGATCTTCATCATCCTCTAAGCATCCAGTTGATCTTTTATACAACCTCAAGCATTCAATTTCACACTCTTGCACTCACTCTCAAGCTCTCAAGCAACACCTTTGCACCTCATTGCAACAAATCCATGACTGCATCACTTCGGTAGAGCAAGTTGGGGACAAACACCATTGCAATAGAGGCTCAAGTACTCTCATTTTCTCCCCCAAGCAGCCTTGAGTGCTCTTGGTGGAGGTGGTAAAATCCCTTTCCTCTCCTCTATCACTTGGTTGAGTTAGCACATTTACTGTTTTGTAGTGCTTTAGTGCTTTTTACTACTTTGTTTTCTTTATCTCACTTTCTTGGGTGTCCATGGAGGTGGAAACACCTAAATGGGGGTTTGACTAAGGTAGACCCCTATACAACCACCCAACATTTTCCTCTTTCTGTGTGTAGGAGTACGTGCTTTGCGATCTAGCTGGCGAATAGGCTCTTCTACGAAATCATCTTCGTCACCCTAGCTTTGGCATATTTGTTTTATCACATTCATTTGTATTTCTCATATTTCATAGTGTTGTTTTGCTATTTTAGAAGTCACTAGCTAGGCTGCTAGCTTGTTTTCTAATAGTTCACAGTGTACTTTTGGTCCTCTGGTAATACAAACGCCAACGCACCTGACAGAAACTAGTGCGCTGTGATATCATCTCGAAACTGTGCTTTCGTCCTTGGAAAAAGAGCTATCCGAGGTATAGTGTTGAGCTCAAAAACTAGCAGAGATCCTAGCCTTATTTCGAATCTCAGGATTGTAGAGTGGTTGTAGGACTTTATAGTCCTCATCATTCTCATCCTCATATCCTAACACCCCTTTTAGCTGAGGTAGGTTAGGGCAACCTTTCGCATCTTGGCTCTCCATGACCTGGGGCCTTGCACGTGGTGGTCCCCCTCTCTTACAATATCCCTCTTCCTAGCACCTCTACCATAATTATGAAAAGGAAGGGGAAGAGGGGGTCACCTTGTCTTAGTCCCCTTATTGATGGAAAGAAACCATGTGTTGACCCATTCACTAGCACATAAAATTTAGCTATTAAAATACAACTCTTGACCCAATTTAACCATTTTTCATCGAAACCAAACTTCCCCAACACTTCCAGAAGGAATTGCCTATCCACCATGTCATATGCTTTAAGAATGTCCAATGTTTAACACCATACATGCTTCCTTATTCTTCCGGCTGAGTGTATGGTCTCATGCACAATGATTATACCTTTTGCAATCAATCTTCTTGGAGTAAAGCCACTCTTTTCTTCTTATATGACCTCATTTAGTACTCCCTTGAGTCTATTTGCTATGATTTTGGTGACCACCTTATACATTGTATTGCATAATGCAATTGGTCTGAAATCACTCATTATATGTGGGTCTTTTTTCTTGGGAATTAGGGCCATAAATGTATGATTTACTACACGCAACATTACCATCCTTCTTGATTCTTTCATTGCAACTACTAGATCACCTCCTACTACATCCCAAATTTTTTGGAAGAAACCAGCGTAGAAGCCATCTAGCCCTAAAGCCTTGTCTGGACTCATCTAGAAATCTGTTTCCTTAACTTCTTCCATAGAGATTTTCTAATACAACTGTCTATTATGCTCTTCATTTATAATTGACAGGATTGAGCTCAACAAGCTTTCCCTTGTTTCTCTGTTCTCTTGGTTCTCCTTGTTTAGGATGGCTTCAAAAAATCTGACCGCCTCCTTATTCACTTCCTCTGCAGATTGAGTTACTTCCCCATTTTCTTTCTTGATTTCTGTTATATTGTTCCTACTCTAGTTGGCAATTGCTGATTTGTGAAAATATTTGGTTTTCCTATCTCCTTCTTTCAACCAAGTTTCTCTTGATTTTTGACACCAGAAGCATTCTTCCCTCTTTAGTAATTTTGCCAATTCATCTTTGATGCATTTTTCATTCTCAAAATCAACTGCGTCCATTCCTTTTTCTATTATGTGTTCATTCAGGGCTTTGATTTCTTGCTCCACTCTTTCTTTCTCCTAGAATATGTTTTTGAAATGAGATTTGTTCTATTCTTTAAGTTTGGCTTTGATGAATCCCAACTTCTTATTAATCTTGTAGAGCTCAGATTTGTCTCCAAACTTTATTTCATTCCACCATCTATCTACTAGCTCCAACAATTGTTCATCCCTCAACCATATATTTTCAAACTTGAATAGGCTTCCCTTTCGGGGGTATTCTTGACCAAAGGAAAGCATTACTGGAAAATGATATGATCTTGTGAAGGGTAGTATTTGGGACTCCTGTGTGGTTGTTGACTCTCCCCAATCACCCCAAACTAGGAATCTATCTAGCCTTTCAGCTATGTTGGTGAATCCCTTCCTTCTATTTGACCATGTGTAAATCCCATTTCTTGTTTGCAAGTCCACTAATTCATTAATGTCTACAAATTCTTGAAAATCACATTGTATGGCAATGATTCTTCTCGGTTGCTAATTGTCGTGTACTTCATGTACAGTTTCCTCCAAAGGCCCCATGTGTCTGCCTCCTGATTTCCTTTCCATTGCTCCAGGTGCTCATTCTTTTCTCTCCTTCTTTTCTCTTAGATTCACGTTTAAGTGTGTTATCCTTTGATTGAGTCGAACAATTTGCTTGACCATAAGCCATTTATTAGGGGCATTGATGCCTTGACATTCAATATGATGATCCTCATTTTCTCACAGGAAGGGAGGCACCCTTCCTAGTCCTTAGTTTCCTTTGCCTTGATGCATTGGCTGCAATTACCAACTTAGCTCTATTTGCTCTTCGACCCCTTTTTCCTTTCCTCTTTATGTTTGTTTTTTTTAATTTTTGATTGGGATTGCTCAAGCATCCTTTCCTCAATCAACTTTGCCTCCTCTACCTCCTCTTGGTCTTCTTCTAATTCTATGTATTGATCACTCTCTTCCTCCTCCAGGATCTCCTCTTCTTCATTATTTTTGATACTTTTCTTCCTCTTCACTTCCTCACCCCCTCCTCTTGCATTTCCATTTTTGAATTGTTTATTTCTTTGGACAATTCTCTGAGTTGAGTGTTAATGTCTTTTATTAGTTCCTTTGCTTCACTCGAAAGAGTGTTAAGGTCTTTCTCTGCTTGTGTGACCACATCCTTCAAATGTGCTTGCGCTAAGTGAAATTCCTCCCTTCTGGCCTGTGTTTCCCATTCAATCTTCCCCTTTTTTGCTCCTAACAACTCTCTCTGGGTTGAATCTTCTCAGAATCGAGACAAGTCTCCTTGGGATGTGCTATCTTCTACTTCTCCCAATCCCATCTCACCTTCATTTTTCTCCACCCCCTTGTTTAAACAAACTTCCTAGATTTATTTTCTAAAGGACATTTCTCGAGGCATGCTCCTTCGCACACCTCTATTTCCTGCTATCAACTTTCATACTTTGTCAAAATCTCTAAATTTTTGTAGATTCCAACTCCCTCTGCTATTTCTACTAAGATGTTGGCTTTCACTCCTTTTCCATTTACTAAGTCTTCGTCTACTCCTAAACACAACCCAAGGGCATCCCCTATTTTCACCATAGCCTCCACATTCCAGTATTTTGATGGAAGGTCCACCAATTTAATCCATGTAGGGGTTTTTTTGATTGTGTAATTCTAAGGATTGAAATTTGATTTCCAATTTAGGCAATGGAAACTATGTCCATTCAGAAAAAGTGGTTTCCTGTATACAATTTCCTGCTTTAAATTTTGATCTATACATTCTATGAGGAAGGAGTTTGGTAATTGATGAATGCTTACTCGAACCTTGAAATTGTTTTTCCACCAAGGCTTGATCTCCTCTTTAGGGCATCTTGGACCACACCATTTGGCGAATAATGCTTTATCTATCAGTTTGGTTACTCTCACTTCAATCACTTCTGTTGGCATTGTATATAGCTTACTCCCCCACAACCTTGAGCTATCTTCCACATCCTTTCCTTTCCATTTTCCTTGGAATTTCCTACTATTTTCTCTTCTATTCAAATCCAAATCTCTTGAGTTCATCCTTCTACCAAATTATGGTACTTCTCTGCTTCGTTGATTCATTTTTCCTCCATTCTTCGGATTAGATTTTTCCAACCCTTTCACTTTCCAGACTTTGCTGGTGCATTTCAAAATGCTTCTCCCATTACTTCTCCAATTTGAATTCGACGAATCTTTAGGGCGCCTTTTTTCCCAGAACCACCCACGCTCAGTGTTTCACATGCTCCAATTTTCATCATTCCTTTGCCCTTGTTGGGAGATTGTTGGATGTTGTGGATGTGTTGCTAATATGTAGTTGTCATTGATGTCAACACTACTAGCATTTGGTGTATCTATTGCTATATATGTCGAGGATATTGAGAGAATTATAAGAAAAAAGTGTTCTAGGTTCCTAGTGGAACTGTGTAGGTCATGAAGGCGTTTTGTTCTGTACGTAAAATATTAGCTGATGTAGATTAAAGGGTTTATTGTTGAGTATGTCTAGATAATCTACCGGAAGTTTTAGAGGTCTGCGTGAAGTTTTGTGTGAGTTATGGTCTGACAGTGTTTTACTGGTCTCTGTCAGTGTTCCTAAATGAATATTATGTGATTTTGGTTATCTCAGTTGTTGTGGATGCTTCTCTATTGTTCCTAGTGTTCTTGGATGTCTCTAGTTCATTATCTATCTTTGTGGTACGTCCACTTGATTCAGTGAGCTCGTGATTGAAGATATTTTCTTGCGCATGTTCAGTTTTTCATGTTCGTGGCCGACATGTTGATGATAGCCTGTTGCAGATGTCTGAGGGGAAAATAATTAAAGTATTTTTGTGTTGGAGATATTAAGTTGGGTCTCCACTATGTTGTGTCCAACCTTGGTGGGTTCGCATTAAAATTTAGCTGTTAATTTGGGCCGACATTGCAAATATAATTTATTTTTCTTGGCTGACCATGTTGTGATGAAATCTTCTGTAGCGGATATATAAGAGCAATTGTGTGATCGGTGGAAAGTATGCTTCGTGTGCTCCTATGTGCATATGTGCAAATATCATTACTGAGTAGAGTGTGAAGAAGATTGTGCGAAGTGTGAAGAAGTGTTGAGCTTAATTGGAATTGTAATTAGGCATGAGCAAAAGCTATTTTCTCAGTTCATACCCTCTAGATTTTTAATCCAACTTTGTTGGGAAGTGATCCCCTTTTGTAATTGAGTACTGAGATTTAGGCAATGTGCTTGAATGCTTGTGCATTCCCCTTATTATTTTTCATTATACTTTTAGCAGGGTATAATCTTGTGGACTAACATCCACTGTGGTTTTTCCCTTAACAGGGTTTTGATGTAAAAAATCTTGGTGTTCTTTGTCTCTCTATTGTGTTAATTGCTTATGGCTAATTGTTCATTCATCAAATCTGAGATTAAGGGTAAGTTAAGTTAGAAAGAAGTTTAAATTTTTGTGACAACTGATTCACCCCCCCTCTCAGTTGTTTGTCCTTATTTTTCCAGCAATTGGTATCAAATCTAGTTCCTCTAAAGACGTCTTACAACTTGAGGTGATCCGAGATGGCCACATTCAAGGACAATCCTAGATTTGATGGCACCAACTACTCACTGTGGAAAGTCATGATGCAATTTCATCTGCCGTGCGTTGGTGATGCTTATTGGAAGATTACAAGAGATCAATATACTATTCCTTAGAGTGGTCCCTCCTCTACAAATGAGATCAAAGATGCTGAAAGTAATACTAGAGCTATGGAAGCATTGGTGAGCGCTCTAACAGATTCAGAGATGGCTAATGTGATAGGTCTGTAGAAAACTTATGAGATCTAGATGAAGCTGAAAACTTTGTATGAAGGAGATACACAGGTGAAGATGGCTAAGCTACAGAGCTTAAAAGGCAAGTAATTGAATCTTAAGATGGGTGAAGATGAAAATATTACTTCTTTTATGTAGAGAATAAATGAAATAGTGCTAGGTATTAAATGTGCCGGTGGTTGAATGAGTGAGGATGAAATTGTGGCTAAGATACTCAAATCCTTACCTCCTTACAAAATGAAGTTCATGCTATTGAGGAATTTATGTCTGTAAACAAGATGACAAGAGATACACTGATAGGGAAGCTTTCTACTTTTGAAATAAGTGAATTTGGTGAATCTACACCAAAAACTGAATATGCATTCAAAGCTACTGTATCTGGAAGTTACAGGAAAAGATATAGTCCAGGAGAGACCTCCAAAAAGATATCTAAATATGATGAATTGAAACAACTTGAAGACAAAGAAAGAGAAGTACAAGAACTGGAAGCACTGATTGCAAAACAAGAAGGAAGAGGAAAAGGTAAGTATGAAGATGTATTTCCTATTAAATGTTTTTCATGCAGTAAGATAGGTCATTTTGCATCAAGATGTCGTGAAAGAATTCCTAGGTCTAAGCCTAGAAAAACTAGATTCGAAAAGAGATGCTACTTTGCTAAAGAAGTAGTAACTAATGATGAGTCTGATAAAGATGATGGAAATTAAGATGAATGGGCTTTCATTGCTACCATTGAAAATAAACCTATGCCTACTAAATCTACTAAAGATAAGAAAGCTCTTGCAACCTGAGTTGAGGAGAAAGATGAATGGGTCATTGATAGTGGATGCTCACATCATATGACTAGTGATAAAAGCAAGTTTGCGAGTCTAGAGAAGTATGACGGTGGGGTTGTAAGATTTGGAGATAACAATGCTTGTGTGATTTGTGGAAGAGGTTCTATTAGCCTTGGTGGTAAGGAAAACATTGATGATGTTCTCTATGTTGAAGGCCCAAAGCATAACTTGTTAAGTGTTGGACAAATGGTACACAAGGGATATGATCTACAGTTCAAGAATGGAAAATGCAAGATTCGTGGGAGTTCCAAAAACATGATTGCTACTGGTGTGCAAACTAAAGGTAATATTTTTCACTTGAATACTGCTAGTGGAAGTTGTTTAATTGCTCAATTAGATGAAAGTTGGTTGTGGCATAGGAGGTTGTGTCATGTAAACTTTGACAACGTTATCAAGATAAGTTCTACTCAAGCAGTAAGAGATCTGCCTAGGTTAGTGAAGCCTCCTATGTAATATGCCAAGAATGTTAGATGGGTAAAAAAGCTAGAGTCTCCTTCCGGAGCAAACAATTTCATTCAAATAATGTGTTGGAACTGCTACATACTGATTTTTGTGGCCCCTCTAGAGTTAGAAGTATTCATGGAGAAAGGTATTTTATGTTGGTCATTGATGATTACTCTAGAATGATTTTGGTTTCCTTTTCAAGAGAAACATGTGAAGCATTGGACAAGTTGAAAGTTTCAAGGCCATGGCAGAAAATGAAAAAGGTTTGAAAATCAAATGTATGAGATTTGACAGAGGTGGTGAATTCATTTGAAAAGAGTTCAATTCTTATTGTGAAGAACATGGAATTAAAAGACAATTATTTGCTCCTCGAACCCCTCAACAGAATGGAGTTGTAGAAAAAAAGAATACAACAATTCTGGATGCTGCCAGAACAATGATGATGGAAGGGAATGTGTCTCAGATGTACCAGAGTGAAGCGGTAAGCACTGCTGTATATACTTTGAATCGGGTAAATGTCAATGGTAATTCTGGTAAGACCCCTTATGAATTATGGTTCGATTACAAGCCTACTGTTAAGTATTTCAAGATCTTTGGAAGCAAATGTTATATCAGGGGAGATGATGATACAAGCAAGTTTGATGCTAGAAGTGATGAAGGGGTCTTCGTAGGTTACTCCACAAAGAGTAAGGCATACTAATGCTATAACAAAAGACTGAGAAATATTGTTGAGAGTGCAAATATTAGAGTTGATGAGGACTCTATCAAATCATCTAGACGATGCAGCTACGATTCAGATGAAGACAACACAAATCAAGGGAAGAACACTCAAACACCGAATCTACTTCATATTATTCATATGTTTCGGTGAAGCAACCACAAGTTGTTCTGGAAAATCAAGTCAGTCAGGAAGCACAAACAAGTGCAAGTGTAGAAGAAAGTTCAGAAGGCACATAATTCCAAAAAAGGCCCAAGACTCCAAGGTATGTAAAGCTGAACCACTCTGAAAGTCAAATCATAGGAGATAAGAGCAAAGGAGTGCAAACTAGAAGAAAAATTGCAGAAGAATATTGTCTAATTTCCAAGATTGAACCTAAGAGTGTCACTGAAGTCCGTCAAGACGAACACTAGTTGGAAGCCATGAAAGAAGAACTGACATAGATTGAAAAGAATGACACATGGACATTGGATCGTAGGCCCAAAGAAAAGAATCTGATTGGTACTAAGTGGGTATTCAGAAACAAGCTGAATGAGGAAGGTGAAGTGGTCCGGAATAAGGCAAGACTAGTATGTAAAGGGTACTCTCAAATGGAAGGTATTGATTTCGAAGAAACCTTTGCCCCTCTTGCTAGAATTGAAGCAGTAAGATTATTTCTTGCTTATGCTGTTTATAAGAACTATAAAGTCTATCAAATGGATGTAAAGTCTACATTTTTGAATGGGGAACTAGAAGAAGAAGTGTATATTGAACAACTAGATGGATTTTAGCTAACAGATAAGGAAGATATGGTTTGCAGATTGAAGAAAGCTTTGTATGGACTCAAACAAGCCCCTAGAGCTTGGTATGCTAGATTGTACAAATATCTACTGAAGCTTGGATTCACTAAAGGTACTGCTGATAGTAACTTATACTTCAAATTAGATCATGATAAGGAGTTAATCATAGAAGTATTTGTTGATGACATCATTTTTGGAGGAGATGATAATCTATGGATGAAGTTTGCTGATGAGATGAAAAGTGAATTTGAGATGAGGATGATTGGTGAAATCAAGTTCTTTCTGGGATTGTAAATTACATAGTTGGACCAAGGGATTTTCATATCTCAGTCCAAATATGTGAGAGAACTGTTGAAGAAGTTTGGAATGGAAGACTCCAAACCTGTTGGTACTCCCATGGTAACCGAATGTAAGTTGACTTAGAATGATGACTCTTCTAAGGAAAATCAAACCAGATATAGGTCAATGATTGGTGGATTGCTCTACTTAACTCATACTAGATCGAATATTATGAATGCTATATGTATGGTCGCTAGATTTCAAGCTAATCCAAAAGAATCACATGTGACTCTTGTTAAAAGAATCTTTAGATATTTGAAAGGAATAGTTGACTTTAGACTTTGGTATCCAAAGGATGATGATCTCACTTTGTGTGCATACACTGATGCTTATTGGGCTAGTGATGTGGATGACAAAAAAAGTACTAGTGGTGGTGCTTTCTTCTTAGGGAAGAAGTTGGTATCCTGGTTAAGTAAAAAGCAAAACTCAATTTCTCTATCTATTGCTGAAGCAAAATATATTGTTGCTGCCAATAATTGTTCTCAAGTGATATGGATGAAACAAATGTTGAGATATATCAAAGTAACATATGAAAAGCCTATTGCCATATACTGTGATAACTCAAGTGCAATAAATATATCAAGTAATCCAGTGCTACACTCTAAGACTAAACATATATCAATCGAGTTTCATTTTTTGAGGGAGAAAGTGAATGAGAAAGAAGTTAGATTGGAGTATGTGCCTACCAAAGAACAAATTGTAGATATATTTACTAAGCCATTGACAAAAGATACTTTTGAGTATCTCAGAGGAATGTTAAGGGTAATTAACCCTCCTAATAAGAACTAAATGATGCATTTACTTGCATCAATCCGTGAGCCTCATTGCTATATTATGATCCGAATTGATGTTTTCATGGCTACTACTCAGGGGGAGTAGTCAGATGTGCAGATATGTGGCTCAGAGCATGTGTATGGAAAAGTCATGGTTACCTTTGCCATTGATGTCAAAGGGGGAGAAGAGTAATGTGAAAAATATCTTAGGGGAGAATAGCAACATGAAAAATATTTTCAGAAATAAAGTGCAGAAGAAGTCAACATGTTGGGTTGATGGTATTTTTCACATCATGTTTTTCCATCATTGCCAAAGGGGGAGATTGTTGGATGTTGTGGATGTGTTGCTGATATGTTGTTGTCATTGATGTCAACACTATTAGCATTTGGTGTATCTATTGTTGTATATGTCAAGGATATTGAGAAAATTATAAGAAAAAGTGTTCTAGGTTCCTAGTCGAACTGTGTAGGTCATGAAGGCATTTTGTTCTGTACATAAAAGATTAGCTGATGTGGATTAAAGGGTTTATTTTTTAGTATGTATAGATCATCTACTGGAAGTTTCAAAGGTCCGCACAAAGTTCTGTGAGTTATGGTCTAACAGTGTTTTGTTGGTCTCTGTTAGTGTTCCTGAATTATGTGATTCTGGTTATCTCAATTGTTGTGGATGCTTTTCTGTTGTTCCTGGTGTTCTTGGATGTCTCTAGTTCATTCTCTATCTTTGTGGTATGCCCACTTGATCCAGTGAGCTCGTGATTGAAAATATTTTCTTGCGCATGTTCAATTTTTCATGTTCTTGGCCAACATGATGATAGCGTGTTGCAGATGTTCAAGGCAAAATTAATTAAAGTATTTTTGTGTTGGAGATATTAATTTGGGTCTCCACTATGTTGTGGCTGACCTTTGTGGGTTCGCATTAAAATTTAGTTGTTAATCTGGGCCGACATTGCAAATATAATTTATTTTTCTTGGCCAACCATGTTGTGATGAAATCTCCTGTAGCAGATATATAAGAGCGATTGTGTGATCGATGGAAAGTATGCTTTGTGTGTTCCTATCTGCCTATGTGCAAATATCATTATTGAGTAGAGTGTGAAGAAGATTGTGTGAAGTGTGAAGAAGTGTTGAGCTTAATTGGAATTGTAATAAGTGTTAAAGTAATTAATTAACTTTACTCTCCTCTTAAGATTTCACTTTATGCATATATTATTCATTTAATAATTAATATTAATTATTAAATACACTCACCTCAGGTTTAGGTTTTCCTTTCGGTGTTGATCTCCTTTATAAGAATTGATCTCTTGTATTGTATTCTCTTCTTGATTCACTTTTTCTCTGATAATACATCTTGCACTTTGTCAGAGCCAAAACCCTTGTTTTGTTATCTCTATTTCTCTGTGACAGGTTTCTTGCATTCGGGTGTTCTTTGGGTTCTGTGGATTTGTATTTCTCAAATCCTACATGGTATCAGAGCCAGATCTGCTGCAGCTTGTTTAGATTTTTGAAAGATTTAGAGATCTAGGTTTTGGGTTGCATCAGATCTGTGTTTGTTTTCTTTTTATTTGGAATAGGGGGTTCTTTTTTTTTTGGAGCACTTTGAGCCCAAACAGACCTCACCGTTGAGCTCGCAGAGCAAAACCCACCATATGGCATCCGGTCGGAACCTGATTGCACGAAGGCAATTTTTTTGCCCCAGGCCGTCTGGCCCAGAACACACAGCAGATCAGGTCGAAAATCATCGAAGAAAATTAAAAATTAAAACCAATTTTTGGTTAATTTTACCTTTGCAATTATTTTAAGGGCCTTGGCCGGCCCCACCATGATACTTTCCGACCAATGGAGCCACTGGCCCGGCTAGAGATAGCCGTGATCACCGGTGATAACCGCGATTGGTCACCACTGGTTATCGCCGTGACGATTAGTAGCCCGGTAGCGCCACCGGAAGCCCGGCCCGGCACTGCGGCTATGCCGATCAGGAAGGAGCCACCCGAGGCGCCACCTCGGTATTTTTACCTCTTTGATGTCAGCGGGCGCCATCGGTATCAGGCCTCTGTTTTCAAAATGGAAGTAGGTGTTGGAAAGCTGGTTCGAAAACTGATCTGATAACGAGATTTTTCTGATTTTCGTAGTCATTTGACTGTTCAAAGTCGAACTTGTTTTGCACTCGGGCCATATCTTGCATCTGGACTCCTTTTTACATGACGAATAGGCATCGAGAAAGGTGGTTTCATACTCTTTGGGATCTTCATCTATTTCATTAGTAAATTCTTTAGGTACTCAAAAATCTGTCTCAACCAGTTACTACTTTCTATCATTTTTTGGCTTTTAGTTTGTACTGGGATTGGATTTTTGCATTGTGGGGGGGGGGTGTTTTTTCTTGCTTTCTATCATTTACATCAGAAAACCAGAATCTACAAACACCAAAACAAAACAACAAACCCCTTCTGCATCTTCTGTCTAGTTCTGAAAGACCACTTAATAATAATTAAAAAAATTCAGAGCAGTTGAGGCACAGTTCACAGGATGGCTGACAGATCTATTGAACCTCTCACATCGCATAATTATCACACTTGGAAGGGTCGCATGATGACTCTTCTCTAGTCTCGAGGGTTATGGTCCTATTTGGATGAGGTTCAACCTTAGTTGACACACGCCTTTGAGGTTATGCAACACAGGAACAATATGGATCAGGGTATGGGATTGATGGCTTTACACATTTTTGACAGTCTCCTGTTTCATCTTGAGGGTTGTCTCACTCCTCGAGCCATTTGGACCAAGTTTGATGGACTTTTTGGTACTATCAACGAGTTCAAAGCTTTGCAGCTTGAGGCAGAGTTAACTTCCTTGGTACCTGATTCGTTTCCCTCTATTGAGGACTTTTTGATGAAGTTCAAATAGCAAAGATCTATCTTGTAGGGTTGTGGTAAGACTAAGACTGATGGGTAAAAGCACAAAGCTGTGTCACACTTTTAGCCAACTTATCAACACAATTGAATTTAAGTATTTCTAACTAAAAATCAATTTTGGTCAAACATATGATCTAGTAAGATTCATTCTAGCTAAGTTAGATGCTTCCACAAAATTTTCAACTAAAATTGTTGGCTAAAAATGTATGGAGCACCACTTTGAGTCCAATTTACCAAAAATATTAAATTATTGAAAAAACTTGAAGTTTCAATAACTCTTGCTAATGTAAACAACATTTTTTTAAAAATATAAAAATACCCTTTTGTAGATCCATAAGTGTAGTTTTCAAAAATATATTTATTTTAATAGTTTAATTATTTTTTATATTTTACATTTTATTTTTACTAAAAGTAGGTTTTCAACACAAAATATTAGGTTGATTAGTATGCCAAGGAAAAATACTAAAACTTATTAAAAAAAATTGAAAAAATATGATGCACTAGATAAAAGAATCTATTTTAAGATGGTATAATTTTGTTTCCATTTTAGGTAAATATTTAATATGAATGTTGATGTCCGATGAAAACAGTTGTTTTTTGATTCACACACATTTTAATATTTATTTAAAAATATATATTTATCAAAATTGGAAAAAAATATATCCATGCACTAAAATTTCAAGTTATAAATACATACAAAAATTTTGAAAGAAAAAAAATAAAATTTACTATAAAAAGTTTGACGTCCCATGTAACTTCATTTTTCAGCAACTAAATTATAGTTTTAATTTATTCAAAACTAGTTTAAAATAATTTTTTATATTTTTTTAAAAA
>VDFB02000015.1:200344504-200723785 GCA_007258455.2 Sequoia sempervirens | reverse complement strand
CCTTGTTACACTCCAAAAGAATTTCCTAAAAATTTGGGGCAAAGACTTTTCCACTACTTATGGTAATTTTAAACATGACATTGAATACGCTGGGATGGCCGACAATACTGATTTCACCATTAGTAATCTTCCTGCTGAGGACAACCAATTACCTTTCGAGGTTCCCAATTTGCTTTTGCAACTATTTATTAGGCTTTCCCAATAGCAATTTTTGTTAATTCCTACAAACAAAGGCATCCCCAGAAAACACCTAGGAAGAGTTGCCACTTTTAGATTCAAGATTTTGGCCAAATCCTTTTGTAGACTTGGTTGTGTGTTAAGGAAGAAAACCTTTGACTTTCCCCAGTTAATGCTCTATCCCGATTCTTTGCAGTAGTCATCTAGAAAATTCTTGATCACTCTTGCTTCCCTCCTACTTGCCTCCCCAAATATAATTTTTTCGTCTGCAAATTGTTGATGAGTAGTGGGCTCCAAACCATTTGATACATGTACACTCGCCCACTGCCCTTCCCTTCTTAGGTTTTGTATTTGTATAGGAGTGATTTTGCACCCTATGTGTAATTTTAAACATGACATTGAATACACTGGGATGGCTGACAATACTGATTTCACCATTAGTAATCTTCCTGCTGAGGACAACCACTTATCTTTCTAGGTTCCCAATTTGCTATTTATCAGGATTTCCTAATATAAATTTTTGTTAATCCTTGCAAATAGAGGCATCCCCAAAAAACACCTAGGAAGAGTTGTCACTTTTACATTCAAGATTTTGGCTAGATCCTTTTGTAGACTTGGTTGTGTTCAGGAAGAAAACCTTTGAATTTCCCCAATTAATGCTTTGCCCTGATGCTTTGCAGTAGTCATCTACAAAATTCTTGATCACTCTTGCTTCCCTCCTGCTTGCCTTCCCAAATAGAATGGCGACGTTTGCAAATTGTTGATGAGTAGTGGGCTACAAACCATTTGCTACATGTACACCCACCGACTTCCCTTCCCTTCTTAGGTTTTGTATCTGTATAGGAGTGATTTTGCACCTCATGTGTAAATCCCCTTTTTTCCGTCCACTTTAGAAAACCAAGTTCAAAGGCTTAATTCCACATAAGCCCGCTGCTTGCATCCCACTTAGCGCCTGTTTTGAGTGTCGGTGGAGGTGTTTTTGTCAGGGATGCCTATGCGATGCGTAGACGTCCGCGTGACGTGTGTACGTCCCTAGTATATTCCTACAGTTGAACTTGCAAAGGCATTACACTTCTCATTGGGAGTCAAGTTGTAACGCTCCCTTCAGCCGACCGACCTGAATATGGCCGTTTTTCTTCATTCTCCTTCATATTCACTCCTTCAACAAGCATTGGATCTTCTTCATCCTCTAAGCATCTAGTTGATCTTCTACACAACCTCAAGCATTCAATTTCACATTCTTGCACTCACTCTCAAGCTCTCAAGCAACACCTTTGCACCTCATTACAACAAATCCATCACTCCATCACTTTGGTAGAGCAAGTTGGGGATAAACACCATTGCAGTAGAGGCTCGAGTACTCTCATTTTCTGCTCCAAGCAGCCTTGAGTTCTCTTGGTGGAGGTGGTAAGCTCCCTTTCCTCTCCTCTATCACTTGGTTGAGTTAGCACATTTACTGTTTTGTAGTGCTTTATTGCTTTTTACTACTTTGTTTTCTTTATCTTTCTTTCTTAGCTGTTCGTGGAGGTGGAAACACCTAAACAATTGTCTAATTGAGGTAGACCCCTATACAACCACCCAAAATTTTCCTCTTTTTGTGTGTAGGAGTATGTGCTTTGCAGAGCCAGCTGGTAAATAGACTCTTCTACGAAATCATCTTCGTCACCCTAGTTTTGATATATTTGTTTGTATTTCTCGTATTTCATAGTGTTGTTTTGCTCTTTTAGAAGTCACTAGCTAGGCTGCTAGCTTGTTTTTTGATAGTTCATGTTGTACTTTCGGTCTTCTAGTTGTATGGAGGCCAGGGCACTTGAGAGACGCTAGCACACTGCGTTGTCGTCTTGAAACTTCGCTTTCATCCTCAGATAGAGAGTTGTCCGAGGTACAGTGTTGAGCTCGAAAACCAGCTCACCTAACCTTATTTCGAATCTCAGGATTGTAGAGTGGTTGTAGGACTTTATAGTCCTCATTATTCTTATCCTCATATCCTAACACCCCGTTTAGTTGAGGTAAGTTAGGGAAACCTTCTGCATCTTGGCCCTCCGTGACTTGGGGCTTTGCATGTGGTGGTCCCCCTCTCTTTCATTTTTGGTGAATTTGACGTGAACCATTTTGGTTCCGTTTTTGCGATATTGACAGTTCCTTTCCTCGTACTCTAGGAGTATTGTAGGTGTGAGTGTTGTGAGACTGTACCCAACCTACGACCCCTAGTTGGCATAGTTGGAAGGCTCCAAAGGTATTGCATAACGAAACCTTAATTGGGTCACGGTTTTATCCTTTTACCTTTAGGGACTCTGTGAAAGTATTGTCTAGTGTGTGTAATGGCCTCCTTCCTGCATCAACCTATCCCCTCTGCATAGCCTATGGACAGTTGTACTGGCATAACCTTCACTTCACAAGACTTGCTAATGGGATTTAACAGGGAACCATCTCCTCTCTATATTCCTGCGTGGATCAATGAAAACATCGTAGCGGGTGTTCATATTGATCCGACATCACAAGTAAAAAAATAACCGAGGAGATTATGCTGATTAACTTCTTACATAAAGATGGGTATTATGCTCTTGTGAGCTCCATCCACACGCATGATAGACTTTCCGTCCCCCCTTTAGGTAGTATTGTCTTGTCGGTTTTGGTGGGACCTGTTGGCAACACAAGTGCATACAACTGAGTGGGGGGGGGTGAATCAGTTGTCACAAAATTTAAAACTTATTCAACTTATTAACTTTATTCTCCAAATCTAATCCAGCCAACCGCAAAGAAAGCATAAAATCAACATCACGAAACATATAGATAACACCAGATTTTTTGTATGTGGAAACCCTATTAGGGGAAAAACCGGTGGTCGGGAGTCCACCGAGGATTATACTCTGCGGCCAAAAGTATAAAAGAAATATGGATGGGAATGCACACGGCTAATCGAGCTTGCTTAAAACTCTTGCTCAATTATTAAAGGAAGGCACCTTTGTTTTAGATGAATTACATTGACCAAAATTTGAAATGAAAACAACATCTACTAATGCTTGATTATAGTTCGATTCTTGAAGCACACGGAGCTTTCTTCACACTCTATACGTCTTGAGAAGATTTGAACATTATTAAGCACTTTACCATGCCTTTAAATGGAATTATATATCCGCAGCAGAAATTATATCGCCACTGTCGGCCTCAACAGAAGATAATAGAATTGAATACAAACTTCTCGACCCAAAACATTAAAGATTATTAATGTGAATCAACCAAGGTCGGCCACAACATAGTGAAGACCCAAAATAAAATTCTCAAACACAAACCACCTTCAAAAATTAATCTTTGAAGATCCACAACATCCTACAACACCTTATCGGCCAAGAAGATGAAAAATGTGAACACGCAAGAGAAAATCTCCAATTGTGAGTACAATGATCAATGTGAACGTGCAACACAAATAGAGCATGATCTAGAAACATCAACAAACATCATGAATCACCAGAAACACATCTGCAACAACTGAACTTGCTAAAACCTCATCACCTTCATTCAGGAACATCAACTGAAGTAAAAAAATGATTGTCATAATACAAATCTTCATAACATGAACAAATCTTCACGCGAATCTCTGAAACTTAAAGTGGATAAACTAGATATACTCGACAAGAAATCCTTTAATTGACAACCTTTGATCATTAATGTACTGAACTCACCAACAAACTAAACTTCACTTCACCACTGACAACCTACAACTTATTTCATTACAATTTTCTCAATATCCTCGACATATACAACCTCTATGACATTAATGCCAATAGTGTTGACATCAATGACAACCACATATCAGCAACACAACCACAACATCCAACAATCTCTCCCTTTGGCATTGATGGAAACACATGATGTGAAAAACACCATCAATGCAACTATCTTCAACACTTACTCCCCCTTAGGTTCTGACTCTTTTCTTCTCAACAAATCTTCTCTCACATGACTCTTCTTCCTCAGATAATTCATAGTTTTTCACATGACTCTTCTCGCCCTTTGACATCAATGACAAAGATCTCTTTTCTCCACACAAGCTTTGAATCACATATCTGAACATTTGACTACTCCCCTTGAGTAGCAACCACCACAACATCAATCTAGATCAAAATATGACCATGAAATGCACAGATTGATGCAAGTCAATTCATCTTACTTCTGATTAGGAGGGGTAATCACCCCTAGCTTCCCTCTAAGATAGTCAAAAGTATCCTTAAGCAATGAATTTGTAAAGATGTTTGCAATTTGCTCCTTAGTAGGCATATACACCAATTTGACTTCCTTTTCACTCACCTTCTCTCTCAAAAAGTGAAACATGATAGATATATGCTTGGTCTTTGAATGCAACACTAGATTCTTAGAAATGTTAATTGCACTTGAATTATCATAGAATATAGTAATGGGTTCATACACAACTGCGATATCTTTCCAACATTTGCTTCATCCACAATGCGCGGGTATAATTGATAGTATTGTGATGTGATACGCCTCTGGGTGATGGAATAAAGCCAAACGTTGTATGTACTTTACCATGAAATCAACTTCTTACACCCAGAAAAAGTGCACCACCACTAATTGCTCTTCTTGTCATCCATCCGCCACCCAATCCACAACATCGTTAAAAGCACTCAAGTAGATCATCTTTAGGATTACAACCCAAATCAACTATCCTTCGATATTTTGAAAATCCTTTTTTCACAACAGTTACATGAGATTCCTTAGGATCAACTTGAAACCTTGCGTCAATGCATACAACATTCATGATATCTGGTCTAGTTTGAGTCAAGTAAAGCAATCTACCAATCATCAATCTATATCTAGTATTATTTGCTTTTAGAGAATCATCATCCTGTGCCAACTTGCATCCGGTTACCATAGGTGTACCAAGTGGCTTTGAATCTTCCATACCAAACTTCTTTAACAATTATTTCACATACTTCGACTGAGATATGAAGATTCCTTTATTTAACTGAGTAATTTGCAATTCCAAAAATAATCTCATCTCAACAATCATAGACATCTCAAATTCATTCTGCATCTCATCAACAAAATTCATGCACAAACTATCATCTCCTCCAAAAATAATATCATCAACAAAGAATTCAACAATCAGATTTTTATCATGATCAATCTTGAAATACAAATTACTATCAACACTACCTATATTGAATCCAAGCTTCAACAAATACTTGTCCAATCTGACATAACATACTCTTGGGGCTTGCTTAAGTCCATACAATGCTTTCTTCAACCAACAAGCCATATCTCTTGATTAGTTAATTGAAATCCATTAGGTTGCTCTACATACACCTCTTCTTCCAATTCGCCATTTAGAAATGTTGACTTGACATCCATCTGATAAACCTTGTAGTTTTTGTAAGCAACATAAGCAAGAAATAATCTCATAGCTTCAATCCTAGCATTAGGGGCAAAAGTTTCTTCAAAGTCAATTCCTTCCATTTGAGAATATCCTTTACACCAATCTTGCTTTGTTTATGACAACTTCACTTTGGTCATTCAACTTGTTTCTAAAGACCAATTTAGTTCCAATTACATTTTTTTCCTTAGGTCTAGGAACAAGAATCCATGTATTATTCTTCTCAATTTGCTGTAGTTCTTCTTTCATTGCTTCCACCCAATGTTCATCTTTGCATGCTTCATTCACATTATTAGGCTCAGTCTTTGAAATAAAAAAGTATTCTTCTGCAATGTTTCTCCTAGTCTGAACACCTTTATTCTTATCACCTATAATTTGATCTTTTGAATGAATTAGTCTTACATACTTTGGAGTCTTAGGATGTTCTTGAAATTTTGGCTCTTGTGATTTCTCTTTTGCACTTTCACTAGTTCCTTCCTTTTGATTTTATTGATTCACTAGAATGATCTGGACTTGATTTTGAGTCTGAACTTGCTTTCCTATGACTGAACTATTATTCTGATCATCTGAATCATATCCACAGGTTTTGGATGGTGTAGCTATGTCTTCGTGAACCTTGACATTTGCACTTTCAACTACTTTCCTCAATCTCTTATTGTAGCATCGGTAGGCCTTGCTCTTAGTAGAATAACCAAGAAAGATTCTTTCATCACTCCTAGCATCAAACTTTCCCATCTCTTCATCTCTTCTGATATAGCATTTACTCCCAAAGATTTTGAAATATCTAATAGTAGGCTTATGACCAACCCATAGGTCCAAAGGGGTCTTACCAGTATCACCTTTGACTTGTACTCGATTGAGGATGTAAATAGCAGTACTCACATCTTCTATCCAATAGATATGAGGAACATTTCCTTCCAACATCATAGTCCTAACAACTTCTTGAACTGTCCTATTCTTCCCTTCCACAACTCCATTTTGTTGAGGGATCCGCGAGGTAGATAATTGTCTCTTTATCGCATGCACTTCACAAAAGGAATTAAACTCATGGGAAGTGAATTCACCACCTGTATCTGATCTCAAACATTTAATCTTCAGACCTGTCTTTGTCTGAAACCATAGCTTTAAAAGTCTTGAATTTCTCCAAAGCTTTAGATTTCTCCCTTGAGAAAGTAACCCACATCAATCTAGAGTAATCATCAATAAGTAAGATGAAGTACCCGTCTCCTTGTAAACTTCCAATACTAGAAGGACCACACAAATCAGTATGAACAAGTTCCAACACTTCTTTTGAACAATGCTATTTGCTCTGAAATGAAATTCTAGTTTGCTTCCCTAACTGACATTCCTTGCATATAGTATTAGTAGGCTTTACCAACTTAGGAAGATCTCTCACTGCCTAAGTAGAACTTATCTTGATAATATTATCAAAGTTTAAATGACACATTCTCCTATGCTACAAACAACTTTTACTAACATCATTCAAGTGAAAGATGTTATCTTTTTTTTTTGTACCTGAAGAAATCACATTTCAAGAACTTCCCAATATTCTACACTTACCATTCTTGAATTGAAGTTTTTATCCCTTGTCAACCATCTCTTTCCCAATATTCAAACCTTTCACATATAGAACATCATCAATATTATTCTTACCATCAAGAGAAATGGATCCTCTGCCATGGATTGCACCTGCTTTGTCATCACCAAATCTTACCACACCACCATCATACTTTTCTAGACTCACAAATTTTCTTTTATCACCTATCATGTGATGAGAGCATCCACTGTCAATCACCCATTCATCTTTCTTTTCAACTCAACCAGCTAGGGCTTTCTTGACATTTGAGCAACTAACAGATTCAGGAGGTACAAGATCATTTTCCTTGATAGAAATAAATGCCCATTCATCTTCACTTACATTCCCTTTATCAGATTCATCATCAGTCACACCTTTATCAGTAGCATAATAGCACTTTCTTTGAAATCTAGGCTTTTTATGTCTTGGCTTAGGGGCTCTTTCCGGACACCTTGATGCAAAATGACCTATCTTATTGCAAGAAAAACATTTAATAGGAAATTTCCCTTTATACTTACCTTCTCCTCTAACTTCTCTCTTGACAATAAGTGCTTGAAGCTCCTCTAGCTTTCTCTCTTCAAATTCTCTCATTTCCTCCTCATACTTGAATACCTTTCTAGCTGAGCTTTCACTTGGATCATATCTCTGTTTATCTCTTTCAGAAGTAGTAGCCTTGAATGCAGATTCTATCTTAGGAAGGGCATCACCAAATTCACTAAACTCAAAAGCAATAAGCTTACCAATCAACATGTCTTTAGTTATATTTGTTGTTACAGGCTGGAGCTCCTCAATAGCAGTAGTTTTGACTTTGTATGCAACAAGCAAGGATCTAAGCACTTTAGCAACAATCTCTGATTCTTCCAACTGTCCACCAACACATTTGATACCACACACAAGTTCATTCATTCTTTGCATGAAAGTAGTAATGTTCTCATCATCACCCATTCTCAAAATTTCATATTTCCCTTTCAGACATTGTAGCTTAACAATCTTCACATTAACATCACTTTCATACGAAGTTTCCAACTTTTTCGAGATCTCATAAGGAATCTTTAGATTCATAACATTTGTCATCTCAGAATCAATCAAATCACTCAACATCACTAATCTAAGCAGCAGTATTAGGACTATTCTGAGGAATAACATACCTATTGCTTGTAATACTCCAGTAGGGTTCACCAATGCATCTCAGATGGCACTCCATTCAAGTCTTCCATAGAGAATAATTTGTTCCATCAAATATTAGACTATCTTTCTTGTATGTCACCATCCTAGATCACCTCAAGCTGTTAAACTTCTTCCAAGGAACCTGCTCTGATACCAATTGTTGCAACACAAGGGCATACAACTGAGAGGGGGGGGGGTGAATCAGTTGTCACATAATTCAAAACTTATTCAACTTATTAAGCGTATTCTCAGATCCAATCATAACCATGAAAGCATAAATCAACAACACATCAGAAACATAGATAACACCAAGATTTTTTTCGTGGAAACCTTGTTAGGGGAAAAACCATGGTGGAGGTCAGTCCACAAGATTATACCTTGTGAAAAGTACAAAGAAATATGAATGGGGAATGCACATGCATTCAGGTGCACTGCCTAGATCTCACTGCTCAATTACAAAAGGAAGACACACTGTCTTACAAATATATGAATTACATTCATAAGAATTTGAACTGAGAAAATAGCATGTAATAATGCCTGATTATAGTTCCGGTTAAGCACATGAATACTTCTTCACTCTTCTTCACACTCTGCTCTACCTTCAAAAGGTTTAGAACATTATTCGCACATACCATGCCTTCAAATGGAAGAAACAATCTCTTATTTATATGCGCAATAAGAAATTACATCGCTACATATTGGCCTCAACAAAATAATAAAATGAATACAAACTGTTGGCCCAAAATATTAAAAATTATTAATACAAATCAACCAAGGTCTGTCACAACATAGTGAAGACCCAAAATAAAATTCTCAAACACGAACCACCTTCAAAAATTAATCCTTGAAGATCCACAAGACGCTACAACACCCTGTCAGCCAAGAACATGAAAAACGTGAACACGCAAGAGAAAATCTCCAATCGCGAGCACAATGATCAATGCAAACGTGCAACACAGATAGAGCACAATCTAGAAACATCCACAAACATCATGAATCACTAGAGAAACATCCGAAGCAACTGAACTTTCCAAAACCTCATCAATTTCACTCAGGAACATCAACTGAAGCAACAAAATGATTGTCAGAATACAAATCTTCATAACACGAACAAATATTCACGTGGATCTCTGAAACTTAATGTGGATAAACTAGATATATTCGACAAGAAACCTTTTAATCCACAACCTTTGATCATCAACGTACTGAAATCACCAATAGACTGAACTTCACTTCATCACTGACAACCTGTAACTTATTTCATTACAATTTTCTCAATATCCTCGACATATACAACCTCTAAGACATTAATGCCAATAGTGTTGACATCAATGACAACCACATATCAACAACATAACCACAACATCCAATAGGACCTAAATCTATGAAACTCTTGTTTGACATTATCCCTAGGTCTGAGCTCTTTAGAGTGAATTGGGTGTCCCTTGGTTGGTGGCGATGAACACAATACCGTTGGTTGTGCATAAATTCTTTGACACCCGTTATAGACCACTAGCTGCTCATGGTAGCTACTCCTTGGACTACTCTTGGCCTATGCTCGTTGGTCCTCTCCTGCCTAGGACATACCTTTTGCATCAAACATATCAAAACTATAGAAAAGGGCGCCTAATGCGAAAAGTGAGGTACCCTCCCTCGCCTTATGCTGTTTCACATAGGGTTTTCCTAAAGGTTGACATCGATGCCACTAAGGCATGAAGGAAGGAAGAAGAGAAGCAGTCTTGTGATCATCCTCCTTCCTCTTTTGCTAGTCAATTTGATGCTTTCTCTCGTTTTGGTGTGGTATCATTAGGTTCTGCTCCTCGTTTGCAGGAGAATCCTATGGTGCTTGCTTGGCGAAAGCCTAAGTGTCTTGCATTCGAGCTTCCCATTCTACCGACGGAGCCTAGACCCGTTTGGTATAATAGGAAGAAGGTTTCCCATGGAGATTCCTCTTTGTTTCCTATTGCTCCTGCTCCTAAAGCAGCGAACGGGAAGAGGCCCACTGCTAAGGCTCTCAAGCTGACTCCCTTTGCTACTCCTCAACCTGTTCCTCTTGCTTCCGTTCAGGAATCCATTCGTCCACCAAAAATCACTGTAGTGGATGTTCCCATGGTTTAGTAGGAGCCTTCTGTTCCTTTGCATCCTCTAGCCTCCAACTCCAAGAGTTGTAGAAACTACCTTGTGTACGAGCGTAAGTGCTGACAAAAGGCTCTTTTGGCTAAGCAGGCTTCCTTGCAAAGGAAGAAGGAAGAAGTGACCACCCTTGCTTCAGGGCCTCCTATGGTGTCACCCTCTTCCCTTCCTTCTGCCGCTATTTAGTCTGGTCCTGCATCGCTTCCGACTTCTACTGTGAGTATGAATGCGCCTAACCCCAAGCGGGTATAGGTGTTCATTGCTCCTTCAGTGGAGCCACCTTTGCTGATGTCCGTTCCAAATATCTAGCCTTTCCAAAAGTGTGTAGATATGATTAATACTTTGGTTTTATCTGCTGTGGTTCTTTCCTCATTTTCCTCCACACCTCTAGCCTCGTTTGTGGGGAGTTCATCTCCTCCAACGAAGAAAAAAGTGGAGTATGGTCCTTCCAACAATGAAGGATGTAAGAGGAGCCCACCTTCTCTACAAGGTGGCCCGATGCTGACTTGTTCTGTTTTGGTGACGGAATCGGTCCCGACTTCCCCTGAGTTCATCATCGCTCTCGAGTAATTTGACAAGCGTAGCGGTTAATCTCAGACACAACCTGCCCCGCCAACTGAAGTTAAACATGGCCCTCTTGCGGGGTGCATGTTTAACTCTTTGGATGAAATATCGACCTTGTCAGCAATCTTCGTAAAGTCGCTGACCTTAGCTCCACAAGAGCTTGGTGAAGAAGACCTTGTGGGGCCTTCTTCCTTGACCCTTGTTGTGGGAGGGCCGAATGCTCCTCTTAACATCACACCATTGCAGGATTGTTATCCTTCCCCCTATGATGATCTAGATTGAGAAGCGGATGACCTCTTGGTCGATCAATGCTAGGAAGAGGTCTCTTCTTGATCTTTTGTGTGTGTGTGTTTTGTGATTTTTTCCCCTATGATCGTTCTATGTGTGCCTGGATGACCTTTGTCACCCCTGTTGGTGCTTGGATACAGGCATGGTTTTTTTGTCGTAAACCTTCTTCTATTTGTATCATCATTCTTCCATGTTTGTGCTTGATTTTTGACAAATTGGGGATGATAAAAAGTGTTGGGGGCATTTAGGCTTCCCTTCCATGTTGACCCAATTTTTTATTTTTACTTTGTTTTCCGTGTATTCTTCTTGATCTGGTTGGGGATTGATGATCTTTTGTGTTGTATCGTGGTTACCTATTATTCATATGAGCTCAGATAGATTTGACCCCACAAAACTAGATCCCCTGTGCCCTTTGTTGGTGTTGTCTTCACTCTTTTTCTCTCTCTTTATCTTTTTCTCTTCTTTGCTTGAGTTGTCCCTCTCATGTGCGATAACTCTTTTCTTCAAAATTTTGATCTTCAGAAAGTGCATTCATTTCCAGCAAATCCTTTCTCGAAGATCTTGACAAAGATTTCTTCGATATCACATTCACAACTTGGAACCCTAATGAAACATGTTTCCTTCATCACAGGTTCGTAAAGAAAGGACTTGGAAACCTTCCTCCGAAGTGGGAACAACTTTGACCTTCCCCTTGCGTGGGGGTATATTCTTCCTTTCAAATTCCTTGATGAAGTGAACATTTTTCGAAAGGATCCCTTGATGATGGATCAATCTAAGAAAGAAAAACGTCTGCTTTCGAATTGTGCGTCCCTTGAGTGGACCCCCTTCTTCATGACGGGTTCCCGAGGGATCTCCTTGACATATATTATCTTGAGTGAAATCATTTGCGTCTAGCTTGAGGGCTACTTGACTAGACCTCACCTTTCAGACAACACATCCCTTTAGTGGACCCCTCTCCTTTTGAAGGGTTCCCGAGGGACTGCTTTGAAAGACTCCAAATTATTGACGGTGTTCGCAATTGTCTGCTTACTTGCCTATGTGGCTCCTTCCTAACTCTACAGAGTCCACTTTCTTGGGTTTCCTCCATGCGAGAGTTCTTGGGAAATACCTTCCTATAGGACTGAGAGCCTGTAGGGTGCTTCCTTTGGGTTTCCTCCATGCTAGAGTTTTTGGGCGACACCTTCCTTGCAGGTCTGCGGGTTTGTAAGGCGCTTCCTTTGGGTCTCCTCCATGCTAGATTTTTTGGGGGACACCTTCTTTGTAGGTCAATGGGCCTGTAAGACACTTGCTTCACGGGGCTTCCTTCATGCAAGAGATCTTGGAGGTTGCCTCCTTGCAGGTCCGTGGGCCTGTAAGACACTTTCTATCTTCAACTTCATAGTTACGAGCAGCAATGAATTCCTTTGCTTGTCCTGCACCTTTAGGTTCGCCAGATCATGGTTTGCTTCCTTGATGGTTTAGGTATACATTTCTAACCCTACTCCTTCATTGATCTACTTTACCAAGCACTCATTAGTACTTGTGCTCGCTAAAGTGGGGGAAAAATGTATAGGAGTGATTTTGCACCCCATCTGTAAATCCCCTTTTTTCCCTCTACTTTAGAAAACCAATTTCAGAGGCTTAATTCAACATAAACTCGCTGCTTGCATTCCACTTGGCACCTATTTTGAGCATTGGTGGAGGCGTTTCTGTTGGGGGCGCCTGTGTGGCGCGCTTACGTCCCTAGCATATTTATGCAACTGAACCTACAGAGGCATTACACTTCTCATTGGGAGTTAAGTTGTAACTCCCCCTTCAGCTGACTAAACCAAATATAGCTGTTTTTCTTCATTCTCCATATTGACTCCAATAAGCATTGGATCTTCTTCATCCTCTAAGCATCTAGTTGATCTTTTATACAACCTCAAGCATTCAATTTCACACTCTTGCACTCACTCTCAAGCTCTCAAGCAACACCTTTGCACTTCATTGCAACAAATCCATGACTGCATCACTTCGGTAGAGCAAGTTGGGGACAAACACCATTGCAACAAAGGCTCAAGTACTCTCATTTTCTCCCCCAAGCAGCCTTGAGTGCTCTTGGTGGAGGTGGTAAAATCCCTTTCCTCTCCTCTATCACTTGGTTGAGTTAGCACATTTACTGTTTTGTAGTGCTTTAGTGCTTTTTACTACTTTGTTTTCTTTATTTCACTTTCTTGGGTGTCCATGGAGGTGGAAACACCTAAATGGGGGTTTGACTAAGGTAGACCCCTATACAACCACCCAACATTTTCCTCTTTCTGTGTGTAGGAGTACGTGCTTTGCGATCTAGCTGGCGAATAGGCTCTTCTACGAAATCATCTTCGTCACCCTAGCTTTGGCATATTTGTTTTATCACATTCATTTGTATTTCTCATATTTCATAGTGTTGTTTTGCTATTTTAGAAGTCACTAGCTAGGCTGCTAGCTTGTTTTCTAATAGTTCACAGTGTACTTTTGGTCCTCTGGTAATACAAACGCCAACGCACCTGACAGAAACTAGTGCGCTGTGATATCATCTCGAAACTGTGCTTTCGTCCTTGGAAAAAGAGCTATCCGAGGTATAGTGTTGAGCTCAAAAACTAGCAGAGATCCTAGCCTTATTTCGAATCTCAGGATTGTAGAGTGGTTGTAGGACTTTATAGTCCTCATCATTCTCATCCTCATATCCTAACACCCCTTTTAGCTGAGGTAGGTTAGGGCAACCTTTCGCATCTTGGCTCTCCATGACCTGGGGCCTTGCACGTGGTGGTCCCCCTCTCTTACAATATCCCTCTTCCTAGCACCTCTACCATAATTATGAAAAGGAAGGGGAAGAGGGGGTCACCTTGTCTTAGTCCCCTTATTGATGGAAAGAAACCATGTGTTGACCCATTCACTAGCACATAAAATTTAGCTATTAAAATACAACTCTTGACCCAATTTAACCATTTTTCATCGAAACCAAACTTCCCCAACACTTCCAGAAGGAATTGCCTATCCACCATGTCATATGCTTTAAGAATGTCCAATGTTTAACACCATACATGCTTCCTTATTCTTCCGGCTGAGTGTATGGTCTCATGCACAATGATTATACCTTTTGCAATCAATCTTCTTGGAGTAAAGCCACTCTTTTCTTCTTATATGACTTCATTTAGTACTCCCTTGAGTCTATTTGCTATGATTTTGGTGACCACCTTATACACTGTATTGCATAATGCAATTGGTCTGAAATCACTCATTATCTGTGGGTCTTTTTTCTTGGGAATTAGGGCCATAAATGTATGATTTACTACACACAACATTACCATCCTTCTTGATTCTTTCATTGCAACTACGAGATCACCTCCTTCTACATCGCAATTTTTTTGGAAGAAACCAGCCTAGAAGCCATCTAGCCCGAAAGCCTTGTCTGGACTCATCTAGAAATCTGTTTCCTTAACTTCTTCCATAGAGATTTTCTAATACAACTGTCTATTATGCTCTTCATTTATAATTGATGGGATTGAGCTCAACAAGCTTTCCCTTGTTGCTCTGTTCTCTTGGTTCTCCTTGTTTAGGATGGCTTCAAAAAATCTGACCGCCTCCTTATTCACTTCCTCTGCAGATTGAGTTACTTCCCCATTTTCTTTCTTGATTTCTGTTATATTGTTCCTACTCTAGTTGGCAATTGCTGATTTGTGAAAATATTTGGTTTTCCTATCTCCTTCTTTCAACCAAGTTTCTCTTGATTTCTGACACTAGAAGCATTCTTCCCTCTTTAGTAATTTTGCCAATTCATCTTTGATGCATTTTTCATTCTCAAAATCAACTGCGTCCATTCCTTTTTCTATTATGTGTTCATTCAGGGCTTTGATTTCTTGCTCCACTCTTTCTTTCTCCTAGAATATGTTTTTGAAATGAGATTTGTTCTATTCTTTAAGTTTGGCTTTGATGAATCCCAACTTCTTATTAATCTTGTAGAGCTCAGATTTGTCTCCAAACTTTATTTCATTCCACCATCTATCTACTAGCTCCAACAATTGTTCATCCCTCAACCATATATTTTCAAACTTGAATAGGCTTCCCTTTCGGGGGTATTCTTGACCAAAGGAAAGCATTACTGGAAAATGATATGATCTTGTGAAGGGTAGTATTTGGGACTCCTGTGTGGTTGTTGACTCTCCCCAATCACCCCAAACTAGGAATCTATCTAGCCTTTCAGCTATGTTGGTGAATCCCTTCCTTCTATTTGACCATGTGTAAATCCCATTTCTTGTTTGCAAGTCCACTAATTCATTAATGTCTACAAATTCTTGAAAATCACATTGTATGGCAATGATTCTTCCCAGTCCCCCTTGCTTCTGTTCATTATTCAGGGTAGCATTAAAATCCTCTGCTACTATTCCTCTCTCATTCCTGCGATTTTTTAGTTCACTTGAAATTTTCCTCCACACTTGCGTTTTTTCCACAATGGAAATTGGACCATATACGTTGATGATAAATGAGTGCTCATTTCTCATTGATCCCTTGATTCTTCTCAGTTGCTAATTGTCATCTTCTTTTTCCACTTCACCTTCTATTGATAGAGGGTTCCATATTACTCCAAGAACTCCATGTGCTCCCACTGCCTCCCTGAATTTCCCTTTCCATTGCCTCCAATTGCTCATTCTTTTCTCTCCTTCTTTTCTCCTTTTAGATTCCTGAATTAGAATTATGTTATCCTTTGATTGGTCAATTGGTGCTTGACCATGCGCCATTTGTTAGGGGCATTGATGCCCTTGACATTCCATGTGATGATCCTCATTTTCTCCTGGGAAGGAGAACATCCTTCCTAGTCCTTAGTTTCCTTTGCCTTGATGCATTGGCTGCAATTACCAACTTAGCTCTATTTGCTCTTCGACCCCTTTTTCCTTTCCTCTTTATGTTTGTTTTTTTTAATTTTTGATTGGGATTGCTCAAGCATCCTTTCCTCAATCAACTTTGCCTCCTCTACCTCCTCTTGGTCTTCTTCTAATTCTATGTATTGATCACTCTCTTCCTCCTCCAGGATCTCCTCTTCTTCATTATTTTTGATACTTTTCTTCCTCTTCACTTCCTCACCCCCTCCTCTTGCATTTCCATTTTTGAATTGTTTATTTCTTTGGACAATTCTCTGAGTTGAGTGTTAATGTCTTTTATTAGTTCCTTTGCTTCACTCGAAAGAGTGTTAAGGTCTTTCTCTGCTTGTGTGACCACATCCTTCAAATGTGCTTGCGCTAAGTGAAATTCCTCCCTTCTGGCCTGTGTTTCCCATTCAATCTTCCCCTTTTTTGCTCCTAACAACTCTCTCTGGGTTGAATCTTCTCAGAATCGAGACAAGTCTCCTTGGGATGTGCTATCTTCTACTTCTCCCAATCCCATCTCACCTTCATTTTTCTCCACCCCCTTGTTTAAACAAACTTCCTAGATTTATTTTCTAAAGGACATTTCTCGAGGCATGCTCCTTCGCACACCTCTATTTCCTGCTATCAACTTTCATACTTTGTCAAAATCTCTAAATTTTTGTAGATTCCAACTCCCTCTGCTATTTCTACTAAGATGTTGGCTTTCACTCCTTTTCCATTTACTAAGTCTTCGTCTACTCCTAAACACAACCCAAGGGCATCCCCTATTTTCACCATAGCCTCCACATTCCAGTATTTTGATGGAAGGTCCACCAATTTAATCCATGTAGGGGTTTTTTTGATTGTGTAATTCTAAGGATTGAAATTTGATTTCCAATTTAGGCAATGGAAACTATGTCCATTCAGAAAAAGTGGTTTCCTGTATACAATTTCCTGCTTTAAATTTTGATCTATACATTCTATGAGGAAGGAGTTTGGTAATTGATGAATGCTTACTCGAACCTTGAAATTGTTTTTCCACCAAGGCTTGATCTCCTCTTTAGGGCATCTTGGACCACACCATTTGGCGAATAATGCTTTATCTATCAGTTTGGTTACTCTCACTTCAATCACTTCTGTTGGCATTGTATATAGCTTACTCCCCCACAACCTTGAGCTATCTTCCACATCCTTTCCTTTCCATTTTCCTTGGAATTTCCTACTATTTTCTCTTCTATTCAAATCCAGTCTTGAGTTCATCCTTCTACCAAATTATGGTACTTCTCTACTTCGTTGATTCATTTTTCCTCCATTCTTCGGATTAGAGTTTTCCAACCCTTTCACTTTCTAGACTTTGCTGGTGCATTTCAAAATGCTTCTCCCATTACTTCTCCAATTTGAATTCGACGAATCTTTAGGGCGCCTTTTTTCCCAGAACCACCCACGCTCAGTGTTTCACATGCTCCAATTTTCATCATTCCTTTGCCCTTGTTGGGAGATTGTTGGATGTTGTGGATGTGTTGCTAATATGTAGTTGTCATTGATGTCAACACTACTAGCATTTGGTGTATCTATTGCTATATATGTCGAGGATATTGAGAGAATTATAAGAAAAAAGTGTTCTAG
Source organism: Sequoia sempervirens (assembly GCA_007258455.2). Classification (NCBI taxonomy): domain Eukaryota; kingdom Viridiplantae; phylum Streptophyta; class Pinopsida; order Cupressales; family Cupressaceae; genus Sequoia; species Sequoia sempervirens. Next base: position 200,706,018 of record VDFB02000015.1, on the reverse strand, counting down.
GTTCCTAGTGGAACTGTGTAGGTCATGAAGGCGTTTTGTTCTGTACGTAAAATATTAGCTGATGTAGATTAAAGGGTTTATTGTTGAGTATGTCTAGATAATCTACCGGAAGTTTTAGAGGTCTGCGTGAAGTTTTGTGTGAGTTATGGTCTGACAGTGTTTTACTGGTCTCTGTCAGTGTTCCTAAATGAATATTATGTGATTTTGGTTATCTCAGTTGTTGTGGATGCTTCTCTATTGTTCCTAGTGTTCTTGGATGTCTCTAGTTCATTATCTATCTTTGTGGTACGTCCACTTGATTCAGTGAGCTCGTGATTGAAGATATTTTCTTGCGCATGTTCAGTTTTTCATGTTCGTGGCCGACATGTTGATGATAGCCTGTTGCAGATGTCTGAGGGGAAAATAATTAAAGTATTTTTGTGTTGGAGATATTAAGTTGGGTCTCCACTATGTTGTGTCCAACCTTGGTGGGTTCGCATTAAAATTTAGCTGTTAATTTGGGCCGACATTGCAAATATAATTTATTTTTCTTGGCTGACCATGTTGTGATGAAATCTTCTGTAGCGGATATATAAGAGCAATTGTGTGATCGGTGGAAAGTATGCTTCGTGTGCTCCTATGTGCATATGTGCAAATATCATTACTGAGTAGAGTGTGAAGAAGATTGTGCGAAGTGTGAAGAAGTGTTGAGCTTAATTGGAATTGTAATTAGGCATGAGCAAAAGCTATTTTCTCAGTTCATACCCTCTAGATTTTTAATCCAACTTTGTTGGGAAGTGATCCCCTTTTGTAATTGAGTACTGAGATTTAGGCAATGTGCTTGAATGCTTGTGCATTCCCCTTATTATTTTTCATTATACTTTTAGCAGGGTATAATCTTGTGGACTAACATCCACTGTGGTTTTTCCCTTAACAGGGTTTTGATGTAAAAAATCTTGGTGTTCTTTGTCTCTCTATTGTGTTAATTGCTTATGGCTAATTGTTCATTCATCAAATCTGAGATTAAGGGTAAGTTAAGTTAGAAAGAAGTTTAAATTTTTGTGACAACTGATTCACCCCCCCTCTCAGTTGTTTGTCCTTATTTTTCCAGCAATTGGTATCAAATCTAGTTCCTCTAAAGACGTCTTACAACTTGAGGTGATCCGAGATGGCCACATTCAAGGACAATCCTAGATTTGATGGCACCAACTACTCACTGTGGAAAGTCATGATGCAATTTCATCTGCCGTGCGTTGGTGATGCTTATTGGAAGATTACAAGAGATCAATATACTATTCCTTAGAGTGGTCCCTCCTCTACAAATGAGATCAAAGATGCTGAAAGTAATACTAGAGCTATGGAAGCATTGGTGAGCGCTCTAACAGATTCAGAGATGGCTAATGTGATAGGTCTGTAGAAAACTTATGAGATCTAGATGAAGCTGAAAACTTTGTATGAAGGAGATACACAGGTGAAGATGGCTAAGCTACAGAGCTTAAAAGGCAAGTAATTGAATCTTAAGATGGGTGAAGATGAAAATATTACTTCTTTTATGTAGAGAATAAATGAAATAGTGCTAGGTATTAAATGTGCCGGTGGTTGAATGAGTGAGGATGAAATTGTGGCTAAGATACTCAAATCCTTACCTCCTTACAAAATGAAGTTCATGCTATTGAGGAATTTATGTCTGTAAACAAGATGACAAGAGATACACTGATAGGGAAGCTTTCTACTTTTGAAATAAGTGAATTTGGTGAATCTACACCAAAAACTGAATATGCATTCAAAGCTACTGTATCTGGAAGTTACAGACAAAGATATAGTCCAGGAGAGACCTCCAGAAAGATATCTAAATATGATGAAGAACTGAAACAACTTGAAGACAAAGAAAGAGAAGTACAAGAACTGGAAGCACTGATTGCAAAACAAGAAGGAAGAGGAAAAGGTAAGTATGAAGATGTATTTCCTATTAAATGTTTTTCATGCAGTAAGATAGGTCATTTTGCATCAAGATGTCCTGAAAGAGTTCCTAGGTCTAAGCCTAGAAAAACTAGATTCCAAAAGAGATGCTACTTTGCTAAAGAAGTAGTAACTGATGATGAGTCTGATAAAGATGATGGAAATTAAGATGAATGGGCTTTCATTGCTACCATTGAAAATAAACCTATGCCTACTAAATCTACTAAAGATAAGAAAGCTCTTGCAACCCGAGTTGAGGAGAAAGATGAATGGGTCATTGATAGTGGATGCTCACATCATATGACTAGTGATAAAAGCAAGTTTGTGAGTCTAGAGAAGTATGACAGTGGGGTTGTAAGATTTGGAGATAACAATGCTTGTGTGATTTGTGGAAGAGGTTCTATTAGCCTTGGTGGTAAGGAAAACATTGATGATGTTCTCTATGTTGAAGGCCTAAAGCATAACTTGTTAAGTGTTGGACAAATGGTACACAAGGGATATGATCTACAGTTCAAGAATGGAAAATGCAAGATTCGTGGGAGTTCTAGAAACATGATTGCTACTGGTGTGCAAACTAAAGGTAATATTTTTCACTTGAATACTGCTAGTGGAAGTTGTTTAATTGCTCAATTAGATGAAAGTTGGTTGTGGCATATGAGGTTGTGTCATGTAAACTTTGACAACATTATCAAGATAAGTTCTACTCAAGCAGTAAGAGATCTACCTAGGTTAGTGAAGCCTGCTAATGTAATCTGCCAAGAATGTTAGATGGGTAAAAAAGCTAGAGTCTCCATCTAGAGCAAACAATTTCATTCAAATAATGTGCTGGAACCGCTACATACTGATTTTTGTGGCCCCTCTAGAGTTAGAAGTATTCATGGAGAAAGGTATTTTATGTTGGTGATTGATGATTACTCTAGAATGATTTGGGTTTCCTTTTCAAGAGAAACGTGTGAAGCATTGGACAAGTTGAAAGTTTCAAGGCCATGGCAGAAAATGAAAAAGGTTTGAAAATCAAATGTATGAGATTTGACAGAGGTGGTGAATTCATTTCAAAAGAGTTCAATTCTTATTGTGAAGAACATGGAATTAAAAGACAATTATTTGCTCCTTGAACCCCTCAACAGAATGGAGTTGTAAAAAAAAAGAATACAACAATTTTGGATGCTGCCAAAATAATGATGATGGAAGGGAATGTGTCTCAGATGTACCAGAGCGAAGCGGTAAGCACTGCTGTATATACTTTGAATTGGGTAAATGTGAATGGTAATTCTGGTAAGACCCCTTATGAATTATGGTTCGATTACAAGCCTACTGTTAAGTATTTCAAGATCTTGGGAAGCAAATGTTATATCAGGGGAGATGATGATACAAGCAAGTTTGATGCTAGAAGTGATGAAGGGGTCTTCGTAGGTTACTCCACAAAGAGCAAGGCATATTGATGCTATAACAAAAGACCGAGAAAGATTGTTGAGAGTGCAAATATTAGAGTTGATGAGGACTCTATCAAATCATCCAGACGATGCAACTACAATTTAGATCAAGACAACACAAATCAAGGGAAGAACACTCAAACACCGACTACTTCAGATTATTCCATATGTTTCGGTGCAACAACCACAAGTTGTTCTGGAAAATCAAGTCAGTCAGGAAGCACAAACAAGTGCAAGTGTAGAAAGTTCAGAAGGCACATAATTCCAAAAAAGGCCCAAGACTCCAAGGTATGTAAAGTTGAACCACTCTGAAAGTCAAATCATAGGAGATAAGAGTAAAGGAATGCAAACTAGAAGAGAAATTGCAGAAGAATATTGTCTAATTTCCAAGATTGAACCTAAGAGTGTCATTGAAGTCCGTCAAGACGAACACTAGTTGGAAGCCATGAAAGAAGAACTGACATAGATTGAACATAATGACACATGGACACTAGATCGTAGGCCCAAATAAAAGAATGTGATTGGTACTAAGTGGGTATTCAGAAACAAGCTGAATGAGGAAGGTGAAGTGGTCCAGAATAAGGCAAGACTAGTATGTAAAGGGTACTGTCAAATGGAAGGTATTGATTTCGAAGAAACCTTTGCCCCTATTGCTAGAATTGAAGCAGTAAGATTATTTCTTGCTTATGTTGTTTATAAGAACTATAAAGTCTATCAAATGGATGTAAAGTCTACATTTTTGAATGGGGAACTAGAAGAAGAAGTGTACATTGAACAAGTAGATGGATTTCAACAAACAGATAAGGAAGATATGGTTTGCAGATTGAAGAAAGCTTTGTATGGACTCAAACAAACCCCTAGAGCTTGGTATGCTAGATTGTACAAATATCTACTGAAGCTTGGATTCACTAAAGGTACTGCTGATAGTAACTTATACTTCAAATTAGATCATGATAAGGAGTTAATCATAGAAGTATTTGTTGATGACATCATTTTTGGAGGAGATGATAATCTATGGATGAAGTTTGCTGACGAGATGAAAAGTGAATTTGAGATGAGGATGATTGGTGAAATCAAGTTCTTTCTGGGATTGTAAATTACATAGTTGGACCAAGGGATTTTCATATCTCAGTCCAAATATGTGAGAGAACTGTTGAAGAAGTTTGGAATGGAAGACTCCAAACCTGTTGGTACTCCCATGGTAACCGAATGTAAGTTGACTTAGAATGATGACTCTTCTAAGGAAAATCAAACCAGATATAGGTCAATGATTGGTGGATTGCTCTACTTAACTCATACTAGATCGAATATTATGAATGCTATATGTATGGTCGCTAGATTTCAAGCTAATCCAAAAGAATCACATGTGACTCTTGTTAAAAGAATCTTTAGATATTTGAAAGGAATAGTTGACTTTAGACTTTGGTATCCAAAGGATGATGATCTCACTTTGTGTGCATACACTGATGCTTATTGGGCTAGTGATGTGGATGACAAAAAAAGTACTAGTGGTGGTGCTTTCTTCTTAGGGAAGAAGTTGGTATCCTGGTTAAGTAAAAAGCAAAACTCAATTTCTCTATCTATTGCTGAAGCAAAATATATTGTTGCTGCCAATAATTGTTCTCAAGTGATATGGATGAAACAAATGTTGAGATATATCAAAGTAACATATGAAAAGCCTATTGCCATATACTGTGATAACTCAAGTGCAATAAATATATCAAGTAATCCAGTGCTACACTCTAAGACTAAACATATATCAATCGAGTTTCATTTTTTGAGGGAGAAAGTGAATGAGAAAGAAGTTAGATTGGAGTATGTGCCTACCAAAGAACAAATTGTAGATATATTTACTAAGCCATTGACAAAAGATACTTTTGAGTATCTCAGAGGAATGTTAAGGGTAATTAACCCTCCTAATAAGAACTAAATGATGCATTTACTTGCATCAATCCGTGAGCCTCATTGCTATATTATGATCCGAATTGATGTTTTCATGGCTACTACTCAGGGGGAGTAGTCAGATGTGCAGATATGTGGCTCAGAGCATGTGTATGGAAAAGTCATGGTTACCTTTGCCATTGATGTCAAAGGGGGAGAAGAGTAATGTGAAAAATATCTTAGGGGAGAATAGCAACATGAAAAATATTTTCAGAAATAAAGTGCAGAAGAAGTCAACATGTTGGGTTGATGGTATTTTTCACATCATGTTTTTCCATCATTGCCAAAGGGGGAGATTGTTGGATGTTGTGGATGTGTTGCTGATATGTTGTTGTCATTGATGTCAACACTATTAGCATTTGGTGTATCTATTGTTGTATATGTCAAGGATATTGAGAAAATTATAAGAAAAAGTGTTCTAGGTTCCTAGTCGAACTGTGTAGGTCATGAAGGCATTTTGTTCTGTACATAAAAGATTAGCTGATGTGGATTAAAGGGTTTATTTTTTAGTATGTATAGATCATCTACTGGAAGTTTCAAAGGTCCGCACAAAGTTCTGTGAGTTATGGTCTAACAGTGTTTTGTTGGTCTCTGTTAGTGTTCCTGAATTATGTGATTCTGGTTATCTCAATTGTTGTGGATGCTTTTCTGTTGTTCCTGGTGTTCTTGGATGTCTCTAGTTCATTCTCTATCTTTGTGGTATGCCCACTTGATCCAGTGAGCTCGTGATTGAAAATATTTTCTTGCGCATGTTCAATTTTTCATGTTCTTGGCCAACATGATGATAGCGTGTTGCAGATGTTCAAGGCAAAATTAATTAAAGTATTTTTGTGTTGGAGATATTAATTTGGGTCTCCACTATGTTGTGGCTGACCTTTGTGGGTTCGCATTAAAATTTAGTTGTTAATCTGGGCCGACATTGCAAATATAATTTATTTTTCTTGGCCAACCATGTTGTGATGAAATCTCCTGTAGCAGATATATAAGAGCGATTGTGTGATCGATGGAAAGTATGCTTTGTGTGTTCCTATCTGCCTATGTGCAAATATCATTATTGAGTAGAGTGTGAAGAAGATTGTGTGAAGTGTGAAGAAGTGTTGAGCTTAATTGGAATTGTAATAAGTGTTAAAGTAATTAATTAACTTTACTCTCCTCTTAAGATTTCACTTTATGCATATATTATTCATTTAATAATTAATATTAATTATTAAATACACTCACCTCAGGTTTAGGTTTTCCTTTCGGTGTTGATCTCCTTTATAAGAATTGATCTCTTGTATTGTATTCTCTTCTTGATTCACTTTTTCTCTGATAATACATCTTGCACTTTGTCAGAGCCAAAACCCTTGTTTTGTTATCTCTATTTCTCTGTGACAGGTTTCTTGCATTCGGGTGTTCTTTGGGTTCTGTGGATTTGTATTTCTCAAATCCTACATGGTATCAGAGCCAGATCTGCTGCAGCTTGTTTAGATTTTTGAAAGATTTAGAGATCTAGGTTTTGGGTTGCATCAGATCTGTGTTTGTTTTCTTTTTATTTGGAATAGGGGGTTCTTTTTTTTTTGGAGCACTTTGAGCCCAAACAGACCTCACCGTTGAGCTCGCAGAGCCCAAAAACCCCTATTTTCATATAATACACATCCGATTCAGACACAGTTGCACCAGAAGGCAATTTTTTTTTGCCCCAGAGCCGTACGGCCCCAGGGCACGCAGATCAAGGTCGAAAATCATCGAAAAATTAAAAAAATTAAAAAAAACCAATTTTTTGGTTAATTTTTTGCACTGCCAATTTATTTTAGGGCCATCGCCCGCCGGCCACCCGCCAGCCGCTCCGGCCAGCGGAGCCACCGCCCGGCTAGGACCGCCGGCGGCCACCAGCAGTAACCGCCAGTGGTCACCACCTGTGGTTATCTGCCCGCGGCCAGTTAGTAGCCAGCGCGCCACCAGCCAGCAGCCTGCGCGCTGCCGGTCCGAGAGGAGCCACCAGGGCGCCACCTCATTATTTTTTTTACCTCTTTCAGTAAATCAGGCATAAATCAGGCGTCCGACCTCTGTTTTTCAAATGGAAATAGGTGTTGGAAAGCTGGTTCCGAGCCTGATCTAATTGACAAGGAGATTTTTTCTGATTTTTCTGTTTTGTAGTCATTTATTCCATTCAAAGTCAGAACTTGTTTTTGCACTCCCGGAGCCATATCTTTTGCATACAGACTCCTTTTTTCGCAAACGAATAGGCATCAGAAAGGTGGTTTCATACTCTTTCCAGATCTTCCATTTATTTCATCAGTAAATTCTTCAGGTACTCTAAAATTTGTCTCAACCAGTTACTACTTTCTATCATTTTCTGGCTTTCAATTTGTACTGGGGATTGGATTTTTGCATTGTGGGGGGGTTTTTTTTCTTGCTTTCTATCATTTACATCAGAAAACCAGAATCTACAAACACCAAAACAAAACAACAAACCCCTTCTGCATCTTCTGTCTAGTTCTGAAAGACCACTTAATAATAATTAAAAAAATTCAGAGCAGTTGAGGCACAGTTCACAGGATGGCTGACAGATCTATTGAACCTCTCACATCGCATAATTATCACACTTGGAAGGGTCGCATGATGACTCTTCTCTAGTCTCGAGGGTTATGGTCCTATTTGGATGAGGTTCAACCTTAGTTGACACACGCCTTTGAGGTTATGCAACACAGGAACAATATGGATCAGGGTATGGGATTGATGGCTTTACACATTTTTGACAGTCTCCTGTTTCATCTTGAGGGTTGTCTCACTCCTCGAGCCATTTGGACCAAGTTTGATGGACTTTTTGGTACTATCAACGAGTTCAAAGCTTTGCAGCTTGAGGCAGAGTTAACTTCCTTGGTACCTGATTCGTTTCCCTCTATTGAGGACTTTTTGATGAAGTTCAAATAGCAAAGATCTATCTTGTAGGGTTGTGGTAAGACTAAGACTGATGGGTAAAAGCACAAAGCTGTGTCACACTTTTAGCCAACTTATCAACACAATTGAATTTAAGTATTTCTAACTAAAAATCAATTTTGGTCAAACATATGATCTAGTAAGATTCATTCTAGCTAAGTTAGATGCTTCCACAAAATTTTCAACTAAAATTGTTGGCTAAAAATGTATGGAGCACCACTTTGAGTCCAATTTACCAAAAATATTAAATTATTGAAAAAACTTGAAGTTTCAATAACTCTTGCTAATGTAAACAACATTTTTTTAAAAATATAAAAATACCCTTTTGTAGATCCATAAGTGTAGTTTTCAAAAATATATTTATTTTAATAGTTTAATTATTTTTTATATTTTACATTTTATTTTTACTAAAAGTAGGTTTTCAACACAAAATATTAGGTTGATTAGTATGCCAAGGAAAAATACTAAAACTTATTAAAAAAAATTGAAAAAATATGATGCACTAGATAAAAGAATCTATTTTAAGATGGTATAATTTTGTTTCCATTTTAGGTAAATATTTAATATGAATGTTGATGTCCGATGAAAACAGTTGTTTTTTGATTCACACACATTTTAATATTTATTTAAAAATATATATTTATCAAAATTGGAAAAAAATATATCCATGCACTAAAATTTCAAGTTATAAATACATACAAAAATTTTGAAAGAAAAAAAATAAAATTTACTATAAAAAGTTTGACGTCCCATGTAACTTCATTTTTCAGCAACTAAATTATAGTTTTAATTTATTCAAAACTAGTTTAAAATAATTTTTTATATTTTTTTAAAAAATACAAACATAAAATATACTCAAAAATACATATTTTACTAGTTTACATCATTTGAAAATTCAAAACATATATGCTACTTTTTAGTGATTCAAGTTTAAAAATTGGATCAGCGTTGGCCATTTCCTTTATAAAGTGTGACACAACTTTGTGCTTTTACCCTGATATAGAGTGCATTTTCCTGATCCTCTCCAAGCTTTGGGGTCCATTTCAAATCTTCTCTTCGACCTTCTATTCCACCATGGATGCCTTGGGTGCTCGACATGTCATGCCTTCTTTTGAGGTCTTTTGTGATCGTCTGACTCGTGAGCAAGCTAAGCTTAAGCAGTTGGATTCACTTTCAGGTTCACAAAACCAAGCATTGGTAGCCCAGTCCTCCAAAGGAAAATAGAAGCAGAAACCAAAGCCTAAGAAAGATTCAGGGGCTAGTGAGAATCCCTCTAAGGCACCACCTAAGTCTGATTCAAAACCACAGTCCAATTCTAAACAGGGCAAATCTTCGAAGTCTGGTGAGTCTTCCTCCAAGACTAAGAAGAAATTTGGTGATCCTTACAGTTTTTGTGGCAAGGAAGGACATCCCGTTTCTAGGTGTTGGAAACGTTTAGAGGCTTTGGAGGAAGCCATGCAGTAGCATAATATCAGTGCACCTCAGCCTCCTTCACAGCCCACAGGGAAAGGTCATGCTCTTTTTGCATGAGCATTGTCCTCAGAATCCACTTGGATTCTAGATTCTGGTGCCTCTCACCATATGACACACACAGAGGATTTGGTCACCGCTCTTGCCCCTACAGGCACTAGACATATTGCAGTTGGTGACTCAACACAACTTTGAATTCAGGGTTCAGGTACTATTTCATTGGATGGTGGTTGTCTACAGGATGTGCTTCTGGTTCCTGACATTTCGACAAACCTTCTATCCCTTTATCAGATTTGCCACTTTGGCTCTGGTAAGATAGTTGAGTTCTCACCACATGATGTGGTTGTTTGAGATCTTCATGATCTTGACTTGGTTGTGGCTACTGGGAGTGTGGATTCTGCATCTCACTTATACAGATTTGATAGCTTTGAGAGTTCAGAAACTGTTGGTTCCTCTCTTATAGCACATGTAGATTCAGTGAGCAGGCTTTGGCATGAGTGTTTTGGCCATATCAATTACAGATATCTACAATAGATGAGTACACAGGCACTTGTAATTGGGCTTCCACAAATTTCTTGTACTGATGGTGTATGTTGTGGTTGTATCCTTGGCAAACATCATCGAGATCCTTTTCCTAAGGGTCGAGCCACTCATGCTAGGGCAGCCCTAGAGTTGGTACACAATGATCTTATGTCCTTTCCGACTCCTTCCTTTTTAGGGGCCTGTTATGTGCTCACTTTTATTGATGACTTCTCCAGACATACATGGTTGTACTTTCTTAAGTACAAGTATGATGTATTTGACTCATTCAGAATTTTTAAGACATTTGTGGAGAAGCAATCTGGACTTTCTATCAGGAGGATATGCACAAATAATGGGGGGAGTATGTTAATCAGGCTTTCAGAGACTTTTGCATTGAGCATGATTTATAGCATCAGTTTACAGTTCCTTACACCCCTCAGCAGAATGGTGTTGCTGAGAGAAAGAACAGAACCTTACGGGAGATGGCAAATTGTATGATACAATCTCGAGCTATGAGTTCTTCATTTTGGGCTGAGGCAGTCAATTGTGCCAATTATATTCAGAATCGGATGCCTCATAAGGCATTGCGACATATGACTCCTGAGGAGGCTTGGACCCATGTCAAGCCTGATGTTTCTACATTCTGAGTTTTTGGTAGTGAGGCTTGGGCATTTATTCCTGATGCTCAGCGGAAAGCCATGGAGAGGAAGAGCTGACCACTCATATTTGTTAGCTATTGTGAGGATGTTAAGGCGTACAGGTTGTTTGATCCTGATTCCAGAGAGGTCTTGTTTCGGCGGGATGTCCAGTTTGATGAGCGCTATCCTCAGATGGATTCTCCATCACCAGCTTCTCCCTCATTGCCTACTCCTTCCTCTTCATCTCTTGAGGATTACTTATCTCTTGAGGATGATGTAGATGATGATCCACCATCTCCACCACCACCAGTTGCTCTGTCTTTACCTAGGTGGGCTCGTGTCACTGTTGATGCAGCTGGTTCTTTGGCAGGTGATCCTTCAGATACTCGTCGCACTCGTGCTCAGACATCTGGTTCTAGTCTTTTGAGTCATGTGATTTCAGATGATTCTCAAAAGTTTTCAGAGGCGACAAGACACCTTGAGTGGGATAGGGCCATGGATGAGGAGTATTCTTCTTTGATGGAGAATCATACTTGGGATCTTTGTCCTCTTCCTAAGGGAAGAAAGTTGGTTCGGTGCAAGTGGGTATACCGTACCAAGTATGTTGCAGATGGTTCTATTGATAAGTATAAGGCACGTCTTGTTGCAAAGGGGTTTTCTCAGGTAGAGGGCATTGACTACTCTGAGACCTTTGTTCCTGTCGCCAAGATGAACTCTATACGCCTTGTACATTCACTTGCAGCTTCACAAGGATGGACAGTGTTTCAGATGGATGTGAAGAGTGCCTTCTTGCAAGGAGAAATACATGAGGAGATCTATATGGAGTAGCAGCCTCAGGGATTTGTGCAGGACACTTCTTTGGTTTGCAGACTTTGATGTTCATTGTATGGTCTCAAACAAGCCCCTCGGACTTGGTATGAGAAGATGGACTCTTTCTCGCTTTCCTCTCACTTCACACGCTGTCATTCTGATCACAAAGTGTATATTCAGCATCAGGAGGGTGATCTTTTAATTCTTGTGCTATATGTAGATGATCTCATCCTTACAGGTAGCTCATCCTCCATGATTCAGAGTGTTCAAAGGGCTTTGATGGAGCAGTTTGAGATGACAGATCTTGGTCTCTTGCACTTCTTTCTGGGTCTTCAGGTTATTCAGTCTTCGGATGGGATTTCCATATTTTAGGAGAAGTATGCTCTTGATATGCTTCAGCGATTTGGCATGCTTGATTGCAAGTCTGCCCCCACTCCATTTCAGTCAGGTGTTGTTTTGTCTTCCACTTGCTCTACTCCTTCAGTAGACCCCACTTTATACAGGCAGTTGGTTGGCAGTTTGTTGTACCTGACACATTCTTGTCCTGATCTTTCCTTTGCAGTTGGCCTTGTCTCTCGGTTCTCCCATGATCCTCATAAGAGCCATTGGCAAGCAACCAAACGTATTTTGAGGTACATTCGGGGCACCACTCATTATGGCATTCACTACACTTCAGGATCCCCTCACATCATTGGCTTCACTGACTCTGATTGGGCTGGTGATGTCAATGATCAGAAGTCTACTTCTGGCTTTGTTTTTTGCCTTGGTTCTGGTCCTATCACATGGTCTTGTAAGAAGCAGTCTGCTATTGCATTATCATCTACAGAGGCTGAGTACCGTGCAACAGTGTTAGCCAGTCAGGAGGTTTTATGGCTTTGACAGTTGATGACAAAGTTTGGGTTTTCCTCCAGATTGTCCCATTATTCTTTGGTGACAATCGAGTGCCATTCACATTTCTCGCAACCCAGCTGGAGCATCAGCGACAAAGCACATTGAAATCCACATGCACTTCATCAGTAAATTTGATTCAGATGGTTCTCTCATCTTGAGTACATTCCTACAAAGGAGTAGGTTGCTCTTCACTAAACCTTTGGCATCATCGCGCTATCTTTAGTTGCGCTCCATGCTTGGGGTGAAGGAAGTTGTCCTTGGGGGTCTCATGAGGCCTTCCTTCATGTTTTCTTTTACATGCTTTTTATCTCTTTTTGGAGAGGAGTTTTTTCCCATCGGTTTCTCCTTTACTCCTTTATAGTTGTTCTTGTATTCTGCAATTTGATCAGCCATGTTGCTGGACCCTCTATTGCATTGTAGTTCCCTTTCTTTCTTCTCAGATTGTTTGTAGCTGCATTGTAGCTCATCTTAAGGGGGGTGTTAGAGTAAAGTAATTAATTAACTTTACTCTCCTCTTAAGATTTCACTTTATGCATATATTAGTCATTTAATAATTAATATTAATTATTAAATGCACTCACCTTAGGGTTAGGTTTTCCTTTCGGTGTTGATCTCCTTTATAAGGATTGATCTCTTGTATTGTATTCTCTTCTTGATTCATTTTTTCTTTGATAATACATCTTGCACTTTGTCAGAGCCAAAACCCTTGTTTTGTTATCTCTTTTTCTCTGTGACAGGTTCTTGCATGTAGGTGTTCTTTGGGTTATGTGGATTTGTATTTCTCAAATCCTACAATCAGGCATAAGCAGAAGCTATTTTCTTAGTTCATACCCTCTAGATTTTTAATCCAACTTTGTTGGGTAGTGAGCCCATTTTGTACTTGAGTAGTGAGCTCTAGGCAGTGTTCCTGAATGCATGTCCATTCCCCTTATTTTTTTCATTATACTTTTAGCAGGGTATAATCTTGTGGACTAACATCCACCGTGGTTTTTCCCCTAATAAGGTTTCCACATAAAAAATCTTGGTGTTCTTTGTCTCTCTATTGTGTTAATTGCTTATGGTTAATTGTTCATTCATTAGATTTGAGATTAAGGATAAGTTAAGTTAGAAAAAGTTTAAATTTCTGTGACAACTGATTCAACCCCCTCTTAGTTGTCTGTCCTTGTTTTTCCAACAGTCCTCGGGCTGCCTTCCCTCTTGGATCGAAAACCTTCCTCGAATTACCACCTTGGGTCCTCCTCGCTTGGTTATGGTTTTGCATCATAGGGCCTTTCGTCTTGTGGTAATGTAGGTGGCATTTGTCCACCTAGGTTCCATTCACGAAAACCCATTGCGGGGTGTGCCCAACACGATTTGCCTTGCCATCCACCTCTACATTCTCTCCTAGTCAATTATCCTCCTCAATGTCTCCCCAACACCTCCATTTCACTTGTTCTACAGTTTGTCGCTCAAAGTCGCCACCTTGAGCTATTACTATTTTTAATTAAGGAGAATTATTATATAGTTATATTGAATATTTTTATTTATATGAAAGTGCCAATTTTTTTTTCAATAATGGCATTTCACTTGTGAATTGTTTTTTTGAAACAAAATATTGCCAGAAAGTTGGTAAGCTCAATTTTTCAGTGGTGTAGGTGTTTTGCAGAAATTTTGCAGTTTTGTGCCATTTTTTTTAGGTTGTAGCTAGATCTTTATTTTTTTTCCTTTGAGTTCATATCTTTTTGCTTTGGACTTCGTTTTTCCCAAAATTTGTGGCATCAGGAAGGTATTCATGAGCACTTCAGTTTTATTCATGCACTTTTTGCAAATTTGTTTCTAGAGTTTGAAAATTTTAGTTTGAAGCGAATTGGGTACTTTTGGATACATTATTGTAAATTTACAAAAAAGTGTAAATTTGTTTGGGATAAAGGTGTTAATTTCTTGTATTGTGAAGGGAATTTTCCATTCCTCTATTGTAATGTCTGATTATATGATGGATTTTCCAAATTTTGTACTCCTAACTCCATATAACTATCATGAATGGAGATCTCAAATGGAGATATTATTATTAAAATCGACAAATTGCAAAGGATCACATGTAGTCAAGATCTAGAACCCGCATGAGCTAAAGAGAGAAGGAAATGGCTTGATAGAAGGGATGAAGCTCTTGGTACTCTTCTTTTGTCCATTTCTCTTGATCTTAGATATCATGTTGCATCTTGCACACATCCTAATCAAGTTTGGACTATCTTAGAGGGTCTCTTTGGTAAGCCAAATAAAATGAGAAAATCGAAGTTGGAGAATGAACTAATGAGTCGTAATCCATCAGATTTGACAATATCCAAGACTTCTTCTCTAAGCTCAATTCTCTAAGATTGCAATTATCTTATTATGGGGTCACTAAAGAGGATGAACAATTGATTCTTTCTATTCCTGCTAAGCTTGGTCCTGATTATTCAATGTTTGTTTCTACATTCTATGCTACAATGGATGCCCTTGACAATGCATACAAAATGCCTTCTCTTTATGAATTTGTAGCTCAACTCATAAGGGAACAAGCAAGGGTGGTACAAATGGGCACATTGAAGTGTTCTACATCTTATGCTCTTCTTGCAAAGGATACAACATCTTCGAGTGGCAAAGGTAAGAAGTAGAATAAGGCACCAAAGTCTAATGAGCAAGGTAAAGATTCAACTTTATATAGACCTCTTGAGTCCACACCCTCTTCAAAAGAGGAATCATATAAAATGAAGTTCAAATGTGCATATTGTAAAAGGCTAGGACATGATGAGCATAAATGTTACAATAAGAAGATTGATGAACTCACACACCTTCTTCAAAAGAATAACATTTGGTTGCCCTCATTAGTATCTTCTTCTTCTTCAACATCTCAATCGACAGCCTCATCATCATCTTAGTCTGAGAACACATGATCTACAAGTGGGCTACAGAAAATGAAAGGAGAAGCACTCTTGGATTTTACAAGTCGTGAATCTAATAGATGGCTTCTTGATTCAGGGTCATCTCATCATATGGCGTATTGTATGGATATGTTCTCTTCTTTCGAGCCTTGTAATTCACCTCATATTTTGATGGGTAAGAATACATATATGAAGGTAATTGGGAAGGGTTCTATTGACATGGGGGAAGGGAATTTTGATGATGTGCTTTCTATTTCTTCCTTGACATGTAATCTCCTTTTTATTCGTCAAATTACTCATGGGGGTCAAGGTAAAACAATTGAGTTCACTCTTGATAGGGTGTACATAAGGGACTTGGAGATTAGGGATATTGTTTCTATCAAGATGGTTGATCATTCATCTTGTTTGTATTCCTTTTCACATTTTGCTTAAGAAGGTGATAATGTTCCTTTGATTGCATTACACACTCCATTAAGTGTGAACCATGTTTGCGAGAAGTTTGGTAATCTACACCTTGGTTTTCTAGAGACCAATGCTAAGCTTCCTACTCCACCTCCTATTTCTTCAACCATCAATGCTTCTATTCAAGAGGATGGCCATATTTTTCTAGATCTTTCATTGTGGGATGAGAATTTGATAGGTATTTCTTACTTATTTATGGAGTCTCATATTGCAAATTTGGAGGACACACTTGAGGGGGCTTCTCTCCTATTTGATGACAGTTTCAACACAATTGTTATACCATATTCTTTGTCTTTGGAGATTGACATTCATGAGTCTCCTCATTCACTTGATTTGTCATGTTTCTTGGTTGAGTTTGACTATGATTATGTTGTGACTTATTCATACTTGGAGATTCCTACTTAGTTTTTAGAGGCATATATGTTGTGACTTCATCCTTTCTCCTTTCAATTTGACATGGAGTGGCTTCTTCACTAGCTTATGGATTTGTTTCTTCCTAAGGGAAGATGTGTTGCTTGCAGGCATTAGATCTTTTTTTTTTTTTTAGACATTCTTCATCAACATTGGAGCTTCTTCATTATGGGAGGGATATATTGTCTCTCTTTTTCCCTCTTATGGGGGGTCATTGATTGTATATACATGATAGATGTAGTCCTTGGGGGTATCATTGAGTCCTCCATAAATCATGTTTGTTTTGTTTTGTTTTTCTCTCTTTTGGAAAGGAGTTTTGTCCCATTTGGTTTTCTCCTTTTCTCTGTTTGTGACAGATTGATTGTTTGCATTTGCATTTGTACATGGGTACCTAACATGGCCTAGTAGTCCAGACCCATCCTCATCTTCATCTTTGCATAGTTTGCATAATAATATTCTCCCTAAGTTGCACTTAAGAGGGGGTGTGTGTGTGAATAAATGTTTTGTACCTAGCTAATTCACTCACTAGGGAATTAGGGGAAATATTCACATGTTAAGTTTACTTAGGATAAAATATTCCTTCTAGAAGTCTTAACTACCATGTCTAGACTTTATCTTATCCTAGGTTGTTATGAGTTAGTTGTCACATGCTATAGGATTAAGACACTTGTCATGATCTTGTACAATCCTATGTCTCAACCTTGAGTTTATAAGCAAGGCATCTCATGTACATTTGCATATTCAATCAATATTCAATCTTGCATTGTTGAAGCAAGCTTTCTTGCCATTCTCTCTCTTGTGGAAGATATTTTGGTCTAGAAACTATTCCTGGGTGTGTTGGGGAATCACCATTAACTCCCACAGTAGGCACTAACCCATTGGAGACACCAATCCACACGAGCACCAACTAAATAAGATAGACCAATCTCTTTAATTTGTATTCACCAACCTCCAAGAGATACCAATCCCCATCACTGAGCACCAACTTAGCAAGAGACTTAATCTTTTTGATATGAGGCACCAACCTCTCATATATGATATCACCTTCACAATGTTGCTTCTTCAATAGATGATGGACAATTCAATCTTTTTCATAATCTCATATTATCTTCAATGAATGATATTTATATAAACAACTTCAAAAAATTTGTCTTGAACAATTATTCTTCTCTCATCAATTTTCTTGTGTTTGAATAATGTATCTTTTAGGCTTCACACTTGCACCTTTTCCTCTTCTTAAATTATCTTCTCATATCTCTCATTACTCTAAATCATCTAATGATATCTCTTATTACTCAACACCCTTCTCTTGGTGTATTTATAGTATGTTCTTTTATTTCTCACACATGCCTTCCTCTTATTTATCTTCACATATCACTCTTCCCACTTCTTTTTCATATCTCTTGACAAAACTTATGTCTTTTTATATGCTTATACGTCTATGTGAAGAGACGTATCTCTTGAAAAAGAGATAACCCTTAAAAGAGACACCAATTTTATTAACTCTTTCTCGTACTAATTGTTACCCTCTAAATTTCTTTTATCATCCACAAATATCAAATGCTACCTTCTTGCAAATGAATCACTACTCATACATTAATTTCTACTTTTATTTACTAGTCATCTTTATTAAAACATAATCATTCATTTAATATAAACTTGATGACTACTCTTTTTATATTTTATCACTGCCATTAACAATATTAATCACTACCCATGAACGATTGTTGTCTTTGTCTTATATGGAATCACTGCTTTTCATATAATTCACTGCCTTTATAATTCTCTTTAATCATTAGCTCTTATAATATAAATCATTGCTTGTGGAAAATTTTCAACAATCTTAATCACACATAATTATCTTTGACTCAAGGAATATAAACACTTTTATGATAAAATCTGCCACATTTGTAAATATCTTCATTGTTATCTTTGGTCCCTTCCTTTAGATTGATGTATGATAGTTAGACATCCATACTTTATTTTGGGCGATAATATTCATTTATACATGCTTTGGTCTTTTGAGATTTTGTTTAGTGATTAGTGGCCTTTGGCCTTTATAGATCACACATCTCTGACACAATCTTGCCTATCAATCTCTCCTATATGTATTTGAAATTAATGATGACATCCAACCATCTCATTTAGTCGCTTTGACATCAATGACCATATTTGCAACAATATTGAATAACAAATTCCTTCTTGACATCAATGACAACATTTGTAACATTCTCCCCCTTTGTCATTCGTGGCGACTCTGTATAGAAATAATCCATGAACATAATACTTTGATCTTTCATTGCTCGCCCTTCCTATATCTCTCCCCCTTGGATGTTCATGTCAAAGGGTAGCTCATTATACTTTCATCCACACATAGATCATGGGAAACATCCATTCATATTTTCTACAATCAACACCCTTATCTATTGCAATAAGTATGTACTTCTCCCCCTATTTGAAACTCTCTAATGCTCTCCCTTTCTCTAACACTCTATCCTTTGTTTTTATGTCACTTAGGTGAAGTGCTTCCAATATAGGTTCTTTCGCTTTGTCAAATCTTTTGACCACCACAATTGAATGATTGGGTTTTTTCTCTTCACTATCCTCTTGTATGAGGACTTCTTCTCTCATTTGCTATTGTTCAAAATAGAATTAGATTCCTCACTTGAAAACTTAACTCCCTCGTGTCTTGAGTCATTTTGCTCCTCTTCACACTTAGGTAACATTTGAAGAGTCCTTTCTCAAATTCTTCCTCTTGACATCAATGACAATAATTATATTTTTCCTGTAAGTCTTCCTTGCTGTAAATCTCCCCCTTTTTACATTAATGGTAAATGGATGCTTATTACATTAATGGGAACTCCTTAAATGTGAAGTTGAACATAGCCATCCAACTTTCCGCTATCATTTTCTTTTGCTTTTGCCAACACATGCTTGTGTGTTCTATCAAAATTGTCAAATGCAAATATATGAGCATACTCTTTAAGCAAAGACTTCTTTGGATCATTCTCATCCTCTTGTTAAGCTTTTGGAAATATTTCTCATCAAGTTTAGTCTTACAAACATCTTTTTCATGATTTCTTCCTTCTCTCATTGTCTCAAGTCTTCTAGGATCTTTATTATCTTAACATTAATTCTGCTTCACTTCACATGGTAACTTTCTAATATGTAGTCTACTATTACTATATTATTTTGTTTTATTGTTTTCATGGTATAATGAAACAAAATTCTTTCACTACTACTACTATAACATTCTCATTCTTCTCTCAAACCATATCTTTTCTTTCTCTAATATTCTGTGAGACTTCATCCTTTGAGTTGTCTTCTCCGTAGAGCTAAAAGATAATGCAATGATTAGCTCCCCTTAAACTCGTACTTCTCCTTATGAACTTAGTGATACCACTTGTACATAAAGGGTAGTTTGCTCAAGTGTATATTCTTCTTTGTCTTGCTCTTGTTTCTTCTTCCAAACTTTTATAGGTTGTTTCTTTTTCTTGCTTAGGGTATCCACTTTCTTGTTTCGTCTATTGAAATTGTGCTGTATGCCCAAAGTTGTTGCATTTATAATATGTGATGTAATTTCTATTTGGAAGCTCATAAAAACTTCAATTCTTTGTCCAACCAAAATTTCTTGTATGTGTCCAACAATCTATTGCTTTATGTCCAAAGTTATTACAAGAATAACAATAACCATAGAAATAATGTTGAAACCTGGTCATTTGTACTTGCCTTGGAGGAAAGGACTTTCTAAATTTGTTCTTAATATCTTTTGGAGGGATGTAGGTCTTTTGTGGAATTTTATTTTCCTCCTTGTTGTCTTCCCCTTTTATGGGACTGTTGAGAGCATGTGCATAGCCTTTAGGCTTTTCTACATTTTTCTTCTTTGATCTTTTCCCTTCTTCATAACCAATAACACTCTTATTATAAGTTCATCTTTGGAAATTGATAATATTATCTAACATTTCAATACTCTTCTCATTCGTCAAGTCTTTGTTCAATTGAGCACTTTCTTTTTCCAATTCCTTTCTCTAGGAGACAATTTCAAACTCTAACTTGTCACAATTTTCTTCCTTTTTTCTCTAACTGGATTCTCATTACTTATTTAATCCTCTCTTTTGATCTTTATTTTTAGCTTGACGATTATCTTCTTGGATTCCTCGAGGCCTCATACTAACTCTACATTAGATTTGTTGTCATTCCTCATTGTCAAGGCTTTAATATAAACTTGATCATTGCTCTTTTTTATCTTTTATCATTGCCATTAGAAATATTAATCACTACCCATGAAAGATTGTTGTCTTTGTTTTATATAGAATCATTGCTTTTCATATAAATTTTTGCATTTGTAATTCTTGCTAATCATTAGCTCTTATAATATAAATCGTTGCTTTTGGAGTTTTTTCAACGATCTTAATAACACATAATTATCTTTGAGTTGGAATATAAACACTTTTATGATAAAGTCTGCCACCTTTGTAAATATCTTCATCATTGTCTTTAATCACCACCTTTAGATTGATGTATATTACTTAGACATCCACACTTTCATTTGGTTGATAATATTCATTTATACATGCTTTAGTGTCTTGATTTTGTTTACTGATTAGTGGTTGTTGGCCTTTATAGATCACACGTATTTGACAATCTTGCTTATAAATCTTGCCAATGATCTCACCTTTAATGTATTTGACATTAATGACGACATCCAACCATCTTGTTTATTCACTTTGACATTAATGATAATCTTTGCAACAATCTCACATAATGAATTCCTTCTCGAAATCAATGACAACATTTTCAACATGAATATCAAGATTTAGATATCCAAGACTCACCCACGTTAGCAAAATTTTGACTAAACACCCAACCTATAGAATTAATGAATCGTTAAATCATGAAGTATCCCAATCAATACATCCTTATGCTAGCCAAGAAAGGTGCCAAACTACCTAATGAATTTTATGTTTCCCAAATTACACAACAACTTCCTTCCACACCCCCAACTTCTATTCATCACAATCCCACATAATTCTAATCTTATTCTAATTCTCCTATTTCCTCACAAACCACGAATCCCACATCCACATCACACTTATGCATCAAAATCTCATCAAGCACCCAAAAAATTACCACCCAAATCCCACAACCTTAAATTTCTATCCCTTCTCACATTTCAACATCCATCCCCATAAACACAACACAAAACCTCTAAACTTCCAACCCCATTTCATACATCCATAAAAACTTACGCACATCATACACACAACCCCCAACATCCAATTATCAACCACCACCACTCAATCTCACAAGTTCTTTGGCACAATATGTTCAAAAAATGAAAAGGCACACTCAAGAGACTTCAACTAGGATATTAAAAGGAAACTTACACCTTCCAAGAGCTATGTTTGTATCCTTTCGAGAAGTCCATCACAATGATCCTGTTTCGCCAAAATTTTGAAATGCCTAAGTTCAATAATTACAATGGAATTGGAGATCCTAGGGAACACTATTAAAATAAACATTTTAGCAGCTCCCTTCGGGTTTCTTTTGTATTGTGTGTGCCCCGGCCTATGCATCGCCGAGTTTATCCGGCTTTCCATCAAGTTTTAATTTGCTACTTTGCGTATCTTCTCTTCGCAACTTCGGGAAACGAATTCCCTTTCGGGTCCTGAGGCGCTGCGCTGGGCGCCCACGTGTCTCACTTGCAGAGGTTTTTTATTTTTTTCTTTCCTTAAGGTCTCTTCGGGTTGCGAAAGACTTCTGCGAGGCCATTATTTCTAAAGAATGTTGGAGGGTCTTACATCATGCTACGTGGCGACAAATCGTAGATCTTTCAATGCAGTAAGGAAGTGAGTAGTTGTGGGCAGTGAAACACTGCCACACGTCTTTCGCACCAGGTTGAGGCAGTTTTCCCTCCACTACAACAAGGACCTCGGCCCATTAGACATGTGTTGCATCTTCGCAATCTCAGAAACAATGAGAGAAGTTTTCATTTGGGTAGCGGCAGGCTGCCACGTGCCTTACAACTTATCCTTGAAGCGGGCGATAGGCTGGCTGAGGGAGATTATGCTATTGGGTGCCGCTCGTCGTGGTCGTTTGAAGCGGTAGATGAAACTTGTTGCCTCGAGCCTGGCCGGGACCACTGCCATCATTACAAAGGGCGCGCCTGCACCTAGATGACCAGATGCTGTGTTCTAACTCGATGCCGTTGTAACGACATTGGGAATCTTCTAATTCTGGCATCATTGCAGGGGATTGTGGGATCTTTTATGTTACAGCTCTCCAAAGCGGTGGGAGTTTTCTCTCAGGCTATATATACTCTCTCTGTCGACGAGAGAAGGGATCCGGATCCAAAAAATTTTAGGAGAAAAAATACTGGTTTTAGCAAGAGACATCGGACCTCTTTTACATGTTTATTTGCAAGAAACTTTCAGACTGTGCCAACTTTTCAGCCTTTTTGTTTTTTTTCATGTTTTGATCAAAATGTAAACTGTGCTTTATACTGTCTTAAGCATTTCATTTGAAAGAACTTCTATATATTGAATACAAGCTTGCTTACTTAAATCATGTCTAATGACTCTTCTTAGTAGTGAGGATGCATGCAATACTATTTTATGTCAATAAATGAATTGTTTATGCTATAGCTTTAAGTCTCCGACGTTTTGGAACGTGACAACACCATTCAGGCCCCTAAATCTATGATTTATCGTGCCCATCAGCAAATTTTGGTGCATCGCCTTAGATTAGACTTTGCTTCATTATATCCGTTTCCTTTTCCCTTTCCAAAACCCATTAGAGAAGAAGTCGACTTCTTTAAAATCTGGAGGTCACTCAGTTTGGCACAAAGGGGTCCCCCTTGAACTGAGTTTCCCATAAGACACTATTACCTTGTCAAATTTTAGCATCAACAAACACCTTAAAGAATTATACATAGCATGAAAAGAGGTTTCTTATCTTGATGCATAACTCTTTTGACTATTCCCTAGAAGCTTGGGTGGACCAACCATAGATTGGTTTACACACCTTCCTCATGGGACCATTACCACATTTTTCAAACTAGCCACATGATTTGTCACACTTTTTTTATAACATTGAACATGACATCACCATGATGAACCTATGTAACACAAAGCAAAAGTGGTGAAATCCTTGCTTCTTTCTTACAAAGATTGAAATATCTTGTTAGCCACTTTTCATGGACCATTCTTGAAAAACTTGTCACCATCTTTGTCCAAAACTTGAATCCTAAAATGGGCTTTGATTTACAAATGCAACGTGTTCACTCCTTTGATGAAATAATAGAAAAAAGAGTTGTCATATAGAAAAAAATTATCACCAAAGGACTAGTTAAGATCTATAAAGAGAGCAAAGAAAATCAATTTGGTGACAAATCTTGCTTTTGGAACAAGAATAAGAACATAGTCAATGATGGTGTGACCAATTCTAAACATGTCCAAAACATTCAAATACCTCTACCATCATCTTCCCAATATAATCAAGGTCTCAACACAATGTGGTCATCCCCAAAGATCAACCTAAAAGATATAGTCGAGGTGAATGCACTTCGTTGGGAGAATCTATTGAGGGGGTTTTTCTCAAAATCCTCCAAGCAAATTTGATCTGACTTCTAGTTGTAAAAACTCTTGGTATAAAGAGCACGACTTATGTGAATATCGAGTGCATGGACATAAAACATCTAATTGCATGAGACTCAAAAGCTCAATCCAAGATTTCATCAATCGTGGAGAAATCACCATTGAAGGCCAAAAGTCACCTAACGAACAATTGGGCATATACATTTAGCCTTTCCCTTCACAAAATAATGGTCAAGCTTCCACATCTTATAGCACAACTCCATTTACCTACAACAATAATATTTCACATGATTCCGTTTTGGTCTCATTGAACAAAGTCCTTCCCAAGTAGCCACTTAACCATCAAAGCACCTAATTGTGTCAACACTACTTGCTGCGGTTGACTCATTATCCAAGGAACCTCATCCTCCTCCCCATCTATAAAAAAAATTGACATCCTTGACCATTTGGGAAAATCTCTTGCACAAATATCCATCCTTGAGTTGCTTTGAACATCTCTTGTGCATAAAGGAGCTCCTTGATGATCTGATGTTAGGATGTAGGATTGTTGCACGTGAATAATAAATTTTCAACAATTAATTTGAAGGTATTAAAACATAATTTCGTAATTAAAAATGCTCAAACAAACATTCAATGATTACACAACCGAATTAAAGTGATGAAAATAATAGACGAGAGAAAGGAGATAGAAGACAAAACACAAGTTGATAATGGAGTTCGCCAATATGGCTACGTCTCCAGGTCCTCCAAAGAGCGACTGATCCTCTATTATGCTCCAAATGGATTACAAGGCTTCAATTGACAAAGTGATGAGTCTTCTGGTTACAAAGAGTCACAAAGTTCTTCTCCTTCAAGTGCGGCAAAATAACATTGCTCCAAAGCACATATTTGAACATACAAGACTCCAAGAAAATTCTCTCACAAAATCACCACTTGGTTCCCAAGTCCTAATCTCCCTCCTTTTTATACATATAATATGCCCAATATGGTTTAAAACCATATGATTTTCCAAAATCAAGCCTATCTCCCTTTACAAGTAAAAATATTAAACAATTTCGCCCATTTACAAAGATAAATATTCATAAATCTTCCCGAAATAATTCTCCCCTTTTAATTTTGGGTTTACAAATAATAATATTCAAAATATATTCCCTTAGAAATTTCCCGTAAAATCACGCCTCTTGTATTTTAGAGCCTTTACAAAAATAATGTTTACATATTTTTAAAATATCTTAATAATCTTTTAAAGATTTAATAAATATTACTTTAAACCCCTTTTAATATTTAAAATCGGGATATTAAAGGTTTTATCCTTAAATTAGGGGGGTTAATATTTAATATATGGGAGACATTCGATTTTAACTGCTATTAAAAATAACAATTCCTCAAAAATATCTCGTACCAAGTGTGTGGTGCATTGGTAGGAGGCTTTTTTGGGAGAGGGGAGGTTGGTGCTTCAAACCACCTCGCCTCCAATTTCTCCTTTAACGCTTATTAAATAGAAACTAACTCATGTCATATCCCAAAAATATAAGATAGTTGAATGGTAGAGTTTGAAGTTTGTAATGGGGAGGTCACAAATTTGACCCCCCCACCATCCATCTTTTTTTCTTATTGGTAAGCATAATGGGGGAAATTGACGAGGTTTCCACGTGTCACACCATGATTCGTTGGAGGGTGCCACATGTCAAATCATGATTCGTTGGAAAGTACCATGTGTCAAACTTTGATTCGTTGGTGAATGCCACATGTCATACTATGATTTTTCCATGTCACTATACAGTGTTGACTGTGCTGCCACGTCACATGCTGACATCATCATTTTGACTAGTCAACCCTTTTGACTATAACTTTAACTTGGCATAACTTTGGCAGCTCATTCAAGTTGTGTTGGAAATAGCTCAACGAGCTCTACACAATGGAGTCATTTTCATTAGCATTTGGAACAATCAAATTTTGGGTGAAAAATATCAACCTAGATTAGTCCTCCCCATTGGAGAGCTTTTGGACCTCCAAAAGTTACATTTATTCATAATTTAAGTGAGAGCATGGCCTCCCCACTTGTCCTGTATCACCAGTCCATCTGTACACCTAGCTCAACACCACAATCAAGACAACAATAAATTTTTTAAACATAGAAATCATTCTATCACTTCCATAAGCATCTACATCAACTGTTACAACCATTAACCAATAAACAATGACTAATATCAAGCTGAATAATAATGTAGATATGAAAGAGAATGAGTCAACATGTCTATCTTTCACAACAGGAACATTTTTACCCAAGGGAACCTCCAAATTCCCAACCAAAAGTTGCAGACTTGGATCATCAATGCTTTCATTTATTGTTTCCTCATGTTGTACTATTGGTGTATCCTGCAACATATGATTAGCCTTGATTACCTCAAGTTCATGTCTAGAACCACCCGAATTAATAGACACAAGAGACAAATCTTTACTTGCATTAATAACCCTTTTTAACTGCCCTATGTTTGCGAAAGATCTACCAGTCTTGATATTGTGAAAATGTACAATATACCTAATACCATCTTTAAACAAGTGATAATGATTAAATTCCCTGTAGAAAATAGCCTTCCGATCATACAAATATGGGCTACCTAGCACTATCCCACATACATCTAGTGGAACCACATCAAACAACACCTCATCAACATACTTACTTGTGATTGCGAACCTTAAAACACATTGCCTTGTTACTTGCAATTCATTCTTTTCGGAAACCCAACCTAGTGGATAAGGTTTTTGATGCAGTGTAGTTTTCAATCCCAAATTCCTTACAATGTTTTTTGAGATTAAGTTAATTTGAGATCCACTATCTATGAGAGTATTGATTTTAGTGTGCTTAGCAACAACCCTTATGTGAAATAGCTCATTTCTTTTCTTATCTTCAGGGACAACATGGAATTGAGAAGTAGAAGTGCAACTAGCAATAGAAACATTGGAAATAGAAGCCTTACTTTTCAATCCCATTGATGTTATCTTAGTTTCATCTTTAGACTCTGAACCAAGATCCATAGCAACATTTGTGGTTTCCTTCTTACCTTTTTGTTTGCAAGCCCATTTTGGCTTCAATTCTGGATGTAATTGCTAGCAGTGATCTTCATCATGACCTTTCCTATCACAATGAGAGCATGTGAGCTTATCATCCTTCTTCTTAATTGTAGCTATCTTCTTCCCCTTTCCTTTATCTTCAGATTCATCTTCAGGCTTAGATGGCTTCTTGTCAGACTTATCAATGAAAGTACCCTTACCTCTTGACTTTAAGTGTGTAGCTTGTACACAAACTTCATCCAAATTACTAGGATTCAAAACCAAAATAGAATGTCTTAGATAAGAGTGCAGACCACCTATGTACTTAAGCAAGGTATCCTGGGTGTACAATGGGGAATTTAATGCAATAGCTCTTTTCCTGAATTCATGGGTGTACTGTTGGACAATTTGACCTTTCCCTTGCCTAAAAGTTTTCCAGTTCATCATTAATTGTTGCATATGGCCTAGGGGATAAAATTGTTTTTTAAGAGCATTAACAAATTCTGCCCAAGTTAAATTGACTCTACCATGTGAAATTTTTTCCCGAGTTCTACTCTTCCACTAGGGGAGAGCTGTTTCTCCCAACATAAGAGTAGCTAACTAGATCCTAGAAGCATCATCTAAGAGACCTTGAACTCTACAATACACTTCTACTTGTTGAACCCAATCAGCTAATTTTTTAGCATTTAATTCCCCACAATACTTAAGTAGATCAAATTTTACATCCAATTTAATTTTAGGCTTATGTGCACCCTTGAAAGGATTAGTAGAAGAAAGATAATTTGTAGAAGGAGAAGACAGATAAGAAGGAGAAGATGGAGAAGAAGGAATTTCTAGAGGCTCATCATCACCTCTTGGTCTTTTCCCTTTGTCCTTCTAATCCACACACTTTTCTCGCTTTGACAAATATCCTTTCTTCACACTTCTTTCGTTCTTGCTTTTCCTACCTTTCCTGAAAAAGAACTTCTACCATTACATTCTTTCAAGATTTTTTTTTTGAAAACTCTTCTCATGAAGCTCCGAACTTTTACCAGCTTCTGATCCTTGCATCCTTGGAAAAGTTCTTCATTTACCGATCTCAGGATTGTATTTTGCAAGCTTGCCTTCACCTCGTTGGCTCCTGGATTGCGTTATCATTCACCTCTACAAACACCAGTCACAACAAAGATTTGATACCACTTGATCTAATGTTAGGATCTAGGACTGTTGCACGTGAATAATAACTTTTCAACAATTAATTTGAAGGTCTTAAAATGTAATTTTGTAATAAAAAATGCTTAAAAAAACATTCAATGATTACACAACCAAATTAAAGTGTTGAAGATAATAGAAGAGAGAAAGGAGTTAGAAGACAAAACACAAGTTGATAACGAAGTTTTCCAATATGGCTGTCTTTGGGTCCCTCTCCAAAGAGTGATTGATCCTCGATTATGCTCCAAACGAATTACAAGGCTTCAACTAACAAAGTGACGAGTCTTTTGGTTACAAAGAGTCACAAAGTTCTTCTCCTTCAAGTGCGATAGAATAACACTGCTCTAAAGCACAAATTTGAACATACAAGACTCCAAGAAAATTCTCTCACAAATCATCACTTGGTTCCCAAGTCCTAATCTCCCTTCTTTTTATACATAAAATATGCCCAATATGGTTTAAAACCATATGATTTCCAAAATCAAGCCTATCTCCCTATACAAGTAAAAATCTTAAACAATTTCCCCCATTTACAGAGATAAATCTTTATAAATCTTCTCGAAATAATTCTCCCCTTTTAATTATGGGCCCTTATAATTTTGGGCTTACAAATAATAATCTTCAAAATATATTCCCTTAGAAATTTCCCGTAAAATCATGGCTCTTGTATTTTAGAGCCTTTACAAAAATAATGTTTACATATGTATAAAATATATTAATAATCTTTTAAATATTTAATAAATATTACTTTAAGACCCTTTTAATATTTAAAATCGGGATATTAAAGGTTTTATCCTTAAATTAGGGGGGTTAATATTTAATATATGGGAGATATTCAATTTTAACTGTTATTAAAAAGAAGAATTCCCCGAAAATATCTCATACCAAGTGTGTGGCGCATTAGTAGAAGGCTTTTTTGGAAGAGGGGAGGTTGGCGGTTCAAACCATCTCCCCTCCAATTTCGCCTTTAGCACTTATTAGATAGAAACTAACTCAAGTCATATTCCAAAAATATAGGATAGTTGAATGGTAGAGCTTGAAGCTTGTAATGGGGATGTCACAAGTTCGACTCCCCACCATCCAATTTTTTTTTTTATTAATAAGGATAATGGGGGAAGTTGACAAGGTTGCCACGTGTCACACCATGATTCACTGGAGGGTGCCACGTGTCAAATCGTGATTCACTGGAAAGTACCACGTGTCAAACTTTGATTCGTTGGAGAATGCCACATGTCATACTATGATTGTGCCATGTCACTGTACAATGCTGACTGTGCTGCCATGTCACCATTACCACATCACATGCTGACATCAGCATTTTGACTAGTCAACCCTTTTGACTGCAACTTTGACTTGGCATAACTTTGGCATACAGACTCCATTTGAGCCCATTCAAGTTGTGTTGGAAAGCTCTCAACAAGCTCTACACAATGGAGTCGTTTTCATCAACATTTGGAATAACCAATTTTTTGGTGAAAAATATCCACCTGGATCACTTGAAAAGGTCCTACAAGAATCCCATGCCCCTAATGACATTAATAGTGATCAATTCCAAGACATGATAGGGCACTTACCTTCTCCACAATCTATATTGTTTGCCACCAAAGGCTTGCCTTCCATTGATCCATCTCACAACAAACTACTCTATCTTGCCCCTTTTATCTGTGAAACCACAATTAAGCACATCCTAATGGATGGTGGATCCTGACTTAATCTTTGCACCTTGAATCTAATAAAGCAATTGAGATATTTTGATGATATTGTTGATCCTCAAAAGAGGATTGCCATGAAAGCCTATGATGAGGCTGAGCGTGAATCCAAAGGTATCATAAAGTTACCCATCCGGGTTGGACCAATCACTATGAAAACTATATGTCATATCCTAAACCTTGATCTCCCATACAAAATCCTTCTTGGCCATCCATAGATGCATGAAATGCAAGCTGTCCCATCCATGTATCACCAATGCATCAAGTTCCCACACAATGGTGTTGAAGTAACTGTCCTTGTTGTTCAAAAGCCTTTCAAATATTGCAAATTTTTGGAAAGTAGTCATGGATTTTCACAACATTTCCCAACCAATCATGAAGCATCTTCATCCTCACTTATTGATCCTTCAACATTAAAATCCTCTTCCACTTCTCACACTACCCTAGAGATCAAGGCTAAAATAAAAAAATATTGGATGCGATGAGTATGAGTTACATTCCTTCCACATTGGACAACTCTCGCTATCTCCAAAAACTTATGGTCAACCTAAGCCATCAATATCATCATCTGAAGCTACAACACAAAGTGTACCTGCTCCCTTCTAGCATTGGGTACAATGGAAAACAAAATATTCAAAGAAAAGATCTCATCTTGGTTGTATAAAGATGAAGAAGATAGAGATCAAAAGTCTAGAATTGATCTACTTACCGATATTTATCCTAAAGGTTTCCACATATGCAAAGGTGTGGGCTACAAAGGAAAAGGTCTTGAAAAGAGGAACATGGAAATTATAAACCATTGAAGTTGATACACAATGCTAAGCATCATGGGTAAGGTACAAACCATCTAATATTGTGTCTACTAAGCCAGATTACACTCCCAATAAAGCAACACAAACATCCTTTGCTTTTAATAGTACTGACAGAGATACCCACGAATACTCTACTTAATATATCACCAAAATATTCCAAGATTCACACATCTTCACCATCTAATCCAACTCCTACACTTCCACCCATCTCCTAGTCTTGGATCAAAATGTGTTGCCAATTATTGATACATCTCAAAACAACAAGGGTATCACTAAAAAATCAAAATTTCAGAAGTCTTTATCAATCGAAGATCAAAAATCAAGTGAAAAAAGGAAAAACAAAAGACACGTGCTCTAGTACAAATCTCAATCAAACTCTATTGAAAATATGAAAAAGTCAAAGTCAAAGAAATAATCAAGCAAAAGCATGATAAGTTGATCTCCAGTAATGCTCCATTTTCCAAAATAATTGGGGGTATCTTCAAATGTTCTAAAGGAAATATGCCAAGATGCCAAGTTTTTGATAATAAGTCTCCACCATTATCATCTCAACATAATACATCCATTTCACTTAACTCATTCCATGCACTGACCTCCATACATACATCCTTCCACTTCATCCCCATGGCGATATATCATATTAATGGATCTTTTATGACAACCCCTTGACACAGTTTAATATGAAGGCTACCCAAAATCCTTTATGTGCAACACATGAAGGCCTTCATAGTGCACATATTAATGATTCCACCTTAGCCCACTCCTTCTAAGAGACAAGATATTGTTCATCATCACTGGAATAACATCCTTATCCATTTGTTAGAGATTGTCAATCATGTCAACCAATTGTTGCTTTGATCACATCAACACAACCCAATTGTTGGAAAATCCAAAAAATATCAATAAAAAATTAAAAAAATTAAAAAAATTAAAAAATCCAAAAAAATATTAAAGGGAAATAATGTCTACAAAGGTGAAAACCACTTCAGTGGCACTTTAGATAAGGGCCATGGTGAAAACTTAGATAGAGGTACCATGTGTAGTGGTCTCTCTTCCACTATCTGTTAGGATGTCGTCTCCCCAACCACCATCACTCCTATCTTCCCATATCATAATAAATCTATCATGGCTTGTCTTTCTCATTGATTAGTGTTACCAATCATCTCCTCCATCATTACCTACCCTTCCCCATTCTTCCCCTATGTTAGATGCAGATGTTGCACTTAAATTATGTCAAGGATTGGACTTTGTCTATACTTAGTATTCAAACACATTGGCCTTCAAGCCTCATGCATTTGTGGGCATCTCTAGACATCCCTTCATACCACAAATAAAAGCTTCATCCTATAATAAACAAACACATAATTGCATCTACTCCATAATCCCAAATCCCATCTATAATAACGTTTGACACTTAGACTTACATTTAAACATAAATCAAACATTGTATGTAAGCATCATTCCTTATCACAAACACACACATAAGCCTAGCTGTTGAACATTAACTAGTCAATGTATCCTTTTACCTATCATCATCCGATCATTTATGCAATCACCAACTCCCTTAAGGACCCTTGAATTTGGCTTAATTCTAATCATCATCATTATCCTATCTTTGGCAAGAGATATATTGGCTGCATGAAATGTTTAGCAATGAATCTTTTGTTTTGATTTGTCTTTTGATTTTTTGACCCATGACTACATCTACATAATACCACCTAGATCTTCCTTAATCTTGGTGTGTTTTGATTGGTCTATAGTTGTAGCATCGTAAATTGTCGTGCCCTTGATAATTTCACACTACTTGGACACCCTATTTTGCTTATAACATTAAAATCCTTGACATGTAATGCCTCAAGCTAATAAGCTCATAATGAAACCTGACATAATAACTTTTTTAGAAACAAGGATAATAACACCAATAATGCAACATTGACATGTCACACTTGCACAATCGACATGCACACAAGTGTCACATTGACACAATTCTAGAAAAAACAAGGAACTTCACCATTTCATAAGCAAGGTGGTAACAATGGAAGACTGACCAAATGTGGGATAAATCCACCATGATGAACAAATGGTAGAGAGAGAGAATAACCCTAAATGATGATTGGTTACTAAACCACAATCGTGTTCTCTTGCAACACCACACCATGATAGGATGAGGGATTCATCAACCTCCAATACACATACAAAAACACTAAACCAATCTAAAAACAAAAGAAAACCTCCACAAGAGGTTGCCTAACCAAAAGGCATAACTCACCACAAATTGGAATGACAAGTCACTTCCAAACAACTTCACTCTCCCCAAGATATCTTGTTGCAAAGTGACATCACCCAAGGGAAGAAACTACTCCAAAACACCCCATGAACTATGAGGATTGTTGAGGATACTCACAAGACAATCCATAGAGGCATATAACCTTCAAAATACTTCACAAGACTAAAGGAATCATCTCCCCAACCCTAGGTTTGACAATTGGGTCATATTGGAATGTTGCACATAAAACAATGCAGGAGATGATGTAAGTTCTAAGTGATGGAACTTGAGAACTAGGTCAAAAATCTACCAAGACCTTGGGACTATGATGAACAACTTTCATTCACAAATTTTTCCCATACAGAGTCGAAAAAGCAAAGAAAGCTCAAATCTAGAGAGAAATTTTGACTAGGTTTCAAGGTTTAGATGACCAAAATGGTTGGAACCAAAAAACAAGGCATAAAAGTTATTTGAAAAGGTCCAAGGGCTTAGAAAACCCTCACCTATCAATGGTTAAGAGGTTTTAATCTTTTTTTTTTGTATGGGAATGAGGCCACACCAACACCCTTAGTGCATATTTTGGGTTTTTAAGCTTGTGAAAACTAGGCAACCCTTGTATACCAGGCCACCCTAGGATGCTCCAGGCTTCCCCAACAAAATTAGGAAAAATTCTGAAGTCTTGGGTTCTAATGTTAACAGGGCCACCTAGGTGTAGGACCAAGCCACCCAATTGTGAATTAGCATACTTAGGTTCATTTTAAGCACCAAATAAAGTGTTCCTACATTTTATTAAGCATTTTTACATCATCATGAGAATAAATGACAAGATTTCGTGCCCAACACCAACACTAAGACATGTAACAAACCAAATGTTCTTTTCATTTACGATTTACAAATCATCTCCGAAAAGAGGTTCCAAATCAATAATTTTACACTATAAGAAATATTATACATTAATCTTCATGTGGAATATTTGCAAATACCAATATCCATGTTCCTCGAGTTACGATCCTCAGGTTCCCAATGGTGGTTACCACACCACCCAACCTTGCGGAGTGAAAAGGATCCACTCTCACCGTGTTAGGAGATAGTCACATGGGACACAAACACAACACTCACACCAAACACATGTGAGAAGGCTTACAGACACACTATACATGACGTATGCACTCCACATGCACATCATAGAATAATGAATAATCCAATCACATTGAATCCAATACAATTATGCACATGGTGTAATCACAAATGGAGTAGCAAAAACCACATTGGGAAAACTCACCAATGTCACATCACAAATACGCATTGGGAAAACTCACCAATGCCATACAAGGATCATCCTTAGGCAAACTCACCAAGGGCATAAAACAAAACATACACATGGAAGGGAATACACCATCCTTCGAGATTCTACACAACTGCACTAGGGCTAAATGTTAGAGAGAAAGATAGGGAATGTCATTACAGACACTTACATGGGGCTCAACGCAGAATGAAGAATCCTCTCATATAGACGAGGGTACTTGATCTTACAAGACCCAAGCTCCTTGAGCTGACATGTCTTTCTTGATCATCCTTAGCCTTTACGAGCACTTAAGGCATGAAAGGGCTATCCACTATCTTGGTTAATTAATTACAAATGTTTCATTAGTTTTCACTTATTAATCCAACTCCCCACACTGTGATTTCCTATGTGCCACTTTGGGTTGGGTTCATGTTGGGAGCCATTCCCAAACTCTCTTTAACACTTAAACCATAAGCTCATCACACCCTCCAATGAGTGTGGCACAAAAACCAATGCAAAATAAAATATTTCCAAAATCAATAACACCTTCTCATAGTGTATAATATCACATTTCGTGAAATACATCATCAGAATATTCTAAAACACTCATCACACTCTCCAATAGGTGTGGCACAAAACCCAATGAAAAAATCCAACTTTTTTCAAAATTCAATGAAAATTTCCCACATTGTATAACATCTCATTTCATGAAGTTCCATCTTTTCCAAACATTCAAACTTAATCATTTTCACATAAAACTTTTAATTTTTCTTATATTTCAACAATGTTAAAAACCAAAAAATTACACAATTGCACCAAGGAAATTCATCAAAAATTCAATTTTGAAATAAAAATTTCTAATAATACCCTTTTGGTGCAAATGGTCCCAACACCCTCTTCGAGCTATAAAATTTACATAATTTTCATCATTTTACTAAAAATTGGGCATGGTAACCCCATATTTTTGAAATTTCACAAAGTTTACACAAAACTCTAACTAAATCATTTCAAATTTTGAAATAAAAGGAGATGGGAGGATTCTACTTGTTGGCATTTGGTTAGCACTCCTCTTGGGATTCATGACATGGACTAACCGCCTCTCATTGATCAGTTAACTCTGGTGATTGTATCGGGCATTAACAGGTCGACCTTTTGGTGCAACGACAACTGTGGGGCCAACAATTAGTATTAGAGCCAAAGATGTCGAGTTCAAATCCCCTCGGGTAACACTGAGTGGGAGATTTCTGGCAGCTGGTCAGCGCTTCCCTCAAGATTCGTAACATGGACTAACTTCCTCTCGTGGATTTGTTAACTCTAGCGGTTGTGCCAGACATTAACAAGTCGACCTTTTGGTGCAACGACAACCGTGGGGCCAACACTACCCTCCTTCAATCCATTTCCTATAATTCTATTCAAAAGAAAATGCTTAAATTAATTAAAACAAAAGAAATACCTCAAATTTTCTCCAAAATTGAAATACAAAATACACCAAAAATGCAAAATAATAGCTCAAAAAAATTGGCATGCACGGTCCCTTCCAAATTCCTATCCCAAAAAATCCAATCTCGTTGAATTTTGATGAGAAATGCACTCCCAATCACCAATTTACTAAATTGCTCCAACAAGGTTTTTCTCTCCTTTATTTTCTCTTTACAAAATAACGTAAAAGGAAAATAAAATCCCTTTTCCCTTTTGTGTGAACCTAGATCCCAAACCTGCAATACTACAAGAAACACAACAAATTAGATTAAATGCAAGTTAGAATGTAGATTCCTCAATAAATCCATTTATCAATGCTCAAAATAAGAAAAATGAAAGCAACACAATGAGAAATCAATAAAAGAGATTAAATCCTATGAAAGCAATGTAAATTCTTGATCTTTTGAGGGAATTGGTGCCAATTTGATGTGAAAATTGGCCCTTTCCCAATTCCAATGCTAGCTTTGATGATTCGATGAAGATTGCGATCCACTTTGACGAAGAGTGATGAGTTCTCCAAGATGAAAACCTGCATAACCTAACTACAAATTCAAAAGTATGGATGAGGATTGCTAAATATTTGAGCATAGTAAGTTTACTCAAATTGTGGATGATAGAAATGAAGGATGAGCTCTCCATTTATAGAAGAATGTGAAGAGAGAAGAAGCAAAAGGGATGAATGTGGGACTAATCTTCAACCAATGAGAAAAAGCCACATGTCATCATGTGAATGGTTGAGGAATGAGCACATTTTGGCAATTGTACAAGTTTGAAATTTGAATTTGATGAAATGACATGTTTAGGGGGGATGAGAGAAGAGAGTTAATGCTACTTGGCTCAAGAAAAGGACATGTAAGAGGCTTTTAATGCCTTGTTGGAAGGGACAAGTCCTTTTGGAGGGACTTTTTGAATTTGAAGAATATTCCAACCATTGATGCCTTTTTGAATGAAATAGAAGATTTAATAAATCAAATGAATTGATTTATTGTGCAAGTGGAAAAAACTAGAGGATATGAGTGATTAGCATTAACATTAATCATGATTTGATTAATTTAAATGATGTTAGTTGACTTGACCATTTTGACTTAGATTTTAGGATTTAAATAACTCAAAATGAGAAGAAAATGATTTAGACCTAGTTAAATAAATATTTTTGATTTATTTAACCAAAGGGGGTGATGTTAGATTAAATTAGATAAATGTTTGATTTATTTAATTTAATTAGATGAACTTTAGAGATTTAATCAAATAATATAGATTATTTAATGAAATAAAGATAGGAAGATGAAATAACCTAGCTAATTACACAAAGACAATGATTTAATTAAATTGAGGGATTTATTTAATTAAAAGGGGAATTATGATGAATTTAATCAAATAAGGCTATTCGATTAAATGTTTAGATAGAGGGATAATTCAGGATGAAGCGATGTTAGTAGATAAGGATCGAGTGTGTGATATCAATTTGTATATTTTCTATGTCTACATTTTGCCCCTCTTTGAAGCAACATACTTGCTGCATTGGTTCAAAGAATAACCTTTCCATGATCAAGAGTCAAAAATTCTTTGATTGTTTGGATGCCCCACTATTGCCCCAATGAAAATAATTACACTGGTATATTGCCCCCTCAAGAGATCAAGCGAAAAGTTCAATTTGAGGGTGATCTCGTGAAAAAGAGGTTCAAGATTAGTTCATCTTGAATGCTTGATGTAGACAGATTTGATGATGTAGACAATCATTAGTCATGGGTAACCTCATGTATACTTTGATATATTACACACACTTGATCCTGATTTGTACCATGACAATTACATTATTGATGCTATAAATGAGATGATTATGATGTTTATATGTAATGGATGATATGGATGCATATGATATGATATGATGATGCTTTTATGATTATGCAATGGATGATAAATGTATGGATTATGAGATGTTTAGAATAACCAATCTATATTATGCAATGATGAAATGCAATGCATGCGAGATGATCAATGTTTCTTATATGATATGATATGATATGCAGATGGTTTGTGGATGTAGGATGGATGCATTAGTGATGATTTATGATTAGCTGTCATGGTACCATGTTAGCGTGGAAAAGCAATAGAGAAGACAACAAGAGATTCCAACAAGACATGAGATGATGATGATGACGATTACTTGCCGAGGAGTTGGGATTTTCAAAGGGCCAATTACCTTATGTTTGATAACACACATAAGCACGATGCATCAAGGTATAAGGAACCAAGATGGCATTGCACCTAGTGTGATGGACTTTACCTCGAAAAATAGATAGGAGTATCCTTGTTCACACTTGACATACAAAAACCTTACTAGGATGTACCTAACAAAGCAAGTATTCACCAAGTTATATTACAAGAATGTCCAACAAGCACAACAGACAAAAGATAATGATCGTTGTCCCATTCCTTTTGCTAGCTCTCAAAAACACAGGTAAGAATACCTCAAGAGGTTGCCAATCTCTTGATACGTTTCAGGGTAACGAACAAGGTCAAATGGTTTGAACCTTCTTCTCTTCAGGTGCTGCCAGACCTAGGCGGGTATACCTATGTGAATAAGGCAGACTTAAAAGTTGTATGACTTGTTTGATTTGATGGATCTATTACAATGGCACAAAGTGTAATAGATGAAAGCTTGCTGATTACTCCTACTCCTAGTATTGAATTTGAGATGTGGATGTTTTAATAAGATTTTATGAAATTCTAAAATGGAATGGGATGACCAGTGCCTACTCCTATTGGGCTAATGGAGTCAAGAAGTAAATGATACATGACTTACTTAATGGTTATAATTCAAATTGCTTGGCACTTGTGACTGTTCACACCTTGTGTAAACATGCAAGAGTGTAATTATCAAGTTCTTCTTAATCATCCAAATGTCCTTTTCCAAATTACTGTGATTAATTAAAAGGATTTAATCTTGTCTTGCAGGAGCTAGTTAATTGAACCACACGAGCAACAAGTGTTCTTTGATAAATTGAAAAATATCCTTGATATTTCAATTTAAATAATCAAGAAATGACAACCTTGGAGACAACCAGATAATGTTTTCAATAAATTTGATGAAAAATTGACACCATAATTGGATCACCAGATAAATATGTTCTTCTCCATTATATAATTTTAAAAGATTTTACAATACATATCATAATACTTTCTTTCGGCAACTATTCAACCTATCCAACTACCTAATCTATTGTTACTTTTATTTGATTTCTTCTGGTACATATACATTACATAGTCAAGGGTTGTGATCCTTTGCTGTCTATTGGTTGAGCTTTTCATTATATTTTAATTAATTTCCTTCGGCAAATTAAAATATTTTAATATTCGTTATTTTTGTCTCCCGTGAAAATTATTTCACAATAAACTTTAATTCCTCTGCTAGCAATCTTCACTTTTTCACCCAAAAAATAATTACCCGCCTTATAACTCCTTTGGTGAAAATATTTCCCATCTTTGTGAAAATATTTTACCTTGCATTTTAACTTGCATTTTCACCAGGTGAATAAAAATAATTATCCATTGAATGATTTGACGTATTTCTTTTAACCCCCTTGGTTAAAGATCTCCATATGTACATTATAAAAATATTCTTTGGGTAAAATAATTACCCTCTCCCGTGAATCACATAGAAAAATATTTTATTTAATGGGAAGATATCTTATGCTTCACTCCTTCATTTGATAGTTTTCACCTTTATATTCCTTGGCATTTTCTTGTTTTCAAATCCTTCCCATCAAATGTTCACTCTTTAATAAATCACTTTATATACTTCCATTTTAAAATACCTCAAATGGAAATTACTCCCGCATTCTTACCTTAAACTTTTCCCAGCATTTGTTTTAACATTGGACCTTAATCCTTCGGCATGACATGCATCATCGGTGAGATTTTATTTATTTTTTAGCCTGATAGCATATCTCTCCCCGATGAAGTTTCCATCGGTATGACTTTACATTGTTAGGGAGAATTAAAGATCTTACACCGATAGTAAATGTCTCCCTGATGCATCATTTTGCAGCATATTGATTTTAGGGTTTTCTCCCTTGTTCATGCATCGAATCTATCTCCCTGCTTATCATCCATCATACACTCCTCGTGACCATGTCGTGCCTTCAAGAACTTCCAGTTGATCGATTAATGTATAACATCATTGTGATTTGGTACCTTACCCCTTTCTGGCATAAATTGTATCTATTTGCTATTTTAATTTCATCCATATGCTTGGTTCATTAGAAGCATCTGTGCCCCCATCAAACATTCTACGCGCAAACCTTCTATTGCAACGCATGGAGGAATTTATACTATCTTTTAGAATGCAGTTTCAGTGTCATTGTCAGTAATTTCTCAGCCCTAGGTTATCAAAAAATGTACAACACAATTCCGCAATTGAGCTCTCTATATATCCTTGCAAAAGAGTCATGATTTTCGAGCATCTTTTGTCAAATTCTGCAAACTTGCAAGCTTCGCGTATGTCAAGGTATCGGCCCGATTCTTTCTAGAATCAATCTGTTTTCCTCCTTGCGTCATAGAATCATTAGATCTTTTCATGTCAATTAGAAGATCACTAGATTGATCTTCTCATGTCAATCTGAAATATGCACTTGACATTGGGCCACGCTTTTTATGTGCGGTTTTTGCTTTCTGATTGACTTCATCATGTTGAATTTGTATTTCCTCTCCACCAATAACCCTGTTCATCCCGCCATGGTTTCATTCTTCTAATTATTTCTTGAATATGTATTTTTTGATAGAATAGAACTTAGCAACTCCACAAAAGCAAGGACCTTCATGGACGTGCTTGGAAGAACCCTTAACATAATTTGAAGCCATATTAAGGGCTGTATCAACATGAGAAATTATTGCATTTGGAGTACCGATTCTATTAGACTAAGACGTGATTAAAAATTCAAGGCTTAACCCTTTATGTTCATCATCAATCATTTGGACCATTGTTTTCAAACATCATTTGCCTTGCCTGCTCTGTTAAAAACCTTTTGTGAGTGATAGCGTTAGGAAGCAACTTCAAATTTTATTTTCATTTACTCCTCCTCAGGGTTGCTATTATCCATAATAACATTATTCCACTGATTGCATAGCTTTGCCTAATTCACTATTTCACAGAGGCCTTGAATTATGACCTTTCCAGTTAAGATACTTGGAGTAGAGTTTTTTTATTTTATTTCCACAACATTTAATAATTCTTCACAAGTTCCACATTGTCCTTTTGTAGAGAGTACAAATAATAGTGTGATAGAATTTCACCCATATAACCTTATTCTTGTTAAGATTTCACAGGCCTGGTCTACTATGCTTCCCACATAATCCTTTTTTACTATGATTAAGTGGTCTCCAAAATCATTTTGGGAAACTGATCAAAATTTCTCCCCAAGCCACAAAAATGCACCAACGTGTTGTCTGATGATAGGGGAGTGTTGATGCAAGAGGGTTCGGCATGAACTTGTCAAAATTGAAAACTGTCAATAGTCGAAGTAGCTTACTCAGTAATTTTCTCCAAAATTGTGCCTGCCAAACTGTGTAAAATTCAATTGGTTTTGGCTTTGCAAAAATATCAAATGATGCCTTGGAGACCTGAAAATTGGTATGGAGGTAGACTTTGGTGTAGAGAATTGAAGGCACCAATCAGTTTGTCATTATCATCATCCATATGCTTAGTATTTACCCTCAAAATTGACCATTTTAACAAGATTTTCACTGTGCTGATAGCAGATTTTTTCAAAAACCCTTCAACTTGGCCTTTTGAAACTTTGTCAAATCAAATCGTATGAAGCTGAAAACTTGCAGAGATACTACCATGTGATAAATGAACATGTCTGCAAAGTGATTTCACTTGAAATTGTACTGACTTCGTTCTGGGGTTTTTCAAAGTGAGCCATTCGAGCATATTTTTTCATCTGTACTCCTGAGTGTTAAAATCAATTTTTTGAATATGGGAACCTAAAATTTGCATGAAATTTTAGGCTCCAACACCTTTCTCTCTAGATCATTTTTATTAGACATCATCGAGAGGTCATTGGAGTGAGTGCAATAAGATAAATCAAAAAGAAAAGATCAAGTACACAAGCAAGTCAATGTTCTTCATACCGCTAGCCAATGGGATGTCTTTTATTTAGGATAAGAATCCAGAGTGATATCCAAAATGATGCCTATTGTCGGAATGATATATCCTAGGACATGCATTGTATAGGATGATGATGGGTTGCTAAGTTGATTGATAGGCTGTTGATATAAAGTTGATTGACATGTTTGCGAATGATCAAGAGTTTGATTTTGCATTTAAAGGTTTGTAGTTTGCATTTGATTTTGTGTTTGATGTTAGCTTTTGCTGATTGCTGTGATTGTTTCTGTTTGTGTTGCCAAAGGATGAAGGTGATGATCAATTTATTATGGATGATTGATTATTTCAAGTGAAAGCGAGATGGGGCGGATGAACTTTTTTCAAATATTTAGATGTTTTTGACGTTTTTGGAATGTTTTGAGGCTGTTTTTGGTATTTTCAAGATTTTACAAATGTTTTGATTTTTGATTTTTTGAATGTTTTTGAATTTTGTGTTTTTTTGAATGTTTTTGGATTTTGATGTCTCGGGGGCTGATGAAAGATTAGCCTTGCCTACGTCTAAACTCAAAGATGATGTAGTTCGGATATCATGTTTTTGATGTTTTTTTGACTTTTGGATATGTTTTTGAATTTTGATGTTTTGAATGTTTTTGGATTTTCATATGATTTTGGCAAATTGGATATGGATATGTGTGATGATATCAGTGCTATGTTGGGGATTTTGTTGAAAACCAAGCTAAGGTTGATCGATTAGATTGATGGATTGATGATGATAACATTGTTGAGGATACACAACAATGCAAGGATAGTGTTAAGAAACACAAGGATTAGGATGGATATCCCAAGATGATGAGGGATTGATCATGATAACATTGTTGAGGATACAAAACAATGCAATGATAGTGTTAAGCAACACAATGATTGGGAAGGTTAT
This sequence comes from Sequoia sempervirens, assembly GCA_007258455.2. Lineage (NCBI taxonomy): Eukaryota > Viridiplantae > Streptophyta > Pinopsida > Cupressales > Cupressaceae > Sequoia > Sequoia sempervirens. The sequence goes on along the minus strand of VDFB02000015.1, from coordinate 200,663,246 downwards.
CCCGAGATGATGATGGATTGACTGGATTTGATTTGATCAAGATTGATGAAGCTTGGTTTGGAACAAAAGATGTTTTGGATGATTCAATGTGACGTTGAAGCACACGTTAGATGCAACTAATATCGATTGTTTGGATTGATGTTCGATTGAAGATAAAACTTGATAAGGAGCATCCTCTTGTCAAAATATGCCATGGGCTAATGATTTGGATCTTTGCTCACAAATGATTTGACCAATTTGATTTCACATTTGCCAATGTTCAGATCACCACATAAGTTGGAGGATATATGCCAAGATTTATTCCCGAAGCAAGATGTAAATATCTGCCCGCAGTGTCTAGCGAGGTATGGAATGCCATGGGTGGATGCTTGGATGGGTGTATGGATGGAGGGATATGGATGATCTTGTGATAAGATAAGGTGTTCAGATAAAGAATGCTCATTTGGATAATGCTTCATGGCTCAGATAATGCTGGGTAGGATAGGATCAATGAAAATGACCCATGTCAAGATGTCTATCATAAGCAAGTGTAAAGTGTGCACCAAAATTTCATCAAGATCAAGATAATGTGGAAGATGGATGCAAATGGATGGATTGGATAAATGGTTTATGGATGAACATATTTATTATGGCTGAGATGGATGGAATGTTGGATTTATTATGGATGGAATAAGATGCTTCCACCTAAGCTGGTACACATAGATGCTCGATTCTACACATGACACCTGTTTGCTAGGTTTTCATCATGGTACCTGTCCAAAGTGCCACCGAAGTGGTTTTCACTAGAGGACCCTTTTTTTTCTTTACTGTTTTCAATCCTTTTTCTAATTTTTTTTTGGATTTTCATATTTTTTGATTTTTTTGGTTTTTTTTGAAAGATTTTAAGCTCATGTTGAATCACCTTGTGGTGTTGATGTAGATGCCCCTATCATAATATGCCATCGATATCTTGCTTGAAGAAGCTACTTTGCTAAGATACGTGCACTTGAATGCAACTTTTGAGATTTCTGATCTGCTTTATTGATACCGGAGTTAACTTCGTCCTTGTGTGCACATCGTGATAGAGTGCCTTCTGAATCCTTATGATGAAGGGTTGTTGCCAACACATGGTCAATGTAAGAATTTGATATTATGCATGGATGCGTGGATGGAGTGTGTTTAGGGATAAGAGATGGATTGGTTGATAGTTTGGAACTTTTGACTCTCCAAACTTGGGAAGATGAGCAATGATGGGTGGATACAAAAGTGTGCATGGAATTAAGACCAACTGATTGATACACTTTGTACGTTGCTTGAGAAACCTGCTTTTGCTTTTGTGGACATCTTTGATGGATAATTTTCCCTTTTTTATTTTGCCCCATAGTTTCTTTGAATAATGGAGTTTGATAGGGATAATCTTTCTTTGTATTCTTTGGTATCCATGTGTATTTGATTTGTCCATTGTGCTTCTTGGCTTCTTTTTCTTTGATAACGTTCTTTGTGCTTTGATTGAAATATTTCTTCTGATGTTGGTCCCAATTCATGGATGGGGTGATGGGTGGATGAAGATTCGTGATGTAGCTGGTTGTAGTAATGACATCAGTTTCATCATAAGGATTCTTCGCACTCCCTATGTTGACGTTTGCCTGATACATAGTTGCCCCCAATATGGTGGTAGTGGCACCTTCATTCCTTGATTCTGCTTGTTTTGATATGTCTTGTTCGGTAAGTATGCTCTGATAAATGACCACTGTAGATGATTTTGTTTCAATTTGCTGCTATGCTAACTCTGGAATGTCCTATTATGTCTGACCTATTTCTTTGAGTGGGTAATGCTGGATATCTTCATACATGATGTCCTCAGTCTAAATTTGGGATATATCTGATTCTGATGTTGATAACTCTATTTGACTGTAGGAATCAATAACCTGCTCTTTTTGTGTAATAATATTAGGAGTAAAGGAATCATGTTCTGAATGAAGATCATCTACGTGTCTATCCACAAAAAGCATCTCATGGGTCGATGGAGGAGTATGTGCTATGTGGATATGATCATCTTGTATAGATAAGAGAGTATCCATTAGATTATTGTAGTAACTTGGGGATACAAATTCTTGATCTTGAATGATTTCAGAATTGCTTTCAACATGCTTTGGATCAAGTTTTTGACATGGGTCAATTTCAAAGGATGGATTGCTAACAAAGGGTTCTTGGATATCTTCATTAGGCATAGAAAGTGGCTCAATATCTTCTTGATCTTTGAGTGAATTTGGATCAAGTGTTGAGTTGAAGATTCCTTCAATATAGGCAATAATGAGGTCGAAGGATGTCAATATGTCTTGGAAAGGACCATTTCTAGACTTTGGTGAGCGATGTTGATCATGCTTTAGAATAAATTTTTGAGATATGTCCTCTAACTCATTAGGTGATGTAGAGAAATTTTCAACATGATCATTAGTCGATGGATTGTTGATTATAGGATCAAATAATGTTAACACTCCTTGAAATAGATCATTGTCGGATATTGTTGAGGGATTCTTATCATGATCAAAAAGTGACTCTTGATGTATGTTGATTTGATCTTCAGATGAGGTAGAAACACCTTCCATGTGTTCGTTGATGGATAGGTCTTGATCATATGATCGTTGACTTGGAATGATACATGGAGTCGTTAACATTTTGTTCGAATTTTGAACAACATTTGCTTGTTGGGCTTGGTATTGGGCTTGAGCTTGCGCTTTCACTTGAGCCAGGGCTTGTGCTTGTTGGGCTTGTAGTGTGGCTTGGAAAACTTGAGCAGCTTGTGCAGCTTGTTGAGCAGCTAGTTGTGCAGCTTGTCGGTTTTGGTTTTGTTGGAGTGCCTTTTGATAAGTAGCCTTTTGAGCAGCTTGCAACACAATGCTGTATTGGTTTAATGTGTTTGGTTTGGGTGGTGGTGGTGGTGGAGGTGGTTTTGGAATAGTTCTTGTTGTGGTGATAAGAGGTACCATCATGTTGATGATTGGGATTTGAGTGGTGGATGGTGCGATCGATATGGTTAGTCCTTGAGAGACCATGTTTTGAGGGATGATAGATGATGTGTTGGTTGCTTGTGCTATGGGGATGGTTGCCATCTATTTTTGTGATATTGATGGCAAGGGGGGAGGATTTGGTATGATGCCTTGATTGATGGTTGGGGGGATGTTTTGGATGAGCAGTGGTAGCGATGGTAGCCCCAAACCAAGAGGTGATACATATGTTAATGGCAAGGGTGGGAGTGGTGGGAAAGTGAGTGGAATGCTCCCTTGGGGAAATGATGATGTTTGATCAAAAATTCCCCCTAGTCCAAATAAGTCACCTTCTCCTTGTGAGGTCATAGGGAGAGAGATTTGAGGGGTTGCATGAAATGATGATGATGATGGGTCATTGTGAAAGGTGAGGGGTGATGGATTTTGAACAACATTCGTGTGATTTGCAAACATATCTATCCAAAAGTTTACCAAGTGTAGATTCAAAATGTTCATGTTTGGTATAGTTGTACTTGGTATATTCTCATTTGGCATGTATGTATTTAGTGGGATAATGTTGTTTTGTTGAAGACTCATGCATTGAGTATTTGGTTGATAGATTTGTAAGTTTGGACTTGGATTTAAATCTACCATTAGAAAAAGTGTTCCAATATTTAGATTGGGTATACTCACATTTGTTGTACCATTGAGGTTTGAAGGATATAATGATCCCATGCATGGATTGTATAAATGTGAGTTTTGAAAATCAATTGGCATTGTAAGGCTTTGATAATTTGGTTGGTTTAGACTGCTTATGATGTATGGATCAAGTTTATATTCCTTGTTCTTCTTGTGTTTTGACTTTTATGCAAAAGTGACCTCTAAGGTGTTTAGGACCAATGATGAGATGAAGGATGAAAAGGGTGAATGATATGGGTGTTTTTTTTCTTAGGAACTTTGGATCAATGCTAGACTTTAGGATTTGATTTTGATTGGTTTTGATTGGATAATGAACTTGTAAACCCTAAGATGTTGTATGTGATCTTTAGGATAAACTTGTTCAAAGGTGTGCTAATTTAACTAGAGGTATGAGAAAGGATGCATTCCCATACTCCTAATTAAACAAGGTGATTTTGATTTGGTTTAAGGATGTACTCAAATCTAGATAATGATGTTTCCAAAACTCTAAAGTTGCTTGTGGGATGAGATGATAAATGTTTGAAATGGATGGAGTGTTTGATTTTGATCCTAAATGAACCTAATAAGGACTTGTTTATAAGGCCAAGGTTTTGAAGAACATGCTTTTCCCTTCAAACCAAAAGATCAATGTTTGCTCAAAAGACAATAAGACAAAAGATACACAAGCACATGTGTGGGATTCAATTGACTTCATTCTTGATTAGTGAATTGATTTTACCACAAACACTTTCTTGATTAGATTTTCAAACTAAACGTCCAATGTCCTAACTTCTTTTCCTCCCACAAAGTGCTATGTGGAATTCAAGGAAATGAAGGCAATGGTTACCTAATGTTTACCTTGATAGAAGCAAATTTAGATGTAAACCCAATTACTTAGAAACCTCTAAGGACATAATCCCTAGGGTAAGCAATAGTTCTTGGGTTTTGTCAAAGGTATTTGCTCTAAGGGGTTTGAAAATTTGATTTTCCTGTTGAATGTGTGTTTCCCAATGTTTTCAAACAAGCAAGTGTTTTGATACCAAGAACATGCACAACCCTATGGATATGAAAGACTTTACTTGTTGAGTTCCCACTTGGACAAGTCCAACTATGCCTACTCTTAGCGACTGATTAGATGCTTGACCCCACTGACTCCCCTCCACGACACTCACTTATATGGGGCAACCAAGCATCAATACCCACGAAACTCCCATGGCATGCTTTTCATTTGTACTAAAAAACCGTAAAAGTGTGGGGCAGATTTAGAACGACCGTTCTTGCACCAACAAATAGATCAAGGATTTTGGCAATTCTAAAACAAGAGTTTTAATTCGGACTTTCCGTTTATAGGAGTTGACCCAACGTGGTGAGAGACCATTGCTGCCCTTCTCGTCGGAGCCAACCGCGTGATACTGGCGTTTATTCCAATACCCACATTTATATCCCGGCTGGAAATATTCTTGGCTTTAGAGTGTTACCGGTTCAGTCGTTCCCTTGGGTGAGTACTACTTTTTCCCCAAGGCATGCCCTCTAAGATAAACAATAGCAAGTAAATGTATTCATAGTTTGATCAACCTTCGTTTAGAAACTAAGGGAGAACACATGCAATAGATTTGCTCACACTTGCACAATTTGTTCAATTTTAAACCCAAATTGAAGTGTGTATGGGCAATTATTTACGCAACTTAATGTCACCAAAAGCCTTTTGATTCTCAAGATCGCCGTGAGCTGCGAGAGAAGCGCATACATATTTTGATGATATTACTTTGTGTACGTAATTGCAAAACAATGAAAACACTTGTTTATTTTAAATCCTCAAAGAAAAAGTGAATTCGTTTTAAAGCACCAAAGAGTGACAATTTTCCTTGTTCAATTTTTAATCCCAAAACAAACTTTAGTAAATTCGAGTCCTAATGTTCTTTTTAAGCCTTTTTGTAACAAGAATTCAAAAAGTTTTTTTTAAAGCCCAAAACAAAATTAGTAAGTCCTAAGCATAAGAGACAACAGTTTTTCCTTAAGAGGAATAGTGACTCCTCTAAGAGTGTTTAAAAAAAGTTGTTTTTGTGAAATGACACCATCATGCTTCTTTTCCTTTTCGTCTTTGATCGATCCAACCTACAAGAAAATCAGTTAGATTATGCAAAAATAGAGGTCCAAAAGGCAAAAAATAGACAAAAGAACCATAATTTAAAAAAAAACACGTGCTACAAATAAAATTTCACTTCATACTCCCCTCCAACGGTGCAATCCACAAAGGCGTCGTAGTTTGATTTCACCAGCGGTGCTATATAGCGCTGCTTACCAGTTAGCGTCGCTCTGCAACTAGACCAGTGAGTATGAATGCGTCACACTTTTGGCCAACAGTGCAGTTTGTATTTTTGAAAGATTCCCACGGGTCTGATTAGTTCAGTGACAGTTTAGAATTCAAAATTTTGGGCGAGAAGACATGAGCGTCGCAGTTTGGAGTTTCAACGGTTCCATATAGCAACACTGGAGAACCAGCGGTGCTGAACATCGACGCTGAGCTTCCAGCAGCAGAGTTTTCCTGTAGACAAAGAAAAATGTGGAATTTTTGATAAAAACATGATTAGAAGATGAGATTTCCCTCCTAGTGCCAAATTTGTGAACCTAGATCCCAAACCTGCAATAACACAAGAAACACATAACAAATTAGATTAAATGCAAGTTAGAATGTAGATTCCTCAAGAAATCCATTTATCAATGCTCAAAAGAGGAAAAATGAAAGCAATGCAATGAGAAATCAATAAAAGAGATTAAATCCTATGAAAGCAATGTAAATTCTTGATCTCTTGAGGGAATTGGTGCCAATTTGATGTGAAAATTGGCCCTTTCCCAATTCCAATGCTAGCTTTGATGATTTGATGAAGATCGTGATCCACTTTGATGAAGAGTGATGAGTTCTCCAAGATGAAAACCTGCATAACCTAGCTACAAATTCGAAAGTATGGATGAAGATTGCTAAATATTTGAGCATAGTAAGTTTACTCAAATTATGGATGATAGAAATGAAGGATGAGCTCTCCATTTATAGAAGAATGTGAAGAGAGAAGAAGCAAAAGGGATGAATGTGGGACTAATCTTCAACCAATGAGAAAAAGCCACATGTCATCATGTGAATGGTTGAGGAATGAGCACATTTTGGCAATTGTGCAAGTTTGAAATTTGAATTTGATGAAATGACATGTTTAGGGGGGATGAAAGAAGAGAGTTAATGCCACTTGGCTCAAGGAAAGGACATGTAAGAGGCTTTTAATGCCTTGTGGGAAGGGACAAGTCCTTTTGGAGGGACTTTTTGAATTTGAAGAATATTCCAACCATTGATGCCTTTTTGAATGAAATAGAAGATTTAATAAATCAAATAAATTGATTTATTGTGCAAGTGGAAAAAGCTAGAGGATTTGAGTGATTAGGATTAACATTAATCATGATTTGATTAATTTAAATGATGTTAGTTGACTTGACCATTTTGACTTAGATTTTAGGATTTAAATAACTCAAAATGAGAAGATAATGATTTAGACCTAGTTAAATAAATATTTTTGATTTATTTAACCAAAGGGGGTGATGTTAGATTAAATTAGATAAATGTTTGATTTATTTAATTTAATTAGATGAACTTTAGAGATTTAATCGAATAATATGGATTATTTAATGAAATAAAGATAGGAAGATGAAATGACCTAGCTAATTACACAGAGACAATGATTTAATTAAATCGAGGGATTTATTTAATTAAAAGGGGAATTATGATGACTTTAATAAAATAAGGCTATTCGATTAAATGGTTAGACAACGGGATAATTTAGGATGAAGCAATGTTAGTAGATCAGGATCGAGTGTGCGATATCAATCTGTATATTTTTTATGTCCACCTTTTTACTGATTTCAAAACCCAAATAAAATATTAATAAAATTCATTTTCCTCATTTCTTAATTCAAAACTCCCTCAATTTCTCCCAAAAATAATTTAATGATTTAAATCCTTTCAAAAACATCATTTAACATGTAATTTAACCATTAAGTCCATTTAATCATATTCTCATTTAAATTAATGAAATCTAGAATTTAATTAGGATAATTAAATCCCTCAACTCATAATTCCCAACCAAAAGAATTTTCGCAATTAAGTTAAACAATAGTTAATTTCATTTCTTCTTTCATTCTATTTTCCCCTTTCCCAAAGCACAAATAATATTTTAATAATAAATTTTAGAATCATTTAAATTCCTAATATTTCAATTGCGAGAAAACATATAATTTAAACCATCAATTAAATCAAGCATTTACAGGTTGTTCACAACACAGGGATTTCAAAATAACTCCTAACTTGGATTTGGGTTCTCATAGGGTGAATTATAACACATATTGTACTCAATTTGAGTACGACCAAGGAATGGATATGAAGGGCCCTAATGTGACATCTCCAAATTAACCATTGTTGGGAAAATAACTGAGACTTGTGTAGCCAGGTGGAGGAATAGCCATGTACCTATAACCATTCAATGCACATCAAGGGTACCTTCTCAATGTATATATAGTCAAAGCACAACATAATCATCCCAACGGGGTCCAATAGCATAAGCATAAAATGACATCTATACATCCATCATATGAATCATTAAATAAATCATTCCTTTTGAACATCAATGATCATGATCCCATTTAATCATGACATATAATGGATTTCAATTAATTGAAGCATAATGATAACCAAATATGTAAATATACAATATTCCAACAACAGACATGTTGATGAATCTCATCTCGAACACACGGTGGTTCATACACACCAATTAGAGCCATAAAATAATAACCATAACAATCATGAGGAAATGGGGAAGCTAAAACACCGATCTCACATTAACAAAATGAGAATAGGAGGGGAACTACACAACATCTCGATAAATTTGGGCACAAAGAATCAAGCTAGGGGTGGGGGCACCCTTGACCTTAAAGGTGACCTATTTCTAATCCAATGCTTTGATGTTGGTCTTCAAAGAATGAAAAGATCCTAGGTTGGCCTATAATTAGAAATATCAATTGGGATGCATATATAAACAAGTTCTCTTCTCATTTGAATAGGAAGCAATTATGAATAAGAAGCTATTATGATGCAATTATTGTTAATATGTATTTAGTTATCCTCTATATGCTAGCTACACCAATCTATTGTGTTTTGTGGACTAACCTATTGCAATTCTTCAAGAAATTCATGTATCCATCAAACAACCTTTGGTGGCAACTTATGGTGTAAACATCACTTCGACAAAGATTTTATACCAAGGTAAAATTACCATTTGTTATTTATTGTTTCAGTCAATTATTGTTATTTGGTCTCTGCCCAACCTAGGGTAAGCCCTCTTGTTCATCATCATTTGCTATTCGTGGAGGTGAAAAAACCAAAATGGAGTTTGACTTAGGAAAGCCCCTATGCATCACAACCTTCCCTTTCTTTTCATGTGTGCAAGCCAGATCCAAAAGTTTCATCAGCAACAGGTCACAAGAAACACAGAGAAGAATGTAACCTACCATCTCAAGTTTGTAGATGTATAGTCATAAAATTGCACCCATCACAATTTCACATACATTCTTGTGTCTACTTAAGTGTCCACTCCTTTAGCATCTTCAATAGGCTCATTTTAACCCCTACATTAGCCTTTTTCCCTTCTCAAGATGCTCCAACACCCATTTTCAGCAGCCACCCTCGCATGTTAGCTTGCATGAAACTTTGTGCTTCTTCCGTTTTCATTGTTTTGTAGTGTGACGTGTCCAGACACTAGCACACCGCGTGGATGACCGTGCACCACACTAGCATCTTGTGATGTTTCAATGCTCAAACAATTGTCTCCAAGCATGTTTTCCACTTGTCACCTCCTTTGGTCGGTGGTAACGACTGAGGACGCCCAAAAACGGCTCAAGAAGCTTCTTTTCCCTCTTTAAAAGCACTTTTTTTAATCCATTTGGTCTTCCAAGGATCTTCTAACTTCTTCTAGCTCCACTCTTCTACTTCTAGCTTCTCTTGCTTTGGATTTATCCCTCCACTCTCCAACTCTTGCTTGCATAGCTTCATGTAGCTTGCTACACCATCATTCTCACATCTTTCCACAACTCCTTTTGCAACACTCTTGGCTCTTGTAGCTTTCTTTGCTTCCCTCCTTGGATTCCTAAGACTTGCATATCTACATTGTGCCTTGCACCTTTGAGCATCTTGGGATTACATATCCCTTATCATTTGCATCTTCATTGCATGATATAGGTTCTCCTCCTTGAGTAGGGCTTTCTTTTATCACCGCTTTTGTGATACAGGTTCTCCTCGAGCGAGGTTTGATTTTATCACTCCTACTTGGTGGTGTAAGTTCTACTCCTGAGCCATTTTTTCTTTCACCACACTTTTTTCCATTTTGGTTACTCTCTCTTTTTCTATCTGGTTGTTCGTGGAGGTGGGAACACCAAAACGAGGGTTTGATTGAGAAAAACCCCTATATAGGCCCAACACTTTCTCTAGATATCACGTGTGCAGGTTTTGAAGACATTCATATCCTAGAGGCTTCATTACTTGGATTGTTGTGAGCATTTTATTTCCTTTCTCCTCCTTGTCTCTCTCATTCACACTTCTTTATTTCAGTCTTATTACATTCCACTACTTTATCACATTCTGTCAGTTCTTAGTAATTTGTTTGCTAGTGGCCATTTAAGCATTTTCTGTGACATTCTCACTTTTTGGTTTGTACGAGACACTAGTACAGTTCTGGGATGCCAGCTTGCCGAACTATCGTCCATATTCTGCACTTCCGTCCTTTGGTTGAGAGCTTATAGGTTTATCCAAAAAATCTCCGTGACCTGCTCTTTTGGATTCTAGAACTCTCATCGCTATTCCTTGAGGTAGTTTAGGGTAGTTCGCCTAAGGCTCTTTGAAAGAAGAGAACTCGTGAGTAGCGAATCACCCTCTTCTACATTTTGGTGAAGCCAACGTGAAGCAGTTATTCTTTTGAAAAACTAGGAATTTATTTAACCCTACTTGGTAGGGTCATAACTTTTGACTCGGTGCTCGGAATTCAAATTTTTTTGCACCATTGGAAAGGTCTCCTAGAGAACTAGTTATGTCCCTAAAATATTAGTGCCTTTGGTAATTGAATTCTAGGGGACAATGCAAGTTCCGACCTCAAATAACGCTCTGAAGTCCTCTGAAAATGCAAATTACTAGAATATAGAAAATACCAAAAAAATCGTAATGAATTTAATATATTATTTTATTAGGTCAGTATCTAATTTTGTTCAAAATGTTAATAATGTTCCATTTCATGCATGTGATGGTGACTTGGCTTTTCCTATGTCACTTGATATCTTTGATCCTTCTCACGAAAGTCCTCTGTCTTAAGAGGATATTTTGTCGCAAGAAGATGAAATCATTGATACCTTTCTTAATGTTACTTTTCCTTCTCTCCATTCCAATGCACTCTCTTATAGAGATGATGCATTTGTGAATAATGAACTTTCCATTTATTCCAATGCACTCTCTTTTGGAGATGATGCATTTGTGAAGGATGAATCTCTTATAGCTTTCAATGCACTCTCTTCCAGAGACATTGCATTTGCGAATGATGAATCTCATCTTTGTTCTGATGCACTCTTCTCTAGAGATGATTCATTAGCAAAAGATAAATCTCCTTCCACTTTTGATCCTGTTTGGATCAATGTTGAGAATATGTATTCAAATAATCGTTATACTAGCTATGATGATTCTGTAAATGTAGTCTTTGTCTCTGCTACCCCATAAAGGCCTAAGATACTAGTCATTTGCGTGACTCCAGCTAGTCCTCCTAAAATGGTCTGTTCTATTAATGGTGTTCCATTTGATAGTGACTCTCCTAATATTTCTATGGCTCCCTCTTACAGAGAGGTAGCCCATACTTATGAAAATAATATGAATAAGCAACAAAGCCTTCCTCAAGCACCTAAACCTACAACTAAAGCACCTTGTGATTATGATCTTGTTGAGCAACTCCAAGTTACTCCGACTAAGATCTCATTGTGGGACATGCTTTAGTCTACTCTGGTTTATCAAGGTATGCTTCAAGAAGCCTTGCAAAAGATCCTCTTGCCTTCTTCTGCTAGGCCGATGGATGCTAATGTGTTGATGGCGTATATTCATGTAGATTCGCCGAATATTACGTTCTATTTGTAAGAAATCTCGCCTCTAGAAGTACAAAAGCAAGCAAACCCTTTAATGATCATAGTTAACATTATTAAAATTGGCATTAGACATGCTCTTGTTGATGTTGGTTCGATGCTCAATGTATGTAGCATCGATCTATTGCCTAAAATTAATATTGATTCATCATCTTTTAATGCTTATTCCATTGTCCTTCATGGGTTCGATAATATTAGTCAATAAGCCCTAGGCATGATAGTCTTGCCTTTGAGGTTGGGACCCATTACCGTACCTACCCTTGTATATGTTATGTTAGAAAAATTACCATATAACCTTCTTCTTGGTAGGATGTGGATTCATGCTATGGGTGCAGTTCCATCTACCTTGCATAAATCTCTTAAGTTCATTTGTAACAATAAAGTAGTCATAGTCAAGGATGACCCTGAGGCTATGCACTTATGTGAGATGGCAGTAGCTGGCTAGGCTTCAGTTTTGTCTACTCTTATTCCTTCAATATCTTCCACTATGTCGATGTTTACTCTAGCAATACCTACTACAAAGTATACTCTAGAGGTAGATGTCCTTCAGGAAGATCCTTCTCAAGCAAGAAATCTTGAGTCTACTCCTTCTCAAAAGAATGCATGTCTTGGTGATGATTGAGGTTCCTTAGACTTTACATACTCATCCATTGGGGAATATAAAGTCGTCCCGATCCATTCAGACCTTCCAATAACATTATCGTAACTCGCTATCGAAGATGGTCATTATTCTGCATCGCAGGGTAGTGTGGATGCAAATTGTAATATTCTTAGTGTTGATCCTCCTTCTGAGGAAGATGATCACACTTCTATTAAAGAGGTTAATGCTAGTAATCCTATCGGGAAGGATGATGGTGATCTCGTAGAGGAGTATGATCCCCTTTGTCGGAATAATACTCTCCATGTAGATCCTCCACTATCTGCTACCTTCATGCCTTCTTGTGAGCAGTCAAGATTTTCTCCACAAGAGAAAGGGTTGCTTCCTAATCCTCATTCCTTATTTGAGCAAGAGCATATTTTGTTGCGGCTTGTAAAAGATTGCTTTATTACTCTTCTTTCTCCTACATGCAAGAAATTTCATAAGCATGATAGAGAAAAAAATTCCTTTTGTGCATACCATCAAGTGCCTAGCCATTCCACTAGTGAATGTAAGGCCTTGAAGGATAAAATACAACTTCGTGATTTAGGTGCCACCAAAATCCCATTTTTTTGAGGCACTTGCCTTTTCTTTGCATGGCAAGTGATATCAAGGTCTACCTCTATCTTGTATGTGCTAAGTGTCTTGCATGGTTCTTCTCCCCTATATGTTGGGGGTAGTGATAACTCATTTTGGAGATGTGCGTCCTTCTTAAGGAACCCCTCTCTTCTCCCTATATTTAAATTGAAGCATCCCTTGAGCGGACCCCCTTTCTTTCAAAGGGTTCCCGAGGGACCTCTTTGAAAGATTTTCTTCTTCAAATTAATTCATTCATGTCTAGCTTGGGGGCAGCCTGACTGGACCTTGCTTTTTAAACAACACATTCCTTGAGTGGACCCCTCTTCTTTTGAAGGGTTCCCAAGGGGCCCCTTTGAAAGCTTTCCCATCTGTCGACAGTCTACGTGACTGTCTGCTTACTTTCCTGTGTGGCCACTTTCACTTTGTAGGTGCGCCTATGAATCTGGTTTTCGACTCTGCGGAGTCCACTTTCCTAGGTTTCCTCCATGTGAGAGATCTTGGGGGGATACCTCCCTGCAGGTCTGAGAACCAATAAGGTGCTTCTTTTGAGCTTCCTCCATGTGAGAGATCTTGGGGGTGGCTCCTTTGCAGGTCTGCGGATCTGTAGGATGCTTTCTTTCATTTCCTCCATGCAAGAGATCTTGGGGGATACCTCCCTGCAAGTCTGCAGGTCTATAGGGCGCTTTCTCTAAGTTTCCTTCATGTGGGAGATCTTGAAAGACACCTTCCCTACAGGTCTGCGGGTCTGTAGGGAACTTCCCTGGCTTCCTCCATGTGAGAGATCTTGGGGATGCTTCCTTGTAGGTCTATGGGTCTGTAAGGCACTTTTTAAGGTATCCTTCATGTGATAGATCATGGGGGACACCTTCCTTGCAGGTCTATGGGCATGTAAGGTGCTTACACTCTTAAATTTTCTCTTCTCTTCTCTCTTGTATATACTGGATTGAAGATTTGCATCATCTTCATCCTGAGTATATGCTCTTTCTCTCTTCATCTTAGAATTATTTTGTGTTATTTTTTAATTTGGGGACGATGCATGGTACTGAGACAACCTTTTACATCAAGGTCTCTTTCACTTTGTTGACTCAAATACTTTAGCCTTTTACATTCTAATATCATTTTTTGGTGCAGGTCTCTTGTCTAATGCATTTGTTTAGCAGGTCTTCAGACTACGGGCATGCTTCCTTGGTTAAAAGAGTTATTTGCTTCCTCTACAGTATCCTTTTGGCATATGATATTGTTTATGTTTAGTATTGTATACACCTAAAAATGGTCACATCACAATAGTCTAGTAATTAATTAAATATTTTTAATATTTAATTAAATCTCTGAATTCAATCTACGTATAAATGAATTTAAATAATTTATTTATATTGTTCATTCTTTCATTTTGATTAAATAAATAAGTTTATTTAATCATTTTTTTTATCCATCGCTTAATTAATTAAATAAACATTATTATTTATTTATATTAATTATCATATATAATCTTGGCTTGAATATTTTATTCAAATAAAGATTAAAGATTCTTCTCTTCTAAAATTCTTCTAAATTCTATTCACATTTAAATATTCCAAACATTTAATTGAATCTTCTATAGTCCTAAAATCAAATATCAAACTCACATTAAATTAAATAAATTTATTTATTTAATTTGGATTATCTTCAACAACCGTGAAACAAACTTCAAAATAGAAAATTAATTTCTCTATTTCTGAGAAAGCTTGTTCCCGTGGGTTGAAGACAAGCCTCCATTCTTCTCTCCAACCTCCCAACATCTTCCATCTTCCTCTCAACCTCTCCATCTCTCACCATTCAAAATTACCAGACAATCTCACAGCCATTGATCTTTGCCAGCCAGGCTCTTGCCTGTAAAAAGCTATAAAAAGGACTGCCGGGTCTCTGAAAAACATAGAAGCTTTTATACAGGAAAACTATAGTCAATTAGCTTTCCAGCATCCATAGCCTTTAGAATCATAGCATAGAATAGTTTAGCATATTAGCATTCCATATCATGACTTATCATCTCCATATCATAGCTTTAATTGCATCCATAATCCACAACCCCTATGCATAATCTACAACCCATGTGCATATTTGTATCAACCCATGTCCATATCATAGCTTTAATTGCATCCATAATCCTAGATTTGATGGCACCAACTACTCACTGTGGAAAGTCAGGATGCAATTTCATCTGCCGTGCGTTGGTGATGCTTATTGGAAGATTACAAGAGATCAATATACTATTCCTTAGAGTGGTCCCTCCTCTACAAATGAGATCAAAGATGCTGAAAGTAATACTAGAGCTATGGAAGCATTGGTGAGCGCTCTAACAGATTCAGAGATGGCTAATGTGATAGGTCTGTAGAAAACTTATGAGATCTAGATGAAGCTGAAAACTTTGTATGAAGGAGATACACAGGTGAAGATGGCTAAGCTACAGAGCTTAAAAGGCAAGTAATTGAATCTTAAGATGGGTGAAGATGAAAATATTACTTCTTTTATGTAGAGAATAAATGAAATAGTGCTAGGTATTAAATGTGCCGGTGGTTGAATGAGTGAGGATGAAATTGTGGCTAAGATACTCAAATCCTTACCTCCTTACAAAATGAAGTTCATGCTATTGAGGAATTTATGTCTGTAAACAAGATGACAAGAGATACACTGATAGGGAAGCTTTCTACTTTTGAAATAAGTGAATTTGGTGAATCTACACCAAAAACTGAATATGCATTCAAAGCTACTGTATCTGGAAGTTACAGGAAAAGATATAGTCCAGGAGAGACCTCCAAAAAGATATCTAAATATGATGAATTGAAACAACTTGAAGACAAAGAAAGAGAAGTACAAGAACTGGAAGCACTGATTGCAAAACAAGAAGGAAGAGGAAAAGGTAAGTATGAAGATGTATTTCCTATTAAATGTTTTTCATGCAGTAAGATAGGTCATTTTGCATCAAGATGTCGTGAAAGAATTCCTAGGTCTAAGCCTAGAAAAACTAGATTCGAAAAGAGATGCTACTTTGCTAAAGAAGTAGTAACTAATGATGAGTCTGATAAAGATGATGGAAATTAAGATGAATGGGCTTTCATTGCTACCATTGAAAATAAACCTATGCCTACTAAATCTACTAAAGATAAGAAAGCTCTTGCAACCTGAGTTGAGGAGAAAGATGAATGGGTCATTGATAGTGGATGCTCACATCATATGACTAGTGATAAAAGCAAGTTTGCGAGTCTAGAGAAGTATGACGGTGGGGTTGTAAGATTTGGAGATAACAATGCTTGTGTGATTTGTGGAAGAGGTTCTATTAGCCTTGGTGGTAAGGAAAACATTGATGATGTTCTCTATGTTGAAGGCCCAAAGCATAACTTGTTAAGTGTTGGACAAATGGTACACAAGGGATATGATCTACAGTTCAAGAATGGAAAATGCAAGATTCGTGGGAGTTCCAAAAACATGATTGCTACTGGTGTGCAAACTAAAGGTAATATTTTTCACTTGAATACTGCTAGTGGAAGTTGTTTAATTGCTCAATTAGATGAAAGTTGGTTGTGGCATAGGAGGTTGTGTCATGTAAACTTTGACAACGTTATCAAGATAAGTTCTACTCAAGCAGTAAGAGATCTGCCTAGGTTAGTGAAGCCTCCTATGTAATATGCCAAGAATGTTAGATGGGTAAAAAAGCTAGAGTCTCCTTCCGGAGCAAACAATTTCATTCAAATAATGTGTTGGAACTGCTACATACTGATTTTTGTGGCCCCTCTAGAGTTAGAAGTATTCATGGAGAAAGGTATTTTATGTTGGTCATTGATGATTACTCTAGAATGATTTTGGTTTCCTTTTCAAGAGAAACATGTGAAGCATTGGACAAGTTGAAAGTTTCAAGGCCATGGCAGAAAATGAAAAAGGTTTGAAAATCAAATGTATGAGATTTGACAGAGGTGGTGAATTCATTTGAAAAGAGTTCAATTCTTATTGTGAAGAACATGGAATTAAAAGACAATTATTTGCTCCTCGAACCCCTCAACAGAATGGAGTTGTAGAAAAAAAGAATACAACAATTCTGGATGCTGCCAGAACAATGATGATGGAAGGGAATGTGTCTCAGATGTACCAGAGTGAAGCGGTAAGCACTGCTGTATATACTTTGAATCGGGTAAATGTCAATGGTAATTCTGGTAAGACCCCTTATGAATTATGGTTCGATTACAAGCCTACTGTTAAGTATTTCAAGATCTTTGGAAGCAAATGTTATATCAGGGGAGATGATGATACAAGCAAGTTTGATGCTAGAAGTGATGAAGGGGTCTTAGTAGGTTACTCCACAAAGAGTAAGGCATACTAATGCTATAACAAAAGACTGAGAAATATTGTTGAGAGTGCAAATATTAGAGTTGATGAGGACTCTATCAAATCATCTAGACGATGCAGCTACGATTCAGATGAAGACAACACAAATCAAGGGAAGAACACTCAAACACCGAATCTACTTCATATTATTCATATGTTTCGGTGAAGCAACCACAAGTTGTTCTGGAAAATCAAGTCAGTCAGGAAGCACAAACAAGTGCAAGTGTAGAAGAAAGTTCAGAAGGCACATAATTCCTAAAAAGGCCCAAGACTCCAAGGTATGTAAAGCTGAACCACTCTGAAAGTCAAATCATAGGAGATAAGAGCAAAGGAGTGCAAACTAGAAGAAAAATTGCAGAAGAATATTGTCTAATTTCCAAGATTGAACCTAAGAGTGTCACTGAAGTCCGTCAAGACGAACACTAGTTGGAAGCCATGAAAGAAGAACTGACATAGATTGAAAAGAATGACACATGGACATTGGATCGTAGGCCCAAAGAAAAGAATCTGATTGGTACTAAGTGGGTATTCAGAAACAAGCTGAATGAGGAAGGTGAAGTGGTCCGGAATAAGGCAAGACTAGTATGTAAAGGGTACTCTCAAATGGAAGGTATTGATTTCGAAGAAACCTTTGCCCCTCTTGCTAGAATTGAAGCAGTAAGATTATTTCTTGCTTATGCTGTTTATAAGAACTATAAAGTCTATCAAATGGATGTAAAATCTACATTTTTGAATGGGGAACTAGAAGAAGAAGTGTATATTGAACAACTAGATGGATTTTAGCTAACAGATAAGGAAGATATGGTTTGCAGATTGAAGAAAGCTTTGTATGGACTCAAACAAGCCCCTAGAGCTTGGTATGCTAGATTGTACAAATATCTACTGAAGCTTGGATTCACTAAAGGTACTGCTGATAGTAACTTATACTTCAAATTAGATCATGATAAGGAGTTAATCATAGAAGTATTTGTTGATGACATCATTTTTGGAGGAGATGATAATCTATGGATGAAGTTTGCTGATGAGATGAAAAGTGAATTTGAGATGAGCATGATTGGTGAAATCAAGTTCTTTCTGGGATTGTAAATTACACAGTTGGACCAAGGGATTTTCATATCTCAGTCCAAATATGTGAGAACTGTTGAATAAGTTTGGAATGGAAGACTCCAAACCTGTTGGTACTCCCATGGTAACCGGATGTAAGTTGACTCAGAATGATGACTCTTCTAAGGAAAATCAAACCAGATATAGGTCAATGATCGGTGGATTGCTCTACTTAACTCAAACTAGACCGGATATTATGAATGTTGTATGTATGTTCGCTAGATTTCAAGCTGATCCAAAAGAATCACATGTGACCATTGTTAAAAGAATCTTTAGATATTTGAAAGGAATAGTTGACTTTAGACTTTGGTATCCAAAGGATGATGATCTCACTTTGTGTGCATACACTGATGCTGATTGGGCTGGTGATGTGGATGACATAAAAAGTACTAGTGGTGGTGCTTTCTTCTTAGGGAAGAAGCTGGTATCCTGGTTAAGTAAAAAACAAAACTCAATTTCTCTATCTATTGCTGAAGCAAAATATATTGCTGCTGCCAATAATTGTTCTCAAGTGATATGGATGAAACAAATGTTGAGAGATATCAGAGTAATATATGAAAAGCCTATTGCCATATACTGTGATAACTCAAGTGCAAGAAATATATCAAGTAATCTAGTGCTACACTCTAAGACTAAACATATATCAATCAAGTTTCATTTTTTGAGGGAAAAAGTGAATGAGAAAGAACTCAGATTGGAGTATGTGCCTACCAAAGAACAAATTGTAGATATATTTACTAAGCCATTAACGAAATATACTTTTGAGTATCTCAGAGGAATGTTAGGGGTAATTAACCCTCCTAATAAGAACTAAATGATGCATTTACTTGCATCAATCTGTGAGCCTCATTGCTATATTATGATCCAGATTGATGTTTCCATGGCTACTACTCAGGGGGAGTAGTCAGATGTGCAGATATGTGGCTCACAACATGTGTATGGAAAATTCATGGTTACCTTTGCCATTGATGTCAAAGAGGGAGAAGAGTAATGTGAAAAATATCTTAGGGGAGAAGAGCAACATGACAAATCTTTTCATAAATAAAGTGCAGAAGAAGTCAACATGTTGGGTTGATGGTATTTTTCACATCATGTTTTGCCATCATTGCCAAAGGGGGAGATTGTTGGATGTTGTGGATGTGTTACTGATATGTTGTTTTCATTGATGTCAACACTATTAGCATTTGGTGTATCTATTGTTGCATATGTCAAGGATATTGAGAAAATTATAAGAAAAAGTGTTCCAGGTTCCTATTCGAACTGTGCAGGTCATGAAGGCATTTTGTTCTGTACGTAAAAGATTAGCTGATGTGGATTAAAGGGTTTATTTTTGAGTATGTATAGATCATCTACTGGAAGTTTCAAAGGTCCGCACAAAGTTCTGTGTGAGTTATGGTCTGACAGTGTTTTGTTGGTCTCTGTCAATGTTCTTGAATGAAGATTATGTGATTCTGGTTATCTCAATTGTTGTGGATGCTTCTCTATTGTTCCTGGTGTTCTTGGATGTCTCTAGTTCATTCTCTATCTTTGTGGTACACCCACTTGATCCAGTGAGCTCGCGATTGAAAATATTTTCTTGCGCATGTTCAATTTTTCATGTTCCTGGCCAACATGTTGATGATAGCGTGTTGCGGATGTTCAAGGCGAAATTAATTAAAGTATTTTTGTGTTGGAGATATTAATTTGGGTCTCCACTATGTTGTGGCTGACCTTGGTGGGTTCGCATTAAAATTTAGCTGTTAATCTGGGCCGACACTGCAAATATAATTTATTTTTCTTGGCCAACCATGTGATGAAATCTCCTGTAGCGGATATATAAGAGCGATTGTGTGATCGATGGAAAGTATGCTTTGTGTGTTCCTATCTGCGTATGTGCAAATATCATTACTGAGTAGAGCGTGAAGAAGATTGTGCGAAGTGTGAAGAAGTGTTGAGCTTAATTGGAACTGTAATCAGGCATGAGAAGAAGCTATTTTCTCAGTTCATACCCTCAAGATTTTTAATCCAACTTTGTTGGGTAGTGAGCCCCTTTTGTAATTTAGTGAGCTCTAGGCATTGTGCCTGAATGCATGTGCATTCCCCTTATTTTTTTCATTATACTTTTAGCAGGGTATAATTTTGTGGACTAACATCCACCGTGGTTTTTTCCCTAATAAGGTTTCCACATAAAAAATCTTGGTGTTCTTTGTCTCTCTATTGTGTTAATTGCTTATGGTTAATTGTTCGCTAATCAGATTTGAGATTAAGGATAAGTTAAGTTAGAAAAATTTTAAATTTCTGTGACAACTGATTCACCCCCCTCTTAGTTGTTTGTCCTTGTTTTGCGAACAGTCCTCGGGCTGCCTTCCCTCCTGGATCGAAAACCTTCCTCGAATTACCACCTTGGGTCGTCCTCGCCTGGTTATGGTTTTGCATCACAGGGCCTTTCGTCTTGTGGTAATGCAGGTGGCATTTGTCCACCTAGGTTCCATTCACAAAAACCCATTGCGGGGTGTGCCCAACATGATTTTCCTTGCCATCCACCTCTACATTCTCTCCTAGTCAATTATCCTCCTCAATGTCTCCCCAACACCTCCATTTCACTTGTTCTGTAGTTTGTCGCTCAAAGTTGCCACCTTGAGCCATTACTATTTTTAATTGAGGAGAATTATTATATAGTTATATTGAATATTTTTATTTATATGAAAGTGCCAAATTTTTTTTCAATAATGGCATTTCACTTGTGAATTTTTTTTTTCAAACAAAATATTGCCAGAAAGTTGGTGAGCTCAATTTTTCAGTGGTGTAGGTGTTTGCAGAAATTTTGCAGTTTTGTGCCATTTTTTTTAGGTTGTAGCTAGATCTTTATTTTTTTTCCTTTGAGTTCATATCTTTTTGCTCTGGACTCCGTTTTTCCCAAAATTTGTGGCATCAGGAAGGTATTCAGGAGCACTTCAGTTTTATTCATGCACTTTTTGCAAATTTGTTTCTAGAGTTTGAAAATTTTAGTTTGAAGCGGATTGGGTACTTTTGGATACATTATTGTAAAATTACAAAAAAGTGTAAATTTGTTTGGGATAAAGGGGTTAATTTCTTGTATTGTGAAGGGAATTTTCCATTCCTCTATTGTAATGTCTGATTATATGATGGATTTTCCAAATTTTGTACTCCTAACTCCATATAGCTATCATGAATGGAGATCTCAAATGGAGATATTATTATTAAAATCGACAAATTGCAAAGGATCACATGTAGTCAAGATCTAGAACCCACATGAGCTAAAGAGAGAAGGAAATGGCTTGATAGAAGGGATGAAGCTCTTGGTACTCTTCTTTTGTCCATTTCTCTTGATCTTAGATATCATGTTGCATCTTGCACACATCCTAATCAAGTTTGGACTATCTTAGAGGGTCTCTTTGGTAAGCCAAATAAAATAAGAAAATCGAAGTTGGAGAATGAACTAATGAGTCGTAATCCATCGGATTTGACAATATCCAGGACTTCTTCTCTAAGCTCAATTCTCTAAGATTGCAATTATCTTATTATGGGTCACTAAAGAGGATGAATAATTGATTCTGTCTATTCCTGCTAAGCTTGGTCCTAATTATTCAATGTTTGTTTCTACATTCTATACTATAATGGATGCCCTTGACAATGCATACAAAATGCCTTCTCTTTATGAATTTGTAGCTCAACTCATAAGGGAACAAGCAAGGGTGGTACACATGGGCACATTGAAGTGTTCTACATCTTATGCTCTTCTTGCAAAGGATACAACGACTTCGAATGGCAAAGGTAAGAAGCAAAATAAGGCACCAAAGTCTAATGAGCAAGGTAAAGATTCAACTTTATATAGCCCTCTTGAGTCCACACCCTCTTCAAAAGAGGAATCATATAAAAAGTTCAAATGTGCATATTGTAAAAGGCTAGGACATGATGAGCATAAATGTTATAATAAGAAGATTGATGAACTCACACACCTTCTTCAAAAGAATAACATTCAGTTGCCCTCATTAGTGTCTTCTTCTTCTTCAACATCTCAATCGATAGCCTCATCATCATCTTAGTCTGAGAACACATGATCTACAAGTGGGCTACAAAAAATGAAAGGAGAAGCACTCTTGGCTTTTAGAAGTCGTGAATCTAATAGATGGCTTCTTGATTCAGGGGCATCTCATCATATGGCGTATTGTATGGATATGTTCTCTTCTTTCGAGCCTTGTAATTCACCTCATATTTTGATGGGTAAGAATACATATATGAAGGTAACTGGGAAGGGTTCTATTGAGATGGGGGAAGGGAATTTTGATGATGTGCTTTCTTTTTCTTCCTTGACATCTAATCTCCTTTTTATTCATCAAATTACTCATGGGGGTCAAGGTAAAACAATTGAGTTCACTCTTGATAGGGTGTACATAAGGGACTTGGAGATTAGGGATATTGTTTCTATCAGGATGGTTGATCATTCATCTCGTTTGTATTCCTTTTCACATTTTGCTTAAGAAGGTGATAATGTTCCTTTGACTGCATTACACACTCCATGTTTGTGAGAAGTTTGGTAATCTACACCTTGGTTTTCTAGAGACCAATACTAAGCTTCCTACTCCACCTCCTGTTTCTTCAACCATTAATGCTTCTATTCAAGAGGATGGCCACATTTTTCTAGATCTTTCATTGCGGGATGAGAATTTGATAGGTATTTCTTACTTATTTATGGAGTCTCATATTGCAAATTTGGAGGACACACTTGAGGGGGCTTCTCTCCTATTTGATGACAGTTTCAACACAATTGTTATACCATATTCTTTGTCTTTGGAGATTGACATTCATGAGTCTCCTCATTCACTTGATTTGTCATGTTTCTTGGTTGAGTTTGACCATGATTATGTTGTGACTTATTCATGCTTGGAGATTCCTACTTAGTTTTTAGAGGCATATATGTTGTGACTTCATCCTTTCTCCTTTCAATTTGACATGGAGTGGCTTCTTCATCAGCTTATGGATTTGTTTCTTCCTAAGGGAAGATGTGTTGCTTGCAGGCATTAGATGATCTTTTTTTTTTTTTTTAGACATTCTTCATCAACATTGGAGCTTCTTCATTATGGGAGGGATATATTGTCTCTCTTTTTCCCTCTTATGGGGGGTCATTGATTGTATATACATGATAGATGTAGTCCTTGGGGGTATCATTGAGTCCTCCATAAATCATGTTTGTTTTGTTTTGTTTTTCTCTCTTTTGGAAAGGAGTTTTGTCCCATTTGGTTTTCTCCTTTTCTCCGTTTGTGACAGATTGATTGTTTGCATTTGCATTTGTACATGGGTACCTAACATGGCCTAGTAGTCCAGACCCATCCTCATCTTCATCTTTGCATAGTTTGCATAATAATATTCTCCCTAAGTTGCACTTAAGGGGGGGTGTGTGTGTGAATAAATGTCTTGTACCTAGCTAATTCACTCACTAGGGAATTAGGGGAAATATTCACATGTTAAGTTTACTTAGGATAAAATATTCCTTCTAGAAGTCTTAACTACCATGTCTAGACTTTATCTTATCCTAGGTTGTTATGAGCTAGTTGTCACATGCTATAATATTAAGACACTTGTCATGATCTTGTACGATCCTATGTCGCAACCTTGAGTTTATAAGCAAGGCATCTCATGTACATTTGCATATTCAATCAATATTCAATCTTGCACTATTGAAGCAAGCTTTCTTGCCATTCTCTCTCTTGTGGAAGATATTTTGGTCTAGAAACTATTCCTAGGTGTGTTGGGGAATCACCATTAACTCCCACAGTAGGCACTAACCCATTGGAGACACCAATCCACATGAGCACCAACTCAATAAGATACACCAATCTCTTTAATTTGTATTCACCAACCTCCAAGAGATACCAATCCCCATCACTGAGCACCAACTTAGCAAGAGACTTTAATCTCTTTGATATGAGGCACCAACCTCTCATATATGATATCACCTTCACAATGTTGCTTCTTCAATAGATGATGGACAATTCAATCTTTTTCATAATCTCATATTATCTTCAATGAATGATATTTATATAAACAACTTCAAAAAATTTGTCTTGAACAATTATTCTTCTCTCATCAATTTTCTTGTGTTTGAATAATGTATCTTTTAGGCTTCACACTTGCACCTTTTCCTCTTCTTAAATTATCTTCTCATATCTCTCATTACTCTAAATCATCTAATGATATCTCTTATTACTCAACACCCTTCTCTTGGTGTATTTATAGTATGTTCTTTTATTTCTCACACATGCCTTCCTCTTATTTATCTTCACATATCACTCTTCCCACTTCTTTTTCATATCTCTTGACAAAACTTATGTCTTTTTATATGCTTATACGTCTATGTGAAGAGACGTATCTCTTGAAAAAGAGATAACCCTTAAAATAGACACCAATTTTATTAACTCTCTCTCGTACTAATTGTTACCCTCTAAATTTCTTTTATCATCCACAAATATCAAATGCTACCTTCTTGCAAATGAATCACTACTCATACATTAATTTCAACTTTTATTTACTAGTCATCTTTATTAAAACATAATCATTCATTTAATATAAACTTGATGACTACTCTTTTCATATTTTATCACTGCCATTAACAATATTAATCACCACCCATGAACGATTGTTGTCTTTGTCTTATATGGAATCACTGCTTTTCATATAATTCACTGCCTTTATAATTCTCTTTAATCATTAGCTCTTATAATATAAATCATTGCTTGTGGAAAATTTTCAACAATCTTGATCACACATAATTATCTTTGACTCAAGGAATATAAACACTTTTATGATAAAATCTGCCACATTTGTAAATATCTTCATTGTTATCTTTGGTCCCTTCCTTTAGATTGATGTATGATAGTTAGACATCCATACTTTATTTTGGGCGATAATATTCATTTATACATGCTTTGGTCTTTTGAGATTTTGTTTAGTGATTAGTGGCCTTTGGCCTTTATAGATCACACATCTCTGACACAATCTTGCCTATCAATCTCTCCTATATGTATTTGAAATTAATGATGACATCCAACCATCTCATTTAGTCGCTTTGACATCAATGACCATATTTGCAACAATATCGAATAACAAATTCCTTCTTGACATCAATGACAACATTTGTAACATTCTCCCCCTTTGTCATTCATGGCGACTCTGTATAGAAATAATCTATGAACATAATACTTTGATCTTTCATTGCTCGCCCTTCCTATATCTCTCCCCCTTGGATGCTAATGTCAAAGGGTAGCTCATTATACTTTCATCCACACATAAATCATGGGAAACATCCATTCATATTTTCTATGATCAACACCCTTATCTATTGCAATAAGTATGTACTTCTCCCCCTATTTGAAACTCTCTAATGCTCCCCCTTTCTCTAACACTCTATCCTTTGTTTTTATGTCACTTAGGTGAAGTGCTTCCAATATAGGTTCTTTTGCTTCCTCAAATCTTTTGACCACCACAATTGAATGATTGGGTTTTTTCTCTTCACTATCCTCTTGTATGAGGACTTCTTCTCTCATTTGCTATTGTTCAAAATAGAATTAGATTCCTCACTTGAAAACTTAACTCCCTCGTGTCTTTAGTAATTTTGCTCCTCTTCACACTTAGGTAACATTTGAAGAGTCCTTTCTCAAATTCTTCCTCTTGACATCAATGACAATAATTTTATTTTTCCTATAACTCTTCCTTGCTGTAAATCTCCCCCTTTTTACATTAATGGTAAATGGATGCTTATTACATTAATGGGAACTCCTTAAATGTGAAGTTGAACATAGCCATCCAAATTTACGCTATCATTTTCTTTTGCTTTTGCCAACACATGCTTGTGTGTTCTATCAAAATTGTCAAATGCAAATATATGAGCATACTCTTTAAGCAAAGACTTCTTTGGATCATTCTCATCCTCTTGTTAGGCTTTTGGAAATATTTCTCATCAAGTTTAGTCTTACAAACATCTTTTTCATGATTTCTTCCTTCTCTCATTGTCTCAAGTCTTCTAGGATCTTTATTATCTTAACATTAATTCTCCTTCACTTCACATGGTAACTTTCTAATATGTAGTCTACTATTACTATATTATTTTGTTTTATTGTTTTCATGGTATAATCAAACAAAATTCTTTTGCTACTACTACTACTATAACATTCTCATTCTTCTCTCAAACCATATCTTTTCTTTCTCTAATATTCTGTGAGACTTCATCCTTTGAGTTGTCTTCTCCATAGAGCTGAAAGATAATGCAATGATTAGCTCCCCTTAAACTCGTACTTCTCCTTATGAACTTAGTGATACCACTTGTACATAAAGGGTAGTTTGCTCAAGTGTATATTCTTCTTTGTCTTGCTCTTGTTTCTTCTTCCAAACTTTTATATGTTGTTTCTTTTTCTTGCTTAGGGTATCCACTTTCTTGTTTTGTCTATTGAAATTGTGTTGTATGCCCAAAGTTGTTGCATTTATAATATATGATGTAATTTCTATTTGGAAGCTCATAAAAACTTCAATTCTTTGTCCAACCAAAATTTCTTGTATGTGTCCAACAATCTATTGCTTTATGTCCAAAGTTATTACAAGAATAACAATAACCATAGAAATAATGTTGAAACCTGGTCATTTGTACTTGCCTTGGAGGAAAGGAATTTCTAAATTTGTTCTTAATATCTTTTGGAGGGATGTAGGTCTTCTGTGGAATTTTATTTTCCTCCTTGTTGTCTTCCCCTTTTATGGGACTATTGAGAGCATGTGCATAGCCTTTAGGCTTTTCTACATTTTTCTTCTTTGATCTTTTCCCTTCTTCATAACCAATAACACTCTTATTATAAGTTCATCTTTGGGAATTGATAATATTATCTAACATTTCAATACTCTTCTCATTCGTCAATTCTTTGTTCAATTGAGCACTTTCTTTCTCCAATTCCTTTCTCAAGGAGACAATTTCAAACTCTAACTTGTCACAATTTTCTTCCTTTTTTCTCTAACTGGATTCTCATTACTTATTTAATCCTATCTCCTTTGATCTTTATTTTTAGCTTGACGATTATCTTCTTGGATTCCTCAAGGCCTCATACTAACTCTACATTAGATTTGTTGTCATTGCTCATTGTCAAGGCTTTAATATAAACTTGATCATTGCTCTTTTTTATCTTTTATCATTGCCATTAGAAATATTAATCACTACCCATGAAAGATTGTTGTCTTTGTTTTATATAGAATCATTGCTTTTCATATAAATTTTTGCATTTGTAATTCTTGCTAATCATTAGCTCTTCTAATATAAATCGTTGCTTTTGGAGTTTTTTCAACAATCTTAATAACACATAATTATCTTTGAGTTGGAATATAAACACTTTTATGATAAAGTCCGCCACCTTTGTAAATATCTTCATCATTGTCTTTAATCACCACCTTTAGATTGATGTATATTACTTAGACATCCACACTTTCATTTGGTTGATAATATTCATTTATACATGCTTTAGTGTCTTGATTTTGTTTACTGATTAGTGGTTGTTGGCCTTTATAGATCACACGTATTTGACAATCTTTCCTATAAATCTTGCCAATGATCTCACCTTTAATGTATTTGACATTAATGATGACATCCAACCATCTTGTTTATTCACTTTGACATTAATGATAATCTTTGCAACAATCTCACATAATGAATTCCTTCTCGAAATCAGTGACAACATTTTCAACATGAATATCAAGATTTAGATATCCAAGACTCACCCACGTTAGCAAAATTTTGACTAAACACCCAACCTATAGACTTAATGAATCATTAAATCATGAAGTATCCCAATCAATACATCCTTATGCTAGCCAAGAAAGGTGCCAAACTACCTAATGAATTTTATGTTTCCCAAATCACACAACAACCTCTTTCCACACCCCCAACTTCTATTCATCACAATCCCACATAATTATAATCTTATTCTAATTCTCCTATTTCCTCACAAACCATGAATCCGACATCCACATCACACTTACGCATCAAAATCTCATCAAGCACCCAAAAAATTACCACCCAAATCCCACAACCTTAAATTTCTATCCCTTCTCACATTTCAACATCCATCCCCATAAACACAACACAAAACCTCCAAACTTCAAACCCCATTTCATACATCCATAAAAACTTACACAAATCATACACACAACCCCCAACATCCAATTATCAACCACCACCACTCAATCTCACAAGTTCTTTGGCACAATATGTTCAACAAATGAAAAGACACACTCAAGAGACTTCAACTAGTTCTTTGGCACAATATGTTCAACAAATGAAAAGACACACTCAAGAGACTTCAACTAGGACCTTACACCTTCCAAGAGCTATGTTTGTATCCTTTCGAGAAGTCCATCACAATGATCCTGTTTCGCCAAAATTTTGAAATGCCTAAGTTTGATAATTACAATGGAATTGGAGATCCTAGGGAACACCTTAAATAATTATACATAGCATGAAAAGAGGTTTCTTATCTTGATGCATAACTCTTTTGACTATTCCCTAGAAGCTTGGGTGGACCAACCATAGATTGGTTTACACACCTTCCTCATGGGACCATTACCACATTTTTCGAACTAGCCACATGATTTGTCGCACTTTTTTTTATAACATTGAACATGACATCACCATGATGAACCTATGTAACACAAAGCAAAAGTGGTGAAATCTTTGCTTCTTTCTTACAAAGATTGAAATATCTTGTTAGCCACTTTTCATGGACCATTCTTGAAAAACAACTTGTCACCATCTTTGTCCAAAACTTGAATCCTAAAATGGGCTTTGATTTACAAATACAATGTGTTCACTCCTTTGATGAAATAATAGAAAAAAGTGTTGTCATATAGAAAAAATTTATCACCAAAGGACTAGTTAAGATCTACAAAGAGAGCAAAGACAATCAATTTGGTGACAAATCTTGCTTTTGGAACAAGAATAAGAACATAGTCAATGATGGTGTGACCAATTCTAAACATGTCCAAAACATTCAAATACCTCTACCATCATCTTCCCAATATAATCAAGGTCTCAACACAATGTGGTCATCCCCAAAGATCAACCTAAAAGATATAGTCGAGGTGAATGCACTTCGTTGGGAGAATCTATTGAGGGGGTTTTTCTCAAAATCCTCCAAGCAAATTTGATCCAACTTGTAGTTGTAAAAACTTTTGGTATAAAGAGCACGACTTATGTGAATATCGAGTGCATGGACATAAAACATCTAATTGCATGAGACTCAAAAGCTCAATCCAAGATTTCATCAATCATGGAGAAATCACCATTGAAGGCCAAAAGTCACCTAACGAACAATTGGGCATATACATTTAGCCTTTCCCTTCACAAAATAATGGTCAAGCTTCCACATCTTATAGCACAACTCCATTTACCTACAACAATAATATTTCACATGATTCCGTTATTGGTCTCATTGAACAAAGTCCTTCCCAAGTAGCCACTTAACCATCAAAGCACCTAATTGTGTCAACACTACTCGTTGTGGTTGACTCATTATCCAAGGAACCTCATCCTCCTCCCCATCTATAAAAAAATTTGACATCCTTGACCATTTGGGAAAATCTCTTGCACAAATATCCATCCTTGAGTTGCTTTGAACATCTCTTGTGCATAAAGGAGCTCCTTGATGATCTAATGTTAAGATCTAGGATTGTTGCACGCGAATAATAAATTTTCAACAATTAATTTGAAGGTCTTAAAACATAATTTCGTAATTAAAAATGCTTAAACAAACATTCAATGATTACGCAACCGAATTAAAGTGATGAAAATAATAGACGAGAGAAAGGAGATAGAAGACAAAACACAAGTTGATAATGGAGTTCGCCAATATGGCTACGTCTTCGGGTCCTCCAAAGAGTGACTGATCCTTGATTATGCTCCAAATGGATTACAAGGCTTCAACTGACAAAGTGATGAGTCTTCTGGTTACAAAGAGTCACAAAGTTCTTCTCCTTCAAGTGCGGCAAAATAACACTGCTCCAAAGCACATATTTGAACATACAAGACTCCAAGAAAATTCTCTCACAAAATCACCACTTGGTTCCCAAGTCCTAATCTCCCTCCTTTTTATACATATAATATGCCCAATATGGTTTAAAACCATATGATTTTCAAAATCAAGCCTATCTCCCTTTACAAGTAAAAATCTTAAACAATTTCGCCCATTTACAAAGATAAATCTTCATAATCCTCCTGAAATAATTCTCCCCTTTTAATTTTGGGCTTACAAATAATAATATTCAAAATATATTCCCTTAGAAATTTCTCGTAAAATCACGCCTCTTGTATTTTAGAGCCTTTACAAAAATAATGTTTACATATTTTTAAAATATCTTTCTAATCTTTTAAAGATTTAATAAATATTACTTTAAACCCCTTTTAATATTTAAAATCGGGATATTAAAGGTTTTATCCTTAAATTAGGGGGGTTAATATTTAATATATGGGAGACATTCAATTTTAATTGCTATTAAAAATAACAATTCCTCGAAAATATCTCGTACCAAGTGTGTGGTGCATTGGTAGGAGGCTTTTTTGGGAGAGGGGAGGTTGGTGCTTCAAACCACCTCGCCTCCAATTTCTCCTTTAACACTTATTAAATAGAAACTAACTCATGTCATATCCCAAAAATATAAGATAGTTGAATGGTAGAGCTTGAAGTTTGTAATGGGAAGGTCACAAGTTTGACCCCCCCACCATCCATCTTTTTTTCTTATTGGTAAGCATAATGGGGGAAATTGACGAGGTTTCCACGTGTCGCACCATGATTCGTTGGAGGGTGCCACATGTCAAATCATGATTCGTTGGAAAGTACCATGTGCCAAACTTTGATTCGTTGGTGAATGCCACATGTCATACTATGATTGTGCCATGTCACTATACGGTGTTGACTGTGCTGCCACGTCACCACCTACCATGTCACCACTACCACATCACATGCTGACATCATTATTTTGACTAGTCAACCCTTTTGACTATAACTTTAAATTGGCATAACTTTGGCATATAGACTTCGTTTGAGCTCATTCAAGTTGCGTTGGAAATATCTCAACGAGCTCTACACAATGGAGTCATTTTCATTAGCATTTGGAACAATTAAATTTTGGGTGAAAAATATCAACCTGGATCAGTCCTCCCCACTGGAGAGCTTTTGGACCTCCAAAAGTTACATTTATTCAGAATTTAAGTGAGAGCATGGCCTCCCCACTTGTCCTGTATCACCAGTCCATCTGTACACCTAGCTCAACACCACAATCAAGACAACAATAAAATTGTTGAACATAGACATCATTCTATCACTTCCATAAGCATCTACATCAACTGTTACAACCATTAACCAATAAACAATGACTAATATCAAGCTGAATAATAATGTAGATATGAAAGAGAATGAGTCAACATGTCTATCTTTCACAACAGGAACATTTTTACCCAAGGGAACCTCCAAATTCCCAACCAAAAGTTGCAGACTTGGATCATCAATGCTTTCATTTATTGTTTCCTCATGTTGTACTGTTGGTGTATCCTGCAACATATGATTAGCCTTGATTACCTCAAGTTCATGTCTAGAACCACCCGAATTAATAGACACAAGAGACAAATCTTTACTTGCATTAATAACCCTTTTTAACTGCCCTATGTTTGCAAAAGATCTACCAATCTTGATCTTGTGAGAATGTACAATATACCTAATACCATCTTTAAACAAGTGATAATGATTAAATTCCCTATAGAAAATAGCCTTTCCGATCATACAAATATGGGCTACCCAGCACTATCCCACAGACATCTAGTGGAACCACATCAAACAACACCTCATCAACATACTTACTTGTGATTGCGAACCTTAAAACACATTGCCTTGTTACTTGCAATTCATTGTTTTCGGAAACCCAACCTAGTGGATAAGGTTTTTGATGCAGTGTAGTTTTCAATCCCAAATTCCTTACAACGTTTTTTGAGATTAAGTTAATTTGAGATCCACTATCTATGAGAGTATCGATTTTAGTGTGCTTAGCAACAACCCTTATGTGAAATAGCTCATTTCTTTTCTTATCTTCAGGGACAACATGGAATTGAGAAGTAGAAGTGCAACTAGCAATAGAAACATTGGAAATAGAAGCCTTACCTTTCAATCCCATTGATGTTATCTTAGTTTCATCTTCAGACTCTGAACCAAGATCCATAGCAACATTTGTGGTTTCCTTCTTACCTTTTTGTTTGCAAGCCCATTTTGGCTTCAATTCTGGATGTAATTGCTAGCAGTGATCTTCATCATGACCTTTCCTATCACAATGAGAGCATGTGAACTTATCATCCCTCTTCTTAATTGTAGCTATCTTCTTCCCCTTTCCTTTATCTTCAGATTCATCTTCAGGCTTAAATGGCTTCTTGTTAGACTTATCAATGAAAGTACCCTTACCTCTTGACTCTAAGTGTGTAGCTTGTACACAAACTTCATCCAAATTACTAGGATTCAAAACCAAAATAGAATGTCTTAGATAAGAGTGCAAACCACCTATGTAAAAAAGCAAGGTATCCTGGGTGTACAATGAGGAATTTAATGCAATAGGCCTTTTCCTGAATTCATGGGTGTACTGTTGGACAATTTGACCTTTCCCCTGCCTAAAAGTTTTCCAGTTCATCATTAATTGTTGCATATGGCCTAGGGGATAAAATTGCTTTTTAAGAGCATTAACAAATTCTGCCCAAGTTAAATTGACTCTACCATGTGAAATTTTTTCCCGAGTTCTACTCTCCCACTAGGTGAGAGCTGTTTCTCCCAACATAAGAGTAGCTAACTGGATCCTAGAAGCATCATCTAAGAGACCTTGAACTCTACAATACACTTCTACTTGTTGAACCCAATCATCTAATTTTTTAGCATTTAATTCCCCACAATACTTAAGTAGATCAAATTTTACATCCAATTTAATTTTAGGCTTATGCGCACCCTTCAAAGGATTAGCAGAAGAAAGATAATTTGTAGAAGGAGAAGATAGATAAGAAGGAGAAGATGGAGAAGAAGGAATTTCTAGAGGCTCATCATCACCTCTTGGTCTTTTCCCTTTGTCCTTCTGATCCACACACTTTTCTCGCTTTGACAAATATCCTTTTTTCACACTTCTTTTGTTCTTGCTTTTCCAGCCTTTCCTGAAAAAGAACTTCTACCATTACCTTCATTTCAAGAAAAGTTTTTTGAAAACTCTTCTCATGAAGCTCTGAACTTTTACCAGCTTCTGATCCTTGCATCCTTGGAAAAGTTCTTCATTTACCGATCTCAGGATTGTATTTTGCAAGCTTGCCTTCACCTCGTTGGCTCCTAGATTGCGTTATCATTCACCTCTACAAACACTAGTCACAACAAAGCTTTGATACCACTTGATCTAATGTTAGGATCTAGGACTGTTGCACGTGAATAATAACTTTTCAACAATTAATTTGAAGGTCTTAAAACGTAATTTTGTAATTAAAAATGCTTAAAAAAACATTCAATGATTACACAACCAAATTAAAGTGTTGAAGATAATAGAAGAGAGAAAGGAGATAGAAGACAAAACACAAGTTGATAATGAAGTTTGCGAATATGGCTACGTCTTTGGGTCCCTCTCCAAAGAGTGACTGATCCTCAATTATGCTCCAAATGAATTACAAGGCTTCAACTAACAAAGTGACGAGTCTTCTGGTTACAAAGAGTCACAAAGTTCTTCTCCTTCAAGTGCGATAGAATAACACTGCTCTAAAGCACAAATTTGAACATGCAAGACTCCAAGAAAATTTTCTCACAAATCACCACTTGGTTCCCAAGTCCTAATCTCCCTCCTTTTTATACATAAAATATGCCCAATATGGTTTAAAACCATATGATTTCCAAAATCAAGCCTATCTCCCTATACAAGTAAAAATCTTAAACAATTTCCCCCATTTACAGAGATAAATCTTTATAAATCTTCTCGAAATAATTCTCCCCTTTTAATTATGGGCCCTTATAATTTTGGGCTTACAAATAATAATCTTCAAAATATATTCCCTTAGAAATTTCCCGTAAAATCATGGCTCTTGTATTTTAGAGCCTTTACAAAAATAATGTTTACATATGTATAAAATATATTAATAATCTTTTAAATATTTAATAAATATTACTTTAAGCCCCTTTTAATATTTAAAATCGGGATATTAAAGGTTTTATCCTTAAATTAGGGGGGTTAATATTTAATATATGGGAGATATTCGATTTTAACTGTTATTAAAAAGAACAATTCCCCAAAAACATCTCATACCAAGTGTGTGGCGTATTAGTAGGAGGCATTTTTGGAAGAGGGGAGGTTGGCGGTTCAAACCATCTCCCCTCCAATTTCGCCTTTAGCACTTATTAGATAGAAACTAACTCATGTCATATTCCAAAAATATAGGATAGTTGAATGGTAGAGCTTGAAGCTTGTAATGGGGATGTCACAAGTTCGACTCCCCACCATCCATTTTTATTTTTTATTAATAAGGATAATGGGGGAAGTTGACAAGGTTGCCACGTGTCACACCATGATTTGCTGGAGGGTGCCACGTGTCAAATCATGATTCACTGGAAAGTACCACGTGTCAAACTTTGATTAGTTGGAGAATGCCACATGTCATACTATGATTGTGCCATGTCACTGTACGATGCTGACTGTGCTGCCATGTCACCATTACCACATCACATGCTGACATCATCATTTTGACTAGTCAACCCTTTTGACTGCAACTTTGACTTGGCATAACTTTGGCATACAAACTCCATTTGAGCCTGTTCAAGTTGTGTTGGAAAGCTCTCAATGAGCTCTACACAATGGAGTCATTTTCGTCAGCATTTGGAACAACCAATTTTTTGGTGAAAAATATCCACCTGGATCACTTGAAAAGGTCCTTTAAGAATCCCATGCCCCTAATGACATTAATATTGATCAATTCCAAGACATGATAGGGCACTTACCTTCTCCACAATCTATATTGTTTGCCACGAAAGGCTTGCCTTCCATCGATCCATCTCACAACAAACTACTCTATCTTGCCCCTTTTATCTGTGAAACCACAATTAAGCAAATCCTAATGGATGGTGGATCATGACTTAATCTTTGCACCTTGAATCTAATAAAGCAATCGAGATATTTCGATGATGTCGTTGATCCTCAAAAGAGGATTACCATGAAAACCTATGATGAGGCTGAGCGTGAATCCAAAGGTATCATAAAGTTTCCCATCCAGGTTGGACCAATCACTATGAAAACTACATGTCATATCCTAAACCTTGATCTCCCATACAAAATCCTTCTTGGCCATCCATAGAGCTGTCCCATCCATGTATCACCAATGCATCAAGTTCCCACACAATGGTGTTGAAGTAACTGCCCTTGCTGTTCAAAAGCCTTTCAAATATTGCAAATTTTTGGAAAGTAGTCATGGATTTTCACAACATTTCCCAACCAATCATGAAGCATCTTCATCCTCACTTATTGATCCTTCAACATTAAAATCCTCTTCCACTTCTCACACTACCCTAGAGATCAAGGCTAAAATAAAAAATATTGGATGCGATGAGTATGAGTTACATTCCTTCCACATTGGACAACTCTCGCTATCTCCAAAAACTTATGGTCAACCTAAGCCATCAATATCATCATTTGAAGCTACAACACAAAGTGTACCTGCTCCCTTCTAGCATTGGGTACAATGGAAAACAAAATATCCGAAGAAAAGATCTCATCTTGGTTGTATAAAGATGAAGAAGATAGAGATCAAAAGTCTAGAATTGATCTACTTACCGATATTTATCCTAAAGGTTTCCGCATATGCAAAGGTGTGGGCTCCAAAGGAAAAGGTCTTGAAAAGAGGAACATGGAAATTATAAACCATTGAAGTTGATACACAATGCTAAGCATCATGGGTAAGGTACAAACCATCTAATATTGTGTCTACTAAGCCAGATTACACTCCCAATAAAGCAACACAAACATCCTTTGCCTTTAATAGTACTGATAGAGATACCCACGAAGACTCTACTTAATATATCACCAAAATATTCCAAGGTTCACACATCTTCACCATCTAATCCAACTCCTACACTTCCACCCACCTCCTAGTCTTGGATCAAAATGTGTTGCCAATTATTGATACATGTCAAAACAACAAGGGTATCACTAAAAATTCAAAATTTCAAAAGTCTTTATCAATCGAAGATCAAAAATCAAGTCAAAAAAGGAAAAACAAAAGACACGTGCTCTAGAACAAATCTCAATCAAACTCTATTGAAAATATGAAAAAGTCAAAGTCAAAGAAATAATCAAGCAAAAGCATGATAAGTTGATCTCCAGTAATGCTCCATTTTCCAAAATAACTGGGGGTATCTTCAAATGTTCTAAAAGAAATATGCCAAGATGCAAAGTTTTTGATAATAAGTCTCCACCATTATAATCTCGACATAATACATCCATTTCACTTAACTCATTCCATGCACCAACCTCCATACATACATCCTTCCACTTCATCCCCATGGCGATATATCATATTAATGGATCTTTTATGACAACCCCTTGACGCGGTTTAATATGAAGGCTACCCAAAATCCTTTATGTGCAACACATGAAGGCCTTCATAGTGCACATATTAATGATTCCACCTTAGCCCACTCCTTCTAAGAGACAAGATATTGTTCATCATCACTGGAATAACATCCTTATCCATTTGTTAGAGATTGTCAATCATGTCAACCAATTGTTGCTTTGATCACATCAACACAACCCAATTGTTGGAAAATCCAAAAAAATCAATAAAAAATATAAAAAATCCAAAAATCCAAAAAAATATTAAAGGGAAATAATGTCTACAAAGGTGAAAACCACTTCAGTGGCACTTTAGATAAGGGCCATGGTGAAAACTTAGATAGAGGTACCATGTGTAGTGGTCTCTCTTCCACCATCTATTAGGATGTCGTCTCCCCAACCACCATCACTCCTATCTTCCCATATCATAATAAAGTAATGCCCATCCACCTATTCATAATAAATCTATCATGGCTTGTCTTTCTCATTGATTAGTGTTACCCATCATCTCCTCCATCATTACCCACCCTTCCCCATTCTTCCCCTATGTTAGATGCAGATGTTGCACTTAAATTATGTCAAGGATTGGACTTTGTCTATACTTAGTATTCAAACACATTGGCCTTCAAGCCTCATGCATTTGTGGGCATCTCTAGACATCCCTTCATACCACAAATAAAAGCTTCATCCTATAATAAACAAATGCATAATTGCATCTACTCCATAATCCCAAATCCCATCTATAATAATGTTTGGCACTTAGACTTACATTTAAACAGAAATCAAACATTGTATGTAAGCATCATTCCTTATCACAAACACACACATAAGCCTAGCTGTTGAACATTAACCAGTCAATGTATCCTTTTACCTATCATCATCCGATCATTTATGCAATCACCAATTCCCTTAAGGACCCTTGAATTTGGCTTAATTCTAATCATCATCATTATCCTATCTTTGGCAAGAGATATATTGGCTGCGTGAAATGTTTAGCAATGAATCTTTTGTTTTGATTTGTCTTTTGATTTTTTGACCCATGACTACATCTACATAAACCACCTAGATCTTCCTTTATCTTGGTGTGTTTTGATTGGTCTATAGTTGTAGCATCGTAAATTGTCGTGCCCCTGATAATTTCACACTACTTGGACACCCTATTTTGCTTATAACATTAAAATCCTTGACATGTAATGCCTCAAGCTAATAAGCTCATAATGAAACCTGTGAAACCTGACATAATAACTTTCTTAGAAACAAGGATAATAACACCAATAATGCAACATTGACATGTCACACTTGCACAATCGACATGCACACAAGTGTCACATTGATACAATTCTAGAAAAACAAGGAACTTCACCATTTCATAAGCAAGGTGGTAACAATGGAAGACTGACCAAATGTGGGATAAATCCACCATGATGAACAAATGGTAGAGAGAGAGAATAACCCTAAATGATGATTGGTTACTAAACCACGATCGTGTTCTCTCGCAACACCACACCATGATAGGATGAGGGATTCATCAACCTCCAATACACATACAAAAACACTAAACCAATCTAAAAACAAAGGAAAACCTCCACAAGAGGTGTCCTAACCAAAAGGCATAACTCACCACAAATTGGAATGACAAGTCACTTCCAAACAACTTCACTCTCCCCAAGATATCTTGTTGCAAAGTGACATCACCCAAGGGAAGAAACTACTCCAAAACACCCCATGAACTATGAGGATTGTTGAGGATACTCACAAGACAATCCACAAAGGCTTATAACCTTCAAAATACTTCACAAGACTAAAGGAATCATCTCCCCAACCCTAGGTTTGACAATCAGGTCATATTGGAATGTTGCACATAAAACAATGCAGGAGATGACGTAAGTTCTCAGTGATGGAACTTGAGAACTAGGTCAAAAATCTACCAAGACCTTGGGACTATGATGAACAACTTTCATTCACAAATTTTTCCCATATAGAGTCGAAAAAGCAAAGGAAGCTCAAATCTAGAGAGAAATTTTGACTAGGTTTCAAGGTTTAGATGACCAAAACGGTCGGAACCAAAAAACAAGGCATAAAAGTTATTTGAAAAGGTCCAAGGGCTTAGAAAACCCTCACCTGTCAATGGTTAAGAGGTTTTAATCTTTGTTTTTTGTATGGGAATGAGGCCACACCAACACCCTTAGTGCATATTTTGGTTTTTTAAGCTTGTGAAAACTAGGCAACCCTTGTATACTAGGCCACCCTAGGATGCTCCAGGCTTCCCCAACAAAATTAGGAAAAATTCTGAAGTCTTGGGTTCTAATGTTAACAAGGCCACCTAGGTGTAGGACCAAGCCACCCAATTGTGAATTAGCATACTTAGGTTCATTTTAAGCACCAAATAAAGTGTTCCTACATTTTATTAAGCATTTTTACATCATCATGAGAATAAATGACAAGATTTCGTGCCCAACACCAACACTGAGACATGTAACAAACCAAATGTTCTTTTCATTTACGATTTACAAATCATCTCCGAAAAGAGGTTCCAAATCAATAATTTTACACTATAAGAAATATTATACATTAATCTTCATGTGGAATATTTGCAAATACCAATATCCATGTTCCTCGAGTCACGATCCTCAGGTTCCCAATGGTGGTTACCACACCACCCAACCTTGCGGAGTGAAAAGGATCCACTCTCACCGTGTTAGGAGATAGTCACATGGGACACAAACACAACACTCACACCAAACACATGTGAGAAGGCTTACAGACACACTATACATGAAGTATGCACTCCACATGCACATCATAGAATAATGAATAATCCAATCACATTGAATCCAATACAATTATGCACATGGTGTAATCACAAATGGAGTAGCAAAAACCACATTGGGAAAACTCACCAATGTCACATCACAAATATGCATTGGGAAAACTCACCAATGCCATACAAGGATCATCCTTAGGCAAACTCACCAAGGGCATAAAACAAAACATACACATGGAAGGGAATACACCATCCTTCGAGATTCTACACAACTGCACTAGGGCTAAATGTTAGAGAGAAAGATAGGGAATGTCATTACAGACACTCACATGGGGCTCAACGTAGAATGAAGAATCCTCTCATATAGACGAGGGTACTTGATCTTACAAGACCCAAGCTCCTTGAGCTGACATGTCTTTCTTGATCATCCTTAGCCTTTACGAGCACTTAAGGCATGAAAGGGCTATCCACTATCTTGGTTAATTAATTACAAATGTTTCATTAGTTTTCACTTATTAATCCAACTCCCCACACTGTGATTTCCTATGTGCCACTTTGGGTTGGGTTCATGTTGGGAGCCATTCCCAAACTCTCTTTAACACTTAAACCATAAGCTCATCACACCCTCCAATGAGTGTGGCACAAAAACCAATGCAAAATAAAATATTTCCAAAATCAATAACACCTTCTCACAGTGTATAATATCACATTTCATTAAATACAACATCATCAGAATATTCTAAAACACTCATCACACTCTCCAATAGGTGTCGCACAAAATCCAATGCAAAAATCCAACTTTTTTCAAAGTTCAATAAAATTTTCCCACATTGTATAACATCTCATTTCATGAAGTTCCATCTTTTCCAAACATTCAAACTTAATCATTTTCACATAAAACTTTTAATTTTTCTTATATTTCAACAATGTAAAAAACCAAAAAATTACACAATTGCACCAAGGAAATTCATCAAAAATTCAATTTTGAAATAAAAATTTCTAAGAATACCCTTTTGGTGCAAATGGTCCCAACACCCTCTTTGAGCTATAAAATTTACATAATTTTCATCATTTTACTAAAAATTGGGCATGGTAACCCCATATTTTTGAAATTTCACAAAATTTACACAAAACTCTAACTAAATCAATTCAAATTTCGAAATAAAAGGAGATGGGAGGATTCTACCTGTTGGCATTTGGTTAGCACTCCTCTTGGGATTCATGACATGGACTAACCACCTCTCATTGATTAGTTAACTTTGGCGATTGTATCAGGCATTAACAGGTTGACCTTTTGGTGCAATGACAACTGTGGGGCCAACAATTAGTATTAGAGCCAAAGGTGTTGAGTTCAAATCCCCTCGGGTAACACTGAGCGAGAGATTTTTGGTAGCTGGTCAGCGCTTCCCTCAAGATTCGTAACATGGACTAACTTCCTCTCGTGGATTTGTTAACTCTAGCGGTTGTGCCAGACATTAACAAGTCGACCTTTTGGTGCAACGACAACCGTGGGGCCAACACTACCCTCCTTGAATCCATTTCCTATAATTCCATTCAAAAGAGAATGCTTAAATTAATTAAAACAAAATAAATACCTCAAATTTTCTCCAAAATTGAAATACAAAACACACCAAAAATGCAAAATAATAGCTCAGAAAAATTGTCATGCACGGTCCCTTCCAAATTCCTATCCCAAAAAATCCAATCTCGTTGAATTTCGATGAGAAATGCACTCCCAATCACCAATTTACTAAATTGCTCCAACAGGGTTTTTCTCTCCTTTATTTTCTCTTTACAAAATAACGTAAAAAGAAAATAAAATCCCTTTTCCCTTTTGTGTGAACCTAGATCCCAAACCTGCAATAACACAAGAAACACAACAAATTAGATTAAATGCAAGTTAGAATGTAGATTCCTCAACAAATCCATTTATCAATGCTCAAAATAAGAAAAATGAAAGCAACGCAATGAGAAATCAATAAAAGAGATTAAATCCTATGAAAGCAATGTAAATTATTGATCTTTTGAGGGAATTGGTGCCAATTTGATGTGAAAATTGGCCCTTTCCCAATTCCAATGCTAGCTTTGATGATTTGATGAAGATTGCAATCCACTTTGATGAAGAGTGATGAGTTCTCCAAGATGAAAACCTACATAACCTAGCTACAAATTCAAAAGTATGGATGGGGATTGCTAAATATTTGAGCATAGTAAGTTTACTCAAATTGTGGATGATAGAAATGAAGAATGAGCTCTCCATTTATAGAAGAATGTGAAGAGAGAAGAAGCAAAAGGGATGAATGTGGGACTAATATTCAACCAATGAGAAAAAGCCACATGTCATCATGTGAATGGTTGAGGAATGAGCACATTTTGGCAATTGTGCAAGTTTGAAATTTGAATTTGATGAAATGACATGTTTAGGGGGGATGAGAGAAGAGAGTTAATGCCACTTGGCTCAATGAAAGGACATGTAAGAGGCTTTTAATGCCTTGTGGGAAGGGACAAGTCCTTTTGGAGGGACTTTTTGAATTTGAAGAATATTCCAACCATTGATGCCTTTTTGAATGAAATAGAAGATTTAATAAATCAAATGAATTGATTTATTGTGCAAGTGGAAAAAGCTAGAGGATTTGAGTGATTAGGATTAACATTAATCATGATTTGATTAATTTAAATGATGTTAGTTGACTTGACCATTTTGACTTAGATTTTAGGATTTAAATAACTCAAAATGAGAAGAGAATGATTTAGACCTAGTTAAATAAATATTTTTGATTTATTTAACCAAAGGGGGTGATGTTAGATTAAATTAGATAAATGTTTGATTTATTTAATTTAATTAGATGAACTTTAGAGATTTAATCAAATAATATGGATTATTTAATGAAATAAAGATAGGAAGATGAAATGACCTAGCTAATTACACAAAGACAATGATTTAATTAAATCGAGGGATCTATTAATTAAAAGGGGAATTATGATGAATTTAATCAAATAAGGCTATTCGATTAAATGGTTAAACAGAGGGATAATTCAGGATGAAGTGATGTTAGTAGATCAGGATCGAGTGTGCGATATCAATCTGTATATTTTCTATGTTCTACATTTTGCCCCTCTTTGAAGCAACGTACTTGCTGCATTGGTTCAAAGAATAACCTTTCCATGATCAAAAGTCAAAAATTCTTTGATTTTTTGGATGCCCCACTATTGCCCCAATGAAAAGAATTACGTTGGTATATTGCCCCCTTGAGAGATCGAGCGAAAAGTTCAATTTGAGGGTGATCTCGTGAAAAAGAGGTTCAAGATTAGTTCAACTCGAATGCTTGATGTAGACAGATTTGATGATGTAGACAATCATTAGTCATGGGTAACCTCATGTATACTTTGATATATTACACACACTTGATCCTGATTTGTACCATGACAATTACATTATTGATGCTATAAATGAGATGATTATGATGTTTATATGTAATGGATGATATGTTGATGCATAGATGATATGGATGCATATGATATGATATGATGATGCTTTTATGATTATGCAATGGATGATAAATGTATGGATTATGAGATGTTTAGAATAACCAATCTATATTATGCAATGATGAAATGCAATGCATGCGAGATGATCAATGTTTCTTATATGATATGATATGATATGCATATGGTTTGTGGATGCAGGATGGATGCATTAGTGATGATTTACGATTAGCTGTCATGGTACCATGTTAGCATGGAAAAGCAAGAGAGAAGACAACAAGAGATTCCAACAAGATATGAGATGATGATGATGATGATGACAATTACTTGCCGAGGAGTTGGGATTTTCAAAGGGCCAATTACCTTATGTTTGATAACACACATAAGCACAATGCATCAAGGTATAAAGAACCAAGATGGCATTGCACCTAGTGTGATGGACTTTGACTCGAAAAATAGATAGGAGTATCCTTGTTCACACCTGACATACAAAAACCTTACTAGGATGTACCTAACAAAACAAGTATTCACCAAGTTATATTACAAGAATGTCCAACAAGCACAACAGACAAAAGATAATGATCGTTGCCCCATTCCTTTTGCTAGCTCTCAAAAACATAGGTAAGAATACCTCAAGAGGTTGCCAATCTCTTGATACGTTTCAGGGTAACGAACAAAGTCAAATGGTTTGAACTTCTTCTCTTCAGGTTCTGCCAGACCTAGGCGGGTATACCTATGTGAATGAGGCAGACTTAAAAGTTGTATGACTTGTTTGATTTGATGGATCTATTACTATGGCACAAAGTGTAATAGATGAAAGCTTGCTGATTACTCCTACTCCTAGTATTGAATTTGAGATGTGGATGTTTTAATAAGATTTTATGAAATTCTAAAATGGAATGGGATGACCAGTGCCTACTCCTATTGGGCTAATGGAGTCAAGAAGTAAATGATACATGACTTACTTAATGGTTATAATTCAAATTGCTTGGCACTTGTGACTGTTC
This sequence comes from Sequoia sempervirens, assembly GCA_007258455.2. Lineage (NCBI taxonomy): Eukaryota > Viridiplantae > Streptophyta > Pinopsida > Cupressales > Cupressaceae > Sequoia > Sequoia sempervirens. The sequence goes on along the minus strand of VDFB02000015.1, from coordinate 200,618,831 downwards.
ACACCTTGTGTAAATGTGCAAGAGTGTAATTATCAAGTTCTTCTTAATCATCCAAATGTCCTTTTCCAAATTACTGTGATTAATTAAAAGGATTTAATCTTGTCTTGCAGGAGCTAGTTAATTGAACCACACGAGCAACAAGTGTGCTTTGATAAATTGAGAAATATCCTTGATATTTCAATTTAAATAATCAAGAAATGACAACCTTGGAGACAACCAATAATGTTTTCAATAAATTTGATGAAAAATTGACACCATAATTGGATCACCAGATAAATATGTTCTTCTCCATTATATAATTTTAAAAGATTTTACAATACATATCATAATACTTTCTTTCGGCAACTGTTCAACCTATCCAACTACCTAATCTATTGTTACTTTTATTTGATTTCTTCTGGTACATATACATTACATAGTCAAGGGTTGTGATCCTTTGCTGTCCATCGGTTGAGCTCTTCATTATATTTTAATTAATTTCCTTCGGCAAATTAAAATATTTTAATATTCGTTATCTTTGTCTCTCGTGAAAATTATTTCACAATAAACTTTAATTCCTCTGCTAGCAATCTTCACTTTTTCACCCAAAAAATTATTACCCGCCTTATAACTCCTTTGGTGAAAATATTTCCCATCCTTGTGAAAATATTTTACCTTGCATTTTAACTTGTGCATTTTCACCAGGTGAATAAAAATAATTATCCATTGAATGATTTGACGTATTTCTTTTAACCCCCTTGGTTAAAGATCTCCATATGTACATTATAAAAATATTCTTTGGGTAAAATATTACCCTCTCCCATGAATCACATAGAAAAATATTTTATTTAATGGGAAGATATCTTATGCTTCACTCCTTCATTTGATAGTTTTCACCTTTATATTCCTTGGCATTTTCTTGTTTTCAAATCCTTCCCATCAAATGTTCACTCTTTAATAAATCACTTTATATAATTCCATTTTAAAATACCTCAAATGGAAATTACTCATGCATTCTTACCTTAAACTTTTCCCAGCATTTATTTTAACATTGGACCTTAATCCTTCGGCATGACATGCATCATCGGTGAGATTTTATTTATTTTTTAGCCTGATAGCATATCTCTCCCCGATGAAGTTTCCATCGGTATGACTTTACATTGTCAGGGAGAATTAAAGATCTTACACTGATAGTAAATGTCTCCCTGATGCATCATTTTGCAACATATTGATTTTAGGGTTTTCTCCCTTGTTCATGCATCAAATCTATCTCCCTGCTTATCATCCATCATACACTCCTCGTGACCATGTCGTGCCTTCAAGAACTTCCAGTTGATTGATTAATGTATAACATCATTGTGATCTGGTACCTTACCCCTTTCTGGCATAAATTGTATCTATTTGCTATTTTAATTTCATCCATATGCTTGGTTCATTAGAAGCATCTGTGCCCCCATCAAACATTCTATGCGCAAACCTTCTATTGCAACGCATGGAGGAATTTATACTATCTTTTAGAATGCAGTTTCAGTGTCATTGTCAGTAATTTCTCAGCCCTAGGTTATCAAAAATGTACAACACAATTCCGCAATTGAGCTCTCTACATATCCTTGCAAAAGAGTCATGATTTTCGAGCATCTTTTGTCAAATTCTGCAAACTTGCAAGCTTCGCGTATGTCAAGGTATCGGCCCGATTCTTTCTAGAATCAATCTGTTTTCCTCCTTGCGTCATAGAATCATTAGATCTTCTCATGTCAATTAGAAGATCACTAGATTGATCTTCTCATGTCAATCTGAAATATGCACTTGACACTGGGCCACGCTTTTTATGTTCGGTTTTTGCTTTCTGATTGATTTCATCATGTTGAATTTGTATTTCCTCTCCACCAATAACCCTGTTCGTCCCGCCATGGTTTCATTCTTCTAATTATTTCTTGAATATGTATTTTTTGATAGAATAGAACTTAGCAACTCCACAAAAGCAAGGACCTTCATGGACGTGCTTGGAATTACCCTTAACATAATTTGAAGCCATATTAAGGGCTATATCAACATGAGAAATTATTGCATTTGGAGTACCAATTCCATTAGACTAAGACGTGATTAAAAATTCAAGGCTTAACCCTTTATGTTCATCATCAATCATTTGGACCATTGTTTTCAAACATCATTTGCCTTGTCCTGCTCTGTTAAAAACCTTTTGTGAGTGATAGCGTTAGGAAGCAACTTCAAATTTTATTTTCATTTACTCCTCCTCAGGGTTGCTATTATCCATAATAACATTATTCCACTGTTTGCATAGATTTGCCTAATTCACTATTTCACAGAGGCCTTGAATTATGACCTTTCCAGTTAAGATACTTGGAGTAGAGTTTTTTTATTTTATTTCCACAACATTTAATAATTCTTCACAAGTTCCACATTGTCCTTTTGTAGAGAGTACAAATAATAGTGTGATAGAATTTCACCCATATAACCTTATTCTTGTTAAGAGTTCACAGGCCTGGTCTACTATGCTTCTCACATAATCCTTTTTTACTGTGATTAAGTGGTCTCCAAATCATTTTGGGAAACTGATCAAAATTTCTCCCCAAGCCACAAAAATGCACCAACGTGTTGTCTGATGATAGGGGAGTGTGGATGCAAGAGGGTTCGGCATGAACTTGTCAAAATCGAAAACTGTCAATAGTCGAAGTAGCTTACTCAGTGATTTTCTCCAAAATTGTGCCTGCCAAACTGTGTAAAATTCATTTGGTTTTGGCTTTGCAAAAATATCAAATGATGCCTTGGAGACCTTAAAATTGGTATGGAGGTAGAATTTGGTGTAGAGAATTGAAGGCACCAATCAGTTTGTCATTATCATCATCCATATGCTTAGTATTTACCCTCAAAGTTGACCATTTTAACAAGATTTTCACTGTGCTGATAGCAGATTTTTTCAAAAACCCTTCAACTTGGCCTTTTGAAACTTTGTCAAATCAAATCGTATGAAGCTGAAAACTTGCAGATACTCCCATGTGATAAATGAACATGTCTGCAAAGTGATTTCACTTGAAATTGTACTGACTTCGTTCTGGGATTTTTCAAAGTGAGCCATTCGAGCATATTTTTTCAACTGTACTCCTGAGTGTTAAAATCAATTTTTTGAATATGGGAACCTAAAATTTGCATGAAATTTTAGGCTCCAACACCTTTCTCTCTAGATCATTTTTATTAGACATCATCGAGAGGTCATTGGAGTGAGTGCAATAAGATAAATCAAAAAGAAAAGATCAAGTACACAAACAAGTCAATGTTCTTCATACCGCTAGCCAATGGGATGTGTTTTGTTTAGGATAAGAATCCAGAGTGATATCCAAAATGATGCCTATTGTCGGAATGATATATCCTAGGACATGCATTGTATAGGATGATGATGGGTTGCTAAGTTGATTGATAGGCTGTTGATATAAAGTTGATTGACATGTTTGCGAATGATCAAGAGTTTGATTTTGCATTTAAAGGTTTGTAGTTTGCATTTGATTTTGTGTTTGATGTTTGCTTTTGCTGATTGCTGTGATTGTTTCTGTTTGTGTTGCCAAAGGATGAAGGTGACGATCAGTTTATTATGGATGATTGATTATTTCGAGTGAAAGCGAGATGGGGTAGATGAACTTTTTTCAAATATTTAGATGTTTTTGACGTTTTTGGAATGTTTTGAGGCTGTTTTTGGTATTTTCAAGATTTTACAAATGTTTTGATTTTTGATTTTTCGAATGTTTTGGGGTTTTCTAAGATTTTATGAATGTTTTTGGATTTTGATGTCTCGGGGCTGATGAAAGATTAGCCTTGCCTACGTCTAAGCTCAAAGATGACGTAGTTCGGATATCATGTTTTTGATGTTTTTTGACTTTTGGATATGTTTTTGAATTTTGATGTTTTGAATGTTTTTGGATTTTCACATGATTTTGACGATTTGGATATGGATATGTGTGATGATATCAGTGCTATGTTGGGGATTTTGTTGAAAACCAAGCTAAGGTTGATCGATTAGATTGATGGATTGATGATGATAACATTGTTGAGGATACACAACAATGCAAGGATAGTGTTAAGAAACACAAGGATTAGGATGGATATCCCAAGATGATGAGGGATTGATGATGATAACATTGTTGAGGATACAAAACAATGCAATGATAGTGTTAAGCAACACAATGATTGGGAAGGTTATCCCGAGATGATGATGGATTGACTGGATTTGATTTGATCAAGATTGATGAAGCTTGGTTTGGAACAAAAGATGTTTTGGATGATTCAATGTGACGTTGAAGCACACGTTAGATGCAACTAATATCGATTGTTTGGATTGATGTTCGATTGAAGATAAAACTTGATAAGGAACATCCTCTTGTCAAAATATGCCATGGGCTAATGATTTGGATCTTTGCTCACAAATGATTTGACCAATTTGATTTCACATTTGCCAATGTTCAGATCACCACATAAGTTGGAGGATATATGTCAAGATTTATTCCCGAAGCAAGATGTAAATATCTGCCCCCAGTGTCTAGCGAGGTATGGAATGCCATGGGTGGATGCTTGGATGGGTGTATGGATGGAGGGATATGGATGATCTTGTGATAAGATAAGGTGTTCAGATAAAGAATGCTCATTTGGATAATGCTTCATGGCTCAGATAATGCTGGGTAGGATAGGATCAATGAAAATGACCCATGTCAAGATGTCTATCATAAGCAAGTGTAAAGTGTGCACCAAAATTTCATCAAGATCAAGATAATGTGGAAGATGGATGCAAATGGATGGATTGGATAAATGGTTCATGGATGAATGGATTTATTATGGCTGAGATGGATGGAATGTTGGATTTATTATGGATGGGATAAGATGCTTCCACCTGAACTGGCACACATAGATGCTTGATTCTACACATGACACCTGTTTGCCAGGTTTTCATCATGGTACCTGTCCAAAGTGCCACCGAAGTGGTTTTCACTAGAGGACCCTTTTTTTTCTTTACTGTTTTCAATCCTTTTTCTAATTTTTTTTTTGGATTTTCATATTTTTGATTTTTTTGGTTTTTTTTGAAAGATTTTAAGCTCATGTTGAATCACCTTGTGGTGTTGATGTAGATGCCCCTGTCATAATGTGCCATCGATATCTTGCTTGAAGAAGCTACTTTGCTAAGATACGTGCACTTGAATGCAACTTTTGAGATTTCTGATTGCTTTATTGATACCGGAGTTAACTTCGTCCTTGTGTGCACATCGCGATAGAGTGCCTTCTGAATCCTTATGATGAAGGGTTGTTGCCAACACATGGTCAATGTAAGAATTTGATATTATGCATGGATGCGTGGATGGAGTGTGTTTAGGGATAAGAGATGGATTGGTTGATAGTTTGGAACTTTTGACTCTCCAAACTTGGGAAGATGAGCAATGATGGGTGGATACAAAGTGTGCATGGAATTAGGACCAACTGATTGATACACTTTGTACGTTGCTTGAGAAGCCTGCTTTTGCTTTTGTGGACATCTTTGATGGATAATTTTCCCTTTTTTATTTTGCCCCATAGTTTCTTTGAATAATGGAGTTTGATAGGGATAATCTTTCTTTGTATTCTTTGGTATCCATGTGTATTTGATTTGTCCATTGTGCTCCTTGGCTTCTTTTTCTTTGATAACGTTCTTTGTGCTTTGATTGAAATCTTTCTTCTGATGTTGGTCCCAATTCATGGATGGGGTGATGGGTGGATGAATATTCGTGATGTAGCTGGTTGTAGTATTGACATCAGTTTCATCATAAGGATTCTTCGCGCTCCCTATGTTGACGTTTGCCTGATACATAGTTCCCCCAATATGGTGGTAGTGGCACCTTCGTTCCTTGATTCTGCTTGTTTTGATATGTCTTGTTCGGTAAGTATGCTCTGATAAATGACCACTGTAGATGATTTTGTTTCAATTTGCTGCTATGCTAACTCTGGAATGTCCTGTTCTGTCTGACCTATTTCTTTGAGTGGGTAATGCTGGATATCTTCATACATGATGTCCTCAGTCTAAATTTGGGATATATCTGATTCTGATGTTGATAACTCTATTTGACTGTAGGAATCAATAACCTGCTCTTTTTGTGTAATAATATTAGGAGTAAAGGAATCCTGTTCTGAATGAAGATCATCTACGTGTCCATCCACAAAAAGCATCTCATGGGTAGATGGAGGAGTATGTGCTATGTGGATATGATCATCTTGTATAGATAAGAGAGTATTCATTAGATTATTGTAGTAACTTGGGGATACAAATTCTTGATCTTGAATGGTTTCAGAATTGCTTTCAACATGCTTTGGATCAAGTTCTTGACATGGCTCAATTTCAAAGGATGGATTGCTAACAAAGGGTTCTTGGATATCTTCATTAGGCATAGAAAGTGGCTCAATATCTTCTTGATCTTTGAGTGAATTTGGATCAAGTGTTGAGTTGAAGATTCCTTCAATATAGGCAATAATGAGGTCGAAGGATGTCAATATGTCTTGGAAAGGACCATTTCTAGACTTTGGTGAGAGATGTTGATCATGCTTTAGAATAAATTTTTGAGATATGTCCTCTAACTCATTAGGTGATGTAGAGACATTTTCAACATGATCATTGGTCGATGGATTGTTGATTATAGGATCAAATAATGTTAACACTCCTTGAAATAGATCATTGTTAGATATTGTTGAGGGATTCTTATCATGATCAAAAAGTGACTCTTGATGTATGTTGATTTGATCTTCAGATGAGGTAGAAACACCTTCCATGTGTTCGTTGATGGATAGGTCTTGATCATGTGATCGTTGACTTGGAATGATACATGGAGTCGTTAACATTTTGTTCGAATTTTGAACAACATTTGCTTGTTGGGCTTGGTATTGGGCTTGAGCTTGCACTTTCACTTGAGCCAGGGCTTGTGCTTGTTGGGCTTGTAGTGTGGCTTGGAAAACTTGAGCAGCTTGTGCAGCTTGTTGAGCAGCTAGTTGTGCAGCTTGTCAGTTTTGGTTTTGTTGGAGTGCCTTTTGATAAGTAGCCTTTGAGCAGCTTGCAACACAATGCTGTATTGGTTTAATGTGTTTGGTTTGGGTGGTGGTGGTGGTGGAGGTGGTTTTGGAATAGTTCTTGTTGTGGTGATAAGAGGTACCATCATGTTGATGATTGGGATTTGAGTGGTGGATGGTGCGATCGATATGGTTAGTCCTTGAGAGACCATGTTTTGAGGGATGATAGATGATGTGTTGGTTGCTTGTGCTATGGGGATGGTTGCCATCTATTTTTGTGATATTGATGGCAAGGGGGGAGGATTTGGTATGATGCCTTGATTGATGGTTGGGGGGATGTTTTGGATGAGCAGTGGTAGCGATGGTAGCCCCAAACCAAGAGGTGATACAGATGTTAATGGCAAGGGTGGGAGTGGTGGGAAAGTGAGTGGAATGCTCCCTTGGGGAAATGATGATGTTTGATCAAAAATTCCCCCTAGTCCAAATAAGTCACCTTCTCCTTGTGAGGTCATAGGGAGAGAGGTTTGAGGGGTTGCATGAAATGATGATGATGATGGGTCATTGTGAAAGGTGAGGGGTGATGGATTTTGAACAACATTCGTGTGATTTGCAAACATATCTATCCAAAAGTTTACCAAGTGTGGATTCAAAATGTTCATGTTTGGTATAGTTGTACTTGGTATATTCTCATTTGGCATGTATGTATTCAGTGGGATAATGTTGTTTTGTTGAAGACTCATGCATTGAGTATTTGGTTGATAGATTTGTAAGTTTGGACTTGGATTTAAATCTACCATTAGAAAAAGTGTTCCAATATTTAGATTGGGTATACTCACATTTGTTGTACCATTGAGGTTTGTAGGATATAATGATCCCATGCATGGATTGTATAAATGTGAGTTTTGAAAATCAATTGGCATTGTAAGGCTTTGATAATTTGGTTGGTTTAGACTGCTTATGATGTATGGATCAAGTTTATATTCCATGTTCTTCTTGTGTTTTGACTTTTATGCAAAAGTGACCTCTAAGGTGTTTAGGACCAATGATGAGATGAAGGATGAAAAGGGTGAATGATATGGGTGTTTTTTTTCTTAGGAACTTTGGATCAATGCTAGACTTTAGGATTTGATTTTGATTGGTTTTGATTGGATAATGAACTTGTAAACCCTAAGATGTTGTATGTGATCTTTAGGATAAACTTGTTCAAAGGTGTGCTAATTTAACTAGAGGTATGAGAAAGGATGCATTCCCATACTCCTAATTAAACAAGGTGATTTTGATTTGGTTTAAGGATGTACTCAAATCTAGATAATGATGTTTCCAAAACTCTAAAGTTGCTTGTGGGATGAGATGATAAATGTTTGAAATGGATGGAGTGTTTGATTTTGATCCTAAATGAACCTAATAAGGACTTGTTTATAAGGCCAAGGTTTTGAAGAACATGCTTTTCCCTTCAAACCAAAAGATCAATGTTTGCTCAAAAGACAATAAGACAAAAGATACACAAGCACATGTGTGGGGTTCAATTGACTTCATTCTTGATTAGTGAATTGATTTTACCACAAACACTTTCTTGATTAGATTTTCAAACTAAACGTCCAATGTCCTAACTTCTTTTCCTCCCACAAAGTGCTATGTGGAATTCAAGGAAATGAAGGCAATGGTTACCTAATGTTTACCTTGATAGAAGCAAATTAAGATGTAAACCCAATTACTTAGAAACCTCTAAGGACATAATCCCTAGGGTAAGCAATAGTTCTTGGGTTTTGTCAAAGGTATTTGCTCTAACTAAGGGGTTTGAAAATTTGATTTTCCTGTTGAATGTGTGTTTCCCAATGTTTTCAAACAAGCAAGTGTTTTGATACTAAGAACATGCACAACCCTATGGATATGAAAGACTTTACTTGTTGAGTTCCCACTTGGACAAGTCCAACTACGCCTACTCTTAGCGAATGATTAGATGCTTGACCCCACTGACTCCCCTCCACGACACTCACTTATATGGGGCAACCAAACATCAATACCCATGAAACTCCCATGGCATGCTTTCCATTTCTACTAAAAGACCGTAAAAGTGTGGGGCGGATTTAGAACGACCGTTCTTGCACCAACAAATAGATCAAGGATTTTGGCATTCTAAAACAAGAGTTTTAATTCAGACTTTCCGTTCGTAGGAGTTGACCCAACGTGGTGAGAGACCATTGTGCCCTTCTCGTCGGAGCCAACCGCGTGATACTGACGTTTATTCCAATACCCACATTTATATCCCGGCTGGAAATATTCTTGGCTTTAGAGTGTTACCAGTTGAGTCATTCCCTTGGGTGAGTACTTTTTCCCCAAGGCATGCCCTCTAAGATAAACAATAGCGAGTAAATGTATTCATAGTTCGATCAACCTTCGTTTAGAAACTAAGGGAGAACACATGCAATAGATTTGCTCACACTCGCACAATTTGTTCAATTTTAAACCCAAATTGAAGTGTGTATGGGCAATTATTTACGCAACTTAATGTCACCAAAATCCTTTTGATTCTCAAGATCGCCGTGAGGTGCGAGAGAAGCGCATACGTATTTTGATGATATTACTTTGTGTACGTAATTGCAAAACAATGCAAACACTTGTTTATTTTAAATCCTCAAAGAAAAAGTGAATTCGTTTTAAAGCACCAAAGTGTGACAATTTTCCTTGTTCAATTTTTAATCCCAAAACAAACTTTAGTAAATTCGAGTCCTAATGTTCTTTTTAAGCCTTTTTGTAACAAGAATTCAAAAAGTTCTTTTTAAAGCCCAAAACGAAATTAGTAAGTCCTAAGCATAAGAGACAACAAGTTTTTCCTTAAGAGGAATAGTGACTCCTCTAAGAGTGTTAAAAAAATAAAAAAAGTTGTTTTTGTGAAATGACACCATCATGCTTCTTTTCCTTTTCGTCTTTGATCGATCCAACCTACAAGAAAATCAGTTAGATTATGCAAAAATAGAGGTCCAAAAGGCAAAAAATAGACAAAAGAACCATAATTTAAAAAAAAACACGTGCTACAAATAAAATTTCACTTCATACTCCCCTCCAACGGTGCAATCCACGAAGGCGTCATAGTTTGATTTCACCAGCGGTGCTATATAGCGCCGCTTACCAGTTAGCGTCGCTCTGCAACCAGACCAGTGAGCATGAATGCATCACACTTTTGGCCAACAGTGCAGTTTGTATTTTTGAAAGATTCCCGCGGGTCTGATTAGTTCAGTGACAGTTTAGAATTCAAAATTTTGGGCGAGAAGACATGAGCGTCGCAGTTTGGAGTTTCAACGGTTCCATATAGCGACACTGGAGAACCAGCAGTGCTGAACATCGACGCTGAGCTTCCAGCAGCAGAGTTTTCCTGTAGACAAAGAAAAATGTGGAATTTTTGATAAAAACGTGATTAGAAGATGATATTGCCCTCCTTCTAGCGCCAAATGTGTGAACCTAGATCCCAAACCTGCAATAACACAAGAAACACATAACAAATTAGATTAAATGCAAGTTAGAATGTAGATTCCTCAAGAAATCCATTTATCAATGCTCAAAAGAGGAAAAATGAAAGCAATGCAATGAGAAATCAATAAAAGAGATTAAATCCTATGAAAGCAATGTAAATTATTGATCTCTTGAGGGAATTGGTGCCAATTTGATGTGAAAATTGGCCCTTTCCCAATTCCAATGCTAGCTTTGATGATTTGATGAAGATCGTGATCCACTTTGATGAAGAGTGATGAGTTCTCCAAGATGAAAACCTGCATAACCTAGCTACAAATTCGAAAGTATGGATGAAGATTGCTAAATATTTGAGCATAGTAAGTTTACTCAAATTGTGGATGATAGAAATGAAGGATGAGCTCTCCATTTATAGAAGAATGTGAAGAGAGAAGAAGCAAAAGGGATGAATGTGGGACTAATCTTCAACCAATGAGAAGAAGCCACATGTCATCATGTGAATGGTTGAGGAATGAGCACATTTTGGCAATTGTGCAAGTTTGAAATTTGAATTTGATGAAATGACATGTTTAGGGGGGATGAAAGAAGAGAGTTAATGCCACTTGGCTCAAGGAAAGGACATGTAAGAGGCTTTTAATGCCTTGTGGGAAGGGACAAGTCCTTTTGGAGGGACTTTTTGAATTTGAAGAATATTCCAACCATTGATGCCTTTTTGAATGAAATAGAAGATTTAATAAATCAAATAAATTGATTTATTGTGCAAGTGGAAAAAGCTAGAGGATTTGAGTGATTAGGATTAACATTAATCATGATTTGATTAATTTAAATGATGTTAGTTGACTTGACCATTTTGACTTAGATTTTAGGATTTAAATAACTCAAAATGAGAAGAGAATGATTTAGACCTAGTTAAATAAATATTTTTGATTTATTTAACCAAAGGGGGTGATGTTAGATTAAATTAGATAAATGTTTGATTTATTTAATTTAATTAGATGAACTTTAGAGATTTAATCGAATAATATGGATTATTTAATGAAATAAAGATAGGAAGATGAAATGACCTAGCTAATTACACATAGACAATGATTTAATTAAATCGAGGGATTTATTTAATTAAAAGGGGAATTATGATGACTTTAATAAAATAAGGCTATTCGATTAAATGGTTAGACAAGGGATAATTTAGGATGAAGCAATGTTAGTAGATCAGGATCGAGTGTGCGATATCAATATGTATATTTTCTATGTCTACACCTTTTTACTGATTTCAAAACCCAAATAAAATATTAATAAAATTCATTTTCCTCATTTCTTAATTCAAAACTCCCTCAATTTCTCCCAAAAATAATTTAATGATTTAAATCCTTTCAAAAACATCATTTAGCATATAATTTAACCATTAAGTCCATTTAATCATATTCTCATTTAAATTAATGAAATCTAGAATTTAATTAGGATAATTAAATCCCACAACTCATAATTCCCAACCAAAAGAATTTTCGCAATTAAGTTAAACAATAGTTAATTTCATTTCTTCTTTCATTCTATTTTCCCCTTTCCCAAAGCACAAAGAATATTTTAATAATAAATTTTAGAATCATTTAAATTCCTAATATTTCAATTGCGAGAAAACATAGAATTTAAACCATCAATTAAATCAAGCATTTACAGGTTGTTCACAACACAGGGATTTCAAAATAACTCCTAACTTGGATTTGGGTTCTCATAGGGTGAATTATAACACATACTGTACTCAATTTGAGTACGACCAAGGAATGGATATGAAGGGCCCCGGTGTGACATCTCGAAATTAACCATTGTTGGGAAAATAACTGAGACTTGTGTAGCCAGGTGGAGGAATAGCCATGTACCTATAACCATTCAATGCACATCAAGGGTACCTTCTCAATGTATATATAGTCAAAGCACAACATAATCATCCCAACGGGGTCCAATAGCATAAGCATAAAATGACATCTATACATCCATCATATGAATCATTAAATAAATCATTCCTTTTGAACATCAATGATCATGATCCCATTTAATCATGACATATAATGGATTTCAATGAATTGAAGCATAATGATAACCAAATATGTAAATATACAATATTCCAACAACAGACATGTTGATGAATCTCATCTCGAACATGCGGTGGTTCATACACACCAATTAGAGCCATAAAATAATAACCATAACAATCATGAGGAAATGGGGAAGCTAAAACACCGATCTCACATTAACAAAATGAGAACAGGAGGGGAACTACACAACATCTTGATAAATTTGGGCAAAAAGAATCAAGCTAGGGGTGGGGGCACCCTTGACCTTAAAGGTGACCTATTTCTAATCCAATGCTTTGATGTCGGTCTTCAAAGAATGAAAAGATCCTAGGTTGGCCTATAATTAGAAATATCAATTGGGATGCATATATAAACAAGTTCTCTTCTCATTTGAATAGGAAGCAATTATGAATAAGAAGCTATTATGATGCAATTATTGTTAATATGTATTTAGTTATCCTCTATATGCTAGCTACACCAATCTATTGTGTTTTGTGGACTAACCTATTGCAATTCTTCAAGAAATTCATGTATCCATCAAACAACCTTCGGTGGCAACTTATGGTGTAGACATCACTTCGACAAAGATTTTATACCAAGGTAAAATTACCATTTATTATTTATTGTTTCAGTCAATTATTGTTATTTGGTCTCTGCCCAACCTAGGGTAAGCCCTCTTGTTCATCATCATTTGCTATTCGTGGAGGTGAAAAAACCAAAATGGGGTTTGACTTAGGAAAGCCCCTATGCATCATAACCTTCCCTCTCTTTTCATGTGTGCAAGCCAGATCCAAAAGTTTCATCAGCAACAGGTCACAAGAAACACAGAGAAAAATGTAACCTACCATCTCAAGTTTGTAGATGTATAGTCATAAAATTGCACCCATCACAATTTCACATACATTCTTGCGTCTGCTTTAGTGTCCACTCCTTTAGCATCTTCAATAGGCTCATTTTAGCCCCTGCATTAGCCTTTTTCCCTTCTCAAGATGCTCCAACACCTGTTTTCAGCAGCCACCCTCGCATGTTAGCTTGCATGAAACTTTGTGCTTCTTCCATTTTCGTCATTTTGTAGTGTGATGTGTCCAGACAATAGCACGCCGCGTGGATGATTGTGCAACACTAGCATATTGTGATGTTTTAACGCTCAAACAACTCTCCAAGCATGTTTTCCACTTGTCACCTCCTTTGGTCGGTGGTAACAGTTGAGGACGCCCGAAAACGGCTCAAAAAGCTTCTTTTCCCTCCTTAAAAGCACTTTTTTAAATCCATTTGGTCTTCTAAGGATCTTCTAACTTCTTCTAGCTCCACTCTTCTACTTCTAGCTTCTCTTGGTTTGGATTTAGCCCTCCACTCTCCAACTCTTGCTTGCATAGCTTCATGTAGCTTGCTACACCATCATTCTCACATATTTCCACAACTCCTATTGCAACACTCTTGGCTCTTGTAGCTTTCTTCGCTTCCCTCCTTGGATTCCTAAGACTTGCATATCTACATTGTGCCTTGCACCTTTGAGCATCTTGGGATTACATTTCCCTTATCATTTGCATCTTCATTGTGTGATATAGGTTCTCCTCCTTGAGTAGGGCTTGCTTTTATCACCTCTTTTGTGATACAGGTTCTCCTCCTCGAGCGAGGTTTGATTTTATCACTCCTACTTGGTGGTGTAAGTTCTACTCCTGAGCCATTTTTGCTTTCACCACACTTTTTTCCATTTTGGTTACTCTCTCTTTTTCTATCTGGCTGTCCATGGAGGTGGGAACACCAAAACGAGGCTTTGATTGAGGAAAACCCCTATATAGGCCCAACACTTTCTCTAGATATCGCGTGTGCAAGTTTTGAAGACATTCATATCCTAGAGGCTTCATTACTTGGATTGTTGTGAGCATTTTCTTTCCTTTCTCCTCCTTGTCTCTCTCATTCACACTTCTTTATTTCAGTCTTATTACATTCCACTACTTTATCGCATTCTGTCAGTTCTTAGTAATTTGTTTGCTAGTGGCCATTTAAGCATTTTTTGTGACATTCTCACTTTTTGGTTTGTACGAGACACTAGTACACTTCTGGGATGCCAGTGTGCCGCACTATCGTACATATTCTGCACTGCCGTCCTTTGGTTGAGAGCTTGTTAGTTTATCCAAAAAATCTCTGACCTGCTCTTTTGGATTCTACAACTTTCGTCGCTATTTCTTTAGGTAGTTTAGGGTAGTTCGCCTAAGGCTCTTTGAAAGAAGAGAACTCGTGAGTAGCGAATCACCCTCTTCTACATTTTGGTGAAGCCAACGTGAAGCAGTTATTCTTTTGAAAAACTAGGAATTTATTTAACCCTACTTGGTGGGGTCATAACTTTTGACTCGGTGCTCGGAATTCAAAACTGTTTGCACCGTTGGAAAGGTCTCCTAGAGAACTAGTTCTGTCCCTAAAATATTAGTGCCTTTGGTAATTGAATTCTAGGGAACAACACAAGTTTTGACCTCAAATAACGCTCTGAAGTCCTCTGAAAATGTAAATTACTAGAATATAGAAAATACCGAAAAAATCATAATGAATTTAATATATTCTTTTATTAGGTCAGTATCTAATTTTGTTCAAAATGTTAATAATGTTCCATTTCATGCATGTGATGGTGACTTGGCTTTTCCTATGTCACTTGATATCTTTGATCCTTCTCACGAAAGTCCTCTGTCTTAAGAGGATATTTTGTCGTAAGAAGATGAAATCATTGATACCTTTCTTAATGTTACTTTTCCTTCTCTCCATTCCAATGCACTCTCTTCTAAAGATGATGCATTTGTGAATAATGAACTTTCCCTTCATTCCAATGCACTCTCTTTTGGAGATGATGCATTTGTGAAGGATGAATCTGTTATAGCTTCCAATGCACTCTCTTCCAGAGACATTGCATTTGTGAATGATGAATCTCATCTTTGTTCTGATGCACTCTTCTCTAGAGATGATTCATTAGCAAAAGATAAATCTCCTTCCACTTTTGATCATGTTTGGATCAATGTTGAGAATATGTATTCAAATAATCGTTATACTAGCTGTGATGATTCTGTAAATTGTAGTCTCTGTCTCTGCTACCCCGTAAAGGCCTAAGATACTAGTCATTTGCGTGACTCCAGCTAGTCCTCCTAAAATGGTTTGTTCTATTAATGGTGTTCCATTTGATAGTGACTCTCCTGATCTTTCTATGGCTCCCTCTTACAGAGAGGTAGCCCATACTTATGAAAATAATATGAATAAGCAACAAAGCCTTCCTCAAGCACCTAAACCTACAACTAAAGCACCTTGTGATTATGATCTTGTTGAGCAACTCCAAGTTACTCCGACTAAGATCTCATTGTGGGACATGCTTTAGTCTACTCTGGTTTATCAAGGTATGCTTCAAGAAGCCTTGCAAAAGATCCTCTTGCCTTCTTCTGCTAGGCCGACGGATGCTAATGTGTTGATGGCGTATATTCATGTTGATTCGCCGAATATTACGTTCTATTTGTAAGAAATCTCGCCTCTAGAAGTACAAAAGCAAGCAAACCCTTTAATGATCATAGTTAACATTATTAAAATTGGCATTAGACGTGCTCTTGTTGATGTTGGTTCGATGCTCAATGTATGTAGCATCGATCTATTGCCTAAAATTAATATTGATTCATCCTCTTTTAATGCTTCTTCCATTGTCCTTCATGGGTTCGATAATATCAGTCAATAAGCCC
Source organism: Sequoia sempervirens (assembly GCA_007258455.2). Lineage (NCBI taxonomy): Eukaryota > Viridiplantae > Streptophyta > Pinopsida > Cupressales > Cupressaceae > Sequoia > Sequoia sempervirens. The sequence continues at coordinate 200,602,570 of VDFB02000015.1, read as the reverse complement.
TAGGCATGATAGTCTTGCCTTTGAGGTTGGGACCCATTACCGTACCTACCCTTGTATATATTATGTGAGAAAAATTACCATATAACCTTCTTCTTGGTAGGATGTGGATTCATGCTATGGGTGCAGTTCCATCTATCTTGCATAAATCTCTTAAGTTCATTGTAACAATAAAGTAGTCATAGTCAAGGATGACCCTGAGGCTATGCACTTATGTGAGATGGCAGTAGCTGGTTAGGCTTCGATTGTGTCTACTCTTATTCCTTCAATATCTCCCACTATGTTGATGTTTACTCTAGCAATACCTACTACAAAGTATACTCTAGAGGTAGATGTCCTTCAGGAAGATCCTTCTCAAGCAAGAAATCTTGAGTCTACTCCTCAAAAGAATGCATGTCTCGGTGATGATTGAGGTTCCTTAGACTTTACAGACTCATCCATTGAGGAATATAAAGTCATTTTGATCCATTCAGACCTTCCAATAACATCATCCAAACTTGCTATCGAAGATGGTCATTCTTCTACATTGCAGGGTAGTGTGGATGCAAATTGTAATATTCTTAGTGTTGATCCTCCTTCTGAGGAAGATGATCACACTTCTATTAAAAAGGTTAATGCTAGTAATCCTATCGGGAAGGATGATGGTGATCTCATAGAGGAGTATGATCCCCTTTGTCGGAATAGGACTCTCCATGTAGATCCTCCACTGTCTACTACCTTCATGCCTTCTTGTGAGCAGTCAAGATTTTCTCCATAAGAGAAAGGGTTGCTTCCTAATCCTCATTCCTTATTTGAGCAAGAGCATATTTTGTTGTGGCTTGTAAAAGATTGCTTTATTACTCTTCTTTCTCCTCCATGCAAGAAATTTCATAAGCATGATAGAGAAAAAAATTCCTTTTGTGCATACCATCAAGTGACTAGCCATTCCACTAGTGAATGTAAGGCCTTGAAGGATAAAATACAACAACTTCGTGATTCAGGTGCCACCAAAATCCCATCTTTTTGAGGCACTTGCCTTTTCTTTGCATGACAAGTGATATCAAGGTCTACCTCTATCCTATATGTGCTAAGTGTCTTGCATGGTTCTTCTCCCCTGTATGTTGGGGGTAGTGATAACTCATTTTGGAGATGTGCGTCCTTCTTAAGGACCCCCTCTCTTCTCCCTATATTTAAATTGAAGCATCCCTTGAGCGGACCCCCTTTCTTTTAAAGGGTTCCCGAGGGACCTCTTGGAAAGTTTTTCTTCTTCAAATTAATTAATTCATGTCTAGCTTGGGGCAGCCTGACTAGACCTCGCTTTTTAAACAACACATCCCTTGAGTGGACCCCTCTTCTTTTGAAGGGTTCCCAAGGGGCCCCTTTGAAAGCTTTCCAATCTGTCGACAGTCTGCGTGACTTTCCGCTTACTTTCCCGTGTGGCCACTTTCACTTTGTAGTTGCGCCTATGAATCTGCTTTTTGACTTTGCGGAGTCCACTTTCCTAGGTTTCCTCCATGTGAGAGATCTTGGGGGGATACCTCCCTGCAGGTCTGAGAACCTATAAGGCGCTTCTTTTGAGCTTCCTCTATGTGAGAGATCTTGGGGGTGGCTCCTTTGCAGGTTTGCAGATCTGTAGGATGCTTTCTTTCATTTCCTCCATGCAAGAGATCTTGGGGGATACCTCCCTGCAAGTCTGCGGGTCTATAGGGTGCTTTCTCTAGGTTTCCTTCATGCGAGAGATCTTGAAGGACACCTTCCCTACAGGTCTGTAGGTTTGTAGGGCACTTCCCCGACTTCCTCCATGTGAGAGATCTTGGGGGATGCTTCCTTGTAGGTCTATGGGTCTGTAAGGCACTTTTTTAGGTATCCTTCATGTGATAGATCATGGAGGACACCTTCCTTGCAGGTCTATGGGCATGTAAGGTGCTTACACTCTTAAATTCTCTCTTCTCTTCTCTCTTGTATATACTGGATTGAAGATTTGCATCATCTTCATGCTGAGTATATGCTCTTTCTCTCTTCATCTTAGAATTATTTTATGTGTTATTTTTTAATTTGGGGACGATGCATGGTACTGAGACAACCTTTTACATCAAGGTCTCTTTCACTTTGTTGACTCAAATACTTTAACTTTTTACATTCTAATATCATTTTTTGGTGCAGGTCTTTCTTGTCTAATGCATTTTTTTAGAAGGTCTTCAGACTGTGGGCATGCTTCCTTGGTTAGAAGAGTTATTTGCTTCCTCTACAGTATCCTTTTGGCATATGATGTTGTTTATGTTTAGTATATTTCCTTTAGTGTGCATATTAATGTAGATTCATATGCCCGCTAAAGTGGGGGAAAAATGTATAGTTGTAAAATTGCACTCTTCGCAATTTCACATACATTCTTGCATCTGCTTTAGTGTCCACTCCCTTAACATCTTGAGTAGGCTCATTTTAGCCCCTTCATAAACCTTTTTCCCTTCTCAAGATGCTACAACACCCCTTTTCAGCAGCCACCCTCACATGTTAGTTTGCATCGAACTTTGTGCTTCTTTCGTTTTTGTCATTTTGTAGCATGATGTGTCTGTACACTAACGCATTGCACTGATGAATACACGCCGTGCTAGCATCCTGCAATGTTTCAATGCTCAAACTATTGTCTAGAAGCATGTTTTCCACTTGCCACCTCCTTTGGTCATTGGTAACGACTGAGGACGCCCGAAAACGGCTCAAGAAGCTTCTTTTCCCTCCTTAAAAGCAGTTTTTTTAATCCATTTGGTCTTCTAAGGATCTTCTAACTTCTTCTAGCTCCACTCTTTTTCTTCTAGCTTCTCTTGCTTTGGCTTTAGCCCTCCACTCTCCAACTCTTACTTGCATAGCTTCATGTAGCATGCTACACCATCATTCTCACATCTTTCCACAACTCCTTTTGCAACACTCTTGGTTCTTGTAGCTTTCTTTGCTTCCCTCCTTGGCTTCCTAAGCCTTGCATATCTACATTGTGCCTTGCACCTTTGAGCATCTTGGGATCCCATATCCCTTATCATTTGCATCTTCATTGTGTGATATAGGTTCTCCTCCTTGAGTGGGGATTGCTTTTATCACCTCTTTTGTGATACGTGTTCTCCTCCTCAAGAAGGGTTCACTTTTATCACTCTTACTTGGTGGTGTGGGTTCTACTCCTGAGTGGGTTTTTCTTTCACCACACACTTTTTTCCATTTCGATTTCTCTCTCTTTGTTGGAATCAAGCAACACTGAGAGGGGGGGTGAATCAGTGTTGTGCAATTTTTAACTTTATTAATTTGATCATTAACGTGCTGATAACATTCAACCAAAATAAAAATGCATGCACGTAAGACAAATAACCACAATACCATAACACAAGGATTTTTTTACATAGAAACCCTATTAGGGGAAAAACCAAGGTGGACGTTAATCCACAATATTGTTCTGAGTATACTCAAAAGAAAAGATTACAAGATGAGAATGCACTTGCATTCAGGCACACTACCTAGAGCTCACCGCCTTACAAAATTTTGGAATACTTCCAAAGAGTTTGAACTGATAAGATATCATCTACCAATACCTGATTATAGTTTTGGCTAGGCTCAACAATCAAATTCAAGACCTTTTGACTGATTCTGCTCTTTTGCCCTGTTCTGCTTCAATTCACACCAAAAATCCTTAATGCATAAGTGAAATTGTGCATAATCACTCTATTGACCTTCTAACATTCACAACATACATCAACTCACATCGAACACACACCAAAATGATATAATCGATCACTTATATATATCCGCCACCAAGAATTCAATCGCTACATGTCAGCTTAAACAAAGTAAGAAAATATTCACAAATAGTCAGCTCAAATCATCCATAATATTCAATGCGTATCCACAAGATTCAGCCACAACATAGTGAGGACCCAAACCAAAATGTTCAAACACAAAAATACTTAAACAATAACTCCTCAAATATCCGCGAACACCATATTCACCAAGTCAGCCTCCAAATACTAATGAACAAAAAATTAGTTCACCGGACCTTTTAACTTCCACCCAAATTGATACGAGGCACCAAGATTTCTAGATAACACATATTATCCATTGAACAAGACTCCTTGAGATCCAGAACATAAAATAATAACAGAAAATCTGCATATGAATCGAAGAACACGAAGTTACTGAATGCTCTGTTCTAACTAAATAGATAACTACTGATCTTCAATTTTTTTACTGGTATGAGAAAATTGCAACGTGTGGATCGACTAGCTAACAAGGGTTGCCATCAATGACAACACCAGAAAACATGTGCAGTGTCTCTTTCCAACACTCTTTCTATCTGGCTATCCGTGGAGGTGGGAACATCAAAATGGGGGTTTGACTGAAGCAAACCCCTATACAGCCCCACCACTTTCTCCAGCTATCACATTTGTAGGTTTTGAAGACATTCATCTGCTAGAGGATTCATTACTTGGATTATTGTGAGCATTTTCTTTCCTTTCTCCTCCTTCTCTCTCTCATTCACACTTCTTTATTTCAGTCTTATTGCATTATGCTACTTTATCGCATTTTGTCAGTTCTTAGTAATCTATTTGCTAGTGGCCATTTAAGTATTTTATGTGACATTCTCACTTTCTAGTTCGTATGAGACACTAACGCGCTTCTGGGACGTGAGCGCGTCATGCTGTCGTCTGTATTCTAGACTTTTGTCCTTTTGCTGAGAGCTTGTCAGTTTATCTAGAAAATCTTTGTGACCTGCTCTTTTAGATTCTAGAACTCTCACCGATGTTCCTTGAGGTAGTTTAGGGCAGTTCGCCTTGTGAGGCTCTTTGAAAGAAGAGAACTCATGAGTAGCAAATCCCTCTCTTCTACAGTAAATCCCAAAAAAGTAGCATCTTTGTTCAAGGGTGCTACCACCCTTGACCCTCAAATTCAAGCCCAATTTTCAATTGAAAGTTTCTCTCTATCACTCCTCTTCAAATTTGTAATTGTTTTGCCAATTTTCATTTTTCGTCTATACGATAATTATGTCAGATAGGCTTACTAAAAAAAACATCAAATCTCTCCTCTTTGCAATTCAAAAGAATTAAAACATAGGAGTTTGGCTCTCCCTTGTGACAACTTTCCAATCATCAAACCCTAGTTGGATTGTGTTTGAATGTGGAGTCAAAGAAAAAGAGGTAATCCTAGTTAATATACTAGTTAGATCTAGAACCACTTTTCCTACTCTACATTTTGGTGAACTTGACACATCTTACTCTTGCAATTTTCTAACTTACATAGCATGAAGTTTGAAATTGATAAAAAACCTAGGTTATTTCAATTTCTTGTTATTGATTTGCATTTTTTTCATTTTCAAAATTAGACATTTGCACTCTTTGTTCATTCAACATTAAAACACCTTGGTGAAGTCAATTTTGATCAAAATTACAAAATATTAGGCTTTAATTGCATTGTTTCAGATCTGATTTTGCTTGTTTAGGGATTAAATATGTGTTACTTCATTTCGATTTGCAAATATTACATGTTTACTTTGGAAAAATAGAGCATTTAGAGCATTTTGTTCCTTGCAAAAATATAAACTTAAACACATTTTGCCACATTTTCATTATCATATAAGTTTATCATAACCTCATACCTCATGGGGGACACTCATTTGTATAGCTGATTTCATCCATCATCTCCTTTGAATGTTTAATAAGCCTTATTCATGCTTGCATGTGCTCCTAATCATCAAATTAGGGAATATTGATTTTTCGAGCTCTGTTAGTTCTTAGATCTAGGTTTTCATAGAATTAGACCTTCAGATTGTTAGACACCTGTGCTTGTTCTGAAGTTGCTGAAGTATTGATTTGAAGTCTAGGGTGTCACTACCCTTGACCAATTATTTTAGCATCAAATTTTATATTTAAAACCTTGTCCGTGATCTCTTCATATCTAGTTCTTGTTTTTGATAGTTTGTCTTGAAACTTCCAGATTTTGTTGTGCATTGCCAGTTTGGCCCTAATTCACCTAGTTCATTACATTCCTCCTAAAAAAAGAAAAGACATAACAATACGTTTTTATTTTTCAAAAACATTCTTTTGAAAATGTAGCAAAATATGCCTTTCCTAAAAAGGGATATACACCATTCTATTCTGTCAAAAGGGATATACGTAAGCCTTCAAACAACAAAGAGTTTTCCTACCAATGAGAACATCGTGGTGCAAAAGAATCAAATCATTGATACTTTTCTTAATGTCACTTTAACTAGTCCTCATTCTTCAAGTAACCATAAAACTTACGTTTGTCCCTCTCCTAATATCTATTCTGCTTACGAGGATATCTTGGTGCAAGAGGATGCAATCATTGATACCTTTCCTAATAGCACTTTAGTCATTCCTCCTTCAAATGATGGTAAGGTGGCTTGCATAAATGAGGATTCAAACCTCACATTGGATCCCCATCGATAGAGGATTTCCAACAAATAGTCAATTCAGTTGAAATTGTAAACCCACAACTCATATTTTATCCTCCTCATGTTCCTCAACCTCAAACTATTCCTACTCTAATTATTGGACCTCCTTCAAGTTAACCTAAACATCCTCTCATTATTGGACCTCATTCAAACTAGTCTAAACCTATTGGTCATCCTAAATTTTACAAAACAACTCACTCAAAACAACCATGTGCACTACAATGTGTCATAACAACTACATTATCATGTAGTTACTCACATATAACACTCAAAATAACCAACAACCAAAATAAAAGCAAATTCCCATTCCATTTCCTCAACCTATTCTCACTCCCACACCTCATCTTCCTCAACATAATGGAAAAGAGTATGATCTCGTTGAACAACTTTGTACTACTCTAGCTAAGATCTCTCTTTGGGATTTAATTCAAACTTCACCTACATACCATGGGATGTTCCAAGAGGCTTTGTAGAAGATTGATGTATCAACTTCTATTAGACCAAATGGTGTAGCAACCTTGCTAATGGTATGAGACAACAAAAATAGATATTGTTTTTCGTTGAAGTGCATTACCTACTTCTGAGTCTCAACATCAACATGATGCTCTAATGATATTTGTCATCATCATAAAATTGGGGTTAGATGTACTCTCATTGAAAATGGATTAGGTATTAATGCTTGTAGCAACTTGACCTTTTACATAGACTTGGTGTGAATACATCTCTTATTAAACCTGATGCTCTTTCTATTCGTGGCTTCGATAATGTTCTTAGACAATCAATGGGAACAATCACACTACCCATTAAGGTAGGACCCATGATGTTTCCTACCCTTATCCACGTCATGTTAGATCCTCTCTCATATAATTTTCTTCTTGGTAGATTATGGATTCATGCTAGGAAGGAAGTCCTGTTTACTCTTCATCGTGTGATGAAGTATGAATATAATAATAAGTTATATACTATAGTATAGGAAATTGTATACCTTTACAATTTCACACTATGTTTGGGTCCCTTAATTAAGTGGACTTAATTAAGCTTCTAATTACCTAAATTATACATTCCAAAGCCTTATTTATCTCATTTTCTGAAAGGGGAACCAACATTTAATTGTTGCAATCAATAATTAAAACACATTGGAGCTTGTGTGTCCTAGAATTATGGGTCCCCCTTAAGTCCTAGGTCCCAAATTTAAATATGTTTTTGGTGGTCTTTTAATGATTCAAATTTCATATGCAATTGCTAGCTTTCAGAATCCGATTTTTAGAAAATTAGATAAGCACCTATAAATACATAGTGAAATGATCATTTGAAATCTAATTAGCAAAAGGTGACATCAAGAGATCAAATTTATGAGAAAATATCACTGTCAAGAGCATTCAAGAGTATAATTATTAGTCATTTTTTGCAGCAATCAAAATCCTAATCATCATGTCAAAGTTCATGTGCATTCATGTCATCTTGTGAAGGTTACTATGCATTGTTGATCCTAAAACATCCAAGCATTTTCAAGTGTCCAATCAATCAAGCAAAGCAAGATCAATCCTTGGAGTGATGTGTGTGACTTCAATCCTCTAAGGACAACCATTAAAGGTTTGGTGAGTTGTAACAAGCATTGTTTCATTCATCATTCCTTCCATTTGTCAATTGTCATTATCTTTCTATCAAGGTTTGATTACCAAACTTTGGGTTTGACCAAGGAAAACCCCCAAAAAAACAAAACAAATTCTTCATCTTTATGTATGTGTAGATTATAAGTTGAAAAAGGATTGAAGATCTTGAAGATCAATTTTACATCGTTGCATTTGTTGCATTCATTGTTATGAAATCACAAAAACTTAAGTGCAAAATTTATTTCCGGCTTTTTGACAGTGAAACTTGTACATAACATATCAGATCTTACTTTAGAGGATTGTAAAAAGTATTTTTAGAAGCCCTAACTAGGACCCATTTGCCCCTTGGCGAACCTATCCTTCAAAAGTGCTTAGAATCAACTTTTTATGCTAGGTACATGTGTCCAGACCCTTCTCAGATCTGCTTGCAAATTGTCAATTTGATTTTTATTTCTTCAAAATCTTATATTTTATCATCTATGTATTATTGTGCATTTAGTTTGAACATTCAAATACTTTGATTAGCTTTCAGATCTTCCCTATTGTCTTAAAGGACCGAGATCCAAGTTTGATTGACTCACCCTTAAGGTTGAAAGTCAGTCATTATACCTTGTGATATCTTTCCTAATGAAATTCCCCTAGAGAAAGACACCTATTGTGGATCTTTAAAGTCCTAGGGAACCCCTTTCCCCACATTTAATTTATTTACAAGATGAAGTCAAACATAACATTTCTAATTCTCTTAGTACATTGATTTCATCTTCAAAAGTTGAACCACTAGCTTGAAATGATAATGATACTATGAATGCGCTCTTGGGTGATGATTAGGGATCGTTATATTTTATACCTACTTTCATTGGGGAGTATAAAATCTCACCATCAAAGCCTAAAGAGTCGAAGGTTTTTTAGTGGCATCAACACAATCTCATAACTACAAATAATGATCCAAATATTGCTTCATCTTCAAATACAAGTTTTGGTGATGATTGGGGTTCATTATATTTTACACCCTCCTTTGTGGGACTGTACAAAATCTCACAATCTAGACCTAAGGAATCTTTTGTTTCATTCGCACAATCTTCTTCTTATAGACACCTAAATAAATTATGGATGAAATGGTAGGAGATAATTGAAAGGAGATGTTAGAGCTATTGATAACGTGGATGGAAGAAAAGCTAGGAGATGTTAAAGCTATTAATTTTAGCCGGTTTATGAGCTATTTTTGAATGAAATTTGTTACACTTGTTATACATTTGTGGCCAGTGGCCATTGTCTATTTTGTATTGAAATTATTTTGGTTTGTTGGCCATAGGCCACAAACAAACCATACCAAACTTTATCAGTGCTTATTTAGTTTAAATATGTGCAATCAAAAGACGATATATATTAAAATAAAGTTAGATTGTTGTTTTGAATCATCATATATTATGGAAATTACTCTACGTACATGATTAATTTGAGCTAAAATAGTGTTTACATTTTATTACCAAGCGATTAAGGAGGCAAGGCCCACTGCTTGATTGTCGGGTGAATTTTCTAGTTTAGTTTTGGTGTGGTAACTATGTGTGATTTGATTTTTAAAGCATTTCCTTTTCTGTACATAAATTTGGTTATTCATAGTTAATTGCAGTTTGGTTTAAAAGTTGATTTCTTTCAATTATCTATTAAATGTTCTTATTCATAGTTCAAGAATTAAAACTCTAATTTGTGCAAGCTGGAATTTATCATTGTTAGTGCATAATTTATAATGTTTCTTTATTTCTATTACTATACTTTCTGTTATAATTTTTGTCACTGCACTTCCTGGTGTAGTTCTTGGTGTAGTTCCTAGCACAAAACAAAAACAAAAAGATTAAACCAAATTTCCGATTAGATGTTTGCTATGTGAATTAGCTACATTCATCCCCACTTAGTTCACTATTTTTAGCCCTTTGGTACATAGCCACGATACTTTTCGTGAGCTTACAATCCCCGGATTGACATTTAGGAACAAGATGAGGACATCAATACAAGTTCTTGAAATTTATTCAATTGTGTTAAGTCCATTTTACAAGGATAATTTTCCCCAACTTTGATCCACAGTTTTGTCCAAACATTTTGGCGCCATTTCCAGGGGGAAGTGTTAAAGGCCTGTTAGTCTAGTGAATTAAGTTAGGACCAGTGCACTAAGGTGAAATTCTGTGTGACCATTGACCTCTCTCGAGTAATTAACCTTAGTTTTCTCTATTATAAATCATATAAATGCATGAATTGTATTAGGGAAAATAAAGGAAGATTTGTCAAGAAGGATAAGGGAAGTAGTTGATAAGAAGGAAACTCACAAAACAAATTAAAACCATTAGTTGTGCACAAACCATCTAAGAAAGAGTTAGTTGAATCGGATATTGAAAGATGTGTCATTGAGTCTACCACTATTGAGTCTCCTTCTAGTACCCATCAAGAGTCATTTGAAGAATTATATAAAATGGTTGCTAAATTATTTCGAGAATCTTACGAAATTCGAAGTGGAAGACCCCAAGTGATCTTAAGCCATTCACAACTTTCTACACTCCTTGGGCATTTGGAACTATGGACAACAACAACAAAAACAAAAACAACAACAATGAGAGAGCATTGGCCAACAACAACCCTGTTATCTTTGAGTTTACCATTGCACATCCAGAAGAGGAGGCCGCTATGAAGAACATATCACACTCAACTTTTCCTGTCTTTCGAGGTCTTTCTATAGAAGACCTCAATATGTTCCTTTTTGTATTTGACATTTTATGTCACAGTTATGATTATCATAATGATGCGCATAAACTAAAACTATTTCTAGCTACTCTAAAGGATGCAACATTGAGATGGTTTATGGGACTAGGATGTGAAACTATCCATAGTTGGGATGACATGAAGAAAAAATTCTAAGAGAAATACCAAGAATACTACAAGACCAAGGAAACCTATGACGAGATATTTCACATCATGCAACATGAAGAAGATAATTTAGAAGATTATTTGGAGCATTTTCTATTTAGTCTCCAAAAAACTAGGCAAACAAGGTTAACAAATGCCACTGTAAAAATGCTCTTTCTTAGGGGGATTAGGGATGAATGTTTGGATATTTTAAATCTTATGGGTGGAGAAGATATCTCTAAATTAAGGTTTGATGATATTTGTGATGTGTGCAAGAACTATTCAAGGTCCATCCATTTAGTCAGAAGGTACACTGAGAAGCATGTCTCTCCTGGAGGGACATTAGGAGTTACAAAACAAGAATTAGGTACATTGCTTGAGGACCTCATGAATGACCTACTAAGCCACATGGGTAAGTAGATCAATACCTTGTATACATGAAGGAATAAGGAGGAGGCTAAAAAATTCCTTTCTATATTTTATCCTATTTTTCATAAAAGGAATAATAGTGAAGAGTGTCCCTACAACAAAACAAAAATCTCTTCTTTAGAATATTCCAGTAGGAACACCCTCCTGAAATCCCTTCCTATAGACATGAATGAAGTAGAATACATAGAAGAGCCTGCTTACTTTATGGCTCAAAGGAGGCCTTGGAAACCAAGAGGAATGCCCCCAACTGATTATCTTACATCACATTCAAGTTCTTATCCTTATCAACAAACTCCTTTCCAAATCAACTTGGATGGTTTGGAGGTTGAAAAAAACCTCCACACTACCCCCAGTGGACACAACAATACCCACATGCTCGACAACCATGGAAAGCATGGCAAGCACCACCACCAACATATCCACAATATCAATCATACCCTACGTATCCACCACTTCCAACAATAAATCCTTATCAACAGTCACAACAACTCTTACCACCTATTCCATCATCATCTAATCAACCATCTAGTTGAACCCAACCATCAAAAGCAATGCCTATGCCCACTTGAGCATCACCCAATCTGAATAATAAGGTGGCTTAACCGGTTTACAACAATGAGGTGGCAGGATACTTGACTTATCTTGTCAATACACTATAAGTTGATGGTGTATAACTAAGATCATGAAAGTATCTTCAAGGGCCAACTATCACAGAGGTAGAGGATTCTCCAACAGAACCAAAGGAAGAACAACCAAGGCCCCCATTTCTTGATAGGTTTCAAGAACAACCAAAACAATAGGAAACATATCAATTAGGTTTTGATTTTATGAATGAATTAAGAAGTGTTAATATTAAAATCCCTCTTTTGTAGGCCATTCAAGATGTTCTAGTGTATGCAAAAGCAGTTAAAGAACTATGTGGGAGAAAACAATAGAAGAAACAAGACCCCAAGACAGTCCAAGTCATTGGACAACTTGTAAATTTAATGTTGGGAAAGATTTCTATTCCTAAGTATGCAGATCTTGGGAACCTAATGATAAAGGTACATATTGGTAATATAGTTATTCCAAATACACTTTTGGATTTAGGAGCAACCATAAACGTAATGACAAATGAGTCTAAGGAGAAACTAGCCCTTCAAGGACTAAGACCTACCCCAACGGTCTTGGAAATGGTAGATCGTTCCCTTGTAAAACCAAAAGGTATGTTTGAGGACATTATTATTTTTGTTGAGCCTTGGGAATATCCCACAAATTTTATGATTTTACAACCAAAGATTAAGTTGGGGGGATACCCCTTATTTTAGGCAGACCTTGGTTAGTCATAACTAATGCATTTATTAATTGTAGGTCTGGAAATATGATGATTTCAAATGGAGAGTAGACAAAGCAACTGACGTTGTACCCTCCAACAATTGCCTTTATTGGAAATGAAAGATCGGTTGTGGATCGATAGTGATTTATATGATTCATTATCTATTTTGACAATTGATCAAAGTAGGGAATTTGAAGAAATATCATAAGACATTGTTCTTAATAATTTCTTGAAAAAACACTATTTGTTTGATAATGTTGTAGAAACAATGATTTTTCCTTCAGGTATAGATGACAATTGCCCTTTTGGGAATTTTCCATTAGTTAATAATTCACAATCTATTCAATATTTTATTACTTTACATCAATTATTACCACACACTTGTATATATAGTCCATTTTTAGTATTTGGGAATTCTGATTCATCCTCTTCCACTTCCTAATTGCTTGCTATAAATACTCCTGTCCAGTCTCAGGCTATGGAAGTTTTACTTGGAAAAATGCTTAATATAAACCCCAACCTGAGTTCCACATAGTTAGAAGACCTCATTTTTATGTTGCATTCCCATAAAGATACCTTTGCTTGGGATTACCAAGATATGAGAGGAATACACCTTGGCACTAGCAAACATCATATCTATATAGAGGAAGGAAGTAGATCCGTAAGAGAACCATAAAAAAGATTGAACCCTATCCTACGATAAATTGTTAAAGATGAATTTCAAAAGTTACTCAACATAGGATTCATCTGCCCTATCTCTGATAGCCAATGGGTGTCACCTCTTGTGGTAGTTCCAAAAAAGAATTGGAAGTGGAGAATATGCATGGACTATAGAGCACTCAATAAGGCTACCAAGAAAGATCATTTCCCACTACCCTTTATTGACCAGGTCTTAGATACTCTTGCTAGAAAGAAATTTTCCTTGACGAATTCAGTGGTTACAATCAAATTCATATAGCCCCAGAGGACCAAGAAAAGTTCACCTTTACTTTCTCATGGGGTACATTTGCTTATAATGTCTTACTTTTTGGGTTATGTAATGCACTTGCTACCTTCCAATGAGCTATCTTAAGTATTTTTGCAGATTTAATTCATGATTGTGTGGAAGTGTACATAGATGATTTTACTATTTATGGAGACATGTATGAGGAAGCAAAAGAAAATATAGAAAAGGTTCTTAAAAGATGTATTGTTACTAATCTATCTTTAAGTCATGAAAAATGTCACATCTTGATGACGAAAGGTATTGTCTTAGGGCATTATATTTCTTCAAAAGGAACTGAGGTAGATCCCAAAGAGGTAAAGATAATTCAAGACTTACTTGTACCTACTTCTCAAAAAAATGTTCGTATTTTTTTGGGTCATGTTGGGTATTATAGATGATTTATTCAAAAATTCAGTAAAATTGTTTCGCCTCTTTTCCTTTTGCTAGGTAAAGATGTTGATTTTTCATGGACACAAGAGTGCTAGCAAGCTTTTGAAGAAATCAAAGGGAAGATTATAAGTGCACCAGTTTTATAAGGGCCAAATTGAGAATTATAATTCCATATTGACACCAATGCTTTAGAAAATTCTATGGGGCAGTATTTGGACAAAAGCAAGATTCTCTCTTTTATTCCATTTATTATATCAGTAAGAATTTTACTGGTGTAGAGGTAAATTGCACTATAGCTAAAAAGGATTTTTTGCTATAGTCTATATGGTAAACAAATTTTTCCATTATATAATTGGGTCTAAAGTCTTTGTACATATGGATCATTTTGCTATTAGACTTTTGATGAATAAGCCAATTGTTATAGGATGAGTGATTCGACAATTGCTTTTGTTGCAAGAATTCGATATCACTATTCTTGAAAAACCAAGATGTGAAAATGTAGTTGCTGATTTTGTATCCAAATTGCAGTGTGATAATGTACCAATTCCTGTGGATGATGCTTTTCCCAACGAACACCTTTTTTCCATTTCTGTGAAAATCCCATGGTTTGCTGATATTGCTAATGAACTTGTCACATGCATATTTCCAACCCACTTTCTTTGAGATAATGATGAAAGCTTATAGGACTTAGTGGGAAATATAGTTGGATTAATGTTTTAATTTTTTGTACTAGAATTGATAATGTGATGCGTCAATGTGTTGCAAAGGAGGATGTCCTTGACATACTCTATGCTTGCCATTCTGAGCCTTGCAAGGGACACTTCACAGTAAAATGAATTGCTAACAAGATTTTGACTGCAGGGTATTACTAGCCATCAATCCATAAGGATTGTAAAAGATATGTTCAACATTGTGATAAGTGTCAACATATGGGTAGACCCACACATTCTGATGAAATGCCTTTACACCTAAAGTTTTCAATTGAACCCTTTGAGAAATGGGGTTTGGATTTCATAGGACCAATTAATCCTCCTAGGGATAAAGAGTATATTCTGGTCTATACTAATTATGTGACTAAATGGGTAGAAGTAGCAGCTTTAAAACATGCTAGAGATACAAAAGTTGCTAACTTCTTATATTTTGAGATTTTTACCAGGTATGATATCCTACAAGAGATTGTTATAGACCAAGGACCACAATTCACGTTTGATTTGGTTGCAACTCTTGTTCGAGAATATGAAATTAAATACTAAAAATATTCTCCATACCATCCACAAGCCATTGGGAAAGTGGAGTTGACCAATCGAGAGTTGGAAAATATCCTCACAAAGACTGTGGAATTACACAAGAAGGATTGGGTAGGCAGACTTCCTAAAGTAGTTTGGGCCTACTAGATGACTTGGAAGACAACCACTAGCTTGACATCATATGAGCTTGTTTACAACAAAAAGGTTGTCTTACTAATTGAGTTTGAAGTAAAGACTCTCCACACTGCTCTTCAACTAGGGATGAGTCTCACTCAAGTCTAGACAAAAAGAATCACTCAACTCCATTCCTTGGATGAAATGCGTCAACAAGACCTTTTCCATGTAGAAATGGTGTAACAACAAAGACCACAGTGGCATGAATGCTTCATTCATTAGCAAACATTTCAACCTAGTGACTTGGCTTTGCTTTATGACTCTTAGTTCTAGGATCTTAAAGGAAAATTCCATACTTGATAGCTTGATCCCTATGAGATTGATACTGTTTATGATAATGGTGCGATTAAGTTGTGCACTATGAACACATAGCGTATGACTCTCATTGTTAATAGGAACTGTTTGAAGCTATACAAATGACCCCTTTTGAAAGAGACATTTATTTGTGCTATGACCAAGGAACTCACTCTTGTTCTTGTTACCTCTCCAAAATAAGTTATTAAAAAAAAGCAATAAAAGATCTAACAATGAAAACCTGCGGGCGTTGTTGGCTAGTTAATATCTGAAAACCAGATTCTGACAAATATTAATTGCTAAATAATCTTAGACGTGAAAACTGGTTTTTTGACGCCTCTAAGTGATGATAGGGAAAAAACCAGGCTACTGGCAACCTCTCATCATGATTAAAAATATTAAAAAAAATGAACAAAATTCTTGTCACTTCTATGCCATGAACTTCTAGGGGGATCATTGTTCCTGTCGCTACCTATTCTATGGTGGAACAAGATTTTTTCTTCACTTCTAACATCGGAAGATGAATTTCCATTATCCTGATGTTATTCACGACAACCCTCCACCACATCTTCAACTTACTATTCCTTTCAGATCCACTGGTTGTCTCAGGCACTCTTTTTTGGCATCCTCTGGTCTATACCTTTTGCTTGTTTGTTCCACATCCCGTGATCATGCTTCATTCGTTGTGGTTACTGTCATCCTATGGACAAGAACTTTTTTCTTGTTCTTATCCTCATTTTCTTTGGTACCATCTTTCATTCAACTGCCATCTATCCTTCTTCCATTACACTCTCATTATGACAAGCTATCCTTTCATTATTTCTTTTCCCATCAGCAGTACAAGCCACTTGTACACATTGGCGTTTTATAATACCACCAGTCGTGCTTCCTTCTTTCACATGGCCATTGCATTATCAACTTGATGTGCTACCATATTTCCTCATGCTGATTCATATTTCTTCTGAGCAGTTCATGTGGCCACCTCAATTTCCATACTCCCTGCTTATTAGTGACATGACCCATGATTGGTATTGGTAATGGTATTTACAAACATTTTTATTTTCTTTTACATTTATTAAATGTTCTTATTTCTTCTGACTAATAATGGCATGACCCGTGGACTGGTCATAATTAAGGTGGGGGGAGGGAATGCCATTGTACTATTTGTCTTATTATTTTATTAAACCATCCATCATTTCCTTTCATTATGGTAGCTCAATCCTCCACCTTCACCGTACCTGTCATGGTAGTTTCACACTCTTTTCCATAATTCCATCCTTGACCACCATTATTGCTAATTTTGAAATATCATTTCCCAATTTTGGTAAGTAGTTTTTGTCCTATGGGTAACCATTTTTGTTTTTTTACTATTGATTATTACTATTAAACCCATCTCCACTCTCTGTCATTGTTACGACTTCCTGAAAAAATGTACCATGGCTAAAGACCGACGTCCTCACCATGAACTTGTTTCCATGGAGGAATTAAGGGCTCATAGGAATAAGGAGGTTTATGAAATGTTCAAACAAGCTAAGTGGGATGTTTATTTCAAGAAGTTAAGAGGGTTTGATAAGCAGGTTGCCCACAAATTTGCATTGAGTTTTGATGGAAATCGAGTTTTTGTTTGAGGTGTACAAATCCCTATAACTGTTGAGGTTATAGAAGATGTAACAGTGTTACCTGCAATTGGTGAGAAATACTTGCTAAACAACAAAAAAAAGGTTGTGGACCTACAACCTATGAGAAAGGCATTTTTGAAAAGAGGAGAATCTGTTGAGATAGTTCAAGGCCAAGGAACTAAGTTAGCTTCATTACCAGGGATTTGGAGAGATGCGGTAAAGTTTATAATTCAATACATCACATGTGAAGGGAGGTATATGTGTACATGCTTTATCAACATTTCTGCTTAATGTTGCATTTGAGAAAAAACAACTAGTTAGTCAATGTACCCTATTTTCTATTTTGTTCCTTGTAACATATGAGTAGGGTTGTTCAAAAAGGGAAAATAATTCGTTAGCCCACCATGGGTTAATCTGCTTGTTGATCATCCATGCATTACAAAAGCTTTCTCCCTTAGGTAATTGGGATTTCTTTGTTAATATAAATGATGATACTAAGTCTAAAGCCTTAGAAAATGAAACCTCCTCAGATGAATCTTCATATGATGCCCATAGTGAAAATTCATGTTTTGACAAAGAAACCCTTCCTAGCACATCTAAAGAAGGTTATGAAGGAAATCAAGACCCTAATTTAAGCCCTAGCTCCTCAAAGTGAAAAGCCCTTGAAAAGTCATCCAAAAAGTCTTTAGTATTGACTATTAGAAAAACCAAGACTCCAAGTGTTAAATCTACCAAAGTTTTAAAGTCATTTTCTAAGTCAACCAAAGGGAAACAAACCTAGTCTATTGAGTGTCAAAAAGAACCACATCTTGAGCCTTCTCATGACATGAATAAAAACTAAATTAAAGGTTTCTACTAGTCCTATGAGTTGATTTGAGGATTTGGCTAATGTGGCTAGCCACATGAATAGTCCAAAAGGAAATGACCCTGATTCATACCTAGAAGTCCTATTTGAAGTCTTGAAAAAGGGTAAATTCAGTAGAGAAGTTAGGTGAACAAAACAAAGGAAATCACAAGAAGCAGCAGGAAATAAATCCTCTCGCCCTAAGAAAATTATTGTTGAAGATGATTAAGAACCTGAAGTTTCAAATGCTAAAGATTCCCTCACAAATGAGCCCTTAATTGAGCAAGAAGACACTACCACATTTGAGTCATAAAGCCCTTCTCAAATGCAAAATAATGTGGAGGAATAGTTGGATGGGGTTAATGTAGAAACAAAGAAAACACCACAAGAAAACAATGCAGAAGAACATGAAAGACATGGAAGTCCTCCTCTTGCCACCCACATTGGTGAAGAGAACTTGATGATAATCAAGTATGTAGAATCAAAACAAAATGATGGCAAGGAATTTCTTGACCAAGATGATCAAGGCGCTGAAGAAGAAGTTGAAGTAGAGGTTGAGAAAGAGGTTGATTAAGAGGTTGAAGTAGAGGCTGAAGAAGAGTTTGAAGAAAACAAAATCATCCTAAAACAAATTAAGGATTTGCAAGGCTCAATAGAAAAGTTGGAGGAAAATCAAGAATTGCAAAGTCAGCTTCAACATGCCAATTCTACCTCCTAGTTACAGGGAAAAGAAGTTCAAATATTGAAGACAAAGCTAGATCAAGTAGTAGATTTTAAGGAACAGTCTTTTCCCATCAATGAACATGAGTAGAAAATTTGAGAGTTAAATCAAAAGTGGACTGAAGAAATTAATTGTGCTTTGCATAAAGTAATTGGTTTGTGATTCTTTCCTTTTCATGAGGACATGCAAATCCATAATTTTGGGGGAAATGATGGGGGTAGAAAAGTCCTAATAGTTTTACCTTTTTTTTACCCTTTTCCTTTACTTTTACTACCTTCTTGTCATTGTTTGTCACAGGAAGTATATATATTTAGTAAAATGTAAGAGGAAATTGAAACAATTAGAAAATATCAATATCTATTGAAATGCTAATTATTTTGTGGATGAAATGGCAAGAGATAATTCATGTTATTTCATTATATTTCATCATTTCATTTTTTCTCATATGTGTATACATGGTTTTGATATGATATGGTACTGATAGCCTCCTCTTTCTTTGTGGTTGTAGTGGACACACATGAGTGGATCACCTTTATTAGGCGATGCATATAAGAGGTGGTCCCAGCTGTCCAAATTTAGGGGATCATCCTCGATGCGGATATGCCACAATCAACAAGGTGAAATACCCATTATTTGAGCCTATTGCATGCTTGAGGATGAAATAAAAGGAGGTGCACATCGAGGCCATTCAAACAATTGCAAACCTATCCACCATGTCTGGGCAATGAGATCAACAATTGGTGGAGCTCTAGACTGCATTGACTAAGTGAGACTAGGATGTGACATAGGTAGAGTGTCATAGTAGCATGTGATGCCCTACAAATCTGACTCAATGACCTTAGTAGGTAGGCAGAGGTAGTGAGGCCAACTATTGATCCCCAAACACAACAACTCCAGGAGGAGATGTGGCGAGCCTGTGAGCGAGAGGATTTTTTACAGGAGTAGGTGGAAAAGCTACGAGAGGATGCAATCGAGCTTAGAGGAGAGATCTGAGGGTTGTGATCATGAAGAATTTTAATGTCATGGTCTCATTGATCACACTTGTATGCTTCCATCTATAATCCTCCTTCGCCACCACTCGCGCTAGAGGGCTCGGGGAGCCACACACCCGGGGGCTAGAGGCTCAATTTTGCATATGCTATATTTTTGTATACCAAATAATTTTTTGTGTATAACATTGTTTTGATGTATAGACACATACAAAAATACAAGTACCACATTTTGATATAGTGGTGTGATACATATACATGACATTTTTGATATATATATATACATACAATATTTTTGACTGACATGATGGTGTTCTTATATATACTTTTTCTTTATGTATGATTATGTGATGAATTATGTGTATGGATGTATTTTTAGATTAGATACTATCATGATTTAATAAACACACATGGATGTATGCTTAATTAAACACAATGATGATCTAATGCCTGACCAAAAGATATTAATCAAAGACAATGTACAGATACACAACATAGTAGAACACATGTAGATATAACTCCTAATTAAAGAAATTAATTACATACACATGTTTACATCATAAGAAAAAATAAAAATATAATGTGTTAATGAAGAGATCTGATAGCATAACAAATTATGATTCTAGGAGAGGAACACGTGTCATGTGCATGCCAAAGAGACTCCATGCATAGTATTGATAGAGTTGCATTGCATTGATCAATTCTTTTAGAGGTATGCCATCCATAAACAATATTCCATATGCACCATAACCATACACGAAGGTGATGATGTAAGGACCTAACCAATTAGGGTTGAATTTCCCCTTTTGATTAGGTGGCATATTTACATTTCTTTGATCAGGTGGCATATTTACATTTCTTCGGTTCTCATATAGAACAAGATCACCTACTTTGAAAGTGTAAGAAAGAACACCCTAATTGTAATGCTTAGAAATAGATCATTGATAATCTTGGAGATGATCAAGGACCTGTAACCAATTCTCATCGAGCAACTCAAGTTTATTTAAGCATTGAGCATGGTAAGTGATGCAGAGTGGCAGGGGAAGACAATCTCTTAAGAGATTCTCTCAAATACTCTTAGATAGACTCCTTAATACACAATACAACTAATGAGCAACTTAAGCACTATTTTAACTCCACACACCCAAATGCAATCAAGAGGCTTGGAAATGACTCAGAATCTCTTAACATGGCTAAACTAAGCCAACAAACAAGACTTCTCACTTGGGAACACTCTTTCATCTATCACTACCATATTAGGCCTATTAGCCCTTGTAGCCCTTTCTAATGGGATAGTCAACATAAAATCCTTCTAATGACTGAAACTAGACCAAACTCATTGGTTTTTGACACTTGATACTATCCTCCACAAACCCTCAAAACCACAAGTTTTGACTCCAACAAAAAACACAACAAATGACCTATTTTCTAACACTACAAGGAGGCCTAAAAGACACTTTTCAATGCAAGTATGGTTACCTTGGCACACTCCAACACCCCTAAGACAATGAATACCCTCCTATACCTTCAAAAAACTCATTCCAATTGATCCCAAGTGTCACAAAACAGAAAACTCACAAATCTTGCCTCAAATCATATTTTTGCAACAAATTTTGGCCTGTCACATAGAGATACTAGGCCTAGGGAATCAATTTACTCTCATCAAAATCCATATTCCAGTCTGAAACCTTTTTCATCTTGAGTATACTACAATCCCTTCCATTCCACCAAAAAATAGATTTTTCCTATAGTGGAATGGAGAGAAACTTGCATTTTATTGATCAAACCCTAGTTGTGGAGGGTTTCAGACCCACTTGTAGTAAAATGCAGATATCTCCCTTGATTTTTGATGAAAATGAGTCAAACCACCACCAAAAGAAAGATATCTCAACCCTCTATCGAACCATTATAACCTTGTGTCTGTAAAGTATGTATTATGTCCGTACCATGTGAGTTAGCAACAATTTTTTTTGCACAACAATTTGGAAAATAGAGTTTTTTTTATTTATTGATTTTGCTTCAAAACTTCTTCATCAAACCTGCCCCAACCAAAAGAGGCACATTTCAACATTCACACACCTCTCCCAACGTCCCTCAACTGAATTTTGAATTTGAAGGACGTTGGGAAACTAATCAAACACTAAATGACTCCTAATTGCCTAGTTAAGGCAATTTTGCACAACATCAAGAACCCGATTTACCAACCAAGCAAAAAGATGGCGAAAACACCTCCAAGACTATCAAATCAAAAAGGAAACTCCCCTCAATTACCTAGTTGCATCATGGCACCTTAATTCCTTATGTTGGCCTAGATGCACCAAGTTTACATGGTGAGGAAGAGACCTTGTTATTACATCAAAAATCAACATCAAACCTAAAAACCTATCACAAAGTATTTCAGATGGTCCTTATGACCTTATTACATCATGATCATCATTGACACTAAACAAAAACCACACAAAACCTCAAAGAGGCATGGAGATCCCAAGGTGCCCCTGCACTAGTAAGTGTCATCATCAATCAACCCTTTAAGATAAAACTCATAAAGACATAATTTCAAACTCTAAAGGCATGATAGCCTCAGTGTCATACATGAGGTTGTATGGGGTAGTACAAGTAGCCATACAAACACTGGTGTGATAGACCCACAAGGCGTTTTATTAGTTCAAGAGTTTTATTAGATGCTTAAGCTTGCCCATTAAATTGAGAATAATAAGGTGTAGCAAATCGATATTGAATATGAATTTTTTCTAAGAATCACTTTACCTCTTTGTTCTTATATGAAATACCATTGAAATGTAGAAAATTGTATACCTTTACAATTTCACATTATGTTTTGTCCCCCTAATTTATTGAACTTAATTAAGTTTATAATTTACCAAATTATGCATTCCAAAGCCTAATTCTTTTCATTTTTTGAAAGGGGAACTGACATCAAATAAATGCATTTAATTATTAAATTACCTTGGATCATGTGTGTCCTAGAAATTTGGGCTAGGACCCATTCGCCCAGGGGCGAATGAATCCATTTTATGAGCTAGGACCTAAATTAAAATATGTTTTTGGTGGCATTTTAATGATCAAAATTCAAATTGGAAGTGTTGGCTTTTAGATTATAATTTTTGAGAAATTGGATAAACACCTATAAATATAGTCTTTTTATCATTTGAAATCTAACTAGCAAGAACACACTTTATGAAGCAATCCTATTGAGAAAATATTATTGTCAAGAGAATTCAAGAGCAACATTATCAATAATTTATAGCATCAATCAAGATCCTAACATCACATCAAAGTTTATGTGTGTTCATGTTGTCTTGTGAAGGCTAATAAGTGTTGTAGGTTTTCATGCATTCAGGCATTCAAGAAAATCAAACAAGCAAGATCCAATTATCTTGAAGTGATGTGTATGTCTTCAGTCCTTCAAGGAAGCCATTGAAGGGTGGTGATTTGCAGCAAATTGTTCATTCATCATTTCCTTCCTTTCCATTAAGGTTTTTATCATTGACATTGCCATTGTGAAAGTGGGAACACTATTTATAGGGTTTGATTGAGACAAACCCCTATATGGCACAATTTTTTTTCCCTCTTTGTGTATGTGTACATTACAAGTTGAAGAAGGATTGAAGAGATCTTGAAGATTTTTTTTGTATTTTTACATTTGTTGGTTATCATTCTTTTCAACCCACATAAACTAAGTTGCAAAATTCATTTTTCGAGATTCCAAAAAATTTGCTGGTGGAAAAAATCATCTTAGATCTAGCCCTATAGGACCCAAAAATTTGATCAAGACCCTTGTACAAAGACCCATTCACCATTGGGTGAATGAGTCCTTATAGGCACATCAAAACCAATTTTTCTAAGAAAGTTTGTTGTCTTTTGCACTTCCCAAATCCACTTGCAAACTGTTATTTCTTTCGGTCATTTTTCAGGATGGTGCATTTTATGTATTAGGGCATATAGGATCATTAGTTTAATCATTCTAAAATATTTCCAATCCATTATCATCCCCCTTTAGATGTAGATCCAGGTCTGATTGGTTCACCATTAGGGCTAAAAGTTAATCTTTTCACCTTGAGATCTACACCTGTAATGAAATTTAGAAAAATTCCCATTGCATCCTCGATTCTTTGCATTTAGGACCTAGGATCCATTTTTATATATTTCATTTTGGTGAACCTGACATGTTAACACTATAATTTTTTTTAAATTTGGAGTTTTGAAACCCTAGATCTAGGTTTTACCTTGCATTGCTTTGCATTTCTCATTTAGGGTTTCATCTTTGCATCATAAATTTTGCATCACATATTGCATGATAAATTGAATTAGAGTGATCTTTAGATTAGATTTACAATTAATTTTCATTCTATAAGTGGTTAAAAATTTGAAATTGTTCATTGCATGTAAATTGCATCTTTCATTTTAGCTCGAAAACAAGTAAAATCCTACATAGTTTTGTTTCAAAAATTGCATCAAAAACATCATTTTCAAGTTGTGGCATCTTAGAATCAGTCAATTAATGCATAATAAATCTCAAATTTGAATTCAAAAACTTGTAACAACACTTTCACCTTTGTTTCACATTTGCATCTTGCATTACATTGTCTTAAATTAAGCAAAAACTGGAAAACAATCACTGATTAACTTGTTTGCAACTAGAGAAAGAAACACAAAACAACATAAAATTTCAATTTTTAGTGTTCTGAACCCTGTAGAAAGACCCATTCGCCCTTGGGTGACCAAGTCCTTGTACATGTGTGTCAGACAACTTCTATACAACCTTTTGTCTCTATATTATCAATATATTTCTACCTGCAATTGTCTGATTTGAAATTTTAGAAAAATGTTATTGCTTATGCAAGAAAAGTGTTATTTTACTTGATTTGTTGCAAATTTGGAAAAATGTTTGCATTTCAGTATTGAATCTGTATGACAATTGTTGACATTTTCTGAAGTATTGCATAATTTGGATAGATTAGTTTTCAATTTTGCACAAACTAAAAACTCTGGATGTTAGTATGTTTGCTTTTCAAAGATGTGGTTTTGATATGGTAATTCATGGCTTGCATAAGTACAATCTCCCTACTTTTGAGTACAATCTAGCAAAACAAAATGAGGTCATTAAAAATCATATTAGTCATTCTCCTAGTATCTTTCCTAATTATGAGAGTACCTTGGTGCAAGAGAATGAAATCATTGATGAAAGGAAAGTGCATAAAACGCCTTCCTAATACTAATCATCAGGAGAGAGAAGAAAATAAACCATTTAAAAATTTACAATTACAGTTCATTTGAGATGCACATATTAAAATATGAATAAACAATAAAACATCAACATAGGATTTACATGGGAAAACCCTTTCAGGAAAAAACCCACACCAAAGCAGAGATCTCTTGTATGACAGTAAAAATGAATATTACATGCAAGTTTAGATCTATGCTCTTTCAGGTGTTAATTCACATAATGAATCTGACAATATTTCATTACATTCACTCTAATCTTCTCATCACTCTCCAATGCGCTACGATATTGCATACATACTTCCCAAGCATTTCTGGAAAACCATTGTCCCAACTTCCATACCAACCGAATAGTTATTGTCTCTCTGAATTCCCACTATCACCTCGATATGCCTATCATTCCATCCTATCAAGATGCCAAGGGACCATAATCAATGTCCTGTCAATATCCATCATTCCCTCTGATGAGGAGATTCTTCCTTCCATCAGAATATCAAAGGGACCACATTTTAGGTCTTTTTGGTATGCACATGTCCTTCTGATAAAGAGATCCTACCGTCCATTGAAATGTTGAAGGGACAAGCCTCAAGGTCCCACTAATATCATATTGTCTCCTCGATACAACTCCATTGGAATATCAAAGGGACCATATTTTAGGTCTCGCCGATATCCTCCTATTTCCTCAAAAATTCCCTTCCCATCGTTCATCAGAATGTCAAAGGGACTACAAAACAACTCCCTTTGACATTGACATGTCCCTTTGATTTCCCTTCTGATAGTCCATCAAAATGTCGAAGGGACTGCAAAACAACTCCCTTTGACATGTTCCAATCTCTTCTATGAAGCGCTTATTGGGATGTCGAGGAGACTAGCCATTTCATCCCGTCAAAATTCACTTGTCAACCCGATGAACCCAAAGTCGATGCCTTTTACACTAGTAAGTTTGAGACACCTCTTTCTCAACATTCTCTCACTTGACAAAGAACTTACTAGCTCCCAATCAACACTTGAAGTCACTGAATATTCTAGGCCCCAAGGCCCATTGAACTGGCACACCATTTGAACTTATTTGTGTTCACAAGCTTCATCAATGCATCAACAACATTCACCAGAGTATCAAATTTTTCTAGACTAACCTTTCCATCCTCCACCATATCACAAACAAAGTGGTACTGCATGTTAGTATGTTTCATCTTGGCATGGAAGGTTGGATTTTTTGCTAAACAAATGGCACTCCGACTGTCACATCAAATAACAATTTTCCCTGCATCAAAACCAACATCATAACACAATCATCTAAGCTAAATGGCTTCCTTGCAGGTATGATTTTTTTCCATGTACTAAGCCTCAGTAGTAGATAAAGTGACTATAGCCTTTCACTTGCTCATCCAACTAACTACACCACAAAACAATGTGAATACATATCCACTAGTGGATCTTTTGTTGTTAATGTCCCTTGAACAATCAAAATCCACGTATCCAAGAATGCTAATTGAAATCTAAGATCCAAAAGAGTAACCATGATAACATAAGGTGTACTTAGAAGTACCCTTCAAATACCTAAAAAATCTCTTCACAACATCCCAATGCGGCCTTCCTGGATTAGCCATAAACCGACTAAGCACTCCCACTGCTTGGGAAATGTATGGCCTAGCACAAACCATTGCATATATTAAATTGCCAACTGTAGTTGCCTAAGGTACCCTGACCATGTCCTTCATATTAGTAGGATATTTTGGAAAATCTTCCACAAAAAGCTTTATTCCCTACAACATAGGAACCACTAACTATTTGCAATCTGTCATACTGAATCTCTCTAGGAAAAAGTTCACATACTTTCTCTAGCTAATCCAAAGCTTTCTATTTTCTCTATCCCTTCTGATTTCCATCCCCAAAATATACCTAGCTAAACCTAGATCGTTCATTTCAAATTGTGCTAACAATTGAGACTTCAATTCAAAAATAATACCCTTACCATTCCCAATGAACAACATGTCATCCACATACAGGGCAATAATAAGAAGACAACCATTTTTAGTATTAAAATAAATACATTTTCCAAAATTTGATCTCACAAACCCCAAAGGCAACACATAGGTATCAAACTTCTGGTACCACATTCTAGGCGATTGCTTCAAACCATACAGAGATGTCTTTAATTTGCAAACCAGGTTTTCCTTACCTTTTTCAATGAAGTGCTCTGGTTGAGAAATATAAATCTCTTCCTTCAAATCACCATGAAGAAAATTTGTCTTCACATCCATTTGCTCGATTTTTAAATCATATGATGCTTCAAGTGATAACAAGAATCAAATGGATGTTAGCTTTGCTAAACGAGAAAAGATTTCCCCATAATCAATTCCCTCCATCTGGGAGTATCCTTTCACGACCAATCTTGCTTTATGCTTCTCAACACTACCATCAAAACCTATCTTCTTTTTGAACACCCATTTACATCCAATAGGTTTTCATCCTTATGGAAAAGGTACCAAATCCCATGTATCATTCTTCTTCAATGATGCCATTTCTTCATTCATGGCTCCCAACCAAGAATATGCATCAGAAATACCCATAGCCTCTCTAACAGTTCTAAGCTCATCAGTGTTAGAAATCAAAGCATAGGCACAACTAGAATTCAACATAGAATAACCAGACCTTTCAGGTTTCCACTTCTCATGTGTAGACCTCCTCACAAGCTGAGGCCGAGGTTCTTCATCTTGATTAGAATTTTCAAAGTTGCTTGAGCTCTCCTCACTAACAGGTCCACCAGAGTATGTAGTTCATCCTTAACTGGAGTAAGAGGAACTTCAACCACCTCCATTTTTGCTTCTTTCACCTCTGGCTATAGATCAACTGTAGAAGGTTTCAGCTCATGGAAGATCACACTTCTGCTATACAACATCTTTTCTGTAACTAGGTTCCAAAGCTTGTACCCTTTCACACCAATTCCATAACCGATGAAGATACACTTTACAACTTTTTTCTCTAGTTTAGATCTTTTTTCACTGGGCACATAAGCATATGCCTAACAACCAAAGAATCTAATATGTCTCAACGAGGGCTTCTTACTAGACCACGCTTTGATAGGTGTCTTGTCCATGAGCGTCGAAGTGGGAGATCTGTTAATCAAATAACATGTTGTAGCTATAGCCTAACCCATAACTTTTGTTCCAAACCAACACTACTCAACATACTTCTTGCCCTCTCCATCAAAGTTTTATTTATCCTCTCTACAACTCCATTTTTCTGTAGAGTGTAGGGAGTTTTTTTATGTCTCTTAATTCTATGGGCCTTACAAAACTTATCAAAATCTATTGAACAAAACTCACCACCATTATCTGTCCTCAAACACTTAATCTTTCTACCAGTCTAATTTTCAACCAAGGTTTTAAATTCCTTAAACCGACTAAAACTTCATTTTTACTTCTGAGAAAAAAAACAAATGTCCTTGAATAATCATCTATAAACGAAACATAATACATAGATTTTGAAAGCGAAGGAACATTAACTGGACCAAACACATCAACATGAATATAATCTAGAATACCAAAAGATTTATGAGGACTAGAATAAAATGAAACATGGTGTTGTTTTCCATATATGCAATATTAATCGAATGTAAGATTAGAATCAATAAGCCCTTCAACCAGACTTTTATTTTTCAAGGATTTTAAGCCTTTTTCACCAATGTGGTTGAGCCTATTGTTGGAAAAATGAAGAAGATTGACTATCTCTACGGTTTTTGTGTTGTCATTGATGTCACCATGTTGTGATTAGAAGTTTAAGGATGTGGCTGATCCGCTATTTTGGTTTGGTATTTGAACCGATATTCATGCTACTACCTTCAATATTCTAGTCTGCACTCCTATGTAGTCAACAATTATTGCTCATGGTTTTGGGAAATTGCTTATGATTGTTGAAGGCATACATGTTCAGAATATTACGTGCTCTGGTGCTTGTACAATGTTGTGGCAACCAACAAAATATTTATTGCTTTTT
Source organism: Sequoia sempervirens (assembly GCA_007258455.2). Taxonomy (NCBI): domain Eukaryota; kingdom Viridiplantae; phylum Streptophyta; class Pinopsida; order Cupressales; family Cupressaceae; genus Sequoia; species Sequoia sempervirens. The sequence goes on along the minus strand of VDFB02000015.1, from coordinate 200,573,391 downwards.
TCTTGAAGTTTATTCCTGCGTGACTTCTTGGGGTAATTATAAAATGGTGAATTAATTTTTCTACGTAGATACATGTGCGACCTATCCTAGGTCTGTGCCAACTTGATGTATCATGTTGGGAAGATTTTGTGATCGCTTGAAGTCGACTATTAGTATTTGTGGTAAATATGAAGTGCATCTAATTAGGCCAACCTAATTGATGTTTGTAGATAGATCGAGTATATATATGTGAATGTTGAACAGGTTTTGGTGCAAGTATGAATGAAAGAAGAATGAAGATATAGACAAAGCGTGATTGATGAGGTAGAAGAAAATGTGAAAGTGAGCGAATATAATGAAGTGTGTCAAGTAAGTGTATTGAGCATCATTGAAACTGTATCAACACTTGTTAGGTGAATTATTCTTAGTTCATTTTGGTTGTAAAGCCTTCTTTTGTTTTGTCAATATTTTTGTAGGCAGTGAGCCTCCCTATAAGCAGTGAGCTTTTGTATCTAGAGAGTGAGTCCTTTCTAGGCAGTGAGCCTTATAATTTTCTATTCTAGAAAAACTTTATATTGTGAGTTAATCCTCACCGTGGTTTTTCCCTCATTGAGTTTTCCAAGTAAAATCTGGTGTTCAGTGTGTTATCTTGCTTTCTGTTTTGTATCTCTTGCTTATGTTTAATAACAGAACAGTGTGATTGTGGAATGGATATGTGTTGAAGTTTTAAAGTTAAATTTTTGTGACAACTGATTCACCCCCCTCTTAGTTGTCCTACATCCTTTAAAAATTGGTATCAAAGCTCTGGTTCCTTGGTGAAGAGCTTAACCGCTTGAGGAGGATCCCGAAGATTGATTAGATGGATGATAAAGGAGAGCTCCAGACTACTCTTGAGGATCTTGACAAAGTGGAAAGAGAAAATAGAGATCTGAAGGAAAATATTGATGATGCAAATGAATGTGTTCAAAAGTTGAAAGAACAACTGAAGAAATTTAAGGAAAGGCACAGAGAAGTAAGTGAGCAGCTGAAACAAGAAATAATTGGACTGAAAGTGTCAGTAGAAGAAAAGAAAAGAATTGAAGAATTTCTGAATACAATGGTGCAGAACAAAGCTAATGAATGCTCTAAACTTGAATAGGAGGTGGTGAGCTTGAGGATTGAACTGGAGAAGGAAAATCTTTGTGAGAACAAGTTCAAATCTAGCTACGAGAATCTTGAAGAATTGATTGCTAGGACATAAATCAAGTAAAGACAAAGCTGGTTTGGGAAATGATGCAGGTGAAAGTTCTAAGGGAAATAAAATTACTCAGGACAAAGGGAAGCAGAAGAGGAAGTTTGCAAGAAGACAACCTGTGAGACAACCTAATACACAAAGGCATCCCTCTTTTAATGGTATTTGTTTTTCCTATAATAAATATGGTCATAAAGCAACAAAATACAGAAGCAGGATGAATCTGAACCAGTTTTTTGGCTCTTTCTTTGGACAATGTTTTTCATGCAAGAAGTTTGGATAGAAGGCTACTAAGTGCACAACAAGATGATGATGAACATATTTCCTAGAGAAAAAATGAATCAATCCTTTAATGGCTACTGCTACACATGCAACAAATTTGGACACAGAGAAAATCAATGTAGGTCGAGAGGTAATGGAGGTTATACTAATAAGAAAAGTGTTGTCTGCTATAACTATAATAAACTTGGACATATCTCGAAGGTTTGCAGAAGAATGGAAAATAGTCTACTCTAGTAGAGAAGAATGATTCAGTAAAGATGATTGAAAAGGAAGAGGTGAAATAAGAGATGAATAAGATATGAAAGAAGGAAGAGGATGATGAAGAAGAAAATACTGAAACTACTAATGTGTCTGTGCTCTCTTTTGGTACAGATGAATTATTCGACAATTAGGCCTAGCATGATCTTAGGGGGAGCATTATCAGAAAAATTATAAAACCACCTATTGTATGGCATGTCAGAAGCTGGAACAAGGATGGAATGTGAAAAATGAGTATTCAGAAGTTTTGGAAAAGCAACTAGAAGAAATCATGTTGGTATGGAAGTTTGTGGACTAAATTAGGGTTTTCTGTGTTGAGAAGGATGTTTTTAGCAACTTTTTGATGTTTACCACATTTAATGCATGGTTAGGGAAAATTCAATGGTGTATAAGTTGAAATATTGTGAGTCTTCCTGATTAATTGAGCATTTGAAGAACTTGAGCAATCTTGAAGTGAGCTGAGGCAATTTGAAGAAATTAACTCAAGTAATCGAATAATTTGTTTCTTTGTTTGCGAAAAGGATAGAAGAAGAAAAACAAAGAAGTCTCAAATAAAAAATTAAAGAAAGTGTAGAAATGGACAAATAATCAAGTGATGTCCTCCCTCTAAAGCTGGAAGGAGTTGAACTAGAGAAATTTGATTACAGAAAAATAAGAGAAATGGAACTAGGGTTGAACCAAGACGAATTACAGAACATCAAAACCCTAGGTATGGATTTGTGGAGTGAATTTTTGTGGGTTATCGATAAAGAGTTTATCTTGTTCTTATTGAATCATTTCAAGAATGGAAGCATTGTATTGGACAAACCCTACTTGGTTACGAAGGAAGCAATCGAGGCAATCATTGGCTTATGTAGTATTGGTGACCTTCCTAGAAAGAAAACTGTAAAGTACAAAGATGTGGAGGAATTAACTAGTATTAGTAAAGACCCACGGGCTTTATTGATAAACACTCTTGAAGATATGACTGTAAGGTATGTTGCGTATGACATTTCTTCCAAGGTCTATTTTAGGAATTGTGAAGGTTCCACATCGACCATTGTTGTTCATATTGCGCACATGATGGTTAAGGAGAATAGGAAATTTGACTTGTGTAGCTTGTTGCTTGAGAATCTTTTTGAAAATGTTCAAATGTCGGTAATGAGGGTTATCCTTTTCATTTTGGACCTTTGCTGGTATGCTTGGTGTTTTACTTTTTGAGTTCCCTACCGGGAAAAGATAATGTGGTATGGGAATCTAGGATTCTTATTGGAAAATAGGTTTACAGGTATCTAGAGGCATTGTCAGACAGTGCAAGAATGTGTAAATATTATTTCACATCTTTGAAATCAAGTCTTTGCTTTGGTATATCTGCTTTGAGTCAGTTTGAGGTGGGCTCGTCCTCCGATAAAATAAAATTGGAGATTTTCATTAGTGAATCCCCTTTGGAATCAAAGAAGAAGAAAGTTATAACTGAAGATATCATTGACATTTTAGAAGAGAAGGAGAATGTATCCTCTGATGACATCCAGTCTATGTTAGTTAAAGGAAAGATGAAGAAGCTTGGTGAATTATGGAGTGCAACATCTCCTATTGACATACTAAAAATTGATGATTCTTTGATAAAATACCTACTTCAGAAAGGTATTGGTGTATTAGTTGTTTCTAATTTCTTGCCAGAAAATCTTGTTGAGATTGTTGAAGAAAGAATGTTACTTGAAGGTCCAGAAGGATGTAAATTTGAAGCTCTGGTTGAAAAGAGGTGTAATAAAGCTAAAGGATGATTATTTGAACTGGTTGTGGAAACAAAGAAGTGCATTAAATAAATATCTAACATTTACAAGTATTGTCTCTAGTGGCCTACTGCGGTAGACAATTTCAGAAGTAAAATTGAAGCAATTGAGTTAGAAGTAAACAGTATTGGAAAGAGTTTTGACATCTTTGAAGATAAGGAAGGAAAGCAGAGGTTGAGAGTTGGTGAACTACAAGTTGAACTGGTTGTTGTGCAAAGGCAGAGAGATGATGTAGTTAAGAATTTTTGGCTCCTTAAGGAAATTGCTGAGGTCCAGTTAGACCATCTTTTCAGAATTCTTATTGATGCTGAAGATGTTTAAGGACATAGTTCATATTGTTCACCATATTTTACTCTGTTGGGTGTATTGGAAAACATCTGGATGGAGTCATCTACATTTAATTGGAAGAAACCATGTCCAGTTCTTGAGGAGAGATACAAGAAAGTTTTTCAAGTGAAGAGCATTATTTTTACTTGAATCTTGAATGTTCTATTTCTGTTGTTTTTGTTGTGAAGAAGAAGAAAAAGGGGAGAAGAAATTTTTGGTCATCTGGAAGTTTTTTTGCAATCTTTATTACTTTTGATGTCACCATGTTCAAATTTTTGTACATCCTTTTTGGCCACCCTTTGCCATTGATGTCAAAGGGGGAGAGATTGAAGTTAGGGGGAAAGATTGGAGTTGGAGAGTTTTTGGTAGTGGGGAGAAATTTATATTGTTGGGAGATTTTGAAGGATATTTTTTTTGCTCCATGTTGCCATCAATGACAAAGGGGGAGATTGTTGGAAAAATGAAGAAGATTGACTATCTCTATAGTTTTTGTTTTGTCACTGATGTCACCATGTTGTGATTACAAGTTTAAGGCTGTGGCTGATCCAATATTTTGGTCTAGTATTTGAACCGGTATTCATGCTACTCCCTCCAGTATTCTAGTCCGCACTCCTCCATAGTCAACAATTATTGCTCATGGTTTTGGGAAATTTCTTATGATTGTTGAAGGCATACATGTTCAGAATATTACATACTTTGGTGCTTGTACAACATTGTGGCAACCAACAGAATGTTTATTGCTTTTTGCTTGAGGTCTATGCCTGGCCGACTTCTTGGGGTAATTATAAAATGGTGAATTAATTTTTCTATGCGGATACATGTGCAATCTATCCTAGGTCTGTGCCAACTTGATGTAGCGTGTTGGGAAGATTTCGTGATCACTTGAAGCCGACTGTTAGTATTTGTGGTAAATATGAAGTGCATCTAATTAGGCCGACCTAATTAATGCTTGCGGATAGATCGAGTGTATATATGTGAATGTTGAATAGGTTTTGGTGCAAGTATAAATGAAAGAAGAATGAATATATAGACAAAGCATGATTGATGAGGTAGTAGAAAATGAAAAAGTGAGCGAATATAATGAAGTGTGTCAAGTCAGTGTATTGAACATCACCAGAACTGTATCAACACTTGTTAGGTGCATTATTCTCAGTTCATTTTGGCTGTAAAGGCTTCTTTTGTTCTATAAATATTTTTGTAGGCAGTGATCCTCCCTATAAGTAGTGAGATTTTGAATCTGGACAGTGAGTCTTTTCTGGGAAATGAGCCCTTGGAAGTGGGCCTTATAATTTTCTATTCTAGAACAAATTTATATTATGAGTTAATCCTCATCGTGTTTTTTCCCTCATTGGGTTTTCCATGTAAAGTCTAGCATTCAGTGTTTTATCTTGCTTTCTGTTTTGTATCTCTTGCTTATGTTTAATAATAAAATAGTGTGATTGTGAAATGAATATGTTGAAGTTTTAAAGCTAAATTTTTGTGACAATTGATTCACCCCCCTTCTCAGTTGTCCTGCATCCTTTAACACCTATAATTCCACAACATTGTTTTCTCTGCTAGGAGCTTCATCTCCAAAGAGTTTGCGCCCTTAGGAACAACATCTCCTTTCTCAACATGATCAAATTTACTTGAATTTGCAAAAGCACTATTACACTGTATTGCACGTGCATCCAGCTTATACAAAGTGTCAATTTGTGCACCCTCAGCCAACACCATAGAGCCTCTAATCATTCTACAAACACCATTCAAGAAAGAGAATTGCACACCAACATCATTAAGCTTGCTTACATAAAGTAAATTTTGAGACAAACTTGGTATATGCATCACATCATTGATTCCCTTCACTCTTCCATTAGGAAATTAAATTTTGACTCTTCCACAACCAACAATCTCCAGGTGAGAATCATCACCTAGATACACCCTTCCGCTAGCATACTTTTCGTACTTTGAGAACTAACTTCTATGAGAGGTTATGTGAAAGGACACGCTTGAGTCCATCAACCAAACATCTTTTGATGCCTAAATTTCCAAGGCTACTATGAAGGCATTTGCATCGCTTTGAGAAGACTCATTTTCATAAGAACTATTTTTCTTTTTCTTCTTCTTCTCCTCTTTACAATCTTTTTGGATGTGTCTAGTCTACCTGCAGTTCCAGAATTTCACCTTGGACTTCTTACTAGGGGACTTTGATCTCCCCTCTGACTTGGATTTATACTTATTTTCCTTCTTCTTTCCTTTCTCCTTTGGTCTACCTCGAACAAAAAGAGCTTCCTTGGCCATCTTAGAAGATTTCCTCCACATTTCTTTTGACAGTAGTGAAGCAACAACATCTTCCATCTTGAAAGTGGTTATTGTACTCCTAATAGCCATTACTAGGTGATCCCATGTTTGAGGAAAATAACACAACAGGAGCATGCAATGATCCTCATCATCTATCTTCACACCAACAGACCCCAACTAAGCAATCATCATGTTAAATGCATTCAAATGATTTGGAACATATGCTTTTGGCTCCATCTTCAAAGAATACAACTTCTTCCTTAGGAATAACTTATTTACCAAATATTTTTCCTAATAAATGTCACCAAACTTCTTCCATAAAAGTTTCACTATCTTCTCTTCATGGACATTCAAGAGAACTGAATTGGCCAAGGACAGTCTGATTAGACCCTTGGCTTTCTGGTCCATTGCATCCCAATCATTCTTCGAGGTTGCTAATGGTTTGTTAGAGGAAACTACATCCCATAACTCTTGGTCTACAAGCAAGTCTTCCATTTTGAGTTTCCACAACTCAAAATTACCGCCATTGAACTTCTCAATATCTATTCTTTCGGATGTGCTTGCCATCTTAAATCTGCAATAAGATTACAACCATATTTCTCTACAAAACTCCCACTAAACAAGATCAGCACAAAAAATCCATCTTACCCACAAGGACAACAAAGCTGGCCAAGCTCTGATACCAATTGAAAGGAAAAAAAACTGCAGAAAATGCCTTCCTAATACTAATCTTTAGGAGAGAAGCAAATAAACTTTTTAAAACTTTGCGATTACAGTTCATTTAAGATGCACCTATTAAAACATGAATAGACAATAAAACATCAACACAAGATTTACGTGGGAAAACCCTTTTGGGAAAAAACCCACACACCAAAGTAGAGATCTCTTGTATTATAGTAAAACAAATATTACATACAAGTTCAGAGCTATTCTCTTTCAGGTGTTAATTCATATAATGAATACAACATTTCGTTACATTCACTCTGATCTTCTCATTAATCTCCAATGCACTATGACATTGCATACATACTTCCAAAACATTACCAGAAAATTGTCATCCCAACTTCCATACCAATCGAATAGTCATTATCTCTCTAAATTCCCACTGTCACCTCGATATGCCTATCATTCCATCCTATCGGGATGTTGAAGGGACTATCCTCAAAATCCCATTGATATCCATCATTTCCTCTGATGAAGAGATCTTGCCTTCCATGGAATAATGAAGGGACCACATTTTAGGTCTCGTTGACATGCACTTGTCCTTTCGATGAAGAGATCTTGTCGTCCATCAGAATTTCGAAGGGACAAGCCTCAAGGTCCCATCGATATCGTATTGTCTTCTTGACACAACTCCATCAAAATATCATAAGGACCACATTTGAGGTATCGCTGATATCCTCCTGTCTCCTTGAAAATTCCCTTCTCGCTATTCATCAAAATGTTGAAGGGACTACAAAATAGCTCCCTCCAACATGTGCAAGTCTCTTCGATGAAGCGCTTATTAGGATGTTGAGGAGACTAGCCATTTCGTCCTGTCAAAATTCACATGTCAACTTGATGAACTTGAAGCTAATGCCTTTTACACCAATAAGTTTGAGACAACTCTTTCTTAACAATTGACACATTTCTTAATGTAAGTGTGGAATAAGTAAACTAAGAACACTTCTTAATAAGACATTATACAAAAGATTCAAAAGCAATTAAACTAATTTAAAAGCACATATCTACTGAAAGCATCATATTGTTCCCTATCTCTAAAGATTTATCAAGTCATGAGGCTCTTAGATTTGGTAAGCATTGTGACTGTTAAAATGCCAATCTAGAGAATGAGATACTTGTAAATGCAATAATGTAATCCTGTATGATGATTGTTAATTGATAAAATGAAACTACTATAAACTAAATTGACATGAAACTATGATGAAAGAAGCTACAATAATCTATGATGCAACCATGATATTGATTACTAAATGATAATGCTATGATGTTATTGCTAAATACTGATGTTGTTGCTAAGATGCTTGATTGCTTGATTGCTATTCCTGCAAAATAATTTTGCATAAAGATGAGAGATACATTACTTGTGAAGAAAGGTTGTATATATAGATTTCACGACAACAATTTGTGAAGGGGCAACACAACAATGGCTTGGATTCAATCTGGAGAATTGAATGGTGAGAGATGAAGAATCTTGAGCTGATGAAGGGAATGGTTTCTCCCCATGAAAACATCGAGCCAAATGATAGGAAGAATCAGAGGAAGGAAATTGAGAGATTGATTCCAATTTGTCTCCAAAGTTTTCCCGTGAATGCCAATTGAATTAAATTGTATATTTGATGTCCAATTTGGTAGGTGAGTGAATAGAGGAAATTTTCCTTTATGCCTTTATTTGAATAGTTTACGATTTATTCAAATTAGTAAAAGGGAATAAATAATTTAATAAAACAAACTTAAAAGAATTTTTTTATTAAATAAATATAGAAGGGATATGATAATTAAACAACAAAGTATTTAACCTTGTTTAATTAATTAAGATTGAATAATGTGATAATTAAATAACACAAACTATTGAAGTTGTATATTTAATTAAAATTAAAGAATAAGAGAATGAACTATAAATAAATATTTCTATTTATTTAATAGTAGAGGAAAGTAAGGTAATTAATCAAATAAGTCATATTTAATTAATTAGATTATCTAGACCATTTTTAGGTGTATACATTTTTCCCCTCTTTGAAGTGATGTGTTTACGCATTGCTTCAAAGAAAATTTTGTTGCTGCTGCTAGTATCGACGAAATTTTGTATGCCCCAGACATTGATTTTCAGGTGATGATGGATATATGCCCCCTCGGGAGATAAATTGATGAATTTTGATTTTTTTGAAATTTTGGAATTTTTTAAATTTTCTGATGATTTTTCAATGATTTGATGATGATTCGATGAAGATTTGAAAGTGAAATAATTTATCTCCCGATAGAAAATGCAGAATATTTCCCCTGGATGAATTTGAATTAATCTCTCGTAATTTTTTTTAATTAATTTCATAAAAATCCCACCAAAAATAACCTATAAAAGGTCAAAAAGGTCATTTTTCAATTCATTTGTGCATTTGAGTTTTTGAAAATTTGAGAGAGAGAGCAATTTGTGCAGTTTGGAGCATGATGTTGATTCCTTACCACACTCACCGATTTGAGCATGTGCAACATCACCACCACTCGGCCGCTTATAGACCTCTGGTACGTACTTGTTAACCCCCTCATACGTGCATTTTTTTAGATTTTAAATTTAACTTTCTTTTAGCGCTTCTGCACGTCGATGTAGCGCTTTGACATTCTGTTCTAGCGCTTCCAATGTTTTAGCACTTAGGTCAAATCTTTCAGCGCTTAGGTAGGATGTTTTAGCGCTTTCAATGTTGTGGCACCTAGGATAGAAACTTTAGCGCTTTGACTTACAATTTTAGCGTTTTCAAATGTTTTAGTGCATTGACTTGATAGTTTAGCACTTTTCCCCGATTAAATAGCACTTCTGATGAAGTGGCGCTTTGACCATCTATTATGGCACTTCTACCTGATGAAATTGCGTTGTTGATTTTTTAGTGCTTTGAGCACCTGTTTTAGTGCTTCTAAGTCAGATTGTTAAAATTTGTCAAATTTGTCCTTAATTTTGTTGATTTTTTATCGTGCCAACCTTTGGTTTGATATGATTGATGATCTTGATCAAGTAGATGATGTTCAACCTCATGATAGGCAAGTTTTGATGATTGATTTGATGATAATTACTTCATGATAGGCAGGGAATAATTATAATTTGATTGATGAACCTCATGATAGGAGAGGTTGATTTGATGTATTGATCTCATGATAGGTGAGATTCAATGATGTTTGATGATTGACCTTATGATAGTTGAGGTTCAATGATGTTTTCTTATAAGATTTAATCAAAAGTCTCACCAAGAGTTGATTAGGTTTGATAGGATAATTGATGTTTTGATGATTTTGACAAAAAAGTACTAACTTTGAATATTTCATGATGATATGGGGTGTTCATGAACCCCAAATTAGAGAGCGATTTCCTCAAACATTTGAGTTGATACAAAAGAAGGGAGAGAAATTCCTATCATTCTTACAAAGTTGGAAAAAGTTGTTTGCTAGATATCCTCGATCTATACCTGAAGTGGAAAAGATTGAATTATTTATTGACAACTTAAATGATGACACGAGTTATAGACTAGAACTGCAATGTCCCCTGACATTTGAAAAGGTGATTGAGAACGGGCTTAAAATTGAAGAAGCCCTAGTCAAAAGAGGAGTGATTAAACATTACAATGATACATCAAACAACACAAATTCCTCAAATCACTATGGAAACAATGATAAGCCTAAATTTTGGCAGAAAAACAAAATTACTAGAAACAATGATGCTACAACTGACATGCAAAATACAAAACCAGTATTCAATTTGATGACAACAACTATGAAAAAAAATCAGAATGAAAACCAGAACAATAATCAAGGTACCACTCAAAACAATAACTCAAACAATGGAGAATCTCGACCACCATCATATCAAAGACTATCCAATCGATGAAGATTTACACCATTGGGACAAACCTTGGAATCAACAATGAGAGAGCTTATTGCAAACAAACTTATTACTCTACCAGAAGCACGGAATTGGGAGCCAAAAGTGAAACCATCTTGGTGGAATGATGCTAACTATTGCAACTTTCATAAAAATAAAGGACATAAAACAAATGACTATATGCAATTAAAAAACTTGATACAAGACTTGATTGAAGCAAAGAAGGTGTTTGTCGAAGGACATCAAACAAACAACGATCACAATGCATTTAAAAATCCTTTACCTAACTACGAAAAAAGGAGAATCTTCTTCAAACAGTAAAGGAAAAAGTGTAAACTATATCTACGACACCACCATTCTTTACATTTCTAAGGTTGAGAAAAATAATTTCATTGATTATATCAAATAGATACGATAAGCATCAATGATATTAATCCCTAAACGTGATACCAGACATAAACACATACGGCAACCAAATAAATGTCATAAAAATCAGGGAAACACAAGACAATCAACCAGTTAATGTAACAAGGGGGTAGTCCAAAGTGATACTGAAAGGAGTTTCATCTAAAAACACTACTCCCCCTTCAAATCAATACAACATTGTGGATCAACTACAAAAGATACCTACACAGATATCCATAATGGGACTTCCTAAAATATCACCATCACATAAGCAGGTTCTGGAATAGGCTCTAGTAGCTACTACAGTACCAAATAATTTGGATGTCTATCAATTTCAAACTATGGTGGGACACCTAACCACACCTCATTATCTATCATTCTCTAAACAAGATGGTGTGTCACTAAATCACCCACACAATGTAGCCTTGCATATAGAGGTTCTAATCGATAAACATTGTGTCAGGTGTGTCTTAATAGATGGCAGAGCTAGATTAAATATTTGTACTTTAAAACTAATTTGTGCACTAGGCTATTTCGACAATGCCATTGATGCTAGAAGAAAGATAACAATAAAAGCATATGATGAAGAGGAAAGGTCTTCTAAGGGGCTGATTGTACTACCAATTCAAGTGGGACCGATTGCCAAAAATATTGTTTTCCAAGTTTTAGACAAGGAGCTAACATATATCATACTCTTGGGATGTCCATGGATCCATCAAATGCAACCAGTACCTTCGACATATCATCAATGTTTGAAATTTCTTGTCAATGGAAAAGAGGTCACAATTTCAGCTAACAACAATAATCCCTAGACTTGTAACATGATTAAGGAGAATCAAGACACTCTGGTGCCCCACAATAGAGAAGCTAACAAATTTGCTTCATCCAGTGGTGAAAAGCAACTCAATTGTATATCCAAATGGGTTGAGAAGAAGGACTAGGAAAAGGAAACAATGGTTGCTAACTCAACTATATCAAATAATGAAGGTCCCCTGAACACTCTATCACAAAAATTTATAGACAAGATCCAGGTAAAGGACAGAGGCTTGGGAGAATATTCCCTTGAGCAATCTTTGTGTCTTTCACAATTACTATCATCCCCAAAATCATATGGACAACCCACAACAAATACACAATGATCATCACAACCTATCATAGTTTTGGGTGAAAGGTTTGTAAAAGTAGGTACCCTAGAAGATTAATCAGAAGACAAAGCCATTCTCAATTGGCTATATAAAGATGAAGAAGCCTCAAGATACGCAAATATCAACATAAGGACATATCAGTATGGAAAAGGAAAGGCTATCTTAGAGAAAATGGGATATGAAGGGAAAGGACCAATTGGAAAGAGAAAAGATTGTATTATAGAACTTATTCAACCTCTAACAGTTCAGCCTAGAGACAAAACAGGATTAGGCTATATAGGGGAATCAAAAGAAGTAACTCAGAAAGTGGTAGAAAGGATTCTGCAAATGAGGGACAACTCTGAAACAGATTCCAATGAGTATGAATGGGATCATTTATCTGCAACATCATACACTGATAAAAAATTGATGTCATCAAAGCATATACACCCGTACGAGAGGAGGGACAAAGTTCAGGAACAAGACCACTTATATTGGGATCACCAAATATTGATGACTCAAGTGAGGACAAACAAATATCGAGTGAGCTAGACAACTCAGAGGAGGGTAATATCATAAACCTTGACCTTCCCAATGACAACTTTGACCACCTAGCTATTAGAACACTTATAGTCATCAACCTTACTCAACCTGATGACTTATTACCCTTGATACATCCTGAACTTATTGACTAGGAACCAACCGAACCTATTAATATACCAGTCTTTTCAAATGATGATGCCATTGTAAATTTCCTTTACAATGACGAACTTGATACAAGTTCTACCCATACCACTCATAACGACACTTCAAATTAGGAGGCTGCCAAATCTTCCAGTTGCAAAAATGACAATAGGAAAAAAGGATCTAATGGTGAAAACCTTTTTGAGGCACCAATAGATTTTGAAAAATAAAAAATAAAGAATGCATCTAATAGTGAAAACCTTTCTGAGGCACTGAAAGATGAGAGATTTGAAACCCTTCCAGAGCATTACCATGATTGATCATCAGTACTGGTGGAACCCACACAATCCATAAATCTTGGAACAACTAAAAAGGAAAAGATTCTACATCTGGTAGTGTCTATGACCGAATAGGAGAAGCCCGAATTCACGAAATTCTTTGAAGAGTGGCATATCAATTTTTCTTGGTCTTATTTTGACATGCCAGGATTAGATCTAGATCTCCTGATGCATCATTTGTCTCTACCAACTGGAATAAAAAAAGTCAAGAAAAATGTGAGAAAAATGCATCCCCACATCGCATTGATGGTAAAAGCTGAGCTGAAGAAGTTGTTGGATGCAGGATTTATCAGGTCTATCGATTATGCTGAGTGGATTTCAAATATTGTGCCTATATCTAAACTAGATAATAACATCAGAATATGTACAGATTTTAGAGATCTAAATAAGGCATGCCCAAAGGATGATTTTCCTTTACCAAGTATTGACATCATTGTCAATTTAATAGTGGGACATGCCATGATGTCATTAATGGATGGCTTCTTAGGATACAACCAAATAAAGATAGCACCTGAAGATAAAGAAAGGACAACATTCACTTGTCCTTGGGGTACATTATGTTGGAATGTCATGCCCTTCGGGTTGAAAAATGTTGGTGCAACATATCAGCCGGCAATGACCACTATTTCATGATATGATGCATACATTTATGGAAGATTATGTGGATGACATATTAGCAAAATAATACACCAGAGAAGGACATCTGGAGATCCTCGGCAAAATCTTTACTAGACTGGAAAATTTCAATGTCAGATTGAAACCGAAGAAATGTGTGTTTGGGGTAACATTAGCAAAACTCCTTGGATACATAGTGTCAGAAAAAGGTATCAAAGTGGATCCAACTAAGGTCAAAGCAATAATGGAGAGGCCACCGACTAAAAATATTAGTCAATTACGTTCCCTACAAGGCAGGCTACAATCTATGAGGAGATTTATCTCCCAATTAGTGGACAAAATCCATCCATTCAATCATCTACTTCATAAGAATGTCTCATTCAAGTGGGATCATGAATTTGAAACAACTTTTAACTAGATAAAGCAATATTTTATGTCACCTCCAATACTCATGCCACCTGCAGCAGAGAGACCATTGTTACTATATATCACAACAACTGGCATTTCTTTAGGATCTCTATTGGCACAAGAAGATTCTGAAGGAAAGGAACAAGTTGTCTACTATATTAGTAGGACTCTCAACGGATATGAAATAAATTACACATTCATAGAAAAATCTTGTTTGGAAGTGGTATTTTCAACCCAACAGTTGTGACACTACATGTTGACTCATACAGTTAGACTCATAGCTAAAATAGACCCATTAAAATATCTACTCAGCAAAGCTACTCTAATAGGGAGACTAGAAAAATGGGTCATGATCTTAAGTGAGTTTGATATCCAGTATGTAGACTGGAAAGCCATCAAAGGGCAGGTGATAGTTGATCAATTAGCTGAAGCTCTATTATAGGATAATCATCCAATGAACATTGAATTTCCAGATGCAGACATTCTGAATATTACCACACAATAATGGAGACTTTACACCTCAAGGAAACACCATCCCAAGGCCCTATAGACTAATGTTTCCATGTACTAATAATGTAGTTGAGTATGAAGCATTGATTATCGGCATCAAAGTGGCAATTGAATGGAAAATCACATAAATACAAGTGTATGGGGACTCACAACTTGTCATCTATCAGGTAAATGCGAGTATCAGATAAAGGATGAAAAGCTTATTCCATATAAGAAAATGATAGATGATCTCAAAAATTATTTCATGGATATAAAGTTCGAACAAATACCAAGAGTAGAAAACAAAGTAGTGGATGCTATGGCGACAATTGCTTCCCTCTTGTAATTACCAGAAAAGCAAGGTTGTTATGAGTTTATGGTAGAACAAGTATCTAACCCTACCTATGATAATATTGAATCACAAACCATATGCCAAATAGCCAACATTCAAACCTCACTATATGGATAGACCTATACTTACCTCAAGGATAATATCCTTCTTCCTGATCTTTCTAGAAACCAAAAGCGTAACTTCATCCCCCAATCCGCTCGACATACATTGATAGCCGACATATTTTACCATTGAGGTCTAGATGGTACTCTTCTTCGGTGTCTAGAACACAATGAATTTGAAACAACCTTACATGAGGTTCATGAACGTATTTGTAGAACTCATTCAAGTGGACCAACCCTAGCAAAGAAACTCCTTTGTTTGGGGTATTACTGGCCAAACATGGAAAATGAGTCTTATCAAATTGTTAAGAAATGTCAGATCCATGGTAATCTAATCAATGCACCAGCACAAGAATTGCACCCATTCACATCAACATGGCCCTTTTGTCAGTGGGGACTGGACCTAGTAGGAAAGATAAACCCGTCTTCATCCAATGGACACAAGTTCATAATCACAGCAATGGAATACTTTACAAAATGGATAGAAGCATTTCCCTTAACAACAATCACTGGAAAGCAGATTTCTTCATTCATCCTGAATTACATAATCTGTCTGTATGGCATACCTCATTCCATTGTTACAGACAATGAAAGACCATTTAAGAACCAGGACGCCCAAGAATTGTGTGAAAAATTTCATAGCCAACATTGTTTCTCAACATTGTACTATCCTCAGGGAAATGGCCAAACAAAGGCCTCAAACAAGACAATTCTAAAAATACTAAAAAAAATGGTTAACAATGTTGGACGTGATTGACATGTTTAGCTAAATCCTACATTATGGGCCTATAGAACCATCATCAGAACACCAATAGGAGCTACACCATATGCCTTGGTATATGGATTAGAGGCCATCCTACCTATTGAGGTATAAATACCATCACTTCATGTCTCACTGAAGGGTATCATTACAGATGAGAATTATAGAATCTCTAGACTACAAGAACTGGAATTGTTGGATGAACACCGTCAACAAGCTATCAATCATTTGAAATCATACCAATAGAGAATATCCAGGAGCTACAATCACAAGGTAAAACCTAGAGTCTTTCAGGTTGGTGACTTGGTCCTAAAGGAAAACCCTAGAAATCAGCAAGACAGAGAAAAGAAAGGGAAGTTTGAACCTAACTGGCTAGGTCCCTTTGTTATCATATTAGTTTATGGATCAGGAGCATATCAATTGTCTATACCTAAAGGGGATATGTACAATGAACCTATCAACAGTATCCATCTTAGAAAGTTCTACACCTGAATCACCTAGTGCATGAATTAGTTTATGAAAATGGTTACCTTGATGAAAACCTAGCAAATAGGCATCTTGGTAATGGGAAAATGACAAAAAAATTAGAAAATAGAAAAATAGAAAAAAAATAAAAAAGACTGAAAAAGTGCAATAAAAACACGTAGTGAAAACTTGGAAATAAATGCTATTTGTGATTTAACTACCTTTTCCATCTATTGGATGCATGTCATGGTCATTATTTTCACCATCATTTTACATCCATTATCACATCATTACGAGTGGTCATGTCTCACCCTAGCTTGGGGGCAACATCTCAACCTCACCGGGGGCAATAAATCTCGAGCCTAACCAAATGGACAAACAACAGGAAGACAAAAACACCAAAAAAAATGATTGAAACACAACCCAAAATGAAACATAAATCACCATTAGAAGCACATTGGACATCCATAATCGCAACAGAAAATCCAAAAAAAAAAGGGTCAAAAAGTCAATTTCAAAAAAGCCAAAAACATGAGTTTGTGGCAGTAAAACTACGTGGTCTCTGTGTGTATAACGTAGGCAAGGCTAATCTTTGATCAACCCTTGAGGCCCCTAGGATAGTTCTTTGGTAAAAAATCTCAAAAATCACAAAAAACATCATAAAATCGGGATGGATGATCTAATTTGGATAATGGTTGAAATACTTTAAGTAAAGGTTGGATATGGTGTACTTTGATCATTGTTATCATTTCTTTGGAGCAACTCGATGATGTATTGAACTAGAGAAGCTAGGAAGGAGAATGGTATTTTTCTTTATCTGTTGTCTATGAATTGATCATAATTATTGTGTGAATTGTCACGGGAAGTGCTCTACAAAGTATCATGGATGACATTCCAATTCACATAGGAAAGTGGTTAATTCTAATCTATTTATGCAAGAAATGCTCAAGTCATCTCAGTTTAATTATAGCTAGAAGCTTGTGTTCACTTGCAATATAAAAAATCATGGAAGTAGTACTCAGGTCATCATGGTCTAAATCATACCATCGATGCTTGTACTCACTTTCAACATTTTTAAAGCTCTATGATGATACAAAGCATGATAAAAGTACTGTTAAGATGCCAATGCTTGCATGTCGATTTGCATGGTAAAATTAGATTGCATTCATAATAGTTTTACATTTGCAGAGTGTTTGTTACAAAAGCTCGTGAAGGATTCAAATTAATGATCATCTTTTCTCATAATAGATTGAGTATACTTGACATTTACAAAATATCATCATTATCATATAGTTGCATCATCATTTTCATTGCATACATTAGAAAGAATTTAATTATCATTTCATCATTCATACATTTGAATCAAATAATGTTCATATCATATTTCTCATATTACATGTCATAAAATTGCATAAGAAAATCTCAAAAATAATAGATCTCTATAGTTTCATATCATACATCAAATCGTCATACCACATATCATAAATCCATTTAACATATCATATATCATGCACCATTTTTATCCACTTATTACATCATGTCATTACATTTCCATATCATATATCATGCACCATTTTCATCCACTTATTACATCATATAAGTGCATTTCCATTCACATATATATTCAACATACCATTATCATACACCATTTTCATCCACTTATTGCATAATATATTTGCATTTACACAAGAATAAAAGTGCACGTATTTCATCGCATATCATATATCATTTAAAACATCATATCCATAATCGTGCATATAAGGAACATTATCATATACTTTCAAAATACATATCATCATACATTTATTTCATCCATGTACATCATGCATCCACACATCATGCATACATACAACATACATCTATACATCATCATTATGCACATCATAAATAGAACATCATATATCATAGCATATCATCATGATTATAAAATGCATCCATAACATCATAATATAAAGATTATCACATGGCATATAGAACATGGAAAATAAATGCATTCAACATAGAATCATATAGAACACATAATAGATCACTAAATCCACTGCATATCATATAGATCTCAAAATCATAAATGTCAAGTATAGAGTTATGTCTGAAATGAAGAGAGATATATCATAAAAAATGGCTATAATCAGAATATACATCATCATCTCAAAATAAAACAAAGGAATCACATCATGAAAACTAGGTGTTGTTGGCTCCAGATGGTGCAGGAATCTCAGGACTAGTCCCTCCTCCACCACCAGATGTATCGGGATCTCTCGAGTCTCTAGTAAGACGCTGAGTCACACCCGCACTGACAGTTCAGGAATGAGTCCTACCAAATCGAGACTGTATGTAGCTCACTCTCTGCTATGAAGGGACAACAACATAGAATTTACTTTGTAATACTCTACCTCCCCACCAATATGGACAACCTCTCACATATAATTTTCTATGGTGGTACCATTCGCCAATCTTTGCAATCTCTTGACTGCAACCTGAGCCCCCTTTGTAGTAAATTTGGAGGCATCCCTCTCAACTGTCAATGATGCAATCTAACCCTAAGCTGCCTCTACAGTCTACCTAGTGGCATCCCTCTCAGTTGTCAAGGCTGAAATATGTACCTAAGCCACATCCAACTGAGCCTGTATTGATGCTAGAGCATGTGCATGGGCCTGAGCCTGAGCCTGCATTTGTGTCTGTGTCTAAACCAATAAAACCTGGGCTTGAGTCAACTACTGTTGTAATGTCTGAACCTGTACCTGTAGACTCACTATCTGGGTCTATTGTTGCTGCACATGCTACTCTAAAGGGTCTGCAACTACTTGCCTCTTGTGAGGCATCAAATACTACTCCAAGGATGGACCTGACCCACCTACACCTAATCCACCTGGGCTATCTCCACTACTATCACCATCACTACCCTCCTCATCATTGCTACTACTATCCTCCTCATCCCCACTACCCTCCTCACCACTGCTACTCTCCACCTCCTCACCACCAACGTCCTCACCACCAATATCCTCTCTCCTCTATCAGTGTCAGTGTACAAAAACAATCTCCTCCCCAACAGCTAATGGTGTTGGCTCATCAAGAATCGTAATGCATGGAAATGGACGTAATACCAGATACTCTGCATAATCTACTATGACTGGTGGCTCCACAATATCTAGTCGGATCTCCCACACAAGAGGTTGTAAAGCCTGAAACTCTTGCACTGCAGCATCATATGGCAACCAAGGCCCCCAATCTGTAGAATCCAACTATCATCGAGTATAGTGGGTAACACCCTGGAGAATTCCCTGAACAATGCCATACTGATGAAGCACTCGTCTTAGCAAAAATCTCTCCAACACCCACTGTGTATGCCCGATCAAAATAAAGGACTAACAAAAGAATGACAATTGTACGTCATCATCATCCCAGTGCTCACAATCCAAATAGGGATTCCAGGTAACAGTCTCCATATCATCTAGAACTCTTCGCCAATGATCTAACTTACCCATTCTAGGCTAAGTAAGTCAACCTACATATATGTGCATATAAGGCTGCCTGGCTGGGCGCTGCCACACCATCACTGGCTGTGTGACAACAATATGCTCCCACACCTGAAGTAAAGTAACTATGACTGATAAACTCTGACCTCCAAGGTACACCACTGAATGCAAATCATGATAAAGGTGGGAAAGCATGCACATGCCAAAAGCTATCTAGTCCTGTGTACGACCATACTCTCAAGCACACGACCCCAACCAATAGAGAATCCCTTTGACCTACGATTAGGACAAAGTAATCTTCTAATGAATCCAACAAGTACTGTCGGGAAAGTGGCGTATGCGTCAACCATCTCACGCCACAGTATCCACATACCAGCAATCCTGGCATCCTGAAACACCCTTCGAAGAGCATCAATACCACCCTACTTTGATGAATCATAAACAAAAATATCCCCCA
This sequence comes from Sequoia sempervirens, assembly GCA_007258455.2. Lineage (NCBI taxonomy): Eukaryota > Viridiplantae > Streptophyta > Pinopsida > Cupressales > Cupressaceae > Sequoia > Sequoia sempervirens. The sequence goes on along the minus strand of VDFB02000015.1, from coordinate 200,553,003 downwards.
CAACTGGTATCCACAAAAACCTCCAGACATCCTCTGGGGTGATTGTGATCTCATCGGTAGCTAGGTGGAAGGTGTTATGCTCGTTGTGCCACCTCTCCGCTAACGTTGTCAAGAGACCCTAATTAATCCTAATCTGGGGCATGTCTAGTAAGGAAGACAATCCACAACATGTAATGATAGTTGTCTCAGGCGGGGCCAACTGTCATATCAACTCAAATGTCTTAGGAAATCGCTCTCTAATTTGGAGGTTCGTCAACACCCCCTATCATCATGAAATATTCAAAGTCAGTACTCTTTTGTCAAAATCATCAAAACATCAATTATCCTATCAAACCTAATTAGCTCTTGGTGAGAATTTTGATTAAATCTCATGAGCGAACATCATTGAACCTCACCTATCATGAGTTCAATCATCAAACATCATTAAACCTCACCTATCATGAGGTCAATACATCAAATCAACCTCGCCTATCATGAGGTTCATAAATCAAATTATAATTATTCCTCACCTATCAAGAGGATAATTATCATCAAATCCATCATCAAACCTCACCTATCATGAGGTTGAACATCATCTACTTGATCAGGATCATCAATCATATCAAACCAAAGGCTGACACGATAAAAAATGACAAAATCAAGGACAAATTTGACAAATTTTAACAATCTGACTTAGAAACGCTAAAACAGATGCTCAAAGCGCTAAAACATTAAAAGAATCATTTCATCATGTAGAAGTGCCATAACAAATGGTCAAAGCACCACTTCATCAGAAGCGATATTTAATCGGGGCAAAGCGCTAAACTATTAGGTCAACGAGCTAAAATAGTAAGTCAAAGCGCTAAAGTTCGTATCCTAGGTGCCACAACATTGAAAGTGCTAAAACATCCTACCTAAGTGCTAAAGATTTGACCTAAGCGCTAAAACATTGGAAGCGCTAGAACAGAATGCCGAAGTGCTACATCGATGTGCAAAAGCGCTAAAAGAAAGCTAAATTTAAAAATCTGAAAAAACACATGAAAAATGAAAAATGCACGTACAACGAGGGGGTTAACGAGTACGTACTAGAGGTCCGTAAGCGGTTGGGTAGTGGTAATGTTGCACACGGTCGAATTGGTGAGTGTAGTAAGGAATCGACATCCTACTCCAAACTGCACAAATTTCTCTCTCAAATTTTCAAAAACTCAAATGCACAAATGAATTGAAAAATGACCTTTTTGACCTTTTATAGGTTATTTTTGGTGGGATTTTTATGAAATTAATTAATTTTTTTTACGAGAGATTAATTCAAATTCATCCAGGGGCAATATTCTACATTCTTTATAGGGAGATAAATTATTTCACCATCAAATCTTCATCGAATCATCATCAAATCATCAAAAATAATCAAAAAATTTGAAAAATTCCAAAAAAATTTAAAAAATCAAAATTCATCAATTTATCTCTCGAGGGGGCATATATCCATCATCACCTGAAATTCAATTCTGGGGCATACTAAATTTTTTTCGTCGATACTGGCAGCAACAACAACAAAATTTTCTTTGAAGCAATGCATAAACACATCACTTCAAAGAGGGGCAAAATGTATACACCTAAAAATGGTCTGGATAATCTAATTAATTAAATACGACTTGGTAAACATTGTGATTGTTAAAATGCTAATCTAGAGAATGAGATGCTTCTAAATGCAATGATGTAATCTTGTATGATGATTGTTAATTGATAAAATGAAGCTACTGTAAAATAAATTGACATGAAACTATGATGAAAGAAGCTAGAGTAATCTATGATGCAACCATGATTTTGATTACTAAATGATAATGCTATGATGTTATTGCTAAATACTAATGTTGTTGCTAAGATGCTTGATTGCTTGATTGCTTGATTGCTATTCATGCAGAGTAAGTTTGCACAAAGATGAGAGATACATTACCTGTGAAGAAAGGTTGTATATATAGATTTCACGACAACAATTTGTGAAGGGGCAACACAACAAAGGATTGGATTCAATCTGGAGAATTGAATGGTGAGAGATGAAGAATCTTGAGCTGATGAAGGGAATGGTTTCTCCCCATGAAAACATCAGGCCAGATGATAGGAAGAATCAAAGGAAGGAAATTGAGAGATTGATTCCAATGTGTCTCCAAAGTTTTCCCATGAATTCCAGTTGAATTAAATTGGATATTTGATGTCCAATTTGGTAGGTGAGTGAATAGAGGAAATTTTCCTTTATGCCTTTATTCGAATAATTTACGATTTATTCAAATTAGTAAAAGGGAATAAATAATTTAATAAAAAAAACTTATAGAATTTTCTTATTAAATAAATATAGAAGGGATATGATAATTAAACAACAAAGTATATAACCTTGTTTAATTAATTAAGATTGAATAATGTGATAATTAAATAACACAAACTATTGAAGTTGTATATTTAATTAAAATTGAAGAATAAGAGAATGAACTATAAATAAATATTTCTATTTATTTAATAGTAGAGGAAAGTAAGGTAATTAATCATAAGTCGGATTTAATTAATTAGATTATCTAGACCATTTTTAGGTGTATACATTTTCCCCCTAAAAGATCTGTATAACATGAAACAAAAGAAGGGAGAGACATTCCTATCATTTTTACATTGGAAAAAGTTGTTCGCTAGATATCCTCGATCTATACCTGAAGACGAAAAGTTTGAATTATTTATCGACAACTTAAATGATGAAACAAAAGAAGGGAGAGACATTCCTATCATTCCTATCATCAGTAAAAGCACAAATCTACTGAAAGCGTCATATTGTTCCCTATCTCTAAAGATTTATCAAGTCACAAGGCTCTCAGATTTGGTAAGCATTGTGAATGTTAAAATGTCAATCTAGAGAATGAGATGCTTGTAAATGCAATAATGTAATCTTGTATGATGATTGTTAATTGATAAAATGAAGCTATTGTAAACTAAATTGACATGAAACTATGATGAAAGAAGCTACAGTAATCTATGATGCAACCATGATTTTGATTGCTAAATGATAATGCTATGATGCTATTGCTAAATATTGATGTTGTTACTAAGATGCTTGATTGCTTGATTGCTATTCCTGCAAAATAATTTTGCACAAAGATGAGAGATACATTACTTGTGAAGAAAGGCTGTATGTATAGATTTCACGACAAAAATTTGTGAAGGGGCAACACAACAATGGCTTGGATTCAATCTGGAGAATTGAATGGTGAGAGATGAAGAATCTTGAGTTGATGAAGGGAATGGTTTCTCCCCATGAAAACATCAAGCCAGATGATAGGAAGAATTAGAGGAAGGAAATTGAGAGATTGATTCCAATTTGTCTCCAAGGTTTTCTCGTGAATGCCAATTGAATTAAATTGTATATTTGATGTCTAATTTGGTTGGTGAGTGAATAGAGGAAATTTTCCTTTATGCCTTTATTTGAATAATTTATGATTTATTCAAATTAGTAAAAGGGAATAAATAATTTAATAAAACAAACTTATAAAATTAGTTTATTAAATAAATATAGAAGGGATATGATAATTAAACAAGTATTTAACCTTGTTTAATTAATTAAGATTGGATAATGTGATAATTAAATAACACAAACTATTGAAGTTGTATATTTAATTAAAATTGAAGAATAGGAGAATGAACTATAAATAAATATTTATATTTATTTAATAGTAGAGGAAAGTAAGGTAATTAATCAAATAAGTCGTATTTAATTAATTAGATTATCCAAACCATTTTTAGGTGTATACACTTAATATCACTTTACTTATCCTTCACTCATCCCCTAACATCTCACCTACTTGTGAGAATGTTTTGGTGCAAGAGGATGCAATCATAAACGATCATGACAATATAGTTGTTATTCTCTTGATACCTCTCCTACTTGTAACAAAGGCATCTTGGTGTTAGAAGATTCAATCATTCAATGCAATGAGAATCTTGTTTTCCCCTCTCCCCCTACCTCTCCCACTTGGGAAGATATTATGGCACAAGAGGATGAAATTATTGACACATTTATTAATATCACTTTGCCTAGTCCCCATTCATCTTCCAACATCTCTCCCACTTGTGAGAATGTTTTAGTGCAAGAGGATGCAATCAATGACAATCATGACATTGAGCATAATGAAAATCTTTTTTGTCCCTCTTCTAATGCTTTACCCATTTGGGAAGTTATAGTGAAACTAGAAGATGACATAATTGATACATTTCTTTTGATAGATAGTATGATGGCTTGTTAAGGTGAAGATGCTAAGGAAAAAATAGATCTCCCCTCGTTAGAAATTCTACAACAAGAAGTCAAATCCATTGAGGTTATGAACACACAATTAGTCGTTATATCTCCCTTGATTATTTGACCTCCTAAAAATCCTTTTGGACCTCCCAAGAGTCCTCTAATCATTGGGCCTCCTAAGACTCCTTTTGAACTTCCTAAGAGTCCTCTAATTATTGGACCTCCTAAAATTATTCTATTTATTGGACCTCCTAATTCACCTCTCATTATAGAACCTCCTAAACCTCATGGTTATATCCTAAGATTTTCAAAACAACTTACTAGTAACCATGTGTCGTAGCAACCAAATTATTATATTGTAGCTCACACATATAGCACTAGACACAATAAGCAACCAAGACAAACACAAGCCACTACATCATGGATACCATTCCCACAATCTATTTTACCTAGTGCCCCTCATTTTCCTCAAAATAATGGAAAGGAGTGTGACCTTCTAGAACAACTTCACAACACTCGTGCTAAGATATTTCTTTGGGATTTGATTCAAGCATCACCTACTTACCATGGAAAGCTTCAAAATTCTTTGCAAAACATTGTTGTCCCTCTCGGTGTGCAACAAAATGATGTGGTAGCTTTGATTGAGAATATAAATAAACCTAGTATGGATATTGTATTCTATCAAAGTGAATTACCTCCATTGGAAACACACAAACAAAATGATGCTTTGAGGATATTTTATGTTATTAACAAGGTTGGGATCAGGCATAATCTTGTTGACAATGGTTCAAGACTCAATGTTTGTAGTGTGAATATTTTGAATATAATTAGAGTGGATAAGACAAAAATTCAACCGGATTCTTTGTCTATTCATGGTTTTGATAATGTGGGAAAAACACTCCTTGGTGTGATAATGTTACCTATCAAATTTGGATTTGTCACTTTACAAACTCCTATCCATGTCATGCCTAATGATCTTTCATATAATCTCCTCTTAGGTTGACCATGGATTCATGAAATGAATGTGGTCGCTTCAATGTTACATCATCTACTGTAATACACTTACAACAACAAGGTGTACATGATAAAATCCGATCCAAAATCTGAAAATTGTTTACAAGTTGAAAAAGGAATGATGAATCCTCTTAGAACATTGACACCAACCATAAAAGTGGAACCTTTGCAAAAATAATAAAAGGAAGAGTGTCTTTCATAGGTGACAAATTTGTTAGATGATGATTGGGGATCATTAGATTCCACACCTACATCAATGGGAGAATATAAAATCATGCAATCAAAGTTAGGAAAAAAGAAAGAAGCGACAATGATATCATGAGTTAAGTCATCAAAAGCATTCAAGTCTAAAAATTTTAGCAAAGAAGAGAAAAAAACAAGTTACACATCCACCTATGATGAATGCGAATATGAAAAACCACCTTCCTTGAAAGAAGTGGAAAAAAATGTTGGAAGAGGTTATCAACTTGTGAAACAATTTGGCTATAATGGAAAATGATGTGGTGTAAGAGTATAAGGTATCCATATCCCTATAGAGAGTAACATACAAGAAACAACAAGAGGTCTTGGTTATTGTCCTTAAATTAATAAATGGTATTATTTTCCACTCCTTGCCATGTGGTAGTTGTAGTATCATAACATATTCATTACTATGCATGGAGGTATAAACTTGGCTTTATGAAATCATATTTCAATTTTCAAGGAACAATATATCATCATCCATTAGGCTCACCTTTTTTCCTACACTTGGAGGACAAGGGGTTGGGTAGCATTGTCCTTGGTGTATTCATTCTAGCAAGGGACCCCTTTTTATCTCCTTAAAACGTTAGTGTAGCAAGTGTTTAATGAAATAACTTGCACAATAGAAGAATATGATATGAAATATGCTACAAATACTTGATAATAACTAAGAATAACAAGCCACTTTGATGGATAAAACCTCCAAATATCTCTAATGAGAACAAAGTTCACAACATGATGATGAAATAAGACTAACAACCTCGTATATATACTTATTTATGCCTAGGATATCACCTATGCCAATTTAGACACCACTATATAAGCCATAGGCCGACCTAACCAACTAAATAATAATATAATAATGATAACATGAATTAATTAGGAGTTAAGATAACCACAATCTGACTATTCATAACCCAATGTACACCAATATTAAGGGTGTAGCATGCCCCCCTTCTTCAAAGAATCATTTTCCTCAATTCTAATCAAGTTTGGATTCTTTTGAATGAACTCCTCGTCCTCCCATGTGGCATCTTCAATTGGTAAATTCTTCCATTGGATGAGATACTCAGTGAGAGTTCTATTCCTCAGCTTCTTCGTGCGTGTTTGATGAATGCACTTTGGTTCAAAAATGATTCTTCCTTCTTCATCAAGCTCTGGTAGTGTTGTTTGAGTTGGAATATTATTCCCAATTACCTTCTTCAAACAAGAAACATGAAAAACTGGATGTATCTTTGTTTTTGGTGGCAACTCTAGCTCGTAGGCAACACTACCGATATTTTGCATGATTTGGTATGGCCCATAATACCTCAGATACAACTTATTATTATTTTTTTGTTACTTTAGTGAGATTTGCTTATAAGGTTGCAATCTCAAGAAGACCCAATCCCCAACTTCAAAACTTCTTTCACTACGATGTTGGTCTGCCTGCTGTTTCATTCAATTTTGTGCCATGACTAAATTCTCCTCGAGTCCTAAAAGTATCTATTGTTGATGAAGCAAGTGGTCCTCTACTACCTGAACTCTTGGTGACACCTTGAATGATGATGTGATGGAAGGAGGATGGTATCCATAAAGTGCCAAAAATGGAGACATTTTTTATGAGCTATGACACGAAGTGTTATACCACCATTCTGTAAGTGGTATCCAATCGACCCATTGAGACTATTTCTTTGAAGTGAAATAATGTAGATGTGCTTCCAAACACTTATTAACAACCTCACTTTACCCATCTGATTTAGGGTGGTATGAAGAGCTATGAGCCAATTGAGTACCCAAACATGAGAATAAATCTTTCCAAAAGTGACTAGTGAAGATAGGATCACAATCACTAATAATAACCTTAGGTGTACCATGTAACTTTTGGATATTCTCCTAAAAATATTTTTCCACTGCACTTGTTGTAAAAGGATGTGATAATGCAATGAAATGTGCATATTTAGTGAGGAGATCAACTACTACCATGATGACATTATGACCTTTAGATTTGCGAAGCCCTGTGATGAAGTCCATGGATACCTCTTCCCAACACTGGCTAGGAATATATAAGGGTTGGAAGAGACCTAGTGTCTTATTTGTCTCCCCTTTATTCCTTTGACAAACTAAACATTCAACCACAAATTTTTGAACATCAACTTTTAGCCCTTCCCAAAAAAAATCTTGCTTGACTCGATGGTATGTCTTCAAAAATCCTAAATGACCACCAATTGGAGACTCATGTAGCTCTATGAGAATCTTGTGTTTAAGAGTGGAATTCTTGCAGAGATACAAACACTCTTTATACCAAAGAGTATCTCCCTTCCAACAAAACTTATATGAACTACTATGATCAATTTTTAATTGTTGGATGAGATTACTTGTCGCAACATCAGTTTTCCACTTTGCTTTGGCTTCCTCCACCCAATTTGCTTGTACTATTGAAAGGGAACACAATAAGGCTTCATCTTTCCTTGAAAGTGCTTCTGCTACAATATTTTCCTTCCCTTTCTTAAGTACAATCTCAAAGTCATATCCTAACATCTTAGTGACCCATTTTTGTTGCTCTTTAAAAGATAGTCTTTGTTTCAAAAAAATATTTTAGGCTATCATGATTTGTCTTAACCTTAAAGTGTCTACCCATTAGATAAGGCCTCCATTGTTTAACTACATGAAGGATTGCTAGCATTTCCTTCTCATAAATAGGTATTAGCTAATTCTTACCCTTTAATTGACAACTCTCAAAAGCAATTGGTCAACCTTCATGCATGAAAACTGCTCCTATCCCATTTCCAGAAGCATCACATTCCACAATGAATTCCTTAATGAAGTCAGGAGTGGAAAGCACTAGAGTTGTACACATAACCTCCTTCAATCTCTCAAATGTTGCATTAGTGGACTCATTCCAATGAAAAAAATCCTTCTTCAATAGAGTGGTGAGGGGTGTTGTTATACGACCATAATTCTTCACAAATCTTCTATAGTACCATATCAATCCCAAGAAACCCCTCAGTTTCTTAATGGTTTTTGAAATAGGCCATTCCATGATAGCCTTAATTTTGTTAGGGTCCACCTTTACTCCTTCATGTGAAACTATGTGTCCCAAATTCTCCACCTCCTTAAGACCAAAAGCACACTTGGATGGCTTAGCATAGAGTTGATGATCTTCAAGTATTTGTAATGCTTGATCCACATGTTGCAAATTTTCTTCCCAAGTTTTGCTATAAATCAATATATCATCAAAGAATACTAACACAAACTTTATCAAGAACTTCTTAAAAATGGAATTAATCAAACTTTGGAATTTAGATGGTGCATTGGTAAGACTAAGTGGCATCACCAAAAATTCATAATGACCCTATGAGTCTGAAATGTTGTCTTACAAATATCTTCCTCCTTAATCTGAATTTGCTGATAACCAGATCTAACACTAGTACACAAATAACAATATATGACTAAATAAACTACTAAAAATTGCATATAAATGACTAACTTTAGTCACGTGACTATTAGTGGTTTATTTGTAGTCATTTATAACACCACTAAATTTATGACTAAACAATTTTAGTCATTTATTTAGTCATTGATTTTAGTCACTAATTTGGTCATTGATTTGGTCGTTGATTTAGTCATTAATTTAGTCATTAATTTTAGTCACGTGACTATTTTAGTAGTTGATTTGTAGTCATTTATAACACCACCAAATTTATGACTAAACTATTTCAGTCATTTATTTAGCCATTGATTTGGTCATTGATTTAGTCCTTAATTTAGTCATTTATTTAGTCATGGTAGTGATTTGTTTAGTCATATATTTAGTCATTGATTGTTGTTAATTGGTCATTTATTTAGTCATGGTAGTCATTTATTTAGTTATATATTTAGTCATTACTTTAGTCATATATTTTAGTCATTAATTTAGTCATATATTTAGTCATATATTTAATCATTAATTTAGTTATTAATTTAGTCATATATTTAGTCATTAATTTAGTCATTACTTTATTCATATATTTAGTCATTACAAATCAAATCTAACTTAATTAATCCTCATAAATTTATGCATATAAACTTCAAGTATCATAGATATTCAAATGTTAAAAAGTACCATGAAATGAAGAATAAAATGCTTGAACAAATATGATTGATTAGACACAAACACAAATAGATTACAAATCAAGAGGAGCCACAACACAATATTTATGAGTGGAAAAAAAATCACTCTGAAAATTTACTTCATTGAACCTCATTGACAAATCAAAATCTCATTCGTTACATTAAATGTCTCAATGGCACTATACAACTTACATAAACTATATAAACAAAATACTCCTATTTTCATATACTTATACTATTTTCCCCTTCCTTAATTGCAATCCTTTTGGAAGGGCAACAACCTCCTATAGGGGCTTGACCCCTTTAATCCCCTTGCAAATCCATAGCTTTCCCGCCGCTATTGGTTTCGGCTCCTCCAAAATCTTCCTCACTGGTATTCACCTTTCACTTCTCCAATTTGGAGCTGCAGCGTGAAAATAAGGTTTCAAAATTTGTACATAAAAAACTCAAAAAAGTCAAATAATACAGAGGATAAAATTCAAACATTTTTTTTTCCTTTTCCACCTATGGCACCCTAAACTTAGGTGCTAGATATAGTGAATGTATCAGAATTAGATATAGCATCCATCAAAAGCATATTTGGAAGTAGATTTTTATTAGATATTGTAGTTGCAAATTCCACTAATTATAGTAAAGATAAATAGTTTTACCTTTCTGCATCAACTAATGTTATTCTGATAACTTTTAGAAGATTGAAAATGCTAGCCTTTATCATATCAACATACTCACTTGCAAGTTGCAACACAATATTAAACGTATTAATTAGACTCAACATTTAAGAAAGAAAAAGAAACTTCAAGCATTATCAATTTGGTAAAAAAAACATCAATTTCAAAGATAAAAGAAGCCAATGCTTCACTCTCTACATCCTCTGCTACAATTAAAAGAGGCCTTTGTTTTTGTGATAAATGCAACAAGAAATTATATTATTTTTTAAAACTTATCACTATGTACTTATGAACTCAAGATCATTTAAATTGTCAAACTAATCGACATGACTACCTAATTTTTTTCTATCACATACACTTTGGGTATACAAGATCATTGAGAATCCCAATTATTGAACTATGAAATTCAACAACACAACAAAATTATATCTTAAGTAAAATGTAAATCAAATCAAAATTACATATCTCAGCTTATCAATTGATCTCAAATTATATATACACCTTTTTCATATAGCTTAAGGACATCTACAATAGATATGCACAAAATGAATTTGGTGGAAAGACTTTAAAAAATTTCAAGCAAATACAATTTGCAAGAGTAAAGCCAAATTCCACAACCATTTCCAGCATCCTCCCTACTTGTGCCAAAATGGGAGCTTTGAAACAAGATATGAATATCCATCAATGCATAGACAATACATCCCTATAAGAAATATTATACTCCCTCAAAATATTATTACATATTATTCTATTGGGGGAAATTTACTTTATCAAGAAGACTTTACTTTATTGGGGGGACTTTTGTTTAGAAAACCTAGATCACCAGCATATCAACTCATATGAGAGGTCAATAACCCACTATTAAGCCTACACATGGCACATGCATGCACAAAATAACAAAGAAAAATAACAGATCATGCATCACACAATAAGTATAAGACAAAAAAAATGTCAAAAGAGCTGTGTTAGCACTAAAAAAAATCCCACATATTTGCATTAACATCTATTCATTTATCTCCTAGTCCTTAAAAAATCTCACCAGACTCGATTTCATGATCTAGAAAAATTACTGAGGTTTGTGTTAAAAATCCATTTTTGTAACCAACATACCCAAATAATCACATTCATGAAATCCATTGAAGTCCTTTGATACCATCAGGCTAACAATACTTTGTCGGTGGAACTTCCATCACCACCCCACCAATAGCCCGATAGGGGAAATTCATATCCTTACATTAGTGTAATATCCTTCCATCGGGCTAACTTCCAAGGTAGTCTCCCCGATGGGCCGATGGAAACAACAAAGATTATCACATCGCTGCAACTCTGGTGCATCAGCGGAATGAATGATGAAGCTCCCCGATAGCCGATATAATCATGAGGTATCAAAGTCTAACACTTATTGGTGAAGATGGGATGCATTAGGGTAACATTGTTAGATGTCTTACTGATAGACCGAAAGAAAAACACTTATCGGTGGAGAAGGTGGCCATCAGTGGAAAAAAAACCAAGGTCCTAATGATATAGCGATGAATGATTACTACTAGCTGATGTGACGTCAAAAGCATCATCGGGATATTTAACATAAATTCTCTCCCCGATGACAAGACTGAAGCAAGTGGTATATTAATGAGCCAGAACAGAGGTGAATTGCACCATGAATTAATCATACAATTTGCATAAACCAAAAAGGCTACGCTAAGGGTAGAAGTAGAAAGGACAAAAATCGAAGCTCTCACACAGTGAAGCCAGGAGAAGCAAAAATTCACATAAGTACTCCAGTCTTAGCTAGAAAGTTGCATTTTTTCAGAGTTTGCAATGGAAGAAAATGTGGAAAAACCTAAGGAAAAGAAACAAAAAATTGAAAAGAGGAATTTAAACCAAGACTTGATAGATCAGTGTCTGGGTCAAGGCCAAGACCCAAAAGAAGTGTTCAAGCAAGTAAATTGTTAGATAAACATAGGGGTCTTGGGGATGTTTGGACGCCACACCGAGGCTATGAGCTTTTTATGTATCACTACAGAAAACAATTTAGATTTCAACCAGTCTCTAACCCATGGAGACTGAACTTAGAGAAGACTTGTGGTGTCAAACGTGTTCATCAACGTAGAATTGGTGAAAGCTCTGGCTAGTTGGTATAATGCCAAGAAAAGAACTATCCAATCACCAAATGGGGCCGATATGCTTGTTATCTCCCAAGGCCTGATCTCTAATGTATTTCAATTAGAAGGTCCCATGAACTTTCCATTCACCATTAGAGACTTTTTGATAGAATATCGTTGCATGGATACTAGTTACAAGAGATGGAAGCTAGCTTTACACGGACCTAAGAATGAGCAAGGTCAACTTAGAAAATTTTTGAGCAATGAAAAAACTACATTTCATATAGATTTATTTGAAGAATACTTCCAATATACCTACTACTCGGCTGGTCAAGTCTTGGAAATTGAGGTTCCACCACTTATGTCTATTGCACCGATGGTTGTAGCAGCTGATATACAAGGAAAAGATGGTAGGTCATTTGACTATGCAAACTATTTGGCGAATTCCCTAAATCAAGGGCTTGAAAGAATAAAAAACAACAGTGATTGCATAGATTTCAAACACTATTCCTTGTTAATCCATTTACTTTTATATGAGGGACATGCTAGAAATGTGTGGGGTAAAGAATTAAGAATCAAAGACACAGATAAAGATGGAAAATTTAAACCTGTACAAATGTGGACTGCACTATGGGATAGTCGATGTGAGAGGTCTCACTATTTATATTTTGAAGAATATTTTGTTAAACCACTAATGAAGTTGCTAGGCTATTCATATGATCACAATTTATCCCTTGAGGTGCAGAGATTTTTGAGACCAAAGGAAAACAACCCGAGAGGCAAGGTGAACCATAATTGGGGAGACTAGTATGCCTTCTCCAATTTCACAGTAATAAGGGTTTATGGATTTCAAGGGGTTCCACGTTTGCTACCCTGAGTGGTTCCTAACAGAGTTGCTTATTTGGAAATAGTACATAAATTAGCAAGGTCTGATACTAAAGATCTCAAGAGTCATAATAAACAATCACTCTTGCCTAGCACTCTTTGTTTTGGAGATTTCATAGTATGTGCCATTGAAGGATATGAAGAAATTGATGCTAAATTAGCTCATTACAACCTTCCTCTTGGGTATGAAAGAAAGAAATTTGATGCAAAGGGATTTATTCATCAAGCAAGATTAACTTAGAATTTGTCAGGGTATGAGCATCGGTTTGCACTTAATGATGTGATCAGGAATCAAGATGAAGCTTCCACTGGTGAGAGAATGACTTCATATAATAAAGTTGTTCTTGTAGAGGAATGGAAGAGAAAGAATGTCCCATCATATAGAGAAGCATTTACTAATATACAAGATCCCTTGGCTAGGATTGAGCAGCTTATTACTCATATGAATGGAATAGTAAAAGAGGTGCCCTCATATTTTTTTGATACATCTCATGCGAGTTACACACATTCAGGCTGAGGACGTGGAGCCTTTGGATCACATACCCTCACAACCCACCCTTGATGTATGTTTCTCCACTAACAACAGTGAAGAGGAAGGAAGTGATGAGGAGAGTGATGGAGAGGAGCAACCAGTGGAACAAATAAAGGCCCATGTGATTACACAATATGATCCCCCTCAGGAACAAATAAAGTCCCCTGTGATTACATAATATGAGCCCCCTCAGGAACTTGTAAAATTTGAAACATTAGATGAGTTCTCTGATGACATTAGGGTCAAGGATGGTCATGAATTCATTTTTGATAATGATTTTGTTAAAACTCCTAAGTTCAAATCATTTGTCTATGAGTATAAGGGGAAGAAAATAAGACAAAAGGAGCAAGACATTACTCTTGAAAAGGAAGGTGATGCCTTAGAAGAATTGAAAAAGGAAGTTGACAGGGAAATACAATCCATCACTCCTAAAAGAGGTAGAGAATTACTTCAAGAGGCTAAGGTACTACTTCTACTAGGATGGGACATGAGCTCAACAATTGTGTTTGACAGTTTTAGAAAAAGAGGGGATACAACAATGAACTTATCAAAGGAAGCTAGTGATAAGATATATTCAGGGTCTAGATACAATCCAGATGGGGATGCCTTTCTTATTTGGTCACTATACCCTCATGAGAAGTGGCCGACATTGATTGACAATCCTAATCAAGTATTTGGACACATTTTGGTCAAAAGAGTTGGGGACACTAATCCCTTAGAAATTGTAGAGTTGAATGTCAATGTGGTAAAATTCACTAGAGCAAAAATCAAAAAATTGGTCAAAGAGAATGGAAAATTGAAAAAGCAGTTATCACATCAAATGGAGAAGTCATCTTCCTCTTCTGCTCCAAAATTGTACACTCCATGGCTCAAAAACAATAAGAGAGTGTTAGATGCATTAGTTGATGCAGCCAATTGGAAAAATTCCCATTTGAAATCCCAAGAAAAGTGTAAAACACTAGAAAAGGAGGTAAAAATCAGTAAGTTCAATATTGTGTCTGAGATAATCAAAGAGAGGTTTAATAAGCTGATAAAGCAAGTCGATGATTATTGGGGTGTATTTAAACAAATACAATCAACACTAGAAAAGAATGTCCGGTTACAAGGAAGAATAATTCATAAAAAGAAGGAACTTCTGGGTAAACAGATCCTGAAAGACCAAACACTACAAAGATATAGTGACTTGGTGAGATCCCACAACCAATATCAACAAAGACTCAAAGAAGACCTCGGTTGTTTTAATTTGGTTCCTGCACTCCATGATGATACGGGGAATCTTCGAGAAAGGGATGATTGGAAAGAAAATTTTACAAAGTTTCTAACAATTGCATTGCAGGAGATCAACGATGAGGATATGGTCTTGCAGATTACTCATAAACAAATTGATAAATTCATGCACATGGAGTATGATATGAAGGTCATATCCAATGTTGACACTCATGCAAAATAGGGGTACATTGATCACCTCTCAGCTTTCAATCTGTTTATAAATCAAGTAGTGGATAATCCAGGCACAACCAAGCAACAGTCATAATTGGTCAGTGGTAATGATGTGGACCCTATCATACAGTAAAAGCTTTGAACAGGTCTTAGATGACCACGAGATTTTACTTAGAGATTAACAGATTGGTACACATGTTTATGATTGTGTTAGTTTCTTAAATTAAGTTCAAAATCATGTTTTGTTATCAAGAGTCATGTCTTTTGGTCTGAAGCTTGTTGCCTCTCATGTATATAAGAGAAACCAGGACCAAAAGAAGGATATAGGAGAAGATAGTAGGCAAATAGGGATAGATAGACTACAAAAATCTTCCATAATGTTTCCATTTCAAAAGACTATGTTGCAGATGTAATTTTGAGGAAATCAATGAAAGATATCTGATTCTGTGGCTTTATATTGGTATCAATTGTTTGTTGAAAATATTCAATTATCTAGTTGTCTCTGGTTTTATATTTCCTTATTATCCATTTCATCATTTAGTTTTATCAATTTTTTTTCAAAACCTCACATCTATTAACTGAACGTATTAAATTTCACCTTGATATTGCTTATACAATTTATACCAAATTAGGATTACATCTCTCCACTCTCAATTACCATTGTGGATAGATTGTTCAAGTAGGAAACAAATAGTCTAAGTTTTCTCCATTTGCATAGGTATACCCACCTAGGTTTGGTAGAGCCTAAAGAGAAGAAGGTTGAAGTACATCATTTGGCCTTATTCGTTAGCCTAAAACATACCAAGAGCTTGGCAACCTCTTATGGTTTTTCAACCAACATTTTTGAGAACTAACAAGCTGATCTATGTTTCCCAATAGTTACAAGTCATTGATTCGATGGAGGAGCATCTATTTTCCTCATACCTGCAAAATTTGTCATGTTGCACTATATTTAGCAATTCTGCAAAACTTGACAAAAATAACCTGCAACAACTTTTGATAGTTTGCAATTTTACAAGGTTTTTGCAACTTTGTCTCTTTTACCCAATTGACTCTAAAATCATCCTAATTTATAGTGAATGGTCTCAAAATACCTAATTAACATAAAATGACCTCCTCAAATGCTAAAATGACCTACTAAGATGCAATGGCCTTCAAATTTGAAAATGGAAGCTTAGGTGCTCCTGCACCAACATGTATGCTAAATGTGGGAGCATAGACAAGGCACTTGAAGTGTTCGACAAAATTCCTCAAAGAAATGTGGTCTCATGGACTACAATAATTGCAGTATATACACAAATTAGATATGTTGAAAAGGCTTTAGAGACTTTAAAGCAAATGCAATTTGTAGGTTGTTCCAAAACAACCTATGGTGAATTTGGGATATGTTTTAGAAGACATTAAAGGGTATTTGAAAATGGTTTTATATCTTGTCTACAGTGCTTAAGGATTGAAGGAATTGAGAGATTAAGGCCTATTTTTTGTGAAATTTGTCTAAGTGAGGTTGAATGGTGCTCCTGATTGCTATTAGGCTCCATGTTGGAGATGCCCATGCTAACAATAGAGACCTTTTTGGAAAATCAATATATGTATATTGAACCCATTGTGCTGGTCT
Organism: Sequoia sempervirens; assembly: GCA_007258455.2. NCBI lineage: Eukaryota > Viridiplantae > Streptophyta > Pinopsida > Cupressales > Cupressaceae > Sequoia > Sequoia sempervirens. The sequence continues at coordinate 200,536,163 of VDFB02000015.1, read as the reverse complement.
ACCAAGATTATGGGACCATTATCCAATCATCAAACAAACAAGATCAAATCACTTAAATGAAATATAACCTCCTATAACAAGTCAATGAAAGAATATAATAAAAAGGTGAAGGTAGAGGCAAAGTTCTTGGCCTTCACATAAATTTGATGAACTAATTTTCCATTAACGCAACTCAAGAACTCAACCAAGGTAGCAAAGAATTAAAAATCCAATGGGGAAAGGAACCAATGCTTTGGAAAAGGATTTAACCAACCACATAACAGGTGGGAGCACATTGTACTAGATAAAGCTTATGAAAAATTTGATTATAGTGGAAGATTTTTTTTTTTCTAGAACTCCTCACAAACAAACCAAATCCTATTGAATCATTCTTGGTCGAATTATCTAGCAAGTTTAACAAGGCTACACATAGAGCCATAAAAAGATCAGTTAGATTGGTTTTCAACACCCATATCACACTTAGTTGGTGTGATTTGGTCCTCAATTGAGCTATGAGCATCTTCATTTTCCATTTTTTAGTGAAATCAAGCCCCACAATTTTTTTTTCAAAGACTATCTCAAGTGGGTTCAACTAAATATGAAGCTTATCTACTTCTTATCCTTTCAACACAAGAAGACCAAAACCTTGGTTTTATTGGAGTTGACTTAGATCATGAGTACCAACAACATTGGCATGTCGTTGGAACCACCACGCAAATCCAGAAAATAGGCACGAACTCCACCAATGACATCCTCATCAGACCATTGCAGGAATAGGAGACCTCGTCCTACTGATAGAAGATCCTCACGCATTGTTGGAACCAAAAGACACATCTGACCGATAGATTGATAAGGTTGGGGCAGTCATTTCCATTTTCTATAATGTGGTAAGATTCATACAAGTAACACTATGTTAGGCTAGTGAATTCTTCTTGGAGGTTCTAAACGATTTGCCTCTTTTTCATAAGACTGTGTTGGCAGTGCCACCCGGATCACAATTGTTTGGTGGGACTCCAAACCCAGACAATGAAGTGCAGTTGCGAAAATCTCATAGAGAGAAGCTACAAGCTACCATGATGATTTTCCTGAGCGAATTTATATCAAATTATTGGTTAGCATGGATTAAGACATGTGTAGATGATATTCTCTCTACAGATAGGCTTGGGGGAAAGTATTTGCTTGATCTTGTGAAAGGTGGCAAGGAACTTACAGAGAATGTGACATTGATAAAAAAACATTGGACAGTCTGGATGCATTTGAAGGGAGCTTGGAGTGGCTAAAAACGGTTTTTGGTTCAAATGTTGAGTTTCCATGACAATGCGTGTGTGAGATTATTTTGAAGCACTCAAAGAGTCTGTGGGATGAACTTTTTGAAAGCCTGTTTGTTAGTAGGATGAAACAAATAATAGCTGATGGATTTGCAGATCTATGTGAGAGAGTTAAGGTTGGTAAATGCCTTGAAGTTACATCTCCGGAAAGTTACAAAGATGTTGAAACCCATTTGCACAAATTAATTACTAGTGAGGGTTGGCTTGTCAGGAGAGGGGACCTAAAAAGTGTCAATTTACCTAGGTTGAGTTTTAGATTTATGATGAAAAATGATGAAGATTGGTTTGGTCGCCTTAACGCTTATTTTGGAACTGAGGTTAGTCAAATAAAAGATACCATAGATGAGGGGTCTAAGAATATTCTGGAAGACCTAATTTTTCTTCATGCACATAAATCTCCTTCAAGGATAAATGATTTAACACCTTATTTGCAAGAGCAATGCTTCCATTTTATCTCAACATTGATTGTTGAGATTGAAGAACATCTTGCACATCTTTCAGAAGCTCTCTATCAAGAAATGAAAAATGAGGAGATGCTAGAAAAATGAACAAGGAGACACTAGAACCGACAACTATAGTGGAAAGGGCACTTTTCTTAGGAAGGATTTTAGTTGCTCTTAGTTTTCATTCAACTTCCCTTCCACTAGTTCTTGGCTCATCTCAGGTCTAGTTTGTTGAGAACAAAGCTTCAGTTTTAGGGAAAAGGTCTTTGACTTTCAGATATTCCACTACTGATTTTGATTACCCCCTTTTATGTTGTTGTTTAATCAAAAATGAAAATTAACAAAAAATTCAACACAATGAACAAAGAACACATAATTTATCCTTGGAAAACCCTCCTTCTTGAGGGAGAAAAACCCAGCCAAAAATATCTCTCTTACATATTGAATTTAAAGGAGCAAAAATATTCTTACAATCTTGGCCACACATAAGGCCAATATAATAAAATAAAGAATCACATCTCACTTAGATGAAAATACATAATTATATGATCTCTCATTAATGTTGATCTAATTTATGCAATAATATGATCTGTTGTAGATGCACAGACTCCTTGATAAGTGTGAATTTCTCTTCAGAATAAAATTGATCATCAAATGAGTGAGCATCTCCTTCCATATATACAAAGTAAGGTGCCTCTTCACAAGAAAGGTGACCCTTCCCAAGGGTTGGCCTCATTCAAGAACCAAGGTGACTTTTCATCTTGGTTCGGCCTTTAAAATAATATTTATATATCATTTATTATTTCAATTTTGAGAGAAGGATATCTCCCGCAGCTAAAACATCAATATTCTAGACAATTTTGGAAGACAAATACTAATGAGAGGGGTTGGTTTGAAACCTGAATCATAGGATAAAAATAATAGCACCAAATTGAATAAAATGAGAAGAACTATGCACAATCTTTGTATCAGAGCTCATAGCATGTGGATTTCGTGGATAACTGAAGAGCTTTTAGGTATTCTCACAAGAGATCTAAGGGAGGATGATTCTTTATCCATGACAACTCCTTTGAAGGCCTGTATTCTCATTTGCATTTCATATTTTGTTTGTTGTGGCTTATGGAGTTGGTTTCATTTCCATGATTCATCTAATCACTGAACTCTTGCAGTTTTCATGAGATTTCTTCTAGTTCCGATTTAAGTCATCATGGTTTATATCTAGATATATTAATAACCAAATGATAATACATCATCTAGAGTAAAGAGCTACATTTGATTCTTTTAGTCACTTCAAACTCTTTATTTCCCAATAAATGGAAAAGACTAACATGTGTCCATTCAAACCTTCCAGTCCATATTAATCATGGAGATGTAGTATGTAAGTATGCAAAAAAGCATCAAAGGGGAGCCAAAAACTTAGAGATTTTCATAGGGCCTATGAATCAGCTCTTGTTGTTTTAATATGAAAATATTGTTGTTTGTTTTCTATTTATAATATCTATTAGCGTCATTTGGGAACTCCTGTTTTTGGGAATTCAGTAAGAGTTCTCAAACAAAGTAGGATGACATCTACTATACAACTGAACATTTAAATGGAATTTGAAGCATGATTTTATTTAATTTTTAATTTGTTTCCTTAAGAAAGCCTCATAAAATGCCCTTTTCTAATTGTATATCAAACTGCCTACTGCTTCTTTTCTTTTACTGCTGCAAGTCACAATTTTAATGATGTATGCTTGCTTTCTCTTGTAGCTTTTTGTTCCATGATTTCAAGGCTTACCATTTATTAGTCTATGATTTGTAGGGTTGGAAAGAAACTAAATTGAAACAAGAGCATGAGGCTGGAGGTCAATTAGAGTTAAGGTGGGTAAATGACTTGAAGCCATAGTTACGACTCTGGAAAGATACAAAGATGTTGAAACCCATTTGCACAAATTAACTACTAGTGAGGGCTGGCTTATTAAGAGAGGGGACCTAAAAAGTGTCAATTTACTTGGGTTGAGTTTTAGATTTATGATGACAAATGATGAAGGTGGGTTTGGTCTCCTTAACACTTATTTTGGAACTAAGGTTAGTCAAATAAAAGATACCATAGATGAGGGGTCCAAGAATATTCTGGAAGACCTCCTAAGTTTTCTTCATGCACATAAATCTCCTTCAAGGATAAATGATTTAACACGTTATTTGCAAGAGCAATGCTTCCATTTTATCTCAACATTGATTGTTAAGATTGAAGAACATCTTGCACCTCGTTTAGAAGCTCTTTATCAAGAAATGAAAAATGAGGAGATGCCAGAAAAAATGAACAAGGAGACACTAGAACCGACAGTTATAGTGGAAAGGGCACTTTTCTTAGGAATGCTTTTAGTTGCTCTCAGTTTTCATTCAACTTCCCTTCCACTAGTTCTTAGCTTATCTTAGCTCTGGTTTGTCGAGAACAAAGCTTCAGTTTGAGGGAAATGATCTTAAACTTTCAGATATTCCAGTACTGATTTTGATTACCCTCTTTTAGACAATTCTAGAAGACAAATACTAATGAGAGGGATTGGTTTGAAGCCTGAATCACAGGATAAAAATAATAACACCAAATTGAATAAACTGAGAAGAACTATGCACAATATTTGAATAAGAGCTCATAGCATGTGGATATTGTGGATAAATGAAGAGCTTTCAGGCATTCTCACAAGAGATCTAAGGGAGGATGATTCTTTATCCATGACAACTCCTTTGAAGGCCTATATTCTCATTTGCATTGTATATTTTGTTTGTTGTGGCTTATGGAGTTGGTTTCATTTCCATGATTCATCTAATCATCGATCCCTTCTTGTAGTTTTCATGAGATTTCTTCTAGTTCTGATTTAAGTCATCATGGTTTATATCTAGATATATTAATAACCGAATGAGAATAAAGCATCTAGAGTAAAGAGCTACATTTGATTCTTTCAGTCATGTCAAACTCTTTATTTCCCAATAAATGGAAAAGACTAACATGTACCTTTTCAAACCTTCCAGTCCAGATGAATCATGGAGATGTAATCTGTAAGTATGTAGAAAAGTATCAAAGGGGAGCCAAAAAGTTAGAGATTTTCATTGGGCCTATGAATAACCTCTTGTTGTTTTTATATGAAAATACTGTTGTTTGGTTTCTATTTATAATATCTATTGGTGTCATTTGGGAACTCCTATTTTTGGGAATTCAGTAAGAGTTCTCAAACAAAGTAGGATGACATCTACTATACAACTGAACATTTAAATGGAATTTGAAGCATGGTTTTATTTAATTTTTAATTTGCTTCCTTAGGACAACCTCATAAAATTCCCTTTTCTGATTGTATATCAAACTACCTACTGCTTCTTTTCTTTTACTACTGCAAGTCACAATTTTAATGTTGTATGCTTGCTCTATTTCTTGTAGTTTTTTGTTCCATGATTTCAAGGCTTACCATTTATTAGTCTGTGATTTGTAGGGTTGGGAAGAAACTAAATTGAAGCAAGAGCATGAGAGAGGAGGTCAACTAGAGTTAAGGTTGGTAAATTCCTTGAAGCCATAGTTACATCTCTGGCAAGTTACAAAGATGTTGAAACCCATTTGCACAAATTAACTACTAGTGAGGGTTGGCTTGTCAAGAGAGGGGACCTAAAAAGTGTCAATTTACCTGGGTTGAGTTTTATATTTATGATGACAAATGATGAAGACCGGTTTGGTCGCCTTAATGCTTATTTTTGAACTGAGGTTAGTCAAATAAAAGTTACCATAGATGAGGGGTCCAAGAATATTTTGGAAGACCTAAGTTTTCTTCATGCACATAAATCTCCTTCAGGGATAAATGTTTTAACACCTTATTTGCAAGAGCAATGCTTCCATTTTATCTCAACATTGATTGTTGAGATTGAAGAACATCTTGCACATCTTTTAGAAGATCTCTATCAAGAAATGAAAAATTAGGAGATGCCAGAAAAAATGAACAAGGAGACACTACAACTAACAGTTATAGTGGAAAGGGCACTTTTCTGAGGAAGGCTTTTAGTTGCTCTTAGTTTTCATTCAACTTCCCTTCCACTAGTTCTTAGCTTGTCTCAGCTCTGGCTTGTTGAGAACAAAGCTTCACTTTGAGGGAAAGGATATTCAACTTTCAAATATTCCAGTATTGATTTTGATTACCCTCTTCTAGACAGTTCTGGAAGACAAATACTAATGAGAGGAGTTGGTTTGAAGCCTGAATCACAAGATAAATATAATAGCACCAAATTGAATAAACTGAGAAGAACTATGCACAATCTTTGTATCAGAGCTCATAGCATGTGGATATTATGGATAACTGAAGAGCTTTCAGGCATTCTCACAAGAGATCTAAGGGAGGATGATTATTTATCCATGACAACTCCTTTGAAGGCCTATATTCTCATTTGCATTGCATATTTTGTTTGTTGTGGCTTATGGAGTTGGTTTCATTTTCATGATTCATCTAATCATTGATCTCTTCTTGTAGTTTTTATGAGATTTCTTCTAGTTCTGATTTAATTCATCATGGTTTATATCTGGATATATTAATAACTGAATGAGAATAAAGCATCTAGAATAAAGAGCTACATTTGATTCTTTTAGTCACTTCAAACTCTTTATTTCCCAATAAATGGAAAATACTAACATGTTCCCTTTCAACCCTTCTATTCCATATTAATCATGGAGACGTAATTTGTAAGTATGCAGAAAAGTATCAAAGGGGAGCCAAAAAGTTAGAGATTTTCATAGGGCCTATGAATCAGCTCTTGTTGTTTTTATATGAAAATATTGTTTTTTGTTTTCTATTTATAATATCTATTGGCGTCATTTAGGAACTCTTATTTTTGGGAATTCAGTAAGAGTTCTCAATCAAAGTAGGATGGAATCTACTATACAACTGAACTACTATTCCACTGCACTATAAATGTTAAACCCCTACCATCCCTGCACTCCTTTCATTGTACTCTACATGGTAGATAGAAGAGTCACTTTTCACTATATTATTGTTCATACTTTTTCTTTACGTGCTACTCTATTTTTTACACTCAAATTCAAAAGTGATTTGCATGCCCCTTCAAAAAGTGGAAGCTAATTTTAAGAGTTCAAATTCTGAAATTTGTATAGAAAACTCAATCTACATGTCCCTTAATATCATTTTTATAGATAAAAGTAAGTTCTCCTGTGAACTATGCAATTCAACAATGGAAACTTTGAAAAGAAAAGATCACTTTTAACATCTCATATCAGAAAATAAAACAATAAACATACCTCGATTCCAAGTTCTCTATATAAATCCTTAACTTTTGCAACGCAAGATGGATCTTATTTTCCATAATTAGCCTAAAAAAGAACATAATCACTGTTAGTCAACAAGAAGCTAGCAAAATTATTAAAAAGAATGGATCATATGGCTCGATTGCATAGAAATTTGAAAAATAAAATTAATTGAAACCATTGAAAGTGACTTACCACAAGATTCTGCACAAATCGTGTCCAATGCAGAAAAATGTGCAAAGGTTGCAATCCAAAATTAGGCGTCGTGCTTGACTTCTTCCTTTTGGAGAGCTACCTTGAAAATAAGGTTTTGACTCGCTGCTCCATTTTGGCAGGCTACATTGAACATAAGGTCTTCATGAAGGTTTTAGAGTATGTTTATTAAAATGAAAATTATGCTTATAAAAAAAATTTGGTCCTTTTTCCTCTTAGATTATTTGGTTTCTTATTCTTATCTTTTGTTTTTTCTCTTCCTTTTGCTTATTTTTTTGTTTTTCAAGGTTTTTGGGTTTTAGTTTTTTAGGTTCTCTTATGGTTTTCATTAATTTTTATAATTTGGTGGTTTTTCGTCAATTTAGAAGAAACTTTGGTGTTCATATGATGACACCACAAAAAAAATATTTATTAGTAATTTTATTTGCAATATTTTATTATTAATTATGGCGGGCTACAATTGAAAATAAGGTCTTGATGAAGGTTTTAGAGTATGTTTATTAAAATGAAAATTATGGCAAAATTTTTAATAATGAGCACATTTATTTAGTCATTTTTATTTGTCTCATATTAGTCATTTATTTAGTCATTTAGTTGTGATTTTACCCGATGCCAAATTAGTCACTTATAAATGACCAAATTAGTCATTTATTTTCCAAATACTACTAGTGTTAGTAACGTGACTAAAAGTCACTAAAATTTTTAGTCACGTAGTCATTTATTTGCCAAATTCTACTAGTGTAAGATCTAACTTGGTAAAATACATAGCTCCATTCAATTCATCTAGAAAATCATCAATGAATGGAATAGGGAACTTATCTTTAATGGTGTACATGTTGAGCACTCTATAATCTAGATACATGCACCAAGTTCCATCCTTCTAACGTACCAACACCACAGGTGAGGAGTAAGCACTTTAGCTATGCCTGATAATTCTTGCCTCTAGCATCTCCTCAACAATTTTTTCTATCTCACTCTTTTGTATGTGTGGGTACCTATAAGGCCTGATGTTTGGTGGTTGGCTCCCTGGAACTAACTGTATGGCATGATCATGATCCCTCTTAGGAGGAAGCCCTTTAGGCATATATCCAAGAACAACTAAGTGAATATCAATTATAACTTGTAAATCTGGATGAGTAGGAGCATTAGATTGAGAGACTTCTAATGAACATAGTTGGGCCACAAATCCATCCACTCCTTTCTTAAAAAACTTTTGCATTTGATGAGAGCTTACCATCTATGGGGACTTTTCCTTCAACCCCCTTAGCTCTACTACACTTCCTTCTGATTCAATCTCATGAATAGTTCTTGGAAGTTCATCTCAATTGTTCCCAATGTAGTAAGCCAATGTACTCCTAAAACAATATATGTTGCACTCATGGATATTGTATACATTGGGGTATCAAGTTGATAATATCCCATGGATAATTTAATGCTATGACACTTCCCTGAACAACTAACTGTACCACCATCTGCAACAAAAATCTAAAATGCTGGAGTTGGATAAATAAAACAATTTAGACGACTAGCTAACTTTTTGTTGATGAAATTATGAGTACTACCTGAGTCGATCAATACTGTTACTTTTTGCTTCTTTAAGAACCCCACCACCTTGGGAATTTGTGGAGCACTGAAACTTGAGAGTACATGGCAAGAAATGATTGGTTGAGAATCATGCGATTCCTCATTTGACTCCCTTTCATCCTCTAATATGGGTTCCTCCTCTTCTTCTTCACTTGGACCTTCAATATAGAACAATTTCTTTTCATTACATTTATGTCCTCGACTGTATTTGCTATCACAATTGAAACACAACCCTTTTTCTCTTTTCTCCTTAATTTGTTGTGGAGTCAACCTAGTAGGTTGGGGAAGAGAATGTGTTGAATATCCTTTCTCTCTTGTCACATTAGCCCCTTGCTTCTTAGGAATCAAATACTTCTCCTCTACCCTACGTGCTAAGATAAAAGACTCATTTATAGAGCTAGGACTAAACATGTGTACCTCATGTTGAATGTGATCCTTGAGACCCCCCAAGAATAAATCATTCAAGTTCTCCTCCGTAATTGTATCCACTCTTAGGGAAATATTTTGGAATTGCTGAATATAATCCTTAACTTATTCCTGTTTGTTGAAGTTTAGCAAGCTGGTTGAAGAAGTTGTCTGTCACGGTATTGCTATATTGTGCTTGGAGTTCCTCTGTAAAAATTGACCATGAGACAGTGAGACCATTTTTCCTTTGATGAGTACAAAGCCAACGATACCAAATGAATTGATCTGGTTCTAGATAAAGGGAATCCATCGTGGCCTTTTGTTCATTTGGGATTTGATGTACTTCAAAAAAATTCTCCATTTGGTTTATCCATGTTAGAGGATATTTCCATCGAAATTGCACATATCCACCTTTGGAAACAAATTTCTAGATCCCATAGGAGTATTAAAACTTGTGTCAATGTTAGCTGACTTGGAATTTTCACCTTGGTTGCTTGAGAACTCCTTTCTTGGTTCATTCATATAGGCGCTTAACATGCTTCGTATATCTGATATATCTCCTCTTAGGTCAAACATATCCATCTTCATTGAGGAAATTTCTTCCTTGACCTTACTGATTTCCTCATTAGGAGTAATATCCTCTATTGTTACCCCATCCTTATCAGGAGTCTTCCCCATAGTGACAACATTCTTTTTGCCCCTTGTCGTAGGCCCCGTCATGGTGGGAATGAATAATTTTGAAATAAATCACACAAATGAGACTTAAATTCTCTAAAAATTTTACTATAACTTACTAGGGCCAAAATACCTCTCACCTAGAAAAATCTCCAAGAAATAAGCAAATTTGTAGCCTTGAGAGTGATATTTGTGGAAACCTTAATTTTTCAATAACTTTCTTATTTCTACTATAATTTCTCCAAATTTTTACTGTAATCTCTTTTAATATTTCTTCAAAAACCCAATAAAAATTAGGCTCCAATTCAATAAGATGTGAGAGATATGAAAATTCCAAATAAATTGTGTAGAAACCCTAATTTTGCAATAATTCTCTCAATTCTACTCCAATTCCTTTGAAATATGGACTGTAGCTTCTTTAGTATGTTATTCAAAAACCCTTTAAAAATTAGAAAAAAAATCTCCAAAATATGAAAGATATGCTCTTCCCAAAATTGTCTCCAATATTGAGAAAAAAACCTTGCCTCTACGGTGCCAAGATCATGCTCTGATACCACTTGTAGTGAAATAACTTGCACAATAGAAGAATATGATATGAAATATGTTGCAAATACTTAATAATAACTAAGAATAACAAGCCACTTTGAGGGGTAAAACCTCCAAATATCTCTAATGAGAACACGCTTCACAACATGATGATGAAATAAGACTCACAACCTCCTATATATACCTATTTATGCCTAGGATATCACCTAGGCCGACTAAGACACCACTATATAAGCCATAGGCTGACCTAACCAACTAAATAATAATATAATAATGATAACATGACTTAATTAGGAGTTAAGATAGCTACAATCTGACTATTCATAACCCGATGTACACCAATATTAAGGGCGTAGCACTCTTCTTAGTGAGGATATCATACATCTCCTAGGAAGTGGGACTAGGTCTTAAATACAAAGAACCTAGGATGAAATGGGCCTTTTTCTAAATTTCAACCATTATTAGAAACAAGGGTAGAAGGCAATCTGAAATGAACAATGATGTTCAAAATAAACCTACAGATTGGTTCAATGTTCGTCGATCAAAGTGGAACAACTTTGACCCATTTCATAAAGTAATTAGTAGAAGTAATGATAAAGATATTTCCTTTAGAAGGAGGTGATTTTTTTTGATAATATCTAACCCCCATTTTGCAAATGGCCAAGGAGAGGTTTGATTTTTAAGCTCTTGTGCAAGAGCTCAAATGAAATTGTTGTGTTGTTGACATTGAGGGCATTTCTTAAGGAAAAGGAATCCTACTCCATTGCTTTCCAATAATATCCCATATGAATCAATTTATGTATTAAGGATTTACCATCAAAATTTCCACCCTGAAAGCTTGAATAGGCTTCTCAAAGGAAAAGGGGTATTTCAGTCAGTAAGACACTAAAGTAAAAGACCATTATAAGATTTTTGATAAGTAATGTTAGAAAGAATAACATACCAACATGAATTTTTTTGTATCCAAGTGTAATCATTTTTAGTCGCTTTGTCAGGAAAAGTTCTAGTCTTTAAATAATTATAGATGTGAGAATACCATGCCTCGAGTCCACATGTACACATAGATGACTATCAGGTTTAGGTTGATCTAAGATAGTAGGAGAATGGAGAACATGGACCACAAAGTGGTACTCTTCTACACCATCGTTCGAAGACATAATGGAGGTTTCACTTGCCATTGCATGTGTGTGTCGATTTTATCTCCTAGGAATGCTATCTATCACAAAAGAAGAAAAATGATCAAGCAAGGATATAGCCAAATTCTGATACTGAGATAGCTTATTCTACTTATCCTGATATGTTCCCATTATTTGATTTACAATAAGTTCAAAATAACTAAATGCCATCACGACATGCAAGCTAGCAATAAGGGCTTCGTACTAAGTGATGTTATTAGTACAATAAAATTCTAATCGAAAGGATAGAGGAACCAACTTACCTTCGGGTGAGATTAAGACTACACCTACCCTAGAGCTAATTTTACATCTCGATCCATTGAAGTACATCTCCCACACAGAATCATGGTCTAATGCAAGTATATTTTCATCTATAAATAAATCTAGATTAGGGAAGGAGTAATATGAGGGAGCTTCTGATAATTGATCAACAACATCTTGACCCTTAATCTTTTTATGAGTTACAAATTTGATATTGAACTCAGAGAGTAACATTACCCATCTCGCCAACCTTCCTGAAAGATCGGTTCTAGTGAACAAATGTTTAAGGAGATTACATTTTATAATAACATGAGTTTCATCTTGAAGAAGATAATGTTGTAACTTCTGCATTGCAAAAACAAGAGCGAGACATTTCTTCTCCATGGAAGAGTATCAAGTTTCATAATTAACTAGAATATGACTAATGTAGTTGACCACTCTTTCTTTACCATCATCATCATGTTGAGCCAATAAAGCTGCTAAGGCATGAGGAGATGTAGAGATAAAAAGAAAAAAGGGCCAATCCTGCATAGTACATCAAGATATGAGGATTGGCCAAATAACTTTTTATTGACTCAAAAGCCTTTTCACATTCATCATCCCATTGGAAGCAAACATCTTTCTTCAACAAACACGTGAATGGAAGGGTACAATCAAACAAATGAGGTACAAATCTATGAATCACCTAAATCTTCCCTTACAAACTATGTAGTTGAGAGATGCTTTTTTGGAGGAGGCATGTTAACAATTACATCAATTTTATTTGTGTCAACTTTGATTCCATGTTGAGAGATGATAAATCCTAAAAGCTTTCTTGACATCTATGCTAAAGACACACTTAAGAGGATTTAGTCTCATTTTATAGATTCAAAGCATCTCAAAGATAAGATGAAGATTTTTAACGTGATCTTGATGAGTCACAGACTTAGCCAAGATGTCATCAATGTAATCTTCTAAAATCTTGTGAATAAAATCACGAAAGATAAGTCATCGCTTGTTGGTGAGTTCCTCCAGAATTCTTTAACCCAAATGACATGACCACGTAACAGAAGGTAGCCCAAGGGATAGTGAAGGTTGTCTTATACTGATCTTGCGAGTTAATACGAATATGATTATAGCTTGAGAAACCATCCATAAGGGACAATAAGGCATGGCCTGCAGTCAATTCCACAATCATATCAATATTAGGCAATTTGAAATCATCCTTAAGAGAAGCCTTATTGAGATCACAAAAATCTATGCAAATATGAATATGACCATCAGGTTTACTAACGATGATGATATTTGATATCCAAGGCAAGTAGTCAATAGGATGGATAAAACTAGCTTTTAGGAGCTTTTCTATCTCTATATTGACTAATAAAGCAACCTTGGGATTCATCTTTCAGATCTTTTATTTAACGGGCTTAGCATTGGTATATAGAACGATATTGTGAACTACCACAAAGTCATCAATACCAGGTATGTCATCATATGACCCAACAAAAATATCAGGATGATAATGCAATAGATCAAATGTTGTTTAGAATCTTTTGAAGAAAGGCACTTTCCAATATTAATTACTTTTTCAGAAGATTTAGGATCCATGAAAAAATTAGAAGTCTCCCTGTTAAGGAGAGTATTATTGTCTTTAGGATGAGTTATAGGAGTATCATCATCCACATTAGATAAATGATCCTTCTCATAATGCTCATAATGGACTCTCCAAAGTACACCTATTTATTCAAGTGCGAGAATCGGCATTTATGGTGATAAGAAGGAAAATGAGAGTAGACACCTAAGAATTCTCCTAGTGCTTCCTCCTAAGATAAAACATCTAGAGGAACTTCATTAGAATCTACCTTATTTTCAATAAATTTAGGATGAACTAATTCAAGAGGAGGAGACTTGACGTAAATCATGTTGACATTCAACCATGGTTTCCTTTTAGACTTCATGTGGTAGTATCCAAGTCTCATGTTATGCTTACGAGGATTAAACTCTATGGAGACTTTAATACCTTGTTCACTATGTCCACAATTGCTACCTCCATAACCATGTTTAGAAATGAGATTAAAACCAGGGCATAATGTGTTTGCAATTCCTATGAGGAAGGAGGATCAATGTAAAGAGCCTGATTCCAATAACGAGTATCCTACTCCTTTACGGGAACACTATAATCCTTCTTAGGGGGAACACAAAAACTAGCCTCCTTCAAGGAAGAATGGTTATCCTCCTCAACAGAGGTATGATCTTCTTCCTTAATGAGAGCATGATCATTTTCCTTAGCAGGAGGATAATCAACTTTCTTGATAGAAGTATATGAGATCGTCAGAATTTCTAAGTGGATGGGTTCTACTTTTTACTCCCCGATAAAAGATTCAATAAAGTCCAAGGACCCCTAATCATCACTAAGACATGCATTGGATTCAAAAGATGTAGAAGGGGTAGACTTAGGATTCTCTACTTCTAGATGGTCTTCCTCAAGGACATCTGTCTCAGGAGTGGCCTTTGAAATAGGCATTTCCAAAGTAGATGTCAATGCATTAGAAGATAATGAAGGAATACAATTCTTAGGAGTAGAAGAAACCGAGGTTCGACTAGCAGTTGCCAATTCACAAAGGTCAATAGCATCAAGGTTAGCCTTGATTGTGACCACTTCATTATTGGATTTTCTTTTATAAAATGATGCAAAGTAGACGTGACAACTCCCAAAGCATGAATCTAGGGTCTTTCCAAGAGAATGTTATAAGGTAAAGGACCTGACATAACATAAACCAAGGTGGGTATGGTAATGGGTCCCAATCTCAAAGGAAAGATTATTGTGCCTAAAGATTGACTATCAATGTTATCGAAACCACAAATGTACAAAGAAGATGCGACAAGGGAAGATGCATCAATTTTAATTTTAGGTAACAATTCAATGCTACATACGTTGAGAGCTGAACCAGTATCAATGAGAGCCTTCTAATGCCAATGTTATTAATATTAATTATTATCATTAGAGGATCTATTTGCTTCTATACTTCTAGAGGCAGGAGTTCATACAAATAGAACATAATATTTGGTGAATCCCAATGAATATGACCCATCAACACATTAACATTTTTCGGCCTAGCAGAAGAAGGAAAATTAATCTTTTTCAAAGCTTCCTAAAGTATACCTTGATAAATAGGAGCAGTCTAAAGAAAATCCCATAGTGAGATCTTAGTGGGAGTAACATGAAGTTTCTCTACAAGATCATACTCACGAGGTTCCTTAGCTACAGGTTTAGGTGCTTGAGAGTGACTTGGTTGAGAAGGTGGTAAAGAAGTAGGTTAATTTAAATTTTATTGATTCCTTCTAGTATTGTAAGTATGGGCTACCGCTCTATAAGAGGAAGCCTTCTAGATTGTATGAATCTTGTGTAAAGGTTCGACGTGTCACTTGTGAATGAGACCCCACAAATAGAATGTATTCTTTTAGGAGATGGGCTAGCTAGAGTCACATAAATGATGGGTATCTTAGAATTTTGAGGGGCTGGAGAGACTACAACTACATTCAAAGATTCTTTGACTTGCGAAGAAGAAGAAGAGGGTTGTGATGAAGAATTTTGTTCAATAGATCTGCAAATAGAAGGAGATGCCTCTAAGAAATCATCTAGGGCATCATCCAACATAGCCAAATATTCTTTAGAAAATGAATTATCAAAAGCATCAAAGTTTTGAAGAAAAAGATCCAACATAATTTTGTTCACGTTAAGTTCACCAAAATTTAAAGAAGGGGATTCGCTACTCCCATGTCTCTAGGACAACGAAGATTCTACATGGATTGAATAGCCCTCGATTACCTCAAAGTACAAGCTCAAGTGACAAAGTGTGAAAGAGAGAATATTGCAATAACTTAATTAAACAAAATACTAAGCTAGAATGATAAAATTGTAAATTAATAGAATCTAGTAAAGAACCACAAAATACTGATTACAAATATAGAAAGATAAAGACTTACGAATTCTACCCTTAGAAGGATAGAGTCGTGGCCAATGGATGACAACACATTGCAAGGAAGTTTGCACGTTGCGTTGTTGTCCCTATTAAACCAAGAGGTAAGAACCTGAAAGCTACGAATACCCAACTCTTCAAATCTAGAAACCTGCACACGGAAAGGATGAGGAAAAGTGTTGGGGCTGTTTTAGGGCTTGCCTCAATCAAAACCCCATTTTGGCATTTCCACCTCCATGGATGTCCAAATAGATAGAAATAGATAGGACATAAAATTTAATAGATGAGATGTGTGATAGAAATAAACCCCACTATGGAGGAGAGCCCCTATCGAAAATAAAATAGATGAGACATGTAGATAGTTGCAAATAGACAAGACAAAAGTAGACAAGAGAGCATTACCAACAGCCCATGGCTCCCTCTTGGCTTGAAAGATGAGAAGTGCTTGCTTGCAAGAGAGCCTTGGCTATTCATGAGATAAGAATTTAGTAGAGATTCACTGTGGAGAGCAAGAGAGAAATATGTGGAAGATCAAACAAAAGAGGGTGAGAATGAATGAGAGAAAGAGTGAAAAGAAGATTTTTGTGAGGCTGCATGGGTGGGAAGATCCATTATACTCACAATTCTACGATAATGACGCATCTCATAGGCGAATTGATGTGAGATTCCCTCATTTGAAACTCATAAAGTTTGGGGACACTAGTGCGTTGCACGTATGTGTGTGCATCATGCAGACATCCTACTCAAACTTTCACAAGAAATGAGGTGGACAGATTGCTAACGCTTCATCATTGTCCCCTATAAAGTTAGAATTGTGAAATTCCAAATCATAGGTATTTGTCATTAATTTCGCAAGGTACCATAAATGCAACGGGCCAAATGCACAAGTGTGAAATTGCCAGTGGGTGCAATTTTATGACACTAAAATTTGTAATAATTGGTGCAAGATAATATAGGTAATATGCAATACTCAAGATTGCAATTGTATTTAATTTGTACATGAGAGGCATTGCTTATAAAGGAAAGGTGAGAGATAGGATTAGATAATTTTGTGACATGTGTCTTAATCCTATGTTATGAGACAACTTATTTGACAAAAAAGTCAAAAAGATAAGATAGGATAAGATCTTATCTAGACAACTAAGACTTCTAGAAGGACATCTAGAACCCAAATAAATTTAAAATGTGACTATGTCCCCTTGCTAGGAATTGGATAGGTGAAAGACATTTATTCACACCAATACCCCCCATTAAGTGCAACCTAGGGAGTAGATTATTATGCAAAGATGCAAAAGATTAAAATGATTATTATGGGTCTTGGCTACTAGGCCATGTTAGGTACCCATTTACTCTCCACATGAAAATGATATCATTAATGGACTCAAATTTGAATATAAATTGGTGGGAAACTTTCAAATTAATCTCCACATGTGTGAACCTACACTAGGGCTTCATCCCATATATAATACATACAATTTCACTAGTTTCATCTAATGGGAATCATATCAATGAATCCTAATTTGTTGACACGAGCAATTGTATTCATTTGTTTGATTTGAGGATGAAACCCCTTTTGTCTTTGTAGGAAATTTCAATTAGAGATTACATTTGTGTTGAAGATGCATATTTTCTATTGTACTCCAATATTTGGCTTCATATGCGATTAATACAAATCTATCGTAGTATATTGATAAGTGTCTAGTATAACTATTAGGGTTATTCTAGGTCTAATTATTTTACATAAATATTTAACTAAGGGTCATTACAAGGTAATTAAAGGTATAGCCATGTGCTACGCTAGAGAATCTGATATAAGAAAAGGTTGATAAATGAATGAGACTTGGAAAAATAGAAAAAATATTCAATGAAAACACTTACCATTAATCTCAATAAAAAAATATATATTTATGAATATGAAAATGACTATAGTTTGTCTTCTAGATGATTGTTAAGCTTCTAGCATAGTTAGGAAATACATAATATCATATATTATTCTACTAATCTTAGGATTATGTACAATATTGTTACACTCCACCCTAATTTTTAGGGGTAGTGGTAAAACTATTATTTGTTTTGCATATTGGGAAACTTTCTTATGACACCTCATTTGCTTGATATGAAGCTCTAGTGTCTTGAAGAGGGTTTTTCTTGAGTGATTCACTCCTACAGTTTCTCAAGAACCAATATATGGACTTGGTAGTTAGATATGTATTTGTTTTCTCAAGTTGAGTCAACTTTCTATGATCTTATATCCCATTTGAGAAAACAATCCACTTGTTTGTTGTGAAAAATTCCACCACCGTTGTATTTTGAGTGATGAAATTTGTAGAAGGTTGTTCAACTTCTATCTTTTGTCATTGTTATAAGTGAAAATTGGAGAATCAAGGATGATGGTGCCCACAAGTAGTCCGAAATTTTTTCCAAATACGTTGTGTGTAGACTAAAAGGTGGATAACACAAGTTGATTTTTTCCATGATTAAATAAAACATGTTGAATCATGCATTGAATGACTTGATTTTCTATGAAGTTGAAAATATGAACCACTTGTCCACAATGGTTTCAAATGAAGACACATGTTGGCACAAAAAATGCTCCTATGGGAGGATTTTTTTTTTCAAAAATGAAGTTATATAATGATATTGTTCCATGCATAGTCATCAAAAACCAAAATGAAGTGTGCAATCTTAGGTGTTTGGATGATTTTTGAGATGCTACAACAAGATGTTGCACTTAATAGTATTTTGCAATGACAAATTCTCATTGGATAATTTGAGAAGTCTCCTAGTAGTACACTCAAAGAACTTGAAGTCTTGATGTTTCTCAAAGTACCATGATTGAATAAATTGGAATCTTAATGTTTCTACAAGTACCATGCTTGGAGAACTCATTTAATCTTAGCCATCCATCATCAATCTATCCTAGACCTTGATTTTTCCTCTTGAAAACTCTATAACTAGAGGTCCCCATCCTTCATCATATCCAAGTTTGCTATAATACCTTTATGCTGCCATTTTTCTATCTCATTTGAAATCATACCAAGGTTGTGCTAGTTTATTGAGAAATTCATATCTTATCATTTTCATAAGAGCGAAACAAATAGAACTAGGGTACATTCTATTTCAACTCATCTAGGAGGATGGAGATTGTTTGAGGTATACATTTTATTTTCATTCATTATCTAATGTTGTCTTGCTTTAACTAATTTTCCATGTATTCAACAACAACATCCAAATTAGGATTAGATGAGCCATGATATAAAATGGTGAATAGGACTCTCGCATATAATTTTAAAAAAGGTGAGTCTTAGTTTTCTGTCTAGAATGATCTATCCATTCAAAATGCATATGCCTCATTGATTTTGTAGGCTTGTACTTGACATAACATTTCTTTGTGAAATGTGTTTTTCAATCATATGGTAGACAAGGAAATAAATCAAAACAATTATGGGAGTTATTGTAAATTTCCATAGTGACAAAATGTTTGGACTTGATAGGTTTTAGTACAAGTTGATTTTGAATGACATGAAAACTTATCATTTTCACATGGTTTACCAATAGTTGAAGATTCAACTTGATTGTTGTTTTGGATACAGAGAAACAAATTTGATAGGCTTGGAAGAATTTGGTACATGAAAGTTCACAACACATGTGTATCGTAGACCAATATGATGTTTGTTGGGTTTTATTGCCTCCTAGACATGCACACTAGGTGGAGATTCAACAATGGGATGATTGAGAGGTATTGTATTCATGATGGGCTTTGACAAGAATTTTTGATTTAGATCCAACATTGTTTTGTGACACATGAGGGGGCTCAACATTTTTCTTTAATGAATTTTTGTCTTTTTTTCCCTTTTGAGTTGGATTGTTAGAAGAAAGAACACCGACATCTTTCTTTTCTACAACACTATTTTGTGACACATGAGGGGGAATAACACTTTTATTCAAAGTAATTTTGTCTTTACTATCCTTTTCAATTGAATTGCTTGAAGAAGGAATGCCACTGTCGACAACATCTTTCTTCTCTATTGAGGCATTGGGTTCTTGTTATTGTAGTTGATTTTGCAACCTATTGATTTGTTGCCACAATATATTATATTGGTT
Organism: Sequoia sempervirens; assembly: GCA_007258455.2. Lineage (NCBI taxonomy): Eukaryota > Viridiplantae > Streptophyta > Pinopsida > Cupressales > Cupressaceae > Sequoia > Sequoia sempervirens. Next base: position 200,516,213 of record VDFB02000015.1, on the reverse strand, counting down.
GCAAAAATACACAAATAAAGGTTTGTACTAATGCCAACATTATAAGATTATCTCTACTTGTTTGTTGTTGAAATTAATTTGCATAGAGAAATTTTTATTAGTGTACAATGTGGAATGTGATTACAAAAACTATACACACTTTTGAGTTGGGTTCCATTGATAATGATTGGAGACAATACAATTCAAAACACCTTATGACTTTTTTTGTCAAGTGGAAGTGGATGGGTTTCCTATTGTTGGTGTAAATAAAGTCTTGTACCTAGTTAATTCATTACTAGGGGACTTATTTACATGTTAAGTTTACTTAGGTCCTATAGAGAAGGGGGATTCACTACTCATGAGTCTCTTTATTCTCAAGAGAATCCCAAGGGGCGAACTTCCCTAAACTACCTCAAGGAATAGAGCAAGAGTTTCAGAATCAGAAAGCGTAGGTTACAAAGGTTTTCTGGACGGACTGACAGATTCTCATTCAAAGGATGATAGTGTAGAATGGGGGCAATAGCGTGGTGCGTTGGAGTCCCAGAGGTGCGTTGGCATCTCGTAAGGACCAGAAATTGAGAATATCATAGAAAATAACTAAATGAATAATAACAATCAGATTGCTAAGAACTCTTAAGAATGCGAGAAAAAAAATAAAGTAATAGGATTGAAATAAGGTAAAGTAAATGATGAAACTAAAGAGGGTTGAGAAAGAAAATTCTCACAACCACCTAAGTAATGAAGCCTTCAGCTAGTAGATATCTTCAATACCTGCACACATAAGATCGAGGGGAAAATGTTGGGGTTGTATAGGGGTTTTCCTAAGTCAAACCATTACTTTGGTGTTCCCACCTCCACAAACAGCTAGATAGATAGAGAAAGTGAAAAAAGTAAGAAAATATGAAGTGATAAAAGCAATCCTTGCTCAAAGAGTAAAACTCGAATCATGAAATAGAGATGCAATGATAGGGGATGTGAGAAACACCAAGATGTTCACAAGCACAAGGTGAGAGATATTAGTTGCAAGGCTTAAGGAAGCCAGAGAGAGAGATAAAGATAGTTGCAAGATCCAAGAGAGCTATAAAGAGCGCTATAAGAGCTTGAGAGTGTTGTTGTAGCCAGTTGTAGAGAGTTTTGCAAGCAAGATAGAAAGAGAAAAGAGAAGAGGAAAAGGCTAGAGCCAAAGCTAGAGAGATCCAAAAGAACTTAGAAGAAGTAATAGAATTCAAAAGATTGCATTTAAAGAGAGGAGAGAAAGGAAAAGAAGCTTCCTGAGCCATTACAAGGTGTCCTGGGCCGTTACCATTGACAAAGGGGTTGACAAGTGGAAAACATGCTCGAAAATGGTCATTTGAATGTAGAAATGTCACAAGATGCTAGTGTGGTGCACAGATGTCCATGCAGTGCATTAGTGTCTAGACACATCACGGTACAAAGCGATAGGCACAAGAAAAGCACAAGGTTTAATGCAAAGTTGACGCTCAAGGGTAGTTGTTGGAAAGGGGTCTTGAGCATCTTGAGAGGGAAAAGGATTATGCATGGGCTAAAATGAGCCTACACAAGTGCTAAGGGAGTGGACACTAAAGAGGGTGCAAGAATGAATGTGAAATTGCAAGGGGTGCAATTTTACGACATTACATTTTTCCCCCACTTTAGCAGGCATATGAATCTACACTAATATGCACGCTAAAGGAAATCTACTAAACATAAATAACATCATGATGCCAAATAGCTATTGTAGAGGAAGCAGATAACTCTTCAAACCAAGGAAGCATGCCCCTAGGCTGAAGACCTACAAAATAAACACATTAGACAAGAAAGATCTGCACAAGACAACAATGTTAGAACATAAAAACCATTACATCACGGGGTTAGAACATATAAAAACACACAAACACGTACATAGAAAACTAAAGGATTTGAGTCAACATAGTAAAAGAGACCTCAATGTAAAGGGTTGTCTCAATACTATGCATTATCCCCAAATTATGAAATAACACACATAGAAGAATTCTTAAATGAAGAGAAGAAGGTAAGGATTGATTACTTCAAGAGAAGAATACACCCAAAAGTCAAGGAAGCAACCAATGTCAAAGAAAGAGAGAAGTATATATTCAGGATGAAGAAGGATATAGATCTTTGATCCAATATATGAAATTTGAGTAGGGAAGAGAGAAGAGAATTTAAGAGAGGAACGAAAATTCCAAAAGAGATGGCTCCACAGGTACTCTCTCCTAGGGAGGGTTGAAAAAATGCACCATAGATCCACAAACCTATGGAAAGGTGAACAAAAGACTCTGCAGGTACTCTCTCCTACAGAGTTGAAAAAAAATATCCCACAAGATGGAAGTATTTTTCAAATCCTCAGACTTGCAAAGGAGGTGCCCCAGGTGCTCGGTCCTGAGGGAAGATTGATGCGAAAGGCTCTGTAGAGTATAATAGGCCCTTATAGGTGCTTGATCTTGTAAGGTTGATTGAAAAGTAGCTTCATAGGCGCACCTATAAGGCAACATGTTAATCCATAGACTAAACATGTTAGGTAATCTTGATGCAATGGAGCTCTATAGGTTCTTGGTCCTGCAGAGCAAGACTAATCAGATAAGCATGTGGATATTGCAAGTTGCATTGTAGGAGTCACAGAAAAGATAGGTCTAGTCGAGCTGCCCCCAAGCTAGACATCAATGAATTCATTCAAGAGAAAATATTTCAAAGGGGGTCCCTTGGGGACCCTTTAAAAGAAAAAAGGGGTCCACTCAAGGGACGCTTCATTTGAAAGACATAGAGAAGAGACGGGTCCTTTAAGAGGGACACACATCTCATAAACACGTTATCACTGCCCCCAACATAAAAGGGAGGAGAACCATGCAAAATACTTAGAACATACATGATAGAGGCAAACTTCAATATCACTTGTAATTTGAAGAAAAGGTAGGCACATCAAAAAATAAATGAGTGATGGCACCTAAATCAAGAAGTTGTTGTATTTTATCCTTCAAGGCCTTACATTCACTAGTGGAATGGCCTGGCACTCGATGGTATGCACAAAAAGAATGTTTTGCTTTATCATGCATATGAAATTTCTTATGTGTAGGAGGAGGAAGAATAATTGAGTGGGCTCTAAGAAGTCTCAACAGAATACACTCTTGCTCAGACAAAGAATGAGGAGCAACAAGCAACCCTTTCTCTTGTGGGGAAAATTTTGACTACTCACAAGAAAAAGACATGAATATAGCGGATAATGAAAGAAGTGAGGTTGAGCAGAAATCACATCAACATTCAACCATGGTTTCCATTTAGATTGTTCATTTGAGCAACCAAGCCCAAAATTATGCTTATGAGGTGCAAATTCTATGGGGACCTGAATGCCTTGTTTGTTATGCCCACAACCTTTACACCCATAGCCATATTTAGAGACAAGTTTGTAACCAAGGTCATAACATGTTTGCAAATCTTGAGAAGGATCTTCATGGAGAGCATTATTCCAACTATGCCCGGATTATACTCCATCAACCTTCTTGACAGGACTTCCAACATTAGCCTCTTTAACAAAATCATGATCATCTTCCTCAGAAGGAGGAGGATCAACATTAAGAACATTACAGTTTATATTCACATTACCCCATGATGCAGAAGAATAATCATCTTTGATAGCGAGTTCAGATGATGTTATCGACAGTTTAAGATGAACAGGATTCACTTTGTTCTCCAATGAAGAATTCATAGAAATCCAAGGATCCCCAATCATCACCAAGACATACATTAAGTTCATAATTAGAAATAGAAGGGATAAGAGTAGGCACAACTGAAGCCTGACCAACAACTACCATCTCACACAAGTGCATGGGCTTAGGGTCAACCCTGACTATGACTACTCGATTGTTACAAGTGAATTTAATAGATTTATGCAAGGTAGACATGACTGCACCCATAGCGTGAATCCATGGTCTACTGGGGAGAGGATTATAAGGTAACTTTTCTGACATAACATATAAAAGGGTGGGTACAGTGATGGGTCCCAACCTTAAAGGCAAGACTATCATGCCTAAAGGTTGCTGACCAACATTATCAAACCCATGAATAACAAGAGAAGAGGAAACTAGAGAGAAAGAATCAATATTAATCTTAGGCAATAGATCAATGCTACATACGTTGAGTGTCGAACTGGCGTCAACGAGAGTACGTATAATTCCAATTTTATTAATGTTAACTATGATCATTAGAGGGTCCGCTTGATTCTATACTTTCAGAGGCAGGAGTTCTTGTGGATAAAACGTAATATTCGGTGAATCCACATGAATATGAGCTATCAACGCATTAACATCCATTGGCCTATAAGAAGGGAAGAGGATATTTTGCAAGGATTTTTGAATCATACCTTGATAAACCAGAGTAGATTGAAGCAAGTCCGACAATGAGATCTTGGTCAGTGTAAAACAGAGTTGCTCGACAAGATCATAATCACTAGGTGATTTAGTTGCAGGTTTAGGTGTTGAAGGAAGACTTGGTTGAGAAGTTGGTAAAGAAGCATGTTGATCAATATTTTGTTTATTCTTTCTAGTATTATAAGTATGGGATACCGCTCTATAAGAGGGAGCCTTAGAAAGATTAGGAGAATCACTATCAAATGGAACAACATTAATATAACAAATCCTTTTAGGAGAAGGACTAGTTGGAGTTAGATAAATGACCTATCTCTTAGGCCTTTGTGGGGCAACAGAGACATAGATTACACTTACAAAATCATCTCAACTAGTAGAATAATTATTTGAAAACATATTCTCAACATTGATCCAGAGAGGATCAAATGTGGAAGGAGATTCATAATTCACTAATGCATCATCTCTAGAAGAGAGTACATTGGAATGAAGAGAAGGTAGAGTAACATTAAGAAAGGTATCAATTATTTCATCTTCTTACAACACATATCCTCCAAGGCAAGAGGAATTTTGTGAGAAGGATCAAAGACATCAAGTGACATGGGTAAAGCCAAGTCACCATCACATGCATGAAATGGAACATCATTAACACTTTGAATAAAATCAAATACTGAACTAACAAAAGAGGATATTAAATTCATCTTGAATATAATAAGCTAAAGATAATATATAATAGATAAACAAGCTAGTCGAAGGCTAGCACATTACTTCTACTTTGACAACATGGAATGGGGTTCGGGAAATGCCCCAAAAAATTTTTTGGGGAAGGATAAATCTTTGATTTGTCCTTTTTTTTTATAAAGGGGTGTTCACGTAAGATTCACCAAAATGTAGAGAAGGGGGATTCGCTACTCATGAGTCTCTTTATTCTCAAGAGAATACCAAGGGGGAGAACTACCCTAAACTACCTCAAGGAATAGAGCAAGAGTTTCAGAATTAGAAAGAGTGGGTCATAGAGGTTTTCTGGATGGACTGACGGATTCTTGATCAAAGGACGATAGCGTGGAATAGGGATGATAGTGTGGCACGTTGGAGTCCCAGAGGCATATTGGTGTCTTGTACGAACCAAAAACCAAGAATATCACATAAAACAACTAAATGACTACTAACAATCAGATTGCTAAGAACTCCTAAGAATGCAGGAGATAACAAAAAGTAATAGGGCTAAAATAAGATAAAGTAAATGATGGAACTAAAGAGGGTAGAGAAAGAAAATTCTTACAACCACCCAGGTAATGAAGCTTCTAGCTAGTAGATATCTTCAATACTTGCACACATAAGGCCGAGGGGAAAATGTTGGGGCTATATAGGGGTTTGCCTCAGTCAAACCCCCGTGTTGGTGTTCCCACCTCCACGGATAGCTAGATTGATAGAGAAAGTGAACAAAGTAAGCAAATATGAAGTGATAAAATAAATCCTTGCTCAAGGAGGAGAACCCGTATCACGAAATAGAGATGTAATAGATAGGAGATGTGAGAAACCGCAAGATGCTCACAAGCACAAGGTGAGAGAGATATCAGCTGCAAGGCTTAAGGAAGCCAAAGAGAGAAATAAAGATAGCTACAAGAGCTAAGAGAGTTGCAAAGACCGTTGTAAGAGCTTGAGAGTGATGTTGTAGCCAGTTGTAGAGAGTTGTGCAAGCAAGATAGCAAGAGCAAAGAGAAGAGGAAAAGGCCGGAGCCAAATCTAGAGAGATCTAGAAGAACTTAGAAGAAGCAATAGAATTGGAAAGATTGAATTTAAAGAGAGGAGAGAAAGGAAAAGAAGCTTCTCGAGCCATTACAAGGCGTCTCGAATCGTTGGGTTGGAAAGTGGCAAACATGCTCGGAAATGACCATTTAAATGTAGAAATGTCACAGGACGCTAGTGTGGTGCGTGGACGTTTGCATGGATTGCTAGTGTCCAGACACATCATGCTACAAAATGATAGGTATGAGAAAAGCACAAGGTTTAATGCAAAGCTGACACCCAAAGGTGGTTGCTGAAAAGGGCTCTTGAGCATCTTAAGAGGGAAAAAGGCTGATGCAGGGGCTAAAATGAGCCTACACAAGTACTAAGGGAGTGTACACTAAAGAGGATGCAAGAATGTATGTGAAATTGCAAGGGGTGCAATTTTACAACATTACAGGTCCTAAGAAGGAATCTTTCTAGAAGGTGTTAGTTATCATTAGTTGTTATCTTATCTTTTGACTTGTTTCACATGTGACCTAGGTAGTTGTGATAAGTTGTCTCATGTTATATTATTAAGACACTTGTCATAATCTTATGACATTTTTTATCTCACCTTGGCTACATAACCAAGGGGTCTCTACTACATTGTACACACAACAACATTGAATCATAATTGATAAGAATATAGTTTATTCTTGTCATATTCATATTCTCTCTTTGTGCTTTTCATTTGGCATCAAGATCTTGGCAAGCTATCTCCATAGCCAATTGTAACACCTATCACTCCAATAGTTTTGTTCTTATATATAGCATTAGAAGGATATTACAAACCTCTCGTGGCCCTTTCGATAACTTGTCGGTATGTCGAAGAAGCTTGTCATTTTGATATACCTATTGGTACAAGAAAGTGAGGTTAAATCACATGAGAGTAGAGAGGTATGTGGCACATAAGCAACACATGAAAAGGATTCACCCTATCAATGACACATGCTTAGAAAGAAATAAAAAAATGTTTTAGTTAGAATTTATCTTATGATAGCTATGAATGGGTAATAGAGGGAATGAAAAAAAAAGAAGACAATTTTCTTATTTTTCCCTAGTGATTTATAGGGACACAGCCATAGATGCCATTGTTGCAACTATATTATCTATAGAGTACAATAGTTCAATCATGACGACATGAATTGTAAATGTGAACCAAAGGTAACTCAAATATTGAATGCTATGACTATTTTAATTTTGTAAAATTTGTTTGCAGAAAATAAAGGACAATGTATACTTGAAATATCCAATGCCCTCCTAAAATACCTAACATGACCTTGTAAACGAGTTTTCATTTTTTATTGCAAATCTTGCCTTTAATAAACTTTTAATTTTAAACTGAAACAACTACATGCTGAATAATTATATTAATTTTCTTAAAAATCAAAGTATGCCATACTATGCTTGAATAAAATTTTAACCTTAAATGAAAACTCATACCATGGTGGCAAAGGTATTTGTGAGCCACGAATAAGGAGCAATAATGTGGTTAACGAGCCAAAAAGCTCACACATACGGAGGCACTGGTAGCAGAAATTGTTCAACAAACATGGCTAGAGTTTTTTTTCCAATATAACCGTTACTAAATTGTGATAGTAATTGGTAGTCTTTGACATGTTGGAGCTTTCAATTTGTAGAAATTCGCTATAATTCTATACGTCCCTGAATACCATTCTTTATGCTACATCCATTAACATTTCGCGTCTATTGCTTTTTCCATCTCAGTATATTATAAAGCACAATGAATGGAAGGAGCATTGCAAGAATTTAAAATATGAACAAAATAGTGCTAAAAACCAAGACACCCAAAAAAGGAGTGGGAGAACATTAAGTTGCATTGACAATGAGTAGTTTATAACATAAGGGTATTGATAGCCAAGCATGGCATCATTTTAAGGAGGTGTTTTTAAATAATTAAACTATTTGCATAGTCATTGCATAATGCAAATAAATACACAAGTTGAAGAAGGCAATTACTCTACATTATGATGTTGTTGCAAAGGACATATGGATTGGTTCTTTTAGCTATTTCTCTTTGCAAGAAACATATGGCCTCATAATATACAATACTTACAGAGTGTGTGATTGTAGAAGTAAAGACTTGGGTCTACATGGAGAAATGTGGGCATGTGGGGCATTGAATTGATAGGAGATGGTGGGTACATTTGACAAAATTTTCAAGGGTTTGGAAGGAATGTGTGAACAAAAGAGAATTGAACAAATTAAATTCACTACAATTTATTTTCTATGAAATGAAATTTGTCTCGATACAAGAGTCTTAGTGAATGGAATATAAATGGATTCCTAAGCAACAATTGATCATAAATATGTGTGCAAATATCAACCTTGTTTGCTCTTCATCTTGTCTTGATACAAATGTTAGGCCTGAAAATGTCTTACAAGAAAAGATTGACAAATAAATGAGACTTGGGCAATAGAAAAAATATTCAGTGAAAGCTCTTACAATTCATCTCAATCAAAATGTACATATTTATCAATATAAAAATGAATATTTAGTTCATCTTCTAGATGATTGTTCAACTTCTAGTGGAACTCATAAATGTAAAATATAATATCTACTATCTTTCTATTGAAATTATGTATATTATTGTTACACCTTGTTGATTTTTGACACATTTTTTCTTTATCTTTGAAATGAAATAATAAAATGAAAGAAAAGGAAAGTACTAATACAAGAGCAATTGTTTGAAGGAAAATATTACCATCAAGATGAAAACCAAGAGCAAGCACACCTACATCCAAGAGGAGACAAATGATTTTGTAGGGGGAAAAATAAACAAAGAGCCCCAATATTATGAAGATGACACAAACACTAAGAATATTACAACAAGAGAATGAGCTAGAGAGAGCTTAAGAATAGAAACTACTTAGTGAAGAAGGAGATAAGCACCTCAACAAATAGAGGTGAGAAAGGATTTACATAAGTAACTCTCATTTCTATGAATGTCACCTTTTATTGTATGTGTGTGCAAGGTGTCAAGATTCTCATAGGGAGGAGGGTACACCCAAGCGTTAATATTCCTCCAAAAATGAATTATAAAAATGAGTTATCCTCACACGTTTGAGGATACTCAAATAAGACAAAAGACTTGTAGGGATTCCTTTAGAATGGTCTTACAAGTATTTAAATAATACAAATTAATAAATAATCTTCACCTAAGTAAAGATTATTTTTTAACACTCCTCATGAAGCTTTCCTTGGAGATTTTACATCAAATCCTTCAATGGATAGTAATCCTAGATTTTTACAATGATGGAGATTTTATCTTTACAAAGTGGTTTGGTGAGAATATCTGCAATCTAATCTTCACCTTTACAATATAAAGAAAATTTTGATTGTCTTCAATTTGTTCTCTAATGAAGTGATGTTGAAGAGCAATGTGCTTGGTTCTTGCATGAAAGATTGGATTCTTTTCCAAAGCAATGACACTTTGATTATCAAAATATAAGGGTGTTGGATCCTTTTGAGGTAGACTCAAGTCTTCAAGAAGTCTTCTCAATCATAGTGCTTTTTTAGATGCATTTGTAGAACCTTTATATTTTGCTTTTGTAGAGCAAAGAGAAGTAGATTGTTGCTTCTTACTAATCCATGAGATTGTTGTTGAAAAAAAGTTGTCATTGATGTTAAAGGTTATCATTGATGTAGTAAGAGGATTGATACCAAAGGAGTTCACTTTGTCAAAGGTATAAGGTTAAGTATGCAATAGTACATGAATTATCATTATATTCTTTTGTTATATCATTTTTAGTTGTAGAGATTTGTAGAAATATATGTTACCAATTATATTTCTAGAAGTATGTTGTATGTCAGAAGATCGGTGTGGTTGCATACCTCTCTGTGTTGGCAATTCTATTGTCATATCAACCATATCACTAAAATAAGAGACATACCTTACTAGCTATTGAGGAGCGTTTGTGTTTTGGGAGTATGTGTGTCTTTTGTATGCTTGCAATATCATGCATGCATCTATTACTGTGACAAAGGTGGTCCAAAAGTTTGTACCAAATGTTTCAGGTTTGTGTAGGTTCAGTGTTTCTTAGGTCTCCTTTGTAGGGGCATTGTTTGCTCTGCGATTTGGGAGGAGAGTATTCCTACACTTGTTCTATCATGTTCTAGTATTTTCAAGAGATATGTTTAGGATGAAAAAAATTTGGAGTGATAGAAAGTTCTTTGTGTATGTCTTCCAATCAAGCTATGTTTCAAAACAGTGTGGTAACGGCTAGTAGCATGCGGTATTCAAATATAGTGTGTGGTGTTGAGATAGGACCTAGTTAAGGTTCTTGTGGAAGCGCATGACATCATGTCATTCTGAAAACAAAAAAAATAAATTAGGACCTACCTGCTACATGTTTCATGAAAATTGAATTTAGGTCCACCTTATGTCATCTTGGTCATTTGCGGTCCCCTGGCTAACATGGAAGAGTGTTAATACAATGTTATGTATATATTCCTCAGTTGCACAGATGCACAATGTGAAGGATAATTTTGAGTGAGGCATAAATTGAAGAGAAGGTGGTGAATAAAAGCATGAATTACATCTCAGTGTGTGCACCATTATCAAAAAATTATTAGGAGTGTTGAACAGTGTTTGTAGCCAGTTCAAAAGTGTATGCGATGTTTTTTGGCTGCAATTAAAAGTCCACAAGCTTTATCTATGTAATCCAGTAGGACAGGTGTTCTACCTGTTGTACTAATCTATGTTGGGGATTGGTGTTTCCAATAGGTTGGCGCTTACAAATACAATAGGGGATTGGTGTCTACGGTAGGTTGGTGCCTACTTCATATTGTAAAATTCACTTGTATCTTTCTGCTTTGTAACTGTTAGAGTAATAAGTTATTATGCTTAATTAATTATATCATATTGATTAATTAATTAAGTCACTTATTCCTCTTTGTTACTTAAGCTAAACTTAGGCACATTAATAATTAATTAATTATTAATTATTAAGTGTGCACACTAGGGTTTCATTTAGGTTTTCCCTTTTAGGGTTTCTTGATCTCCTTCATAAGGATTGATCTCTTTGTACTATTAGACTCTCTTAATGCATTTTTACACTTTGAGGTTACAGAACATCTTCTTTGGTTCTTCATATCTTTTGCATGTGATAGGTATCCATCTTGCATGCAGGTGATCTTGGTTTCTAACATGGTATCAGAGCTCCAAACCTACAGCTACCTGTTCGTGATCTGAAGATATGGCCTTTCAGTGAGTTTCTAATGCAAGGGTTTCCACAGACATCTTTTTTGCAAGATCTGGGAGTTGCAAAGCTTCTGGTGCGTTTTCAGGCAGATCGGACCTCGCCATCAGATCCAGAGTATTCGAGAGGCGAAAAATGACATATAATATGCCTATGTTCGGCATCAGCTGTTTGTGAGGCAAAAAAAAATTTGCCCGTACGGCCTCTATATTGCCCCTGTGCACGCATTTCCAAAAAAAATTTCAAGTTTTCGTGCATAAAAAATCTATTGTGTTTTTTTTGAAAAATCAAATTTTTGCTTTAAAAAAAAATAAAAGCAAAGTTTTTTAAAAAAAAATATAGAAAGGGGGCGGATTTTTTAAATTTTGCAGGCACATTTATGAGGGTGCTACCCGCAAGTACCTGCACACACAGGCCTGCGGGCCCACCCTCCAACCGCCGGCATTTCTACCGACCAGCGGCAAGGTTTCCCGGCAGGATGCGGTCGCAACCTTCTTCACTGGCGGCTGCTCCCAATACCGGTGGCAGCTCCCTCAAGCCAGCATCATTTTTTTGAGCCGCCCTTAGCCCCCAGCGGGCTCCTCCGCCAGAACCCTGGGTCATATGGAGGACTGGGGGCCCGCGCCCAAATCTCCTCCCAGCAGCGAATATTCCGCCCCGAGCATATTCCGGCACCTATGCAATATTCCGACTTCACCTTCGAATATACCGTCGATCGAATTTTTTTTGTAGGGGGGCATTTTTTTCCCTGACGGCCAGATGGCCATCAAATTTATGCTAGCAAACAGCTGATGTCAGCATGACGTCAGCGTCTGTACGGCCCTCATATGCCCCCTCCTAACCCTAGTTTTCCCTAAAGAAGCATTTTTTTTCTTTTGGTCATAACTTGGGTATACGGTATCGAAATCGGGCAAACAAGATATCACCGGAAAGCTGGTTCTGAGCACTTTCCGGTAGTGTTGTTTATTTTTTAGTATTTTACTGTTTTCCTACATTTATTGCTGTTTGAAGTCAGATGTACTTTTTATGCTTCCGAGCTCATAACTTTTTGCCACGATGTCCATTTTTCGTCTCGTTTGAAGCGTTGGAAAGGTATTGAGGAGCTCCATGTTGCTGTCCATGCACTTTTTCTGTATCTATCCTAGGTTGATCACTTAGTCCAGATTTGGCCCGATGGGTTGTTTGGCGATTACTTGGATGTTTTGGCAGTTGGGAGAGTGCATCTTGCATCTTTGCACTTCATTTTTAGTAATACAACATTAAATAATTGCTTGCTACTTCATAGATTCTAGAGTTGTTCCCGTTTGGAGTTTTCGAGTGTTCCGTGGCATTGGGTCTCATGTTGCTTTATCATGATTCCTTTAGTCAATCAGTGACTCTCATCCGGTTTCAGTAGTTAACAGAAGAATATTTCCTTGCTTTCCAGTATCAGGTTCCAGTGTTACTCTACAGAGTTCTTCCAGTGCTTCTTTGCAGCATGTCATCTCATTGTAGGGGGGTTTTGTCCCACTAGGTTTTTCCTTCTCTACCTCATTCTTGCATTTGTAAATGAATTTGTCGAGGCCTAGTTGGCCGGGACCCATCTTTGCTTTCATGCATCTTATTCTAGTGTTTTAGCTTCTTCCTAAGTTCATCTTAAGAGTGTTAGAGTAATAAGTTATTGCTTAATTAATTATATCATATTGATTAATTAATTAATTCATATTATTCCTCTTTGTTACTTAAGCTAAACTTAGGCACATTAATAATTAATTAATTATTAATTATTAAGTGTGCACACTAGGGTTTCATTTAGGTTTTCCCTTTTAGGGTTTCTTGATCTCCTTCATAAGGATTGATCTCTTTGTAATATTAGACTCTCTTAATGCATTTTTACACTTTGAGGTTACAAAACATCTTCTTTGGTTCTTCATATCTTTTGCATGTGACAGGTATCCATCTTGCATGCAGGTGATCTTGGTTTCTAACAGTAACGACTTGAGAAGCTTCTTTTTCCTCTTCTTCTCTCTTGAAATGCTATCTTTTCAATTCATTTGTTCTTCTAACTTCTCTCTAGATTATTGGCTTCTCTCTTGGACATTCTCTCTTATCTTTCTCTTTTTCTCTCTTTTTGCATAGCTCTCTACAACGTGCTACAGCAACACTCTCCTGTTTTTACAACGCTCTTTGCAACTCTCTTGGCTCTCACAACTTTGTCTCTCTCCTTGGCTTTGTCAAGTCTTGCAGGTGATATCTTGCTTATCTTGTATCTTTGAGCATCTTGGGATTTCTCACATCCCTTATCTATTGCATCATTATTTCGTGATACAGGTTATCCTCCTTGAGTGGGGTTTGTTTTTATCATTCTTGCATTCATTTCATTTCTACTTATTATTTCTCTCTATCTATATGATTATTCATGGAGGTGGCTATACGGGTTCTTCTCAAGTAAATGCATGTCTTGGTGATGATTGGGGTTACTTAGATTTTACATCATCCTTCATTGAGGAATATAAAGTTGACCCAATCTACTTAGACCTCCTGATAACATCATCCATACCCACTACCAAAGATGGTTATTCTTTTGCATCATGGGATAATGTGAACACAAATTATAATGTTCTTAATGTTGATCCTCCCCCTTCTAAGGAAGATGATCACACTTATGTTAAATAGGCTAAGGTTGGCAGTCCTATTAAGAAGGCTAATGGTGATCCCATAGAGAGTATAATCTCCATTATTGGAATAATGCTCTCTATGAAGATCTCCCTCCTCAAGATTTGCAAACATGTTATGACCCTAGTTTTGTACTTGCCTCTAAGTATGGTTATGGGTGTAAAGGTTGTGGGCATAACAAACAAGGTATTTAGGTCCCTATAGAATGTGTACTGCGTAAGCATAATTTGGGGATTGGTTGCTCAAATGAAAAATCTAAACAAAAACCACAGTTGAATGTTGATATGATTTCTACTCAACCTTCTTCTCACAAATTGACTCATCTACCATTTTTTGTTGTCTTCATGTCTTATTCTTGTGAGCAGTCAAGCTTTTTTCTACAAGAGAAAGGGTTACTTCCTGCTCCTCATTCTTTATCTGAGCAAGAGCATATTTTGTTAAGGCTTCTAAAAACCCACTTGATTACTCTTCCTCCTCTTACACATAAGAAATTTCATAAACATGATAAAGCAAAACATTCTTTTTGTGCATACCATCGAATGTCTAGCCATTCTGCTAGTGAATGTAAGGCCTTTCAAGGATAAAATACAACTTTGTGATTTTTGGGCCATCAAACTCTTGTTTGTTGATGTACCTGTCTTTTCTTCACATGACAAGTGATATCAAGGTCTACCTATATCTTGTCCATTCTAAGCATCTTCTCATGAGGTTCTTATGCCCCCCTTCTATTGTATTGTTGCCCACTATGTGGCAGTTGTAGCTTTACTTGCCCATTGCCATTCATGGTCATACACTATTGTGTGTAACCATACTCTTTCTGTGGTAGCAACACAATAGTATCTTGCATGATTCTCCCTTTTATGTTAGGGGGCAATGATAACTTGTTTTGGAGATGTGTGTCCTTCTTAAGGACCCCCTTTCTTCTCTTTATCTTTCAATTGGAGCATTCCTCTGAATGGGCCCCTTTGTGTCTCAAAGGGTTCCCTGCTAAAGGAACTCCCTTTGAAAGCTTCTCCTTCAAATGAATTCATTGGCATCTAGCTTGGGGGCAACCTGACTAGACCTATCTTTTATGTGATTGTCCTGCAACGTAGCTTGCAGTAGCCACAAGCTTATTTGATCAGTCTTGCTTTACATGACCAAGAACCTGTAGAGCTCCTTTGCATTAGGCTTTTGTAGGACCAAGCACCTGTGAGGACCAATCAGACTCTACAGAACCTTTCACATTTGGCCTCCCTCAGAACCAAGCATTTGTGGCACATCCTTTGCAAGACCAAGCACCTGTAAAGCACTTCCCTTTTGCGGGAGCTAGTACCTATAGAACCTTTTGTTCTTCCTTTGTGGGAATGAGCACCCATGGATCCAATTTTGTAGGACCAAGCACTTGCAGAGCCTTTGTTCATTTTTTGCAGAACTGAGTACCTATGGAGCCATCTCTCTTCTCTTCATGTCTGGGTATATGTCAGATTGAAGACCTGCATCTTCTTCATCCTGAGTATACACTTATTTCTCTCTTCGACATTGGTTGCTTCACTATCTTTTCTATGCATTCTTCTCTTGAAGCAATTAATCCTTAAACATTCTTCTCTCTGCTTAAAAATTCTTCTATGCATTATTTCTTAATTTAGGGATGACACATAGTACTGAGAAAACCTTCTACATTGAGGTCTCTTTTACTTTGTTGACTCAAATTTTGTTAGTTTGTTGTGTTCTTGTGTGTGTTTTTATATGTTCTAACCCTATGATATAGTGGCTTTTTATGTTCTAACATTGTTGTCTTGTCCAGATCTTTCTTGTCTAATGCATTTGTTTTGTAGGTCTTTAGCCTAGGGGCATGCTTCCTTAGTTCGAAGAGTTATTTGCTTCCTCTATAGTATTATTTTGGTATCATGATGTTATTTATCTTTAGTAGATTTCCTTTAGCGTGCATATTAGTGTAGATTCATATGCCCACTAAAGTGGGGGCAAAATGTAATGTCATAAAATTGCACCCCTTGCAATTTCACATACATTCTTGTATCCACTTTGGTTGCCACTCCCTTAGCATTTGTGTAGGTTCATTTTAGCCCTTGCATCATCATTTTTCCCCTCTCAAGATGCTCAGGACCCGTTTTCAACAGTTACCCTTGTGCGTCAGTTTTGCATCAAACCTTGTGCTTTTTTCATTCCCGTCGCTTTGTAGTGTGATTTGTCTAGACACTAGTGTGTCGCGCAGATGTCTGTGCGCTATGTTAGCATCCTGTAACATTTTTACATTCAAACGACTATTTTTTGGGTGCCTTGCCACTTGTTAGCCCCTTTTGTCGATGGTAACAACTTGAGAGGCCTTGTAGCGGTTCGAGAAGGCTTTTTCCCTCCTTTTCTCTCTTTAAATGTTATCTTTTCAATTCATTTGTTCTTCTAGCTTCTCTCTAGCTTCTTGGACAGTCTCTCTTGTCTTTCTCTTTTTCTCTCTTGTTTACATAGCTCTCTACAACTTGTTATAACGACACTCTCACGTTCTTACAACACTCTTTTCAACTCTCTTGGCTCTCACAACTTTGTCTCTCTCCTCGGATTCCTCAAGCCTTGCAGGTGATAACTTGCTTATCTTGTATCTTTGAGCATCTTGGGATTTCTCACGTCCCTTATCTATTGCATCTTTATTTCATGATATGGGTTCTCCTCCTTGAGTGGAGTTTTCTTTTATCACTCTTGCATTCATTTCATTGTTGCTTATTATTTCTCTCTATCTATCTAGTTGTTTGTGGAGGTGGGAACACTGAAACGAGGGTTTGATTGCAAAAAGTCCCTAAACAACCCCAACATTTTTCCCTTGGTCTTATGTGTAGGTGTTGAAGATATCTACTTTCTGGAGACTTCATTACTTGGGTAGTTGTAAGCACTTTCTTTCTTTTCCTTATCTTTATTATTTATATTTTACTTACTTTACTTTACTTTATTTTAGATTTGCTATTCTCTATTACTTTCTCACATTCCAAGAATTCCTAGCAATCAAAGTAGAAGTAGACACTTTGTTGTTTTCTATGACAATCTTAGTTTTCAGTCTGTATGAGACTCTAGCGCGTCACGTTGTTGTCTATATTCCACGCTACTATCCTTGTCTAAAAAACTTGCTAGTTTGTCCGGAAAACCTCTATGACCTGCTCTTTCCAGTTCTAGAACTCTCACTCTATTCCTTGAGGTAGCTTAAGGCACTTCACTCCCTGGGATTCTCTTGAGAATAAAGAGACTCGTGAGTAGCAAATCCCCCTTCTCTACAAATAATGATTAAAATTAAATTAAAAATAGAAACAACAAAAGACAAAATAATAATATTTTCATTAAATATAGTCAATTACAATGATTGATAAATTGATTATTTACATTTCCAAAAAAACTTCAAAGATTAACATTAGAAAATCAATCAAAATATTTTAATTCTATTTTTCATTGATTCATGTATTCAAACTAATAAAACCTTACAATTGATTTAATAATCATACTTATCTAAAAAGTAATAATAATAAATATTTAAAACTAATTAATGTGTAGGAAAAAAAGATGGGACACACCATATTGACAAAGTAGTTTGGAAAAGAAAAACTAAATTAAAATCTTCGCCTCTTTCTACTTACAAAGCAAAAGACAAAAGCATTAATAATTCAACTATGGAATAGTTTTAATCACTTAAAGAGATAGATGATATGTGTTTTATAATGATAATTATTCTCTACTAACCTATCAAAAATTTAAAAAGCAATAACACACAAATATAAATTCTTTTAAAAAATTTAAAATAATATTATTAAAATATAAAATATATTGCTTTATTATATCTATCACAAAAAAAACAAATAAATATATTTTTGGGCACTTTACTTTTTTTAATATTTTTTCTACGTATCTCTGAAGACCCATCCAACACCCACCATTTTTTATATTAATTATCTAAAATTTTAAGAACAATTCCCCATACGGCAGCATTGAATTTGAAAGGAGGGCAGCCCCACACGGCATTGATTCTTCAATGCCCAATTGCAGAATACCTTTTGGCCTTTCACACTCCTCAGTCGCATCAACTGCATCATCGTAGTTATGACTGCCTACGGACTGTGGGTCCCCGGCCTGGTGATGCGCCACAACACAGTCGTGCTTTTCTGAAATAGCGTACAAGATTCCAAATGTATTGCTAGCTTTAGGGTTTCGTGTAAAGCTCTGCAAATGCAACTCTGCGAGCTTAAATAGATTGAAAAATTGAATGCCCTGGCCGCTTGTGTCTACGGCTGCTTTCTCTCCTATTCCAAGTACCTACGCAATCTGATTTTTAGTACCAAGATCCTCTTAGTCGGTGCATAGTGAAATAATAGGTCTTCGCATCTGTCATGTCATGAAATGAATTAATTGTAAATTGATTCCAACTGAACAGTTAAAGTGGCCCACTGGGTGCCTATAAATGCACCCTCCACAGGCCCAATTCTTCAAAGCGTCTTGTGCTGTCTACAAGTCATTTAATTGATTGCTAGCCTTGCTCTCCCTATTCTCCTCCTTGTAAACATGTCTTCCTGTGATAACTGCGACTGTGCAGACAAAAGCCAGTGCACGTATGTGTTCGATCTGCTTGTGTTCTTTCTTACTCTCTTGGTTTCTGTTAAGTCGTAATTTTTATTTTATTTTTGTTGTTATTATTGCGCTGTGCTGATCTCTGGGTGTTTGACAGCAAGAAGGGTAACGCTTTCCAGATGGAAGGGATTGTGGAAACCGGCTTCAATATGAGGTGTGTTATGTATGTTGTTAAGCATTAGAGCAGCCTGATAGTGTGTTGGGATTCGAACAGCTGACGTTGTTGTGATTGTTGTGCAGCTTCTCTGAATGCGAGACCGTGCAAGGAGAAAATGATTGCAACTGCGGCCCTGGCTGCACATGCACCACTTGCCCCTGTCACAAGTGATGTCTTCTTCGGTAATATATATATGTGTGTGTAAATAAATGCAATGCGCATAAATACCTAAGCATGTGTATGCTTGTGATAATGGTGAGGGTCTGCAGAAAGTGTCTTGCAAAGCATCCCTGTGGATACAATCTGCAGACCCAGTAGGTAGAGTGTAATCACTAGTAGATTATACTTACCAGTTGTGCTGATGCCTATCTGTCAATGAATTAAGTGTTTTATTAAATTGCCTTCCTTGTTTTCTCACTGCACAACTATGTACTTCTGCTTCTGCAACATAAGTAGATATATATACCCACAATTCTGTGATATTTTATGTATATCTACCTTGCATGGACGTTAAGTGATCATTTAAAATGAATTTTGTTGTAAATAAAAATAAATTGATTGTTTGACTAAAATCCAGGTATCAGAATAATAAATATTTGTCATTTAAAATAATTAATTTATATAAAATTTACAGAGTAAAATAAAAGTAATTTTATAAATGAAAGCATCAAAATAAAAGTTGTATTTTTAAAATATACTTTGAAGCGCACTAAAATAAAATAAAATATAGAAGGGCTTGAATAAAGATTATTTTTGAAATAAACATTAAAGGCTCTCGAATAACACTCAAATTCTTATAAATAATATCAAAGTAAAATAAAGTTAATTAAGAATAAATAAAATTCTTACAGCTGTTGCTTTGCAAATCACCCCGATTGGATCCTCACGTAAGAAAAACAGGGACATTTTTAATATTAATGACAATAGATTACACAAAGTTGGATGACAGAATTAAACAAGAAGCATCAAAAACTAAAACAACTAAACATAAGGAATCCAAAAAAAACATTAAAAATAAAAATGAGCATGAAAAGTTGGTGGACTCTGTTTTTTTTTTTTTTGGGCTTTGCATGCCTACACTAGGACTAGGAGCTACGATACCAACAATGAATATAAATTTTTGGGAAGTTACACTTTTTTTTTTTTTTTTTTTATGAATAATTTCTATATTATCATTTATAAACAAAGCAAAAACCATCCTTGCTAAGCAAGATCTCTTCTCATAGGAGGCAAAGGGGCCTTAGCACAAGCATCTTAGTTGCCATAAGCAAACTAGCTATGACCTTAACAATGGCCATAGATGGAAACCGATCTCAATTAGAGGTGGGAGTTATATGAACATTGACAACATTATACATATTATTACTCCAATGATCAAGTAGCACCTACAGGCATGTTGGTGTTTCCAACTGATTATGCCCTTGACATCTCTTAAGACGCTGACACTTTTTTATTCAGAGAGACCTCAAGGTGTTGGCCAACTTGACAAGGGATTACCTATGCTAAATAATCACCTTCTACACTTTAGGATCTACTAAACTTAGGTGGGTAACCCTATAACACAATCACTTGATGATTGGTGAAAAACAACAAGTAGTGTAACATTAGATGAAATCTCACACCATAAGACAAGAGTGTGCAATATTTGGAAGTAGCTAAGCAACTCTTGTGGGCTTTTCGGCTTTAGTGAGATGGAACAAATCAAAATTATATAAAAACTTAAAGAATAAATGGATCTGTATTTTATATATTTGATGAAGTGTTTTCAATGACGCTAGTGGTTGGGAAATGCTTCAGGGCTAGGTAGTACAATAGAAAGACTAGTGCCTCTAACTAGGCAATAGAGTCAAATTTTCTCATGCAAATGCCTCTTTTTGACATCCAAACTTCAAGCTCAAAGGATTTTAAAGTATCACTACCTTGCAATGACACGTCCAAGAAAATGTATTTTCCATAATTCTACAAGTAGCAATCCCCAATGCAATACATTATCCTCCATATCTTATTTAGATAACATTTAATCTATTACTTGAATAGAGGCAATAAACAAGACACACAATACAATAAATGTGCATTAATAAACTTAAAAGCCCTTGATTTCTTTATTTAAAGAAGAAAATGCATACATTCAAGGAGACAATTGCAGTAAACACACATCAAATTTTTTTCATATTATTCAATCTGTACTGAAAACATGCCTTACAGAGATTTCCACTTACATGCAAAATTTGTCCTACAACTAAAAAATATTCACTTCAAAATCCACCAAATCCCTGAATAGAACTTAGTCGCTCCCCTAGACTGACTAATCATCAAAAAGAAAAATCTCCATTGAAAAGAATACAATACTTAACTTTATACTTCAGGCGTAACTTAGATGATTTTAGACCTAACCCTAATTCGATTAGGGTTAACAAAAAGAAAGAAATCCAATTAGATCACACAAAATATAATCCTAGATAGATGTAGATCATTCTTGAGTACAAACATTTACTTTTTTGGGACAAGAGAAAAAGGAACCTCCCAAATTGTGCATCAAAGGACACCTAAAGGGCAACAATATTCAATTCCGCCGCTCAATGACCTTGGGAATATGGAAAAAACAATGAGGGCAATGAGAGTAGTTGAAATCTTGCATGCTAGAGTATAGTGATGTGTTCACAAAACCATTTTGTCACCTCGAGCTTGAGAAATTGTTGATGGAGGTGGTGAGAAACGACTATGTCTAAGTAGCCTACAAAACGGTCATTTGACCGTATTTATTAATTAATTAAAAATAAAGAATGCATTGTATTTTTATTTTTAATTAATTAATAAACACGGTCAAATGGTGGTTTTGTATATTGCATAGGCAATTCTGTGAGAAACACTTATTTCCTCTCTCGGGTTCTGCAAGTAGATGTTATTCAACTTTGAATGTGATCTGTTGATTTGTTGAAATAGGGCAAGATCAATGATCATAACTGCCTTGACCAAGTTTGAATATTTTGATAAGGATTTGACATGCCTTGAAAATTCCCATCGAATAGGAAAGATCCAATTCATATTCACTTTACATGTCATCAGTATGGGCACATTGAGAAGAGCACCCTCAAAAAGGTACATGACATCAACCAAGAGTCCATGTGACAACCTTCCGCAATTTTATGCTTCTAAATGGGACTCGCCTTGAAAGATTTGCAGACTCGTAAAATTCATTTGAATCATGCCACATGTCACCCTTCTATAATTCCACATTCAGAAACTAGGCCCCTTTTGAATAGCTCATGAAGTCACAGAACCATACCAAATGTTGTCAAGTGTCAACCCTTTCACGTTCCACACCCTTTTCTTTCTTTAGTGATATAGCTCCCTCATACATGAGGAAAACTAACCAAAAGATACCATATGTTAGGGCCGAGAATAGAAAATGGATTCAAACTTTTGGAAAAGAGGTTCAAAAGTTGTATCCGGTCCCAAAAGTTTGATGAAGAAAGAAGGGGGATCAAGATCAAAAATATCAATTGGATTCGAACTTTTGAACCAAAGGTGTAAATTTCCAATTGGGTCCCAAAAGTCTGATAAGACCAAAGAAGAAAAGGGAAAGTGAGAACTAAAGAGGAAAATAGATCTAAACATTTAGAACATCATCCAAATGTTCGTTTCAAACCTGAAGTCCCAAAAGGCTCGAAAGAAGTGAAATGTGGGGAAAGGGGATCCCCAATTTTTTTATGATTGTGTGGTGTTTATAAAACTTAGGGATCTTAATAGGTTCCTTTCCCTAGGGATTTCATTAGGAAAGAGATCGCAAGGTGTAAAGATTGACTTTCAACCTCAATGGTGAGTCAATTAGACCTGGATCTTAGTCCTTGGGATAGTAGGAAAGACCTGGAAACAAATGAAAATGATTTGAAATGTTCAAACTTAATGAACAACAAGACCTAATACATAAAATGCAGATTTCAAAATGTACATAAACGGGAATGATAGTTTGTAGGCAGATCTGAGAAGAGTCTGATGGCATGCACCTATCACCAAAAGTTGTTTTTGGGGTCTACAAAGGGACTAATTTCCCCTGGGAAAATGGGTCCTTGTTAGGGCTTCCAAAATAACTTTTGAAAGTCCTCTGATGTTGGATCTTGTCTTCTATTTGACACTGGACCCACTGTTGGAAAGTTAGAAATAAATTTTGCAACTTAGTTTTTGTGGCTTGACAACAATGATGACAACTTGTGCAACAATACAAAATTGCTCCTTCAAGATCTCAATTCTTCATCAACTTGTAATTTGCACATACATAAAGAGGAAAACATAATTTTTTGTATGGGGGTTTGCCTTGGTCAAACCCCAAGTTTGGTAATTAAACCTTGATAAAAAGATAATGAAAAAGGAAGGAAATGATGAATGAACAATGCTTGCTACAACTCACGAACCTTCAATGGCTTCCCTTAAAGGACTGAAGTCAAACACATCTCTCTAAGGAACTTGATCTTGCTTTGTTTGATTGATTTGGATACTTGAAATTCTTGGATGCTCTTAGGATTAACCATGCATATTAGCCTTCACAAGAAGACATGAACACACATAGAATTGAACATAATGTTAGGATCTTGATTGCTGCAACAAATAACTAATAAATCTGCTCCTGAATGATCTTGACAATAATATTTTCTCTTTAATTTCTAGATCATGTTGCTCAGCTCTTATTAGATTTCAAATGATAAAAAGACTATGTATTTATAGGTGTTTATCTAATTTCCTGAAAAATTAGATTCTAAAAGCCGACAATTGTAAGTTGAATTTGAATCATTAAAATGCTGCCAAAAACATATTTTAAAATAGGTCCTAGCAATTAAAGGGGACCCATTCCCCCATGGGAAGATGCATCATGGCCTATAATTCCAGGACACACATATTCCATGGTGATTTAATTATTGATTGCATTTATTTAATGTTGATTCTCATTTTGAAAAATGGAAAAAATAAGGATTTGGAATGCATAGTTTGGAAAATTAGAAGCTTAATTAAGCTCAATAAATTAAGGGACCCAAACATAGTGTGAAATTATAAAGCTATACAATTTCCTACACTACATTTAGCCCACACTTTAGTGAGAGTATGAACTTATGCTCAGGCATACACTAAAGTAGATAGATATGTGTCAAGAGGGGTCCAAGTGCACAAATGTTAATGAGATAGGATGACAAAGATAAAGGAGGGTGATCAAGCCCCTAGGATTGAAGATCCCATGGAAAACCAACATATAAGCACATTAAAGGACACACATGTATGTAAGATATGTGCAGCACGACAAGATCACATGCATACAATGTCAAAGCTAATGCAAAAAGAAAAAAAGGAAGGATCAAGCCTCAACTTTTTTTCCAATAGGAATGGATCAATCCTAAGTTGTTTGTCCAAAAAAATATGCTCACAAGGGCTAGTGCAATCTAGTATACAGTAGGTGATACCCAAAGACAAAAAGATGAGAAACACACACTAGGTCTACAAGGTGTGTACCCATAAAAAGATGGTAGATGGGAAAATTCATCACAAAAATGTGTACACATACATCATTCATACCAAAAGTTATACTCCTTGATAACTTTGATAAGGTGCCACAAAATGATCAAGATGCTATGCAAATGCTACACTAAGTCTAACTCCTATGAACAAAAGTGAAGCAAAATATTAAACTGAAAAAAATGGAAACTCACCTTAGGAGGTGCAAATGCCAATGTATGCCCCCACTTTATAGGAATTTCTAAACACCATGCAGTGAGAAATTAATTTAATGTAGAAATGATAAGTGCCAATTGATAAAAGGGAAATGAGAGCTTATTTGGAAAGCCTTGGGCCAATGATATGTTTCTAAATAAAGTTGCTTCATGAAGAAGGGTTTCCCCCACATGCAATCTTAAAATATAACACATAAGAGATCCACAGATTCAGGGTCAGTTTATGTCTTTGCTACAATGATATTATAGATCTCATAAACATCATCATTTCCTAAATATTCATAGAACAATGAACACAAAGGAGGAATGACACATAGACAACGAAAGAAAATAAAATCTTTAGGGTAAACATGGAAGAGACCTAGATGTCTCAACACCTTGCATCATCCCCAAAAGGAAGACACAAGGCAAACGAAAAGACAATGTTTATGACAGATAGAAGAATGTTGATACAAATAGAAGAATGTCACGACAGATTTGCTTCCTTTGTATCCTTGCACCAATGGAGTAACAAGGGTCATCCAAAGAAATCTCAAAAACATAAAGACATGCCAAACAACATGACATGATGGATCACATTACATACATGCAATCACAAAGAACATGAAAGGAAAAGGAAGAAAGCTTGTCACATGCGAGCCAACCTAAAGCAAGTCGTCCGCATCCCAATCTTTCTCATCATATATGGAAGGGGGATAACTAGCCAAAGGGTCTACAACAAGTGCCATATTAGGAGCATCATAGAAGTGGAAAACAAAAGAATAAATTCGTTATGCACTTATTCATCAATTTTAACAATCTCATCATCATCATCCAAGTTAAACACAATAGGAGGTATAATCACAATGTCCATTGTATGTTCTTGTTTTTGTTGTGGTGGAGAAGCTTCATGTTGTGGCGAAGGTGGAGAATTATCATACTTTGTTTGATTTGGTTGTTGATCTTGGATTATTGGTTTGTTCTTTTCTTCTAATTGGAGAGCAATAGCACGACATCTACGCCTATGCTCTTTATCATTTTAATTTCTTTTGGCACATATTTAAGTTGTGATAGTGTAGGAGAAGGTTTTTCAACCATCAATCTCTTTTCTTCCCTTAGGGGAGGAACAAAAGGGACCTCCGTAGGATGGAAACCACTTTCTCTTTAGGTTTATAAACTTGTTTGGTTTTATGAGGCACAAATGGAATTGTATGGTTATCTCTTGGTCTCTTGTAGGACATAGGTGGCGGAATAGAATCATACTTAGTTTGATTATTCAAGAGAGATTTGGTTTAGGCATAGGTTCATCCACAATAATTGGAGTGGGAGGAACAACTATAGATCTTTCAGTTTCAGGTAGGATATTGGCAAGGGATAACTCTACTATACACTTTGCTTTGAAATTTTGATATGATTTAAAGAATAAATCCTCATGAGGTGTATTAGGTTCCATAGGTTTGGGCCAAAATAAATCCAATGAAAAATTCCCATGAGAAGATAAAGGACTAAATCCACTATGATGCACTGTAAATGTTTGGTTGTCAAATGGAAATTTCAAGCACTTGTGAATGATCGACCTGATGACATTCATGGAGCGTAGACATGGATAGCCTAACTTCACATGAAATTGATCTAATGTCACGATGATGGAGAATGATACATTTAATTACTTCGGTCCAAATTTTAATAGAAGAGTGATCGAACCTATCATAGGGTAAGCAAAACCATAATATGTTTTGATCCATGCTTTCAATTATTCATAAAAGTCTTGGTAAAGTTCACACACAAATAATAATTCCTCAGTGATCACATTCTCTACAGACACAGGATCAATTAGTATCTCATTTGTAAGCTTGTCATTGATTCTTTCGGATATGTAAAGAGGACCATCAGGTGCATGTTTAATTATATCACTATTTGAGAAAGCAATTTCAAGAGACAAGTTGTCTTGGCCCTTACGAGGTTGAGCATCAATGAACCCAATCATGGCATCTAGATCATCCCCATTATCACTCTTATCATCATTATTTATATCTTGTATCTTGTCAACATTCATCACATCATTCTTGTTATCACTAGCTTTTACAATTGAGATGGAATGGTTTGGCATTAGATTGGTAAATATTTACAAAAAATGGTTGGGTGGGGAAACAGACTTATTTCCTTGATCATTAACACCGCCAACTGGATGTGATTAGAATCAACGAGGTCTTGCACTATATGTTTAAGACGCCTGCATCATTTTGTATCATGTCCACTTTTTCGGTGATATTGGAAAAAGGTATTTGGTTTATAGTTTGGAGGTAAAGGATTAATGGTATCAAAAGGTCTAACAAGAGGCAAGGTGATTAGGTTCTTGCTCAAGAGTTGCAACATAATTGAACATGAAGGGTATCAGGTAATGGGTGAATTGCTTATTCATATCTCGAAATTGGTATGGAGTTGTTTTTATGGAAGCCACTTGAGGTTCAACATGGTGGGTTGTTTGAGGTTGATTTATCTATATAGATCCCTTGTTTTGTTTCTTGAATGGTTGGAAATTATTATGAGGCACAGTTTCAAATTTTTTAGGATGGGTTGAAGTAGTTTTTCCCATGCATTGATTAAGTGATTTATGATAATCACAGAGAGTCGTGCCTAAGTGTGTAAAGGAGGGAAATTTCATCATCCCAAGATTATATTGGATATTTTTTGTAAGTTATCAATGAACATTCTTTGAAGATCAACATCGAGAAGTTTAATCTTGATTTGTGAGTAAAGCAGTTGATAACGTGCAATAAAATTAGTGACCTTTTTATTTGCATTTTGTTTACATTGCATCAAATTAGGTAGGGCCATCTTAGGACCAATGTGCACTTAGAAATGGTTGAGAAAGGCATCAACATGCTCATTAAATGAGTGGATTGAGTTATTTGATAAGGAACAAAACCATTCCAAGGTTGTATCTTTTAAGGAACTAAGAAAAATATTAGCCAAGAGCTTATCTTCAAAAATGAAGTCACTACATAAGGTCATATATGTTGATACACGGTTGCTAGGATCTCCTTTACCACTGTATTTCTAAAATCTATGTATCTCTATGCCTTGTGGCTTTTATGCTCTTAATATCTCCAATGATAATGGGTTTCTTTTGGCATATTGTGAAGGTTGTTCGTTTTGGTTTTGGTTTAGTGTTTCTATTTGTTGTTGAAGGGATGTGGCATTTTATTAATTAAGGGATGTGGGATGTACCAGTTGTGCTGATGCCTATCTGTCAATAAATTAAGTGTTTTATTAAATTGCCTTGCTTGTTTTCTCACTGCACAACTATGTACTTCTGCTTCTGCAACATAAGTAGATATATATACCCACAATTCTATGATATTTTATGTATATCTACCTTGCATGGACGTTAAGTGATAATTTAAAATGAATTTTGTTGTAAATAAAAATAAATTGATTGTTTGACTAAAATCCAGATATCAGAATAATAAATATTTGTCATTTAAAATAATTAATTTATATAAAATTTACAGAGTAAAATAAAAGTAATTTTATAAATGAAAGCATCAAAATAAAGGTTGTATTTTTAAAATATACTTTGAAGCGCACTAAAATAAAATAAAATATAGAAGGGCTTGAATAAAGATTATTTTTGAAATAAACATTAAAGGCTCTCGAATAACACTCAAATTCTTATAAATAATATCAAAGTAAAATAAAGTCAATTAAGAATAAATAAAATTCTTACAGCTGTTGCTTTGCAAATCACCCCGATTGGATCCTCACGTAAGAAAAACAGGGACATTTTTAATATTAATGACAATAGATTACACAAAGTTGGATGACAGAATTAAACAAGAAGCATCAAAAACTAAAACAACTAAACATAAGGAATCCAAAAAATCATTAAAAATATAAAAATGAGCATGGAAAGTTGGTGCACTCTGTTTTTTGGTCTCCATGCCTACGCTAGGACTTGGAGCTACGATGCCAACAATAAACATAAATTCTCGGGAAGTGGGCCTAATTTGGTGGATCTTATAGTTGTAATATTAATTGAAGGAGCTGGCTATCCAGCCCCCAAAACGACATGGGGCATCCCATGCTCCATGCACTTGCATACCTGACCGGCCGTGCAACTCTGCAGTCGTCAAATTCCGAGCCGTTAGACTTTGTACTTTATGTCAGATAAAAATGAATTTAATTTTCTCGTGCAAGGTGAAAAAAAAATTAGTTTGCCTTCCAATGTTTTCTAGTGCTGGCATCTTTGGTAAATTTTATAATTAATTTTAATTTATAGTTTTAAAAATAATTAATATTTTGTGTTAGTATATTTATTATTTTGAATTAATATAATTAGAATAAATTTTTCATTTCTAAATAATTATATCAGTTGGAGAGTATAAAATTATCTTAATACAAGTATGCTTATTTACAGCCTGAGTGGGCCTAATGGTGGAGAACTTGTGCTCTTGACAGGGAGGTCACAAGTTCAAATCCTGCAGGGGGTAGGGTATGTACACCTCGTATTGTGGAGCACGAGTTAGGTGCCTCCCCCATATTGGGGGAGTACGAGGGCCTCGTATTGTGGAGCACGAGTTAGGTGCCTCCCTCATATTTGGGGGAGTACGAGGAGTCCCATATACTCATGGTATCGTGGACTTAAAAAGGATTGGTACAAAAAAATGATTTTTACATTCTTTTCAATTTTTACTAATAATAAATTATAAAATTATGTGAATCATTAATTTTCCTGAAATCACATAATGATTAATTATGTTACTAAATTAAATAATTTAAAAAGATATTTAAATGTAATAGAAAATTTTTAATATAGAATTTGAAAGTTTAATTTTAAAAAACAAATAAGATGTAATTATAGATTTAACATCTTACATTTATTATTATATATAAAACTTGATATAATATAAATTCAACAATTATAAATAAATCTATAATTAAATAATAAATATTTCTATGCTTTATTTATAAAATAAATATAATTACCTAATAAATATATAAACATTCTATTATAAGTATATTACACATATATTTAATTTAAATATATAATTTTATAATATAATATTTCAATAATAATATATAAACACAAAATTTTACTCTTTTAGTTTTAAACTTAGATTTAAATTTGGAATTATTTTAATTTTGTATCTATTTAAAGTGAAATTACAATAATATGTAACTGTATAAGCCCCCCTCTTCTCTCTCCCTCTACCTATATCTCCCCTTTTCTCCCCCTCCCTCTCTCAATCTCTTGCCATCTCTCCCTCACTCCCTCCCTATCCCCATATCTATCTCTCTATCCTACCTCTCTCTATTTGTGTATCTCTTTATTTGTCACTTTATCTCTCCCTCTCCCTCTATATATCCTTATATCTCTATCTCTCTATCATTCTATTGATATCTCTCTATCTCTCCCTCTACCTCTCCCTCTATATCTTTCTCTTTATTCCTCTTTATCTCCTTCTCTATTGTAAAAAAAAAACACTTTATCTCTCCCTCTCTATTGTAAAAAAACACAATAGTGTATTGATAATGGAACTTAATTATTTTTCCTAATTGTCTTCCTCATCAGATGTATTGCACAAATATATTGAAAAAAATAGACCAAATTTTTTCATAATTAATTGCTAATATCTATATTACTCTCTCTTTATATAAAAATTAATATAATATATAGTAATAATATGATTTATTAAATTTTATCATTATTGTTTATATATCTATAATTACATTAAGAATAAATTTTATTGAAACTAAATTAAAAATTTAATGATAAGTAAATAAGTTTAAATAGATTATATATATAGTAAAGTGTAAAGTAAGATTGTTTTGAAACCATTAAAATTTAGTTTATTATTTCCAACATCAACTATATGGTTATAATTTTCCCTCATATTATACAATAAATGAATCTATAATATAATATGTTATAAAAATTTAAGTTAATTTAAATTTATTTATTAATCATTAAATTTTAAATTTAGTTTTAATAAAATTTATTAAAAATTTACTAATTTACTAGAGAGTAATATAGATAATATATAATATATTCATTTTATATATAGATATATTCTTAATCTAATTATAAATATATAAATAATAATAATAAAATTTGTGTACATATATTTTATTATATAATATATTTATACTTATTACTATATACTATTATACCTATATTTTAAAAATATATCTAAAGTACGCCGAGAGATATGCTTCTCAATATGTCTATTTTTAATCAATTGAACCTTTTAACCCAAATTGAAGCTTAACTCTAACCATAAAGCTATTTTAACCCTAATGGGAACCCTATTTGAAGTTAGTTTGGATTACTAGCTCATAGACAAGGACAAATTCCCTAGAAGAGTGTCTTTCAAGTTTAAAAAAGTGTAGATGGAAAACCCAAACTTTAAATTGGTTGTCACTGACTCTTGGCTCACCCTAATAGTTGATCATTGCACTAAGATGTGCATATTCAAAAGAAAGTTAGAATTCATAAAACTCAAAGTGAAAGAGTGGAATATTGTTTTTTTATTAAATCATAATCTTGATTTAGTCATGTAACTATAATTGAATCATAACTGTAATTGAATCAAAACTCTTCTTGAACCCTAACCCTAACACTAATACTAACCCTTAGCCTAATTTAACCCTACCCCCAACCCTAACCTTAACCCTTACCCTAATTAAATCTTAAGCCTAATTGAATCTTGATTGAACCTTAACCCTAATTGTCCCATAACCAAGTAACTCTAATTGAACTCTAGCCCTAACTTTGAATGTAACTCCTACAAACTTCAAGAGTTTTATAGATAAAATATACCAAGATGGA
The DNA here is from genome assembly GCA_007258455.2 of Sequoia sempervirens. NCBI lineage: Eukaryota > Viridiplantae > Streptophyta > Pinopsida > Cupressales > Cupressaceae > Sequoia > Sequoia sempervirens. The sequence goes on along the minus strand of VDFB02000015.1, from coordinate 200,484,923 downwards.
TGTATGAACCTAGGTAAAAGAGATTTGATGAGTTAAAGTCAAGTTGCTTCATAGCCAAGTTAAATCTTGTAAAATTTCTTCATATGAACTTTAGGAGGGAAAAATCTTATCCAAATCTCCAAAAATAGGTCCCAACATGAAACTATCCCATAGGCTTTCAACCTAGGGACTTTTTCACTTAATAATGAAAAAATTCACGAAATAACATTTTAAAAATTCCTTCTATGCAACCTTGTTTAAAAAGCAGTAATCAAGTATCCATGTATTTTTATTTTTTATACATTTATTCAAAAAATTAAATTTTTTATAATTATTTTTATCTATTTTAATAATGAAATTTGAATACCCAGGCTAATTCCAATTTAATTTTAGAAAATTTTTAATAAACATACATATTGACAAAAACACTCCCATGTAAGGTGGACACATTTTTCAATCTCTTCTTCCACCATCCAATCCTCCACTCACTCATTTATATCCATTTAACTCCCCTTTATCCATACATTCTCATTATCATATATTTACTATAATTAACTTTCTATTACACTCATGTCCACACATATTCCTATATATTTTACATCGAAGGCATATCCAATTTGAGAGAGATCAACCTAAAATTTGAAATCAATGGTTGACCTCTTTCCACAGCACCTGGCCAACGATTGAAAACAAGTGCATCATTGATCTTATTAGTTTTCCACTATTTTTTGGCCGCTTAATGGTGTCACTCACCCACCCATGCACAACTTAAATTCCTGCACTATAGAAGTTAGCTACTACATGATAAGAAGACATGGGTTTCTAGAGCTTGTCGCACTGTTTCACTGTATGCAAAAAAAATAGAAAATGCACAAAATGGGTATGTTGAAAAGGTTTTAGAATCTTTCAAACAAATGCAATTGGTAGGTGTAAAGCCATAGTCCTCAACCATTTCCAGCATCCTCCCTGTCTATGCTGAAATGGGAGCTTTGGAACAGGCTATGCACACCATTCACAAGATAAAAGATAGAGGGGTTTCGTAAGATGATGTATTCACAACCTCCCTGGTAGACATGTATGCAAAATGTTGATGGACAAACAAGGCACACAAACTGTTTGAGTTAATTCCTTAAAGAAATGAGTTCTTGTGGAATGCCCTGATTGTAGGATATTCACAAAATGGATTTATTGAAAAGGCTTTAGAAACTTTTAGGCATATGTGGTTGATGGGCTTAAAGCCACACTCTACAACCTTTTCCATCATCCTTGCAGCTTGTGTTGAATGGGAGCTTTGGAATAGGCTATGGACATCCATCAAAGCATCTAAAGGATAGAGGTAATTGGTCAGATGTAGTTACAACCAGAGCGGTAAACATGTGTGCAAAATGTGTAAGCATAGACAAGGCACGAAAACTATTTGACAATGTGCCTCAAAATAAATTTGCTCACATTGAATGCTATGATTGTAGGACACAAACAAAATAGATTAATTGACAAAGATTAAGAAACTTTCAAGAAAATCAAATCGGTAGTTGTAAAGCCAACATTCTCCCCGCTTGTCCCAAAATGGGAGTTTTGGAACATGTTATAGATTTGATGGAAGGGGGAATTTTGTCAAATAATATAGTTGGAAATGCTTTGATAGACATGTATGGAAAATTTAAAGCATAGACAAGGCTTGTGAACTATTTAAAAAAGTGCATCAAAGAAATGTGGTGTCATTTGCAGGATATGCACAAAATGGATTTTGCAAGGATGTTCTCATAATATTTGAAATAATGAAGCACTCTCGAACATATCATAACAATATAAGCTTTTCTTTTGTTCTTTGTGCATGTAGCCATTCGGGTTTAGTGGATGAGTGTTCATATATTTCAAGAACACCCTAAACTTTATGATTAAGATGCCAATTAAACATGTGATGGTTGTGTGGATGTGTTTTCTTGGCCCTTACAGATCACATATGGATATAGGTTTTAGAGTATTTACAATGATGTTACTTTTTTACTTGGATCCTAAAAAAATTGTGACTTATTATATGCTCTTAAAAATCTATGTAGATGTGGGAAGGTTGTACATATCCTACAATCATTGCAATTCATGAAATCAAATCTTCTTCAAAATTTTAGGTATTATGTTAAATAGTTCATGTGTCTTGTTAATGCTTCAACTTTTTGTATGCATGTCTACTATGGAAGTTGCGACTATAATATTTGACAAATTATCTCTCTCTCTCTCTCTACCTCTCCCCACTTTGTATATCCCTCTCTTTCTCAAGTCCTCTCTCTTTGTTCTTTAAGTCTCACTCTATTTTTTCCTCTATCTCCTTACCCCCCTCTCTCACACTCTTCCCCCCTCTATCTCTCCCTCTTTCTATCTATATCCCTCCCTCTCTCTCTATTGCAACATAACATGAGCTTGTTGGTAATGGAGCTCATTTAGAGGTTTTGTTTTGGTCATGTTTGGATCCCTATAAAAAGATGCATAGTTGATTTGAAGCTATCACTTATCCATTGAAACTTATGTTGCACAAAAAACATCATTTTCTAAATGGCCTGCGAATTGACCTTTGCAAAATGTTTGCAAAAAAATAGACCCAATTTTTTCCTAATTGACCTTCCACAACTCTTCGGCATACCCATTGCACACCAAGGTGTGATTTCTAGTTTCACACCATCTTGAAAAGGAACCAATTGGAAATCCTATGCATTGCAAGGAACATTATTCTAAGAATCTTTTCTTTGGAGCACAAATATTAACTTGTGTTTGCATCAAATCATTCTATGACATAGAAGATTATAAATAGTCTTTGGAGATTTTTACAACTATAAAGCTACTCTAAGCAAGGGGTCAATCTAGGAGAATCTAGCTCAAAGTGCAAGCATCACAATTATACAAAATTTATAGACCTGTCAAAACATTCCCATAATAGACAAGATCAAATCTTACAAAACACATGTTATTTAAAAATAATATATATTTTTAATTTACCACAACAAAAAAAATCTACATTATGTCAAACTTATTCTTCAACATTAATCCCTAAAAACTAAACACTCTTACTCTTTTACATTTAATTTTTTAAACTCCTAAAATAATAATTTAACTATTTTAATTAATTAATTTATTTACTTATATATACTAATACAAAATGTTAAAAATAATTTATATTTTAAATCTTATAAATTTAATAAATTATATTTTAAATCTTATAAATTTAATAAATTATATTTTAAATCTTATAAATTTAATAAATTATATTTTAAATCTTATAAATTTAATAAATTATATTTTAAATCTTATAAATTTAAATTCAAGTAAATTATAAGTATTTTGATTTTAATCTTAAAAAAAAAAAATAGCATTTGTTAATTTGCTTCATTCACCTAATTTTTAGTTGGAAAAAATATTACAACCATTTTAATATATCTTATAAATTTATATTTCTATTTTATATTTCTTATAAATTTATATTTCTATTTGAAAAAATATTTTTAAAATATTTAATCCAATGCAAATAACACATGAAAATTAATAATAAATAAATGTTTAACTTAAATATTGGATGATCATTTAAATTATTTTTAAAAAGCAACATTACTAAAACTATAAGACAAAGGAAAAAGAATTACATCCTACATAAAAATACACTATATACTAATATATACTAATACAAAATGTTAAAAATAATTTATATTTTAAATCTTATAAATTTAAATTGAAGTAAATTATAAGTAATTTAATTTTAATCTTTAAAAAAACTAAATTTAGTATTTGTTAATTTGCTTCATTCACCTAATTTTTAGTGGAAAAAAAATTACAACCATTTTAATATAAAAATGTGTAGTAAACAATATATTCAATAAATTTAATACTCCCACCTGTCATTTTCATTATGGCGTAATTATATTATATTATAAATAACAATATAAATTTAAATAATATAATAAATTTATTTATTATATAATATAATATATTAATATATATTGTATATAATATAAATTTAAATAATATGTATTATATAATATATATTTACATATTTAGGTTTAAGAGATAAAAATGGATTGCCAGCAAGATATTGGAAAACATTGGAAGGCAAACTAAATTTTTTTCACCTTGCACGAGAAAATTAAGTTCATTTTTTTTTACCTCTGACATAAAGTACAGAATCTAAGGCTTAGAGTCTGACGACTGCAAAGTTGCACGGGCCGTCAGAGAGTATGCAGGCAGGCATAGGCATCCGGCATCCAATGCCCCATGCTGTTTTGGGGGCTGGATAGCCTTTGCCTTAATTGAACGTGTGGTGCCTACCGTTTGAATCAATTAATAAATTTTAAAATATAATTTAATAGGGAAGAGGATTTAGGGAGAAGCTAATCTCCCGACAAAATAGCATGTCCTTATACATGATAACATAATACTCCATCCCCCATATGATGATATCGTTACGAGATAAGATTGAGAGATAGAGTTTATGGACGTTTAGGTGCATCTATGTATCTTGTTGCTAAAAATATATTACACCACAAGTTTTAAAATTAGTATGTTTCAATATTCATTTGAAAGTGAAAAAGCCACCATTTCAACATTTCACATTTTGAAGGTTGTTGGGGAGCTCGGAAGGGAGTTGCAGGGACATCCAATCTCCCTACAAAAATGCATGTGGCAGGCTCAACAACTACCTAACAATTATGCATGTCTACTAGAAATATGTGTTGTGCGATTCTATGTAGGGATTGTGGAGAATTGAACGAGTATTTGTTGAAAAACACGGGGTATTCATTTGAAATGTAGAGTTGTTTGTGCTTTTTTGTTGAGGGTTTGTAAATTTGAAACACAATGCGGGTTTGCAATTAAATTATTTCTTTTCAAAGCCACATAAAGCCCATAATATCACTATTTTTGACATTCGCATTTTGAAAGTTGTTGGGGAGCCTGGAAGGGAGTTGCAAGCATTCAGAGGGCGAAATAGAGTAGCCAATCTCCCTCTAGAACACATGTGACAAGTGTGGGCAGCTAGCTAGTAGGTATGTATATTTGATAGAAATATATGGTTTTGCCATTTTGCCTAGGGACTATGAAGAATTGAACAAGGATTCATTGCAAAACACTAGGTATTCATTTAGTTGGGTTTTCAAGGGTTTTCCTAGCGAAAAGGGGTTTTCATCTGATATGCAAAGTTGTTTATGTGTTTTTTTGTTGAGGCTTTTTAAACTTTGATTTTAACGTTCTCTCCATAACTATCTCTTGAATTAGGAAAACTGTTGAAATTGAGCTAAGGGGTGACTAACCATTTTAGTTGTTACATGTTGAGTTATGAATGTATTCACGCAAATAAGAGGTTTGAAAACACACTGTTGTTTGTCAACTACACTTAATGGCATAGACCAAGCTTCAGGGTAGACAGGTAAACCTACAAAGGCTATCTGATATAAGAAATTGCATGCTTCATAACAGAGTGTGTTTGTCAACCTCCACATCACAACAGTAGCTACAAAATCATCCAAATTATAATATTTTTTTTATAAAATTATCATACAATTTTGTGAATATTAATATTTTTTAAATTAGGGTTTTTTAATTTATTGGTATAAGTTTGTTTGTATTAATATTTTGAATCATAATTAGTGATCTATCATTAGGATGGGGAAATGAGTTAATATTTCAAATCATACTTTCTTTTGTCATTGTAATAAGTGATCAGAAAGTGATTTGAAATATTGATAGAGAGTTCAATGAAAAGCATGCTTCATAAGACAATATATTTGTCAACCTCCACATCACAATGTAGCCAACCCCTTGTGGTTTTCAAGTCTGTATATGTAGGTGTGCATTAGAAATAGCAAGAACACCAATTTTTTGCCATTAATTTGTATGTTATCATGCCTGTGACATGGTATTTTTCAGGAGATTAGTTGTGTCCCCCAACCCTTTATGCTTTTCAAGTCCTTATATGTAGGTGTGCATTAGAAATAACAAGGACACCAATTTCTTACCAGTAATGGCAATATTAAATATTAAATAAACTTGTTGACATCGGTAAATGTTGTGTAGTGCAAGTTGCAAAACACAATGTGTTTTGAAGCCTGCCTTTACTTATATTTGAACTTTTTCATGAAAGGCAAATGTACAAATGTTTAGATGGGGTTCTATTTTATCAAATAAAATGTTTCTCTTTATAGGCGACCTCTATTCACCATCAATACACAGTGAAAGATGCATTTACATATCAAGCTACAACCTAAAAAAGCCTAAAGAACAAAATTCTAACCTAAAACTATATTTTGATCTATCATACTTTCTAATGTCTAATCTTACCAAACTAATAATTAGAGTCAGGCGATGGGTGGTTGGCTTAATGGAAATGTCACATTGTAAGCGCCTAGATGGTGTTGAGTTCAAATATCAATAAAAAAAGAAAATAAAAAATGAGAGTCTACACATGCTTTAAGTAGATCTTAAAGCCATTGGGTAGAACTCGAGAAAAATCAAAATGTAAATCATATATGCACCATTTTACATTTGTTATGACTCAAATTTTTACTATCATATGCTGCAGATTTGATATGATTTATGGATTGATAGGATGTGAAATTGAATTAATGTGACATGGTGTGACATATGGGTATTTGAGCTTTTGGAAAATATACATACCTGCTAGCTAGCTACTTGCACCTGTCACATGCATTTTCATAGGGAGATGGGATGCTTTGCATTGACCTTTGAACACCTGCAACTCACTTTCGAGCTCCCCAACAACCTTCAAAATGTGAAATGTCCAAATGGTGGCTTTTTCAACTTTCAAATTAATATTAAAACATGCTAATTTTAAAACTCACTAGTTTGCCACGTTTTCTAATGATGGGACACGTGATGACATGCATCTGAACATCCATTAGCTCTGCTTTCATTCTTATCTTGTTTATGATGCGATGCATGGGGGGTGGGGTATTATGTAATCATGCCTAAGAACATGTCATTTTTTTGGGAGATTAGCTTCTCCCATCTCGGATGCAACTAATCTCCTGAGAAAATGGCATGTCATATGTTACACACCAAATGTAGAGTTACTATTTACTATTACTGCATAGGATAAATATGAATGTAACGTGAATTCTAGAGATGAATAAATTATGCTTGTACCTTGTTATCAATATGAATGTTATCTCATTTGATGTTTGTCTCATTTGATGTTATCTCAGTTGATGTTATTCATAGTGAAATACTGCATATAAGTGTATAGGAGTGAATTTGCACCCCTTGTACAAATTCCCCTTTCGTACATCCTCACCTTAGAAAATCAAATCTAGAGTCAAAATTCCACATCATCTGGCTGACTTCCTTCCACTTGGCATCTATCCTTTGTGTTGGTAGAAGAATATTTGTCAGAGACATGGGCGTGACACGTAGACATGCGCGCGGTGCGCTTACTTCCCTGACGGATTCCTGCGTCTCCAGTTGGTAGAGGTTTTACACTTCCTATTGGGAACGATTTGTAATTTCACTCTTCAACCAATTGACCTTGAAAATGCCAGATTATATTCCCTCTTCTTCTTCAAATTCATCCAATTTTCATTCAATCCATCTCTTTTTGCATCCTCTAAGCATTCAACTTCATTCTCCACTCTCAACAACACTTAACACTCCATCAACTTCGTTAAGCAAGTGTGAAGCAAGCCATTGCAGCGTGTGATTCAGGTTTTGTGAGACCTCCCTTCATCACGATTGAGGTTGTGGTGATTGTTCAAGCCTTCTTTCTCCTCCATTGGCTAGTAAGCTCTTGGTGGAGGTGGTAACATTTCACTCCTCTCCTTTATGATTTGGTTGAGTAGCTCTTTACTATTTTGTAGTGTTATTTGCATTTCTTCCTTCTTCACTTCTTTATCATATATTTCTCTACCATTGCTATTTGGTTTTCCATGGAGGTGGAAACACCAAAACATGGGTCCGATTGAGGCAAACCCCTATACAGCCCCAACAAATTTCCCCTCTTTCTTGTGTGTAGGCGGACGTGCTTTTGGAGCTAGCTGGTGAATGTGCATTTTGGTGAGATTATCTTTATCACTTTAGTCTTTATCTACCTGCTCTATCACATTCATTTGTGTTTCTCGTACTTTATAATTCTATTTTTCTCATTTTGAACTCATTAGCTAAGCCATCAACTTGTTTTCTGGCGGTTCATATTGTATTCTTTGTCCACTAGTCATATGAACTCTAGTGCACCTAAGAGACACTAGTGTGCCATGTTGTCATCCTAGAACCACGCTTTTGTCCTTGGGTAGAGAGCTACCTGAGATACAGTATTGAATCCGAAAATTGGATCGCCTAGCCTAAAGTTGGATTTTGGGTTTGTAGAGTGATCGAAGGGTGTTATAGTCCTGATCATTTTTGTCCCTCATTTCAAACACCCCTTTAGAGTGAGGTAAGTTAGGGCAGCCTTTTGCACTCAGCTCTCCATGACCTGGGGCCTTGATGTGGTTGGTCCCCCTCTCACATTTTTGCTGAACCTAACATGAACCAATGTCTGCTCATTTGTTGGTGTTGAGGCTTTTCCCTTGTGCCTTGTGATCATTGTGCCCTTGAGTGTTGTGAAGGTTTATGAACATCACAACCCAGTCCACAACCTCTGGGTATATTGTTAGGAGAAGTGTGCAACACATTCTGATGGAGAGGATGAAGGTCACTATTGGTTTCTCTACAGGCCTTTTTGCTAGATCTGCTATTGGTCTTGCCGCATAAGATTAGTTGTTGAGGGGAAAGTTTGGGATCTTTGATGAGATTGACCATGTCCCCACTCCTCTTGCATCTCCTACACCATCATCGATAGACGAGTACGAGGCCGTTCAAATTCCTTCAGAATATATCTCTGTCCTTAGCAAAGGACTAGGTGACTTGGAGAATTAGTTGGAAAAGGACCCAAAGATGGCTAGGGCCACTAGGGTTATTAGTGAAATAAAATAAATGGTTGGAAAAGATCAAACAGGCATAGAAATCTTGGCTAGTCTCTCTAGTTTGACTGAAGCATGTGCTCCTCCAAACAATCCTAACATTGTACAAGGGGCCACTCTCGAAGATCATAAAAGACAACTAGGAATATTGATGCCTCCCACATCTATGTACATGGTCGATGCAGTCCCCTTGATCAACATCCCTTTTGCTTCCAAGAAATCTGAAACTATCAAAGTGAATAGAGTACCCTTAGGGTTTAGCTTCACCCCTCCTATCACCTCTAGTGGTGGAGGTCTTGGTGGGTTGAGCAGTGGGGGACTTTGGTAGTGGCAGTGGTTTTGGCAGCAAAAGTGGCACTAGCGAAGGTGGTTCCAGTGGAGGCCATGGTGGTGGATTTGGAAGTGGTGGCTCCGGTGGAGGCCCTATTGGTGACGGTGGCTCCGACAGTGGTTCTAGTAGTGGTCACACTGGTGGTTTTGGAGGTGGCTCTAGTGGTGCTTCTGGAGGAGGTTCCTCTAATCTTATGTCTTCTAATGACCCTATTTTAAACACTCTTCTTTAGAATATGGGTAAGATGCAAAGCCAGCTGGCGAGTCTCTTCCAGGCCTCTACCCAGCCTATCTTTCAACCCTTCTTCTGATGTAGTCCATTGTTAGTTGCAATTCTAAACACTCCCTTCCCACAAGGAATGGAGATTCCCAAATTCAAAAAATACGACAGTAAAGGGCACTCGCAAACGCATGTGTCTGCCTTTAATGCCCTATGCACAAACTTCTTCCATCACAATGCGTTGAAGGAAAACCTATTCCCACGATCTCTTAATGATACGTCACTCTAATGGTACTGTTCCTTGCCCGACAACTCCATCTTCTCATTTGATCAACTTGTAAATTAGTTTCTCTGATATTAAGCCGAAAATGACCCTTTCGGATCTCGTCCGGTGCAGACAAGGTGATAACAAAAAGACTACTGATTTTATAGCACAGTATCAAGCGCTCTTCTCACAAATCTCGTATCCCTTGCCCAATTCTGATGTGCAAAATGTGTTCATAGGGAACTTGCAAAGACCTTGGTAGGATAAATTTTCCCTTATGAAATACCCTTTTTTCACGCATTTGTGCGCTGCATTACGAGAGTATCAACAAATGGTAGTTTAGTTTGGGGGATCCTCCTCGTGCTCTCATTCAGAAGGGAAGTCCATTGTATCAATCTTTGGGAAAGGAAAGGCTGTTGCAAATGTAGTAGCCGCTACAAATGATAACAACCTCAGACATAATAGAAAGTCCACAAAGTTAGTAGAATCTTATTCTTCCATATTGCAAAAGTTGTTTAAGGATAAGATCATAACCTTGGAGAACCCGAAACCTCTTAAGTAACCTTTCCCTAGTTGATACAACTTGAATACCTTCTGTTAGTACCGATGAGCATAGGAATCCCATTGTTTTTACCTATTTTTACTTATTATTTTCCCTTTTTACCTTTATGTTTGTCTACCTTCCTATCACCAATTGATGAAGGAACTCTAATTTTTAGTAAAAAGTGGAAAGAAGAATAGGATTGATAATAATATCAAAATCCATAAAGATACTAATTATTTTGTGTTCCAAATGGTAGGAGATGAATGAAAGGGGTGATGCAACTTTCAAACATATAGTGAAAGAGGTGAGGACAAAAGTAGTTTCGAAGTTGTTTTGTTTTGTTCTTAAAAGACATTTGCTATTATATTATTAGCCATAGCTACTGTTGCTTTTATTAGACTATCACTACAACAAAACAAGCAAATATCGACTAACGCTAAACTCGATGAAAATAGGCATGGTCATCTTGGTGCCAACTTCTATGCCGAATTTTGCGCTGGATGTAATGCTAGAGTTAGTGCTGGAAAATCATAGAACCCTCGTTAGCACGTAAAATAGTGCCAAAAATAACACCTCTGTTAACGACCAAAATAGCATTAGGAAATAGCATCGAAAATAGCACCTAAATTAGTGCCCAATTAGGCTTCCGATTTTGCTTCTAGTTTTTCCTCCAGTTTTGCTTCTAGTTTTGCTTCCAATTTTGCTTCTAGTTTTGCTTCGAGTTTTGCTTCTAGTTTTTCTTCCAAGTTTGCTTCCAATTTTGCTTCTGGTTTTGCTTCCAATTTTTCTTCCAAGATTGCTTCTAGTTTGGCTTCCATTGTTGCTTCCTTTTTTGCTTCTAAAAATGATTCTTGTTTTGCTTCCTTTTTTTCTAAAAATGCTTCTTGTTTTTCTTTCTTTTATTAATTTAATATGTTTTGTTTCAATTTAATTAGTTAAATATATCATGCCTCTTAAATAACTCATATGATTATAGACTAAGTAATTTAATTATTTAACTCATATGATTAAATAACAAGACAACTATTTTTTTTGGGTTGGTAACACGAAAGTTTTGTATTGCTTGTAAAGATAAAAAAGTACATCTATTGTTCAGTGTCATTACCCACCAAAATTCCAAAACAAACAACAAAAACCAGAGGCACCTTAACATGCAGAGTAAAACATTAAATAAACCCTGTAACCCCTATAACTGTTTACAAGTAAAATCCTTACAAAAAATAACCACCATTAGTAGTGTTCAGAGTTACATGCTTTAATACAACAAAAGTGGAGGGAGAATTCAAAATCAGATACAGAAAAACACAACTAGTCTTAATGAGCTCCACTCGAACCCAACAGACGCTTGGCTATCTCATTCAGAGGCTTGTTCTTCTGTTGCTTCCCTGAATTCTTCTTCTGGCGATTCCTTTTTTCTTCCAATCCTTGCATCTTCATCTTTGCTTGTTCGATGAAGAGCTTGAGTGCTTTCCATCCCAAATGCGCTTCCTCATGACAACGAGCTTTGTATTTTCCTTCGGGCCAATGAATAAAGGGTTTGAGCCCCGGTCTCATGTAGAGCTCCTCAATTTCATCATCTACCAGTCCTTAGAATAATCTAAACCTACACTTGGAACCACCCATTCAAGAAAGGACTTCATGCCTACTAGAAAATCTTCATACATAATTTTCTGCATCACCATCCTCACCATTTCCACTAGTTCACCTAAATCCAAGCCCCACGTCACAATTAAGGAGTAAACATCCATGTTGGTTTGGCATCTGTGTTTCAGAGAGCTAAAATCCCTGCCACAAATCATTTTTTCACACTACACTAGCCGCTCGTTGTCAACAAGGAAAAGGCCCTCCAATCATTTTTTGAATGCCTCTCCATAAAACGGGCCCAAAGATCTTCATGACGGAAAGGTGAAATTGGCTTCCATTTCTCTTAACAACCAATGTCACCACCACCAAAGTTTGTTGGAGAGTTTTTCTCAACCCTTTCCAAATGCAATTAACACATCTTAATCGAGGGCTTGCATTTAACACCATCTTGGATTGCTCACACTTTCTATTAATGAAGTACTACTTCACCACTACCTGCCACCCCTTCCTTCACTTGTCATGTCAAACCTACTTCACTCGCTTCACCACCTTGTTCATTTAATGCATTTTCCTCTCCTATGTTTTCACCTAAATCTGCTAACTTAACACCTCTAAAATACTCCAACCTAAATTCCTTCATTTCACCAAAATTTAAAGCCCATTTAGAGAAGACATCTGCTTCCACATTACCACCTCTTTTAATGTGGCTCACTGCAAAAATTTCAATTACGTTTTGGAGGTGCCAAGCATTAATTTTACCTTTCATCACCACCTAAACTATTATTGTAATATGATCATCATCTATAATTAAAACGAGTGAGTCAAATATCTATAATTTAATTAAATTTGACATCCATCTTGAGTATTAAATTAAAATCATCATATGTAATAAATATCCATCCAAAAATCATTGACTGCTTTTAATATATATAAATTGACAAGTCAATATTGATAAGATCAACATCATATATAACTAAAAAAAGTGAAAGTCAAATATGCCAATACATCAAAAACATGTCAAAATGATACATGTCCAATAGTCGACATAAGTGAAAATGATACATGTACAAATGATATAAATAAAATTGATAAATTATGTAACTCAAGCTGATACAAGTCAAGATGATACATGTCTGAATGATATAGTGGAAAATTGAAAATGATGTGTCAATATGATACAACTCAATAATATAGTATTGTAGGTCGTGAAAATGATACATATGATAGTAACCATGAAAAGAGTCATCATAACAATATATCAACAATGATCCATGATGCAGTCTATATGATCATGAATGTCACTGGTTACTATCACCAATTGTCTCATCATCATCATCACCATTGTGATCATCATCATCGTCGTCATTGTCGTCATCATTATCATTGTCATCGACCTTGGTGTCTTCCGCATCTGCATCATTATCATCCTCTGCCATGTGATCTGCACTAACAAAACCAATATTTTGTGGATCTATATCATGTTGAGGATCATCTTGATCTTCTGGAAGACTCGCGTTTTGCAAAAAAAAAACATTTAGAATGAAAATTTATTATTTATTTAATGCAATAATTTATTTTTCTGTTATATATCTAATATTACAACATATGAGATGAAACCATAATCATATTACATCATATCAAAGTACACATACCATAATAAAATTTCAAATTCCCTAGCTAATACTTGAGATTGATATTGTTAACCTTGAGAGAGTATGACTTGGGCAAAAGGAATTTGATATGGCTATTATTTTCAAAGACTTCAAGCGTGATGTACTTCACATTGGTGCCATTCCTCAATCTTCTCTTGATGGCATCAAGGAACGGCTTCACTCCATGGATATAAAGTATTATGAAATTAGAATGAACTTGAATTGGTGGCCAACTTTGAAGAGTATTACTGATGATCCAGATATTTTTTTGAAGATGGTGGTTGGGAACTTTTGAATATGGAAGCTAGTGATTTTGATTCTGATAATTCAGAAGAGTTAGATCAAGGATATGAACCCTCTGATGTAGAATAGGAATCATAATTAGATTTCGTGTAGCCACCATCAAGAGTGTTACAAGCCAACAAGATGGATGAAATTCTTATATAAGGATAATTTTCAATGTTGCAAGTACCGACTTTAATACCAACTACAATGACAACATTGAAATTCCCTAGCAGTATTTATGTTAAGGAAATTTCCTTTAGATGCAAGGATTCAAAGTAGATCAACCATGTGGTACAAATGATTAAATCCCAAAGACGGTCTGGAGCAATGAAAGTATTTGCAAAGGTAGAGAGAGCTACAATGGTGACTCAGGAGAAACTTTAGCTTTCGAAAACAAAGCCAAATAGGCTGGCAGACTTGTGGATCAGGCCAACATTTGGTGGAAGAGGAAGAAAGATGACTAGAACTTTGGAGGCCCACCATACTGGATTTTGATATTCAACCATGAGAGCAGAAGAGAGAGCTGATATAATGTATCAAAACATTAAGCATGCATTCTTCCAGCTAGCAGAGAATTAGATGATTACTTTGCTTCATTTTCATTTGCATAACCATATCATGGTGTGGGAACCAAGAAAATCAAGGATGTTTAGTTTTATGTGGAGGTAATGGATGTGGTACAAAATTTAGGAGGGGCAAGAAGGTCAATGTATGATCCTGATGAAATTGAGGAAGAACAACAAGAGAGGGACAGGAAAAATAAAATCAATACAGAGTTTCAAGGATTTGTCAAAGCGAGTAAGAGAGCTATGGGAGCAACCTCATCTAAAATATTTTGAACTAGAGTTTGATATACCATTTAGAGAGCTTGGTTTCCATGGAGTTCCTTTCAAAGCCTCTATTTTTATTGTTCCCACGGTAAACTGTTTGGTAGAGTTGGTGGAATCACCTTTCTTAGTAATTGCTATTAGTGAGATTGAGATTGTTAACCTTAAGAGAGTAGGACTTGGGAAAAAGGAATTTGATATGGCTATTGTTTTCAAAGACTTCAAGTGGGATGTACTCTTCATGTATGCCATTCCTTAATCTTCACTTGATGGCATTAAGGAATGGCTGAACTCCATGGATATAAAGTCTTATGAAAGCATAATGAACTTGAACTGGTGGCCAATTTTGAAGAGTATTACTGATGATCCAAATAAATTTATTGAAGATGTTGGTTGGGAATTTTGAATATGGAAGCTAGTGATTCTAATTCTGATAATTCAAAAGAGTCAGATCAAGGATATGAACCCTTTGATGTAGAAGAGGAATCAAAATCAGATTTCATGTAGCCACCATCAAGAGTGTTACAAGCCAATTAACAAGATGAGGGAATTCTTATATAAGGATAATTTTCAATGCTGCAAGTACGGGCTTTAATGACAACTACAATGGAAACATTGAAATTCCCTAGCAGTATTTATGTTAAGGAAATTTCCTTTAGATGCAAAGATTCAAAGCGCATCAGCCATGTGGTACAGATGATTAAATCCTAGAGACAACCTGTAGCAATGAAAGAGTCTGAAAAGGTAGAGAGAGATACATTGGTGACTTAGGAGAAACTTCAGCTTTCAAAAACAAAGCCAATTAGGTTGGAAGACATGTGGATCAGGCCAACATTTGGTGGAAGAGGAAGAAAGATGATTGGAACTCTGGAGGCCCACCATACTAGATTTTGATATTCAACCATGAGAGTAGAAGAGAGTTGCTATCATGTATCAAAAAATTAAGCATGCATTCTTCCAACCAGTGGAGAAGGAGATGATTACTTTGCTTCATTTTCATTTGCATAACCATATCATGGCATGGAAACCAAGAAGACCAAGGATGTCTAGTTTTATGTGGAGGTAATGGATGTGGTCCAAACTTTAGGAGGGGAAAGAAGGTCAATGTATGATCCTGATGAAATTGAGGAAGAACAACAAGAGGGGGACAAGAAAAATAAAATCAATATAGAGTTTCAAGGATTTGTCAAGAAAGTAAGAGAGCTTATATGGGAGCAGCCTCATTTAAAATATTTTTAACTAGAGTTTGATATACCATTTAGAGAGCTTGGTTTTCATGGATTTCCTTTCAAAGCCTCTACTTTTATTGTTCCTACGGTAAACTATTTGGTAGAGTTGGTGGAATTACCTTTCTTAGTAATCACTATTAGTGAGATTGAGATTGTTAACCTTGAGAGAGTATGACTTGGGCAAAAGGAATTTGATATGGCTATTGTTTTCAAAGACTTCAAGCGAGATGTACTCCACATTGACGCCATTCCTCGATCTTCACTTGATGGCATCAAGGGATGGTTGAGCTCCATGGATATAAAGTATTATGAAAGAATAATGAACTTGAACTGGTGGCCAATTTTGAAGAGTATTACTGGTGATCCAGATAAATTTATTGAAGATTTTGGTTGGGAATTTTTGAATATGGAAGCTAGTGATTCTAATTATGATAATTTAGAAGAGTCAGATCAAGGATATGAACCCTCTGATGTAGAAGAGGAATCAAAATCAAATGAGGAAGGTTTATAAGATGAATCTCTTGTGGAGTCAGAGGAGGATGAAGAAGAAGAAGAAGATTCTGAAGAGGAGGAAGGTAAAACATGGGATGAATTAGAAGTTGAAGCTAGAAATGCATATAAGGAAAAATGAGATGAGTCTCACAGTGAAGAGGAAAGGTGGCAACAAAAGGTAAAAGCTACAGGGAAGTCTCGGGCACCTGATAGTAGAGATTCAAGAGGAATGCCTTCCAAGAGGCATAAACTTAGATTAATTGAGTTCATCTACATCCTTCTACTATTTATTCATGCACATAAACAATCGTCTTGTAATCATAAGATTTGAGCTCTATTTACTCATCCTATGCATCAATAAACAACTCAACACAAGAGATGCAAATTGACATATTAACACGACAATATCCAACTAAGTTATTGAAACTCAACTATTGATACCTCATCCTCCATCCAGATTACAAAATCATTCCACTTTTTTTTTTGTAACATATTCTTTTCAAATTGCTTTAGATGGCGGCCATATTTCTCCTCCTGTCAAAGCATAGCACATAGACTAGTTAAACTAATTAATATGCAATCATTTACTTTTTCCAAAAAAATTAAAAAAAAATCATTTAACATATTAAATATACTTACAAATGTACAAATCAAGGCCTACAAACCTTTCTCGCCACTACGATGCATGGCACGAAGTTTCTCAAGCCTAGCCTTGGAGGCCTTGTCCTGAAACATATACTAATTCAATTTAACCATGCACAAATAAAATTTAAATATTATTTAATAAATTTGATATAATCATATGAGAAAATTCAAATACTTGTGTACTCTCCTCACCAGACTTCCTCTATGCATTAGACTTCTCATATGCTTTTACAAGCTCTCTCCATACTTTCACACTTACATTAGTTGGCCTTTTTTTCTGCCTTAGCTCAGGAGGGATTTTTTTTATCTTCTTTGTTTGGTTGCACCGAAATCTCTTGCAGTTTTGAGACATTCGTAGCTTTATCTTCTTTACAGACCAACCTATGCCAAAATCAGTCTCCATGTCATGGATAACTACTTTTTTCAGGTGCATGGGTATCTTTGAGAATGGAAAATGTAGATGGTCTTTGAACCATTGAAGGCATGATTCCTTCAACCTATTCACAGACGTTTTCCCAACATCCGTCATTCAGAATTCTCTTGAAACCACCTCATATTCTATCTTCGTATTGTAGCTACCAATGCAATATTGAAAACATGGCATGGTGGAACTTTGTGTCCCAAGAGTGGAGTCTCTACTCCTTGTTCTACATTCTTAGAGTTTATTGTCACTAATTTCCTCTTGGATCTTTTACTCGATCCAAGACTGGCTGGGGAATCAATTGATTCCTTTTGACACAATTATTTTGTTTGCAATGTTTGAGGGGCGTTAATAGATTGTTTTTCTATGTATATGGCAAGTGTTGTCTAGTCCACATTAACCAATATGTTCACTACCTCTACCCCCAGTATGGAAGCCAATTCCTCTTTATATTTGTCAGTCTCATGTTCCTATATATATATTTCAATTATATTTCTTCTTTTAAATTTAGAAATAAAAAACTAAAATGTAAAATTCAAAGAAACAATGGAAACATTTACAAATCTATAAATTGACAATGAATTACCTCATTGTGGCTAGGTTTGTTGTCAATGCTCACTTCCCTCCATTGCTTGAAATTTTGAGGAAACCTAGGGAAAATTATTTTCGTCTAGTCTGTAGAGGCAAAAGAAGTACACACTGTTAGGTATGAAAATTTTCGTCCAGTTTGTGGTATGAAAGTTTTATTTTGTAGGAAAATATGTTTGCTGGGTTTGCTTAGTGTTGATAACCTTATCATGAAAAATATTTCATAATGCAATCTTGCACGAATTCATCATGGCATTAGTGACTATGGCACGACTAGGAAAAACCAAGTTGTTTCTGCATTTTTTTTCAGGAGTTGCTCAGCAGTGACTGACCCAATTCCCAAATTTTCCAAGCAGCTCGCTATTTCCTTGATACCCAGGTTAGGGAAAGAATATAGAGGCATCCTCACTTTGTGGTCTAATATTTTGAGCCAAAGCTCAAATGGTTAGGGTAAATTTTTTTGTTGGTTTCTCAAAGGTTTTACAATTTATAATGATGGGACAATTTAGAGGTTGCTTGGACTGGTTAGGCCACAAACCAGTAAACAATCACAAATTCAAATGTAATACAAAGAGCAATAAACAATCATGAATTCAAGCAAGAAATTTTTTTTAACCTTACATTTGGTGTTCCAAACTAAATTGAATGTCATAAAAATTCAACTTAAAGGCTAACAATTTGCATGAGTTATTTGAGGAGGAGAAGATCAGCAAGACAACTAGTTTTTTGGTCAAAATTCATAAAAGAAGGTCCAAGATGGAAAAGAGTTTGGAGATTCCTTATCTTTTTGGTTCTCGATCCCTTAGGCCACTTGGTCTTGTGGACGTCATTAAAATCTCCCATTTATTCATTTATTCATTCCTCAATTGCTGGTAATGCCCTACTCTCTTCCTTTGCGCAACGTTTTTCCCTTTTTTGTCATATGATTTCTGCCTTCACACGAGAAAGTTTTAAATTTTTTATTTTGATTCATTAGTCACTCTTTAGTTGTTGTTAGTTAACGCCAACTTTAGCACCATATTTTGGCCGTTAATGTAATCTATTTGGGACATATAAGGCGGCGCCAAGTGCACCTAATTTAGCACCTATCATTGCTGCATAGTGACTATTTTCATTGTTTGGTATCATAGGACCCAGAGTGTTGGAAATAATTCCAACTCCTTCCTTGTTTTTGTGACCACCGTTGTCCCATGGCTCCTTCATCAGCTCAGTGTGGTAAAGCGATTTGTACTATGGTCCTGCAAGGTGCTTCATCCTTCTCGGAGGTAGTGTGGTGAAAGTTTCTATAGTAGCACACAAGTCTTCCTTCTATTCCTAGCGGTGTTGTGGTGACTCTCATAGTCCTGCAAGTCTTGTACCATTGGTGTGTGGTAACCATAGCTATCTTGCGACTCCTTCATTAGTTCGGTGCAGTAGAGCAATTTTTATCGTGGTCTCGCAAATTAATTTTTCCTTCTCGGTGGTAGTGCAGTGAAAGCTTCTGTGGAAAATTTTTTATTCATAGAGGAGGCCATGGAGAGAGGACATGGACGGCGTAGAAATACTAAATCGCTAAGAGGAAAGTGGGTGGAAATACATGAGACAACAAAATCTGTAGATACAATAGAGGTAAGAAGAGAAGCAACCTCAACCAAATGAGGAAGGTATTTATGAATTCACAAATGCTACAACATAGAGGAGATAAAGTGATTTTTTTGTCCATGAGGCCTCTAAGGTCAAACTTATTGGTTGAAAATGCACAAGAATGGTGATTAAATGTGATTATATGATCACGAGAAAAAATTGAAAACTAGGATAGCCAAAACATGATATCAATATGTCAAAGATATGACTAAAGTGAGGTTTTTTGTTGGATAGCATATTCATTGAAATGATATAATTGGTGTACTAAACATTATTTACTATGTTTTGTATTATAGGGGTGAGATAAGGCCATGGTAACAGATCGTGTCATATCAAATGAGGACACAACGGATGAAGTGGGACATCAGGTACTCAAATTTTGTCTTAACTTAGGAAAAAATGATTTGATTGCATTTTGTGATATGTCCATCTTTTTTCATAGTATTATTGAAATTTATAATGTATTATCCAATCTTGACATAAATTAATGCATGTTGTTGATAATTTTAGATGGAGATTGGAGCAAATGCAGAGCCTAAGCATTCAACTAGCAAAAAAACAAGATATGTACATGGATGTGGACCTAAAACTATTAAATCACGTAGATCACAGTGGGTGGAAGAGGATATGACAATGGATACTGCAGACACAAAAAATGATTGCACTAAAGAAGAGGTAGGTCAAGACTATAGTACATGGGATGAATACTTTGAGAAAATTGTTGTTTGTGGATGTTTTGTATGTTGTGGAAAGAAACAATTCAAACGAGCAATTGTACAAAGACATTACATATATGATGAGCTTACAGTTGGTAGTATACCTCCAACAATCGATTCAAATCCAATAGGAATTGTGGTGAGGAATTTTCCAATTTGATATAAATAACATGCATACTTCGTTTAAACATTGTTTTATATTATTTAAATAACTATTTTTTTCTTAATGGATACTTGCAAGATAAAGTTCTTCATTTAAAGTTTCTTGTATCACTGACTTCCAACCTAGAGGGAAATGATCATTTATTAGATGATACATCTAACAAAAATATGTGCCAATATACTAGCTCAGAAGATGAGGAATTGATGAAAATGAGTAATAGAACAAAAATTGGTGTGAAGATGCATAATTTGCTTGAAGACAAGGGGAAGGTGGACTACATACCCTATGAGAATGAATGTGATGGAGATGATGACTTTCCCCTGAGTTTGAGATCAATTTACAAAGATACATTTGATCATCGAATATATTGCGCTTGGCCTAGTGATCAACAACTACTTAGAGTGTATGAGGTGTTTCAATTTTGGGGATACAACTACATGATATGACCCTCTAATATTCATGGAACGAATCTAGGCCTCTTTATTGTCAAAAATGTATGTGTGGGATCCAAACATAGAAACAATTCAAAACAAACCACTAGGAGATTAATTCCATATTATGGTCCATCATATTATAGTGGTGAATGGAGAAGGCTAGCAGAATATAAGCCTAGCATGCCAGTATATGGTCTATATTTGAATATGTATACACAGTCTCCAATTGGAAAGTGGAAAATAAATGAATAGAGGCCATCTTATGTATATAGATGGATGTGCATACACACACAAAAATATTGCAGGATTTATAAATAGTAGTAAGGGAAGGGACCCTAATGTAAGATAGAATTGTCAATTTGTTGAGGTTATAAATGATAAAGATGGAGATATGGAAAGAGAGGTTGATATATTGATAATGGTTGAGGATATTATGGACCTTACCATTGGGGATGAGTTATTTATTGATTACCCCTTCTTAAAAAGCACTCTTGCGTGAAAGAAGAGGGAAGAAAAGGTCTCCCTAAGGATGTTCTTAAGGGAAGAAAACCAAAGAATAATAAATGAGTGTGGACTGATGTTTTATAAACTATGTTGTCAAAATTGTGTTTTATAGCAATTATTGTATTAAAAAGGTAGTCTATAAAATAATGTTCCATTATTCAATTGATGTATATATGTTCATACAATTTATATAATGTCTAATATATGTATGTCGTTCATGTGTAGGTATTTTTCTATGAAGATATTTTGGACCCGAAATGGGTATTTGTCATACATTATGATCCAAGATTAAGACATGTATTTGACTATGCATTAGTGGATACTTAGCAAAACAATGGTGGACAACAAAATGAGAGAGATGGATTAGAGAACATCAAAGAAATTGACATCCATGATGATATTGAAGATGGTTATGTTCAAGCACAAGAAGACAACAATCCAGAGTTAGATGATGTTATGGAAGACAACAATATGGATGGTATAGAAAATGATGATCCAAATACATCTGGTAACAATATAGATGGTCTACAGTCAAATTTCAATGATGATGAAGATGATGCAAGTCAAGATGAGGATGATGATAATATTAAATACTTGAAAGAACATATGAACATTGACAATGATACACTGGATGACATTGTAGTAGACAATAATGTTAATGACCAAGACTTCTAAATTTTTAGAATTATTTGCAATCCATGTTTTAAAAAGGATGATTCTTATGGCCTAAACTTTGAAATGATTTAGTAATATTATGTTGTACTTGGACAATTGAAAACCTATTTTATTCTCCTAGCAAGGTTTTTTATTTTCCATTATAATTCTAGACCAAACAACTTTTGTGGGGATGGCCTTTTACACCAATCTTAATTCACATGAAGTTCACAAACTTGTTGTCAAGTAGTAAATTCATTTTGTAAATAGGAAATGTAAAGGATTCATTTAAGAAAAGATACGTAGTCTCTTTCTAAGGGAAATCCACATGCAAAAAGTAAAA
Organism: Sequoia sempervirens; assembly: GCA_007258455.2. Lineage (NCBI taxonomy): Eukaryota > Viridiplantae > Streptophyta > Pinopsida > Cupressales > Cupressaceae > Sequoia > Sequoia sempervirens. The sequence continues at coordinate 200,462,477 of VDFB02000015.1, read as the reverse complement.
AAACACATTAAAAAACAATTGTATAGTAGAAAATCAGATTCAATCAGTTATGCCTTATTTCACTTGCACACTTATTTGAAAGAAATAGGGTATTCACTATACATTTCCCTTGACAAAGCAAACATGTGCTTTCATTTATTTTTACTGTATATCTTAGAAGTGAAATTGTTGTTACATAATGATGAACTGAGAAAATAATATCTACAAAAAAAATGCATAAAAAATGTTTGAAATTTAACATGCAACCTACTCTGTTGTTCTGAAAGGAATCAAGATTAACTGGGACAAGAAATAAAAATAAAATTTTGATGATTGTACTTAAAAGTGAATAGGATATGAAAAGTGTGGACAATGATGGTGTTGAAACTGAAAACTCTGATTCTGATGATATTATTGTTTTTTCATTTGAGATAAAGAGCACATACAATTTTATATACATATGTAGCAAATGAAGATTTGAAACTAGTAAACTGAAAATGTAAACACTGTAAGATTTTTTTTTAAACAATAATTCACATACTCACAAAAAAGGGTGCAACATTTTTTATTCAAACTCTAGTTTATTTAATAGACATAATAGTTAAAGAACATTTACAAGTACAAGAATATATATACTTTTTCATAGAAAATAAGGAATGTTTCATAGAATATACAAGTACAAGAATATACCATCATCATCATATCCTTAATTAATACCTATTGCAATATCATTAAATTGTTCAATCTTTGGTATGAATTGTTGGCAGAAAAAATTAGGATTACTTGGATGCTTCTTCCATTCATTTTGTATCAACATATGTTCATGAAGACACAAAAGTTAATAAAATATTAATGCATGTTTAACTCACAATTATTTAAATAAGCAACTTTGTTAACTTTATTATTTTTAAATAGTATCCATTTTTATGTTGAACATGTAACAAGGAAAAATAAGCTCAAATTTTCAAAAAAATTAGCAGTTCTACCAACATCCACAATAAATGCTTTACTGTATCAACATATTCATGAACACGTAAGCATAGTATTGATGCTCAATAATTGATATTCATTCAAATATAAGAAGAAACAAGTATGGAAAACATAAGAAAAATACAAAATGATGACACAATCATGGAGAATCTCTGATAATAAGATGTTCTCTATTATATTGCTTCAATTGATATATATTAATAACATAAGTCTTCAAAATGGAAATGATATATGATGATGATAATTTAACACTTGGCCTTAGTTTCCTATTTATATAGGAAGCAACAAGCTACAGGCCTTTTACAAAAAAGAAACAACCTTTCATAACTACTTCTTTTACTAACAACTATTTAATTAGCATAATTAAGGAAATAACAAGACTTAAGACATTTTGACATATGGTTCCATTATTAAATGTAGAAGACCCGTGATCATTGATCTAGGAAAGTCTTCCTCTCCATGATGAATGTCCAAATGCTCTCACCTTACTTTCCTATTCATCTGAAACCAAATACTTTTCCTCCCACTAATACACCGTAAAATATGATGGCCACTTATATTCTTGGATCTTTTGCATGTTTGCAAGATGAGTTTTCCATCGACTATCTAGTAATGCCTTTGTATCATTAATAAACTTTAGGTATCCTGCATCAAGAACAATCAACCCACCCATGATTTGATTTAGCCTGGGAAGACTGGTATCATCATCCTCCTGTATATGAGTTACACACTTATGAACAACTTGACTGAATTCTTTCTTCTACTTATCCAATTCCTCTAATTGATCACCATCTCTCATGATTTTAGGTATATACCACTATTTTTAAGTATGGAATAAATCCATTCGTGTTACAATCTTTTTATCAAACCCTTGTACATACTAAAATTCATCAATAATCATCTTCACAGTTTGTTCAGTTGGCTTTAATGTTGTGGGTGCATCAGGACTTCTTTGTAGAACTTCGTATAACTTAGCCAAAGTGTGGTGAATAGGTTGCCACCTTTTGAACAAAGGATCTAATACAAGAATATGTGTCTTTATTTGATCCATTGCCTCTGAAGTGTTTTATAACTATCATGCACATTCTCCAGTTTATCCATAACTAATTTTATCCTGTGCTCAAGAATCTTTTGAACCATAACTTCACAAATTTGTCTTTTCACTTCATCTTGGGTTTGATCGTTGGCTTTATTTACATCATCCACTTCCTTCTCTGGAGTTTTTACCTGTTCTACAAAAATGTTCTGCACAATATCCATTGGAGCAATAGGAGACTTGTATAACACCATCTCCTTACTTTGTGAGGGTCCTGCTCCTCTTAATTGTTCTTTCAATTTGACATTCTCCATGAATAGTTTATTAACTTCATCATTTAGGAACCTTTGTTCCTTTTCATACTCCTTCAATTTGTCTTCTAATCCCTTAACAGTTGCTCGAGGGAACATGGCCAAATGCATGGCCATTGTAGCTGCCTCCAAAGGGGTGGTATCTTTTATTGTCCTTACCATCACTGCCCCTTTCATCCCTGGAATTACATCCAATAATTTTGACTTTTGTGTATTTTTTTGTTTGATTTTTATGGCCAGAGTTTCAATCTTTGGGTTATACCCAGTTCCACTAACACCTTCATCAGAGTCAAATTTTGCAACTAGGATTGGATCTTCCTAAGCCCACACTTGATCAAGAAGAAACATTTTCTTTAATTCAAAGCCAGGGAAAATGAACTTATTTCTCTTCAAGAACATTTCTCTAGTCTTCTGGGGGCTAATGTCAATGTTGTCAACTCTTAATTCCTGGAAAGTTTGTGCTACCATTTAATTTTTCTCTGATTCTTAAATTCCTACTTTAGCTGATTTCATCCTCTCTTGAAATTCTTTTATCTTCATCTTCATCTAGAAATCCTTAAACTCAAGAGTCTTAATGAATTCATCATCTTCTATGAATCTCTTGGCTGCAATTTCCCTTTCATCTTCATGTACCTTTGTACTTGTTTTTTCTACATCACCCATCCTTTCCTCATGTTTATGGGCACTGGTTTCAAGGATGGACTGATCAACTTCAATATCACCTTTCAATGACTGTAGTACTATAGCCACTTCCTCAGTATCGCCCACCTCTTTAGTATCCTCATAAGGTACTAACTATTCAATGCTTCCTATCTTCTATCTTTTGGGAGGTAACTACTCCATGGGAGGCTCAAAGGTTTCACCTAGGCTATGCTTTGCAATTGCACCACTATGATGTTCTTCGAGATATGCTTCCTTCTTTCTATACAAGTCTCCAAATCTACCAATTATCAATTCTATCCTCTTGATGGGGTCCTTTTCCTAAAAAAAGTATCCTAGGAAATCCTTGGACCTTCGTTTTGTCCTTTCTTCAACCTTCTTCATATATTCCCATTTTTTCCTTCTACTAAGTATATCATTATAAGTAACACAGTTCCTTATGACATCTTCTTCAAAATCTACTTGGTGTGGCATTGTCATTTTGGTAAGAAGATTGTGCCTTATGTTGTTCATATGATTTTTAGGGTCAAAGGCTCTTTCTTTTCCAGATTTCAATGCATATCTTGTCTTCAAATAATACTATAATTCCTCTAGTGTGTCTAAGCCTATAGTCCAATCTTCACACTTGGTTTGGTTTGGTTTGGTTTGGTAGGAAAGTTCCTTTTCTCTACTTGTGCATTACATCTTTCTCCATCCACATCATTTGCCACATAAATTCAAGAAATGCTAATCTGAGGGGCACAAATTTTGGCAGTATGTGTGGAGCAATAGGGCATCCATAAACTCTTATTATTGTAACTTCTGGGAGGAAGAGCCAATCTCCAAAATTGTGTGTATGACCCCACTCTAGTCTTAAAGCCAAAGGTCTCGCTAGTTGCAACATTTTGGTTGACAATTTTGGTATTGCATACCCAAGAACTTGAAGGATTTTGTGTACAAAGTCTTCGTAGAATACAACAAAGCTTGAATTCTTTCACCGACTGTCCCAAATATAGCACCATTTCTGGATAGGTGTGGGATTCCCTTGCTCATGTACTGTAGCCAAGTCCATTCTTTTAGTCCATTGGTCCCTATTCTGGTACAATATTAGATGAAATAGTAGGGAATAGTGTTTGAATGTAATCGGTGCTCTATCCTCTATAACTTGGGAGAATTCATCATCTAACGCCTTCTCAAGGTATGAAGCAAAGTCATATTTAATATTAGTTTTAGGGTTTTGAATTCTCATGGCCATCATCATTAGGCATATTGGAATTTTATCTTGAGCATGTATCTCGAACACTTGGCAAAGAGCTAAATATGTATTCACAAAGCAATACTACAAATATGTCACATTAAATGGTTTAGTAGTGGTAGTAGAGATGGGGAATGTTTTGTTACCAATGCCTCTTTGCATATATAGGGGTACCTCATCACTTCTATAATTCTTTTTTAACCTAGCATAATCCTGCTCACTTTTCTGCAAGTTTATCTTGGTTAGAGCCTGCTTGTTTAGGGAAAAACACTCAATGATGTCTTTTCTGGTTACTTCTACCAATACTGTGTCATTTGGAAACCTTACTATTTTGGTAGTTGAGTGATAGTGTTTGGCTAGCAGTCTAATAAATTCTACATCAAAAAACACAATTGGGACAATCAACCTTGCTATATCCAACATCCAAGTGTTTGACACTGGAATCTTCTCATTTCTCTTACTGTAAAAATACCAAAATACATCCCATCTAGATTTGGAAATGAGGGCATCCCTACAACTTTGTGTAGTGTCCACGAGAAACTTCTTATTACCCTCTTTAGTAGACCCTATAACTATATCTAATATGGACTGATGGAGTGGTCTCTTCTTTACTTTAGGTTCTTCATCTTTAATTTTAGGCTGACTTTCTTTTACTTCTGATAGTTTTATTTAAGGAGGCATGTTTCAATTTTCTCTACTATGGCTTTAGATGAAAAAACCTTGAATATTTTTTATATTAACAGAGCTCTTTCAGAGAGTTTTTGTGCACTTACCCAAGTATTTCATGCTTGTAGGACTTCTCGTATCCTTAGCTCCTTCCATGCTAGTGCACTGCAATTGAGTGTGATATTGGGAAAACTCACTTATCTTTGGATGGCATGGTATTTAGTCATATTAGTTTTGGAAACCCTTAATTTAATAGCATTTACTTTTGGCAACTGATGTGATTTTCTATAAATTGTAATGATGCCACGTTTATCTCTCTACTGCCTTGCTCAAGGATTCTTGTTCTAGGGTTGCGGTGTATACTACTCTATTGCATATGTTGCTCACCTTCGCGACAATATAGAAGTGTATGCTTTTGATCATTACTTGAAGAGTGTCGATGAGACAATCTTATTTGTCTGACTGATATCTCAATGTGTCATCGATATTAGATCTTATGTTGCTCTAATGTTGGTTTCCGGTGTTGATGAGACAAGTTAATTGATATCTCTTTCCGATATGCCACTATCTCATTGATATTTTCCTTTGGCGGTATTTCTTTATATATCAGTGTAACTCTTCCATGTCGGGGAGACTTGTGATTATTGTTGTGGTATAGCAGTGTTTTTCCCTTCCCTTTTGTTGTTTACCACACTACTGCCTTGCTCAAGGCTTCTTGCTGCAGGATTGTAGTGTATACTGCTCTATTGCATTTGTTGCTCACCTTCTCGGTATTATAGCGGTGTATGATTTTGATCATTACTTGAAGAGTGTCGATGAGACAATATTATTTGTCTTATCGATATCTCAATGTCTCATCGACATTACTTCATTATATCCAAGAGTTGTGTTTTGCCGAGCACTTATAGATATACCTTGTCGATGTGACATAAGTGATTCTCTCCTTGATATGCCTGTATCTTGTTAACATTTCACTATTTTACATCATCGATGAGACATATAAATAAGTCTCTTTGACATATGGGTGTCTAAACCAATGCTAAACCCAAAGCTCAACTCAAAGCTAAAGTCGGAGCTAAAAGTGACACTACACTCAAAGCTAATATCGACGTTAAAGATGACATTACTTCAGGCGCTAATTAGCACCGACTTGTACTAATCAATGCAATAAATGCCAAAAATTGTGCCATCCCGATAAATAGTTCCAACTTTTTAAAAAAATTGCCAAAAAATACATTAAAACAGTGGGTGGAAGCAAAAAACAGAGCAAAAAGTGGAGCAAATCATAGGGATTTGTTGTAGTGTATACTTGGTTAAAAGGGTCTTTGGCCAATGACGATTTCTTAATAGATCAAATTAAGCTATGGTTTGTTGGCCATCGGCCATAACAAACCAAGAGTAGACTGTTATATCATTTTGGTATAAATATGTGTGTGTTTCGAAGACTAGATAGACTTTGGAATTATAAAATAAATACTATCATTTTAATTTGCAATTATTATTCTGTTCATTTGTATTGTGTGTGATTAAGATCATCTAAGTTAGCACTCTTTGTGTTGCCTAGTGACTGAGGAGGCAAGGCCCACTACTTGTGTTATGAGGTGATCTCTTTCTTAGTGGTGTAGTGAGTTTTATATATGTGATGCTTCTTGTGCATTTCTTTATAGTGTGATTCATGTAATTTTATTATGGTTTGCGTGTTTTTAGAATTGAATGCAGATTACTTCGTGGGATATATTCGTTTGGGATATTCAATTTGTATCTTAGTTTGATATTGCATTTGAGCAAATTATGATCTCGAGTTGCAATATATAAAAGTTAGTTTAATCTGAGACTCTAGAGTCGATCTGTGTTTTAAGCATCTAGTCGGTTTGTGAATGTCTTTGGAAACTTGCTAGCAATAATTAACTAAAACATTTATTCAGGAGATTTTGAAATTTCTATAAGCTATTCATTCTTTAGTTTGCACAAACATGTACACTAGTACAGATCCTGTCCTGATTGTGATAGGAAACAAAATTTCTAGTTTACATTTTTTAATAAAGTATGGATCAATTAAGGAAGTGTGTTGTGGGATAGTTATTTAAATTTAAATATGAGTAGCTGCATTTCATCCCACTTAACTTATTATCTTCACCCCTTAGGAAAATAGCCTTAATACCTTTCATTAGTTTACGACCCTAGATTGACATATCTAGGTATAAATTGAGAAAATCCATATGAGTCTAATTTAAGTCAAAACAAGAGTCCATCTGAACCACAATTTTACCCAACATTTTTGGCGTTATTTCCGGGGAAAGGTGTTAAAGGCTTGAAACCGTAGTGAGTTAAGTTAGGACCAATATGTCAAGAGGAAATCCTATACAACTGTTAACCTTGTTAAGGTTAATACTCCTGATTGGTGCTACTGTAAGTCATTTAGGTGCATGAGTTGTAGTAGGGATAGTAGAGGAAGATTCATTAGAAAAGAAAAGGGAAGTAGTTCACAACCCAAGAAAACTAAATAAAAAAATTTCATTGAGGGAACATAATCCAAAGAATTGCAAAATAGGTCAAAGCCATACATTGAAGGAAGTAGCTCAACTCGAGAAATTGAAAATTAAATTGCAATCATTAGAGTTACCTGAGCCTAATATTGAAAAGTGTGCCATAGAACCTACTACCGTTGAGACACCTGTAGGTACTTGTCCAAGTTCTTCCAAGATATTACGAAAAAAGGTTGAATTTTTTTTTCAAGAAACTTACGAGCCAGAAGCTGGTCCATTCTCAGAAGAAACCCAAGAACCATTTAGAACCTACTTTACCCCTTAGGAACTAGATGTCATGGATCCCAACAACAACATCATCAACAATAACATCTTAATAGGGCAGTGGCCAACAATAATCCGGTTACCTTTGAGTTTCCTATCACATATCCCGAACGAGATGCTCCTATGAAGAAAATTCCCCATTTGGTGTTACCTATTTTTTGTGGTCTTTCTATTGAGGATCCTAACATGTTCTTGCTTGAATTTGATATGTTGTGCAATAGCTATGATTATCAGAGTGACACACATAAGTTCAAATTGTTCCCAACCTCATTAAAAGATGCAACCCTACATTGGTTTATGAACCTTAGGAATATTAGGACATTGGATTTGTCATGAGGGAGTTATTTTTGAACAAGTACTAGGAATATTGTAAAACCAAGGAAGTTTGGAATGAACTCTTTTGTATGACACACAAGGAAGACGAGTCCATGGAAAACTATCTTGAATGCTTCATGTTCAGTCTTCAATCATCTCATCAATAGGGGCTAAATGAGGATACCATTAAAATGTTATTTCTTAGAGGCATAAGAGATGATGTCATGGAAGCATTAAATTTAATAGGTAAAGGGAATATCTCTAAAATGGAATTTGACAATATTTGTGATTTATGCAGGAATTACTCAAGGTCCCAATGCTCGGGAAGGAACTATCCAAGTAAGCTATATTCTATGGGAGCCACATTAGGTATCACAAAATGAGAAATAGATAATTTACTTGAAGACTTAAAAAATGATTTTGTTAAGCCATATGGGGAAACAAACAAACATATTATATACTTGTAAGAAGTAGGAAGAAGCTGAGAAAGCCTTAGCTATGTTTTGTTCGACTTGTCGTAAGAAACATGGTATTGAGGATTTCCCTTACAACAAGACAAATATTTCATCCTTAGAGGAAGTTGGTAGAAGCTCTGTCTTAAGGCCTCTTCATGTAGGTGTGTCTTATATGGAATATTCTGAGGAACCTGTTTACTACATGGCCCCTAGGTAACCTTTTCCACCTTGAGTAATGCACCCTAGCATGGTGAGTGATTATCTTGCTCTGGGACCTAGCCAATCCAATTATTTTTCTAATCAACCTAGATGGTATGGTGGTTGGAAAAAACCCTCACCATACCCGCAATGGATGCCACAATATCAGTATGCTTCACAACTATGGCAATAGGCTTGGAGGTCACAACCACCACAACCTTCATCGTACCAACAACCATATCTGTCACAACCACAATTTCCACCTCCTCCCATGATCAACCAAAACCAACAGTCACAACAATTTCTTCTGGCTATACCATCATCATGTGCTCAACCAACCAATCCAACACATCCACCAAAGCCAACACCAATGCCAACCCAACTGAACCCTAATCCCAACAATAAGACAACACAACCTGTGTACAATAATGAGGCAATAGGTTACTCCACTTATCTTGTAAATATAATAGAGTTAGATGGAGTTCAATTAAGGTCAGGAAAGGCTCTCTAGGGGCCCACCATTATAGAAATCAATGAAGAATCTGAAGCAAAGCCAGCCAAAGAACCTCCCTTTCCCAAATGATTTTAGTCTGAACCAATAAAAAGGGAAGTCTCTCAACTTGAATTTGATCTTGTTAATGAGTTATGCAATTTTAACATCAACATTCCTTTGTTGCAGGCTATAAAGGACATTCCCATCTATATACAAAAATAGTTTGGGATCTACATACTCAGAAGGAAAAGAAGAATCAAGATCTGAAGACTATCCAAGTTATTGGATAGTTGGTAGACCTTATTCTTGGGAACATAATGATTCTAAAGTACTTGGATCCAGGGAGTCCCATCATCAAGGTATCTATTGGTAAATTAAGTATTCATAATACCCTTGTTGATTTGGGAGCTACAATCAATGTTATGAAAAATGAAACCAAGAAAAGGTTATCACTAGAGGGACTTAGACCTACTCCCACAGTTCTTCAAATGGCAGACCGATCTTTGGTCAAACCAGAGGGTATGATTGAATATGTAATCCTTTCTATTGATTCTTGGTAATACCCAACCGACTTTGTGATTTTTCACCCAAAGATTAAGCTAGGGGATACCCCTTGATTTTGGGATGACCTTGGTTAGCAGCTGTGGATGCATTCATCAATTGTCGGTCAGGAAACAAGAAACAATTGACTTTGTGTTTTTTCACCCAAAGATTAAGCTAGGGGATACCCCTTGATTTTGGGACGACCTTGGTTAGCAGCTGTGGATGCATTCATCAATTGTCGGTCATTTCCAATGGTGAGCACAAGAAACAATTGACTTTATATCCACCAGCACAACCCTTGTTGGAAATAGAGGATCTAGTATGGGTTGATAGCGATTTGGATGAGTCATTGACAATCTTGACAATTGATCAAGCATTGGATATTGAAGAACCCACTAGAGATAATATTCTTGTTAATTTCCTTCAGAATAGGTATACATTTAATGAAGTTTTTGAAAGCATGGTTTTACATTCAGGTATAAATACTTCATGTTGTTTTGGGAAATTTCTATGGGTAGGTAGCTCATGATCTGTTCAACACTTTGTCACATTCCATCAGTTGCTACCTCATAATTGTTTGTATAGTTCATTTTTATCCCCTGGAAATTCTAGTGATATGGCATCCACTTCCGAAGTACTATCCATTAATTCACCAACACAATTAGAAGCTATGGAAATTTTTCCTAATCACGCACTTAATATTAATCCACAATTAACCACTGAATAAATCCAAGATCTTATTGCCATGCTTGGAACAAATAAAGATGCATTTTCTTGGGAATACCAAGACATGCGTGGAATTCATCCTGACACCTGCACCCACCATATTTACATTGAAGAGGGTAGTCATCCAGTTAGGAAACCACAACATCGACTTAATGGACTGTCTTGGATGAAATAGTTAAAGAGGAACTACAAAAACTTTTAAATGTTGGGTTTATATATCATATAATTCAAATAGTTAGTGGGTCTCTCCTTTAGTTGTGGTCCCCAAGAAAAATGGTAAGTGGAGAATTTTTGTTGATTATAGAGCATTAATAAATCTACTAAAAAGGATCACTTTCCATTACCATTTATTGATCAAGTGATGGACACTCTTGTAGGTAAGAAGTGTTTCTCTTTTTTGGATGGGTTTGGTGGCTATGACTAGATTTGCATAGCTCCTGAGGACTAGGACAAGACTACTTTCACTTGTTCTTGGGGCACTTTTTCCCACAATTTTTTTCCATTTGGTTTATGTAATGCCCCTACCACCTTTCAAAGCATGGTTTTGAGTAATTTTGCTGATCTTGTAAATGATTGTGTTGAGGTGTATATAGATGATTTTACTGTCCATTATAATACTTATAAAGAGGCTAATTTTTTTTTAGAAAAGGTACTTAGGTGTTGTATAGACACTAATTTATCACTAAGTCATGAAAAGTTCCATATGCTAATGACAGAGGGGATAGTACTTGGTCATTATATTTCTATTAAGTGAATTCAAGTCAATCCCAAGAAGATACAAATTATTTAGGACTTGCCTACACCCACTAGCCAAAAGGATATGCATATTTTTCTAGACCATGTTGGGTACTATAGGAGGTTTATCCAAAAATTTCGTAAGATTGCCTCCCCCTTGTTTTCTTTGCTAGCGAAGGATGTTGCTTTCTCTTGGACACCAAAATATCAAGAAGCTTTCGAGGCTATTAAAACTAAACTTGTAACCACACCAGTACTTTGGGGTCCAAAATGGGAATTTTCTTTTCATACCCACACTGATGCCTCAAATTCCTCCATGGGAGCTATTCTCGAACAAAAGACAACCTTTTCTACTCCATCTACTACATCAACATAAACTTCGTAGGAGCTAAGGTAAATTATACAGTCACTAAAAAGGAGTTTTTAACAGTTGTTTATGCAATTAATAATTTTTGTCATTATATTACTGGATATAAGGTGTTTGTTCACACAGATCATTCAAAAATTTGGTTCTTAATGAATAAACCTATAGGTTGTAACTAGTAGAGTTATTAGATGGTTATTGTTGCTTCAAGAATTTGACATTACTATACTTGATAAGCCTGGTCGTGAGAATGTGGTTGTAGACTTTTTGTCTAGGTTACAACAATCAGGAGATGAGCCTTCCCCAGTAGATGATACTTTCCTAGATGAGCATCTCTTTGCTATATCAAAAAAAAGTCCCTGGTTCACAGAAATTGCAAATTACCTGGTCATGTGCAAGTTCCCACCGCACTTCTCTCCAAGAGAACACTGGAAGTTGGTTGGACTCAGTGGACAATACACATGGATTAATGAATTGCTCTTCTGTATTGGCATTGAAAATATCATGCGGAAATGTGTACCCGAAGAAGATGTATTTGATGCCCTCTAGAGAAGAAATCCCCTTCTTCAACTCTCTAGCATGCTTCTCTTTCAACTCTCTCACTTTTGTAGTTGTTTGATTACTTTTTAGAGGTATCTTTCCTTCTTTCCAAACTTCAACCTTTCCCTCTTATTTCACAATTTCCCTTTTTACAGACCTACCTATGCTTTGATACAAATTTAATGTAGAGTAGGTTTGGTAAATAAAAACTAACTTAAAAAAACTACTGGTCAAAACCCTAACACATCAAACAAATGATTTTTCTTCACAAGTTGCCATTATGCCTTGTAGGGAAGCAACCATGATTTTTCATGCATATCTTGTAGGAAACAACTCTAAACCACAATCCAAAAGATTTTTAGGATACCCTTTTGGGATTTTTAAAACATATCTAAAATTCAAGGGTGGTTGTTTTGGAACCCAATGATCAAAAATCTGCTGCTACGCTTTGTAAAAGGCCTAATTAAGCTTGCTTGAATGAGTCAAAACAATATTTTTGAAACCCAGACCACAAATATTCATTCCAATGGCTCATACATGTTAAATAAAGTTTTCCCTAACATTTTCAATCATCACCAACAAATTCCCAAGGGAATTTTATCATACCCCAACTTCTATGCACATTCTTTGCCCAAAATCATGAGGTCTTCAACCTAGGGCATTAACAAATTTGCACAACTCTTCCTTCCCATTCTGTTGAAACTTCAAGAACACAAAAAAAAAATATTTACCCTCATTGCACCAGCTTTAAGATTTATTCAATGGTGGAATGAGGATAAATCCATGGTTTACTATCAAAACACACAAAAATGAGGGTTTCAAGCACCTTTTAGTAAATTGGCTCTAATTTACTCAAAACTTAATGAAATATGATGAAAAAAAAAGGAACAAAATGAGGATTCAATACTCCATGATTTAAAACCAATGGTTGAGAATTTCTAGTCCATACAAGGCCATACAAGTTGATGTAACAACAAATTAACCTTTAAAAATGCAAAAGACAATGTTTTATTGATGCTCAATCTTCAAAACAATTATCAGAACCTTGTCTTCGACCATTACATGGCTTATTTAAGAAATTTCAATCATAAAAAACCATTTAAAAATTCCCTTTGAACCTCTAATCATTCAACTTCTCCTTTTATATCAAAAATGAAAAAATTGCAAAGTTGCTTTGACAAATTTTGCAACTTTTTTACAACATTACAAAAGTGACTCACCAACCCACCTAGCAATCTAAAAGTGACTCAAACACACATTATATGGTCTAAATTGACCTTATTACAAACAAAATGTGACTCTATCACTAAATACCAACATTTAACCCCGTTTTGCATCATGAAGACTAGGTGCCCTTGCACCAATGTGTTTGTCCTTATCCTTGGATGAAAGCACAGTAAGTGTAGTGAGGCTAGTTCCACTATTGATTTTAATTGGAAGATGTTTATGTCCTTACTCACAACTTATGATGAACTACTAAATGTGGTCATCAAGTATTGTTGTTTCACTATCCCCATTTGGAGAATGATGCAATATGGGGGGTGTTAAAATATTGTATCATTAAGTTTATTAATTTTTATGATAAAATAAAAGTGAGTTATAATAAAAACTTACATAGCTTTTGTAGGTGTGAAATTAATTAGTTGGGATTGTATTATGAGCTATTTTAACAACTCATATATTTAGAGAGTGTTCCCTATAAAATAGGATCTAAATAATCCTATAAATATGCAATACTATTTGATTGAAAAAAGTGAAGCATGCACTATCTTTGTTTAATTTTTTACAGCTGCTTTTGGCTCTACCAAAATTCTTAATAATTTTTTGTGGCTAATTTTTATCTCAATCATAAAATAGTCAAAATTGAGCAAAATAAAGTGTAAAAATTTCTTCAAGTGGATTATTTGTTGATCTATTGAAGCCAATTGAGTCATCTCTCATCCATCTCTTTAGAAAGTGGCACAAATTTGTGTAAATACAACTTAGAATGGACATAGTGTATCATTCTAGGGTGACTAATGTACAATATGTTCTAAACCCAATAGTAGAAATCAATCTCTTAAACTATTCCAATATAGAAATTTCTAATAGATCATGTAGGCCAAATTTTGAACTCCAAAATAAGTTTATTTGAAACATAATCAATCCTAGCTTTCTTATCAAATGCTATAAACACATAAAAGTTTATTGTTGTAAAATTTGAAGGTACCACATTCTTTACCTAACTATAACTCAAGATGATATCTCCAAGTCAATACTTGGTGGTTGGGAGAGAAATTCTCAATGGATGTATCTGCATCTTCATATCATTAAATCCCCTCAAATGAAATAGTCCTTCCTAATTGTCTAAAATATTTATAATTATTCTAAAACTCTTTTGAATTTGTGTTGATCTATGATTTATGTTGTGGTAATGTTTTCTAATTTCATCTTGGTGAATTTCTCCTTTGGTATATCTTGGTTTAGATGCCATGATAAAATGGAATCTATTTTTTGAAATCTATCCAAGACTTGTATCTTGACCTCATTCATTTATATATGTTGTGCCTTGGATGCAAAATTTACTCAGTTTAATGTACTAACATGGTTTTTGGGGATTAAAAAATGAGGTTCCATTATGAAATTCCCATTGAGGTACCTCATTGAGCTAATTTTGATTGAACTTATTTTGGCTACATTTTTACAATATTTTTCTATTTTTATAATTTATACTTCAATCTATATTTAAAATTATATTTATTTCACTAACATTTAATGTGAAGTTGAGATGCAGGGAGGGTGAATCTGCTAGGTGAGAACATAGATTATGAAGGTAATTTTTGTTACCCAAGGACATACACCAAGACACTATTGTGGCGATTCACAAGCTAAAATCTAAGGAAGAAACATAGATTTTGTAGATTGTGAATGTGTTGGGAATAGGATTCCATTTAATTACAATCCTAAACATTATTTCATGTATCTCCTAAGTCCTTGGAAAGTGTTGCCCAACACTAGGATTAGAAAGAGATTAAATTTGAATGAAATGAACATGTAAATTGACATTTTTTATTAATTCTAAATGATAGGAACATGTGGGGATGCCCAAGAAGGGATCTTACAAAATAGGAGCACATGGGGCACCCACATGGAAGGTGGAACTTGTTAGCTCTAAAAAATACAGGTAAAGATACCTCAAGAGGCTGCCAATCTCTTGATACATTTTAGGGTAACAGATAAGGTCAAGAGAACTCAACCTTCTACTCTTCAGGTGCTGCCAAACCTAGGCGGGTGTACCTTTCTGAATGAAGCAGACTTGACTTATGGTTATCCTTCTTGCAATGATTTGTCCACAATGGCAAACGAAAGTGGACAAATGAAACCAAGCACAATAGCAATATTTTAATCTAAATCCTACTATGCTCAATTAACAGATGTAAAGAAAATAAATGAATTTGAATGATGAAAATGCAGAGACCAGTGCCTTATTGGGTATACGGAGTCAAATGAAATCAAGATGAGCAACACTCTCTGGAGAAAACTCAAATTATCTGGCATACATTCTGTTTACAACTTGTATAAACATGCAATACTGTAACTACTAAGCTCTAATTTAATAATCCAGATGAATCTTTCTGATTACTGTGATCAACTAAAAGGATTTAATCTTTTCTTGAAAGAACCAATTGATTAATCACACAAATACAACAAATGTGCATTGGTAAATTGAACATAAACTTGTTATGTCAATTTAAACAACCAGAAAGCATCAATCTTGGAGACAACTTAGCAGTGTTTTCATTAAATTCAATAGATAATTGACACCAGAAATGTGTAGCAACATCAATTGACTTTCATAAATACCTCCATTTTGAAAACATGCATCATAGTCTTTGATCTGATAAATCTATTGTATTGTATCCATCAAATTTGCTTACTGTATATCAAATAACTAAAATAGCAGATGATTCTTTTACAATTACAAAAATGCCTCTTTATACATTAGCATCAGAAAAATATAACATATTGAGATCCCATGTCGGCCTTCCACAAAAATCAGACCCAAAACATGTCGGCCAAAGTGTTTGAATTTCTGTTAATCGTTACTAGAACAGTCGCCAAGATATTTTGTTAGTTATGTCGAAGGCAATTCAATCACTAGTCATCCCTCGTGTTTTATTCACTTTCACCACGACATAACTGAGTCGAGGAGATATCTTGTAGATCACTTTATGTTTCCCTGAGAGTTTTGTTACCTTTTGCATGTCGCTGTGACTTATGATATTAGGGAGACGTCTCACAAAGCATATTATGTTTCAACGAAAGCCCCACGAGTTCACTACATATTGCCCAGACAATATCAATCTCACACTGACAGAAAGCATTTGTTCTATCGGCGAGACCCATCATACTCGCCAAGACCATACTCTGAAGTCACACTAGTCTCGCCGAGGTATTCATTTTATTTTGGTCGGTGAGACCCCTTTGAGTTCGCTATGACTTATTTCGAAGAAAACACCTCTCACCGACGAGCCTTTTGATAGAAACTCATTTGTGTAATGTCAGCGAGACTGAAGTCACTCACCAAGACCTCATTCCGATATTGCTAACTCATACCGATATGTATCTTCCTGCCACCAGTCGGTGAGACAATGTAAATTTTCTAAGACACGATGCCAAAAGCATTAACCCATACCGATGTATCTCCATACATGCCGGGCGATGAGACAAAATGTAATCGATAAGACCTCATTCCGACAGTATAACTTATACCGATAGGAACCTTTTCTATCGCCTAAACAATGTGAATGTCCTATCGACTGCCGCCAGTAGATGAAATCCAATCGCCAAGACATTAGAAACGTCTTGCTGATAGGCAACACAAATGTTTATTAGAAAAAATGGATTGGGGAGACCTTGGCCATCTAATGCCGATATATATCCATAGGTAAATGCCGATCGCTATGACAATGAAGAAGTCATGCTGATGAACCTGCAATAAACATATGTTTACACAAAGGCATCATGGGTCAGGGAGACCTAGAAAGACATATGCCGATATGGTCCACAATGTGAAAATGCATGACTCGATGGAAACTATGGGACCATATGGCAAAATATGGGTGAAATATGCACATGGTAGGACCAATATGGAAATTTATGAGTGAAATCAACATGTAAAATCATTAGATTTTTACAGTTCCAACAGTGGCTCCATCTGGGGATGAATGATAGTGAGATCATTGCAAGGATCTAGAGCTTTGGGTGAGTAGACCAGACACAAAATGATGAACCCATGAGCAGAATGGAAATGGATATGCAACATGATGGAATGAAAGGAAAGTGAATCAAAATGAAGATGAACCAGAATCCTAAACTACTGTGCATGGAAAATAATTTTAAAGAGGATGAGCAAAAGTTGTCCATGCACTGGCAACCCTTAGTCCTCTATATTGCTTCAAGAGAAAAACTACTTCAAGAATTGCCCATGAACAGGAAATTCCTGATCTTCACCAGCATATTCTATAGATAGTATGAATCTTCACCTTTCTTTCCAACAACAAAAGGCCCCAACCATAAAGCTTCAAATTTACCATGCTTGCCTTTCTTCTGACACCTTGCGTTCCACATCAACACCAAGTCATTTTCTTCAAATTTTCTATCCTTTGCCTTCTTGTCAAATAAATACTTCATTTGTGTCTGTAACTTCATGTTTTGATTTTGGGAAAATCTCCTTATTTCATCAAGTTTAGCTAGTTACTCCATTCTTTCCTCCATAGGTTCAGGAACATCCAAATCCTCCTAAAGGACAAACCTGTAGACTGGTAACAAATTCTGCAAAGGCATCCTGGCCTGTGATCCATACACCAATTCAAATGGGGATTTTCCAACCGCTCTTTTAATAGTAATCTTGTCATCCCACACAACCAGTTTTAATTTTGAATCCCAAGCTTTCTTGTTCTTTCCTAACATCCTTCTTATAATCTTCAAAAGACTCTTATTGCTAGAATCTTCTTGACCATTAGCTTGTGGATGGTAAGGAGCTGAATAAGAAATGGTAATGCCATACGTGCCGCAAAAGCTTATGAACTCATCTGACCTGAAACACATCCCATTGTCTATGATTAACCTTAGTGGTGTACCGAATCTAGTGATAATGTTGTCCATCAAGAAGTTTGTCACCACTTTGCTTGTAGCCTGTTTAGTTGGAATTGCCTCTACCCACTTGGTAAAATAATCAGTGGAAACCAGTATCCACTTGTATCCACCACTTGATTTTTCTTGTATTTCTCCAATGAAATCAATTCCCCATTGATGAAAAGGGGCATCAACTTGTAAAGGTCGAAGTGGCAAAGCTCCTTGATACTTCAGTTTTCTAGAGAACTTCTGGCAGGCCTCACATTTTCTTACATGTGTAGAAGATTTATTGAAAACCTTAGGCCAGTAGTAACCTGCCCTGAGAATTTTGTGTGCAGTTTTTTTTTACTGAATAATGTCCTCCACAAACTCCTTCATGCATTTCACTCAAAACATGCTTGGCCTGAGACTCATCCAAACACAACAACAATATACCATCCCTATTCTTCCAAAACCAATCTCCATCCATGAAAACATATTTAGATGCCTACAAGTTTAGAGTTCTCTTCTGGCTATCACTCAATACCTCTAAACATTTCATGTACTTAAGGTAATGCATTATATCAGTATACCAAGGAGTGTGCTCAATACTTGCAACTGCATTCCCTTTGTCTACATTACAAACCTGATTAGCTTCAATATTTGATTATGCCATTAACCTAACCAAACCTTGACCTCTCACTAGCTTAGTAATCTGTATTTCCATGTTAAACTCTTGGATTTTGTTAATCCATCTACATCTCTTCCCTGTCACTTTAGACTGTGTCAGAATATCTTTGAAAACAGCGTGAGGGACATAAGCAATCACCTTTGCTCCAACAAGATATGACCTGAAAGCCTTTGTAGCTTTCACTAATGCAAAAGCCTACTTTTCCATTATATCATACTTCAATTCAGACCCTTGTAATGACTTACTGAAGAAAGACGTAGGCTGTTCATAACCATCCTCATTCTTCTATAACATAACAACAACAATTGTGTGCATTGAAGCAAATGAAAATATCTGAAAAGGCTTTGCAAAATTTGGAGATTTAAGGATATGAGTCTCCTTGATGGCCCTTTTGATGGATAAAAAAGCTTCCAAGGCTTCAACAGTCCATTCGATTTTCTGTCCTTTCTTCAACATTTTTGATATGGGCTTAATGATCTCAACAAAGTTAGAAACAAATCTCCTAACAAAATTAATCTGTCCAAAAAATGATTGTATAGCCTTTACAATTTCAGGAACATGAATCTAAACAATAGCTTCAACCCTCTCAGGATCTATTCTAATTCCCTCTTTTGAAACAATATGTCCTAAGAGCTTACCCTTTGTGACTGCAAAATGACATTTCTTAGGATTTAAGCTGATACTGTATTTTAAGGCTTTGATAAATACCTTTTCCAGATGTTGCACATGATCTTTAGCCTTCTTTGAATAAGCAGTCAGGTCATCTTGGTACACCACCATGATAGCATTGATTAAATCTACAAATGCCACGTCCATAGCTCTTTGGAAGGTCACTCCTGCATTAGTGATACCAAATGGCATTCTTATATATACATATGTTCCCCAAGGAGTTGTGAATGTTGTCTTATATTGCTCAGATTCTTTGACCTTGACCTGGTTGTATCTTGAAAACCCATCCATCATGGACATCAGTTCACACCCTATTACCTTATGCAATATAGCCTCCATATTGGGTAGAGGATAATTGTCCTTGAGAGAAGCCATATTCAAATTCCTGAAGTCCACACATAATTTGATGTCTCCATTTTTCTTCCTCATAGGGACCAAATTTGAGACCACATTGAGTGCCTGATTAGTTTGATGATTCCCCCATCTCTGAGCTTTGTCAACTCTTCTTGCATTTTAGGCTCTAGTGTTGGATTTATGGGTCTTTTCTTTTGTCTGAATGGCTTAGCATCTGGCTTCAATGGTATTTCATGCTGAAAAAAATCTTCCCTGTATGCTTTTAGATCTTCATAAGACCAAGCAAACACATGTTTATGTCTTCTCAGCAACTCTATCAACATTCTTCTAATTGTAGGGCTTATCTTCTTTCCTATGTACACCTTTCTTGGTGCAATCTTAGTCCCCAAGTTAACTTCTTCAATATCTTCTATTCTGACTGGTGTTTGCTTCATTAGGGACCGTTCATTTCCATCATACAACCTCTCCAATTCCACCAAGCCCTTAGGAAGCTTATTTGTTTTGAGCTATAAGATCTCCTTGCCAAACACTGTTTGCTTCCCATCCACTTCCTCAACAAAAACATTAAAGTCAATTTCCTGGGCTCCATATTGATCTATGCAATTGAAGAATTTCAAAAGGTCAGTATCATCATTGAAGACCTGCCAACTATAAATGTTATCAGGCACAACAGGCCTTGCCTTGAACTCAATTTGTGATACCCCAGCCAATGTGATATTATCTCTTTTTAGTGCCACATTTGCTAAAAAATCAGCCACTATGTTCTTTGATCTATCAATCCACTCAATTGAGAAGGAATCAAATAATTCAACTGTTTCCCATACAATATTCCTATACTGTTTCAATATTTTTTGTTTTGCTGCATATTTTGACTTGATTTGTGAAACAACCAACTCAAAATTGCCCAAAACAACCAACAACTTAATCTTATGTTTCATAGCTATGTTCAGAACTGTCAATAAAACTTCATATTCCGCCACGTTGTTTGTACATTCAAATGCTAACAGAAATGAATATTTAAATGCAATACCTTTAGGTGAAACAAATACAACACCAGCTCCATTACCTTCTTGGCTGCATGCTCCATCAAAATACATCTTCCACACTTCATTGCAACTTTGTGCCACATGCTTTTCAATTGGATCACTATTGGTTAATTCTGGATGGGCTGATTCAATCTTAAAACTTCCAAGATCAACATCACAAAAAAATTTGATCTGATCTTGTGGTACACAATCAACAAGCTGGTTCATTCTTGGCTCTCTATACAATTTGACCTCCTGACCATTCACTGGAATTGTAGCGTAAGACAGATCAAACTAGATGTTTCTTTCAACTACTGCTATCCATTGTCTTGATAGAAGCATCCCAAACTGAGGAGGAGTATCAATCACTTTTATATCTATATTATAAGCCACCTGTGGATAAGTAGCTAGTTTGACTTCAACATCTTTCATTATACCCACCACAGACACAAGTCGGTTATCCATTGCATAACAATTGCCTCCAATGGTATCAACCCACATGCCAAGTTGCTTCATAACTCCTACTGGCATGATATTTATAGCAGCACCAGAGTCTATCATGCAATTTCTCAGCAGTTTGTTATTTATGAGTAATGTGGTGAGAAAAGGATCAACTTGAGGGGGAGTTGTTAATACATCACTCAAGCAGACCTCTGGGATATCTACTTTCTCTTGCCTATTGATTGATTTAATAGCTATTCTATTTTCAGAATTCACATGTTTTTCATTTCCATTTGTTATCAATTGAATTGCACTATCTCTATACTCCTTAATTTTCATCATTTCAAGTAGTGGAACAGACATTTTTACCTAAGATAACACCTAAGTGAAGTCAAAAGAAGAGCCCTCCACCTTAACAATCTTCTTCTACTCCAATGTTTCTCCTTTGTTTTCTTCCTTCTCTCTTTTACTAGGCTGATCAAAATTTTGTATCTCTTTGTGTAATTCCTTCATTTCCTCGTTTTGGACAGGCTTCTGTTCACTTTTATCATTCTATTTATTTTCTAATTTCTTCACAATTTCTTGAGTCACCTTCTGATCCTTCATGAAAATTCCCTTAGGAACACCTTCTGTCTTATTTACTTTTCTGTTTCTCAACCAGTATTTACTCCTTGCTTCCTCAACAGCATCAACAGTTAGTCTCTCTATTTCATCTTTGGTGAGTCTCCTCATACTGCATTGAGCAGGGACCTCAACCGAATGTGGCTCTGTATAATCTTCTTCAGAATCAGAAAGAACCTACTGTTCAGCCATATGGACATTGTATTTTTGATTTTAAACATTATACTCATAACCTTCATCATCTGAAGATGAGTACCCCTGTTGAACATGATGAAAGCTATTTGAAGTCAAATACATTGTGTGATCTTCTCCACTATTCTCCATCAACATTCCATCTTCTTTCATCCTTCGAGCTACAACACAATAGTCTGGGGAATCTGGCTTATCACAAGCTTCACAAAAGTAATTGTCACTTACTAGATAGGTTCCCTTCTTGCTCAATGGATCAGGAGTCTCTTTGTTTCTTGGCCTAGCTATTATAGGTTTTCCATCCTTCTAGTCTACATTATATGGCATGTCATGCAACCTCGTCCTTTCATTTCTATATGTGATTTCCTGTCTGTACTGATAATTGTTGCTTTGTTGAGGAGCCCTAGGGTTATCTCTTTTATTGATTATACCTACAGCCTTTCTATTGTTTTCAATTGTTAGTGCTATCTTCTGAGCTTCAGCCAGATCTCTTGGAGACCTATTTCTCAGTTCATAACCTGTTTTAGGATCAAATGCATTTAAATAAACACTCAATACTACAAAATCTGGCAACCTTGATCTAGGAGGTACTTTAGTCTGCAACTTGTTAAATCTCCGATTGAAATCATAAATTAAATCATTCTGATTTTTCTGAATTCGCATCAA
Organism: Sequoia sempervirens; assembly: GCA_007258455.2. Classification (NCBI taxonomy): domain Eukaryota; kingdom Viridiplantae; phylum Streptophyta; class Pinopsida; order Cupressales; family Cupressaceae; genus Sequoia; species Sequoia sempervirens. Next base: position 200,439,670 of record VDFB02000015.1, on the reverse strand, counting down.
TTCATGAAAAGCTGCATTTGGTGCATTTTGATTCCCATATTGCTCTAGGAATCTATTCTGGAATATCTGGAGAGAATTAATTGAGAGTGCTGGCAAGCTGTTGAACCAATCTCTAGCATCTTCAAGAAGTGACATCATAAATAGCCTCATATGTAAATCTTTATATGGCACACCTATGTCTTGGATAAACACATTGAAATTCTTTAAATGTTCTTCAGCAATAATTGCATTACTCCTTGTAAACTTAGGTACCAGACCTCTCCAGTTGCCATCCATAGGGTAAGGATATAATTGAAACCATGATAAATCAAATTGTCTGATCATTGTTGTATACTGGTGAGGAGGGGGAATAGGTGGGTACTGTTATTGGTTCATAAGATTAATGTATTGTGCATTATGTTGTGGCACATGATGCTGACCAGGAGGTGGATGTATATTGGTATGTTGTGTGGGAATATGAGGGGGATGATTTGGCTATTTGTAGTGATTTCCTGTCTGATGGTGAGAAGACACTAGTGGATCAGAAGGCCAACCACTATGATTGCCCTGCTTATGAGGTGGTACATACTTTGGGGGGCAATTAGCTGTCTGAGAAGTAACTTGGGCTTTCAGCAATGCAACCCTTAGTTCCTCTATCTCTTTCTTCTGTGATTCAAACTGTGCTTTTACTTCCTCAGGAAGCTCATGATCTATAATGTCATTTTGGTTACCCTCCATCTTTTGATCATATTCATGCTGAATTCTGATTTGTTCAGCCTCCAATTCAGCTCTAAACTCAGCCTGTTTCTAAGGATCGAGAAAAGAAAAAGGATTTCTTTGATCCTCTGGAGTACAAGGTTCTGCACTTGAATTGTTTCTCCATGTATCATAGCGATCATACATTTCACAATGTGCTCTAGACGCTTTGTCTTTATCTATTAAGGACATATCCTCACATATCCCTTTTCGCTTATCAACCTTGTCATCTTTGTGTGTCCACTTATTGCTGCCAGTAGGAGCTCTAGTATGACCTCCCCTGTATTGAGATCTTCTTCCATTCATGTTTGAACAACTACAAAATTTCTGTCAGAGTCACCACTCACTTTTGTCAAAAATGAGAAAATACTTAATGCTTCTTATTCCCAGCGGAGTCTGTATAAAGTTCCTGACTTGATGATTAAGGCCTTGATTATGAATGTATCCCCAGTAGAGTCACCAATTTGTTAGCTCTAAAAAATGCAGGTAAAGATACCTCAAGAGGCTGCCAATCTCTTGATACATTTTAGGGAAACAGACAAGGTCAAGAGAACTCAACCTTCTACTCTTCAGGTGCTGCCAAACCTAGGCGGGTGTACTTTCTAATCTAAATCCTACTATGCTCAATTAACAAATGTAAAGAAAATAAATGAATTTGAATGAGTAAAATGTAGAGACCAGTGCCTTATTGGGTATGTGGATTCAAATGAAATCAAGATGAGCAACACTCTCTGGAGAAAACTCAAATTATCTGGCATGCATTCTATTTACAACTTGTATAAACATGCAATACTATAACTACTAAGCTCTACTTTGATAATCCAGATGAATCTTTCTGATTACTGTGATCAACTAAAAGGATTTAATCTTTGCTTGAAAGAACCAATTGATTAATCACACAAATACAACAAATGTGCATTGGTAAACTGAACATAAACTTGTTATGTCAATTTAAACAATCAGAAAGCATCAATCTTGCAGACAACTTAGTAGTATTTTCATTAATTCAACAGATAATTGACACCAAAAATGTGTAGCAACATCAATTGACTTTAATAAATATCTCCATTTTGAAACATGCATCATAGTCTCTGATCTAATAAATCTATTGTACTGTATCCATCAAATTTGCTTACTATATATCGAATAACTAAAATAGCAAATGATTCCTTTACAATTACAAAAATGCCTCTTTATACACCAGCATCAGAAAAATATAACATATTGACATCCCATGTCGGCCTTCCACAAAAATCGGACCCAAAACATGTCGGCCACAGTGTTTGAATTTCTGTTAATTGTTACTAGAACAGTTGCCATGATATTTTGTTAGTTATGCTGAAGGCAATTCAATCGCTAGTCATCCCCCGTGTTTTATTTGCTTTCGCCATGACATAACTAAGTCGGGGAGATATCCTGTAGATCACTCTATGTTTCCCCGAGAGTTCCATTACCTTTCGCATGTCGCTGTGACTTATGATATCAGGGAGACGTCTCACAGAGCATATTATGTTTCAACGAAAGCCCCCCGAGTTCACCACATATCGCCTAGACAATATCAATCTCACACTGACGGAAAGCATTTGTTCTATCAATGAGACCCATCGTACTCACCAAGACCATACTCTGAAGTCACACTAGTCTCGCCGAGGTATTCATTTTATGTTGGTCGGTGAGACCCCTTTGAGTTCGCTGACTTATTCTAAAGAAAACACCTCTCACCGACGCGCCTTTTGATAGAAACTCACTTATGTAATGTCGGCGAGACCGAAGGTCACTTGCCAAGACCTCATACTAATATTGCTAACTCATACTGATATGTATCTTCCCACCACCAGTAGGTGAGACAATGTAAATTCGCTAAGACACGATGCCGAAAACATTAACCCATACCGATGTATCTCCATACATGCCAATCGGCGAGACAAAATGTAATCGATAAGACCTCATTCTGATGGTATAACTTATACCGATAGGAACCTTTTTTGTCGCCTCAACAATGTGAATGTCCTACCGACAGTCGCCAACAAATGAAATCCAATCGCGAAGACATCAAAAACGTCTTGTTGATAGGCAACATAGACGTTTATAAGAAAAAATGGATCGGGGAGACCCTGGCCATCTCATGCTGATATATATCCATAGGTACATTCTGATTGTTGTGACAATGAAGAAGTCATGCCGATGAACCTGCAGCAAACATATGTTAACACAAAGGCATCATGGGTCAGGGAGACCTAGATAGACATATGCCAATGTAATGAAGGATTTTTGCAAAATAGAATATGTTAATATCACATGCATGCAATATTATCCAAACAACACAATAGAATGAAAAGGAGAAATGTGAAAGAAAGGGAATGAAATTAGAACAATCTCACCCATTTCTCTCCTTCATGACTAACTTCTATTATACCTCCTAGCTTGCTGTAAAAATGGATGCCCTTAGATTTTTAGGAGCAAACTCTATATGCCTAGACCAAAACAAGACTTTGAAGGATTTATTTAAAAGATTTATGCAAATAGAAAATGAAATCTAAGTGCAAATATTTAAATACTAATGGTTAGAATGCAAGAAATTACAATAAACAAGAAATCTAAAATGATTTTAAGAAATTCAAGATCAAGGTCAAAGTCAAGATTACAATTAAGATCCTTGAAATGAGAGCAAAATTGTCATTTTATAGAAAATGCAATTTTGCACAGACATATGAGATGAGAGACTGAGAAAATTCCCTAGAATCAATGGTTAAAATTCAAAATGGCAACTCTCAATTAGGGTTAGGGCAAAATGCCCAAATGTGTGAATAAGATTTAATTAAATAAATTAAATCAAGAATAAATATGGCAGTTGAGATGAAATTAGCAAAAATCAGAAGATAAGAAGATGGAATTTTAGAAAATCAGTAATTTTAGAAATTACTTGATTTGTAGAAGAATATTTCCATTTTGAATTAAATTAATTCAAACTATGGATTTTGTGAGATAATGAGTAATTGATTTTTGAAATTAATTAATAAAAGAAGAATCAGTTAACTATGTGAGACATTTTTAAATAAATTATTTTATTTAAAAATAAAGAAGTGTCACATACAACAATTAAATAATTAAAAATAATTATTTAATTTAGAAGAAGTGGTTAATTAATTAAATAAATTAGCAAATTTATTTAATTAAAAGAGAGGATTTAGGGATTAGTGATATATTGAATAAATATATTAAAATATATTTATTTGATAATTAGGAGGGCATTAATGACAAAGATTAATTAAATAAAATGAGAACTTTATTTAATTATGAGTTGACTTTGCATTAAATAAATATGATTTATTTATTTAATAATCTCGAAGAATAGAAGACCTTGAATTAATTAAATAATTGTGAATTATTTAATTAATAGTTGAAGATGGGTTAGGAACATAATTAAAGTGTCATAATTATGCTAGGAAGAAAAGTGGTAAAATAGTGCTCGCATGCCTAGGTCATTTTTAGGTGTCTACATTTGCCCCTCTTTGTCATAATGCCACTTGTCACATTGTGGAAAAGAAAACAAGTCAAAAATATGCCCCAGTGCAAAATAAGATGAGAAAGAATGACGAAGAGTGTTACGGTATGCCCCCTCGAGAGGACAGACAGGTTGCAAGAACATAGGTGTGCTCTCGAAATTAATGAGAAGACTAGAATATGAAGAGACATACATGTTAGTGCAAAAGATATGGATGATGATATGGATGCAATGCCTATATGAGATGGGAGAGAGAAGATGACAAGACAAAAAGAGATGCATGTTAGTTCCTAGACCAAATTCTTCAAAACATTGCCATAGGACTTTAATATTTTTTGCTCTTAATCATCATTGGGTGGTAAAAATGACACAAATGGACAAAAAACACCATAATATGACGTAGACCAAGGTGTGCAAGGTCATCCACTTGAAAAATAGACAGTCACAGACAAAGAATTTTCTAACTCATACTAAGGGCGAAGTTGCCCTTGTCTTTTTGTCAAGACAATCCATATACAACAGTCAAAGAAAATAAAATAGGCCAGGAGATGTCATCGCACCTCTAAATCCTTCATGGGACATCCTCGAGGTAGCTAGTAACATGACCACAAAGATAAGACAGTAAAAATATAAGACAAAATAGCCAAGATAGTCAAAAAATAAGACAAGATAGACTAGAAAGATTAACAACTATTTTATTTTGTTTGCCAATGTTTGTTTGCCAAAGATTGATTTCTTGCTGGTTTGAAAGTTTTGACAGTTTAAGAGTTTTAACAATTTGACGGTGTTGATGGTTTGATGGGGCCTATTGTTAGGAAGGACACATCCTGAAAAAGGCAAAGGACATTTTGACGAGGTCCAAATCCGAGAAGGACACATCTTGAAGAGGACCAAAGAGTGACGAGACTAACATTGTTTTGACTAATATGTTTTGGCAAGTTGACTGATGTTGACTGTATGATTGATTAGACCGTGCTGTCTGAATTTGACCAATTTTGACATTGACGTTTCAAATGACTGTCTTGTGTCTGAGTTTGACTATGTCTGACTTATTTGACCGATGTGACAATTGTGACAAATGCCATGATTTTATTTGGACCAACCTAAAAGGACTAACCTAATGTCTCGAGGACTCATCGATTGATAGCCTTGCCTACGTAGCAAATGCGTAGAGACATCGTAGTTCGACAATGACATGGACTGACTGACATGACTAGCTTTGACTCCATTTTTAGGATTTTGACATTGATTTGGATGTTTTTGTGTTTTTCTTTAGGACATTTTATGATTCTTAGGTCTTTCTTTAGGACATGTTTTTGGTCTCTCTTCAGAACATTTTATGATGTTTTTGTCTTTTTCTCGTTTTATGATTTTCTTGGATTTTGACATTTAAGAGGATCATGACAAATGCATATGATTGATGCCTACACATGAGAATCCAAGGACAAACATGATTGTGCCCCTAGTCAAGCTGAATACCAATTGACAGGTGATGACAACATTGTTTGACGTGGGAAGGACACATCCCAAAACAACATGAGAATGATGACGATAATGTGACAAAAGTATGGAGGTCTACAGCCGAGTCAGGAACACAATCAAGTAAAATTTTGGATAATGTGCTTGTATGGATTAGACGTGTTGCATTTGGAATGACTTGGTTAGGACTAGATGGGATGATGATTATCTTTAGACCGTTTGACAAGGGAAAGCCAAGATAGGTGACAGGCATGAAAGGATAGGGGGTGGCCTTGGTAAAGGATGGGAGACATGAGACTAAGGGAATTGTCATATGATTTTCAAGGACTATGTCATATAAGGACAATAAGAATATGATAGCCAATGACATGATGCTTCACGGATAATATATGACCAAAGGATAGACATGTCAAAAGTTTTCCCAAACATGATTTATGTGTGCCAACTTTATGTCAAGACCAAGATAGGTGGGAAAAATGCATGGAAATGATAGGGCTTAGATGGACGTCAATGCCATGAAGAAGGCATGGGAAATGAGACGACTTGCCCCCAAGTGTAAAAGTCCACATAGATGATTTATTTTACACATGATGCCTGTTTGCCAAGTTTTCATCATGGTACTTATCCAGGGCGTTTGTTTGCTAGGTTTTCACCGTTGGATGAAATTCTTGTCTTTACTATTTTCTTGACTTTTTGATTTTTTTGGTGTCACCAAGACGCCTGTTTGCTAGGTTTTCATCAGGGTGACGATGTTTTACATTATTCAATTTTTTTTAGTATTTTTGATTTTGTGGATAGCCTGGATGCTTTAGATAATCACTGACTATTCTGAATCCATTGACGGTGCCGATGTAGAGACTGGTGCCATGATATGCCAATAATGACCTTGCTGAAGGAGTTGTCTTGTCAGGATCATAGTGCTTGTATACAACTAATCGATGTCATTGTGGTCCTTTCTGATACTAGAGTTGTCCTTATCAGAATACGTACATCGTGATAGACTGCCATGAGAGTCCTTATGATAAAGAGTTGTTGCCAAGATGTGACAGATGTGTGACGTGGGATTTTTAGACTTTAGACGAGATGTAGGGTTATGACGAATGATAGTAGATGTGGAAAGATTGTTTGGATGTTTGGATGAATGACTTTTTATTTTCCAAACTTGGGATGGTGGATGATGAATGTTGAAATTTTGATTGGGATGATGTTTAGAACCAACACTTTTACATGCCTTGCTTGATGACCATTTTGAAGGAGGTGGACATCTATTATATGTGGGAGTCCTCTTTGCTTGTGGCTCCACATTGTAATTAAATTTTCCTTTTGACATATTTTCTTTGGTTGATCCACTTTTCTTTGGGATCCATTTTAATTTCATTTGTCCACTTGTCTTTTTGTCTGATTCGGTGGTCTTTGACATTTGATTTTTAACTTTATAAGACTTTTGTTTTTGTTGGTTCCAAAGGGAAGGTTTATTTATGATGGAATGATGGTTTATGGTGTGGATGAAAGAGGTGTTGGAAACAATCTTATGAAAAGGATTTCTCATGGACTCCATTTTGACGTTTGTATCTAACAAGGTTGCCCCCAGTATCGAGGAGGTTTCACTGACATCGTTTGATTTTCTAACTAAAGAATAGCCAAGACCTTGATGTCTATAATTTTCCTAAAGTTGTATTGGTTCTTGAATGCCTTGGTCATGTATGCCTAGTCCTTTGCCTTGATAATGCATGTTTTGACAGATTCTATTTGCGATGGGGTATTTATTGTTTTGAAAGCAAGATGCTAACCCATCATGATGTATGTGGACATTGTTAACTGGAATGTTTTCATTTGCGAGGAAGCCTGCTCTAACAAAGATAGATGACCCTAGTTGATAAAGTGTCTTAGCTCCATTGTCATGTTGGACATATTTCTGACTGATATCTTTGGTCTGCTCTTGTGGCATGTCAGAGTCAGATGATTCTATTGGTGCTTCCAAGTCGATGTCAAAACCGTCTTGATGGTCATTATCATATAGTCCCATGAAGTTATCTATAGCTTCATCATTTGAAAATACGTCCATAGTGGAAGTCTCTTTTTTTGGAGGAAGATCATCTATGGGTCCAATGGAGGCAAGTGTCTCATCTTGGAAAGTGTCGATAGTCGAGGCCTGAATAGAGTCCTCAAGTATTTGGTCATAAATGACATAAAGATCAAGGAGTGGATTATTTTGGATTTCTTGGTCAATGGTAGGGTCTTGGTCAAAAATGGGGTTTTCGTGGATTTGGACTTCTTGGTCAATGGTAGGTGTACTTTGGATGTCATGATTGTCTTGAAGGACTCCTTGAATGGAGTTTAAGATAGGGTCATGGAATGGACTACCTTGTTCTTGACATGAGGGTGACATTATAAGGTCATGTTTTGTGCTTTCGTTTTGACATGTATCCTCAAGTTTAGACAATGGGATTTGACTTTGGACACTGATAGCATTTTCATGACTAAATGTGGCCTGTGAGGGGGTGACTTGGAAAGGATTAATGGATGAAGGACTAGGATAGGACATGGAGACTTGGACTAGACTAGTACATAAAGGACTAGGATATGACATGGAGTCTTGGACTAGAGATGACATGGAGTCTTTGACTGGATTGGTGTAGGGTTGATTGAAATAGGACATGGAGACTTGGACTGGATCAGTATGGTATGATGTGAGGACTTGAAATGAGTTGGTAGATGGTTGATAAGGCCTATAGACATGGACGAGATTGATGGGTGAAGGACTAGCATATGACGTGGAGACTTGGAATGGACTAGTGGATAGTTGGTTTCCCTTGTCAAGGTTAGGATAAGGGTGATAAGTGGATGTTTGTTGTGGGCGAATGTCATGGAGTGACGTTTGGTAGTGAGGGTAGACGGACAAAAGAATAGGAATCATGGATTATTGGTACGAAGGACATTGATTGTCAGTTTGGAGGAATTTTCTCCTAAAGTCTAAGGCTTCTTGGTATTGACCTTTATAGAGTAACTGGTATTCAAATTTACTAGCAAGCCTATCAATATTTTGTTGAAGGGAAGACAAAGTGGTGGATGTCATGATGTTGTCTAAATGCAAAAGTGATTTTTGACCAAGGGAAATGACCAATGCCAAGTCTAGATGGCAAATGAGGACTATGATGGACAATATTTCAGTTCTGGTTCCTGACAGAGATGTTTGAAAAAAATGTTTGGATTCAGATTCTTGATGTTCAATTTATTGAAGTTTTTCTGAAAACAGTTGGCAAACACATAGAAACTAAAACATTGAGTGTATGTTCAAGGATCGAACATGACCCTTTTTTTTTGTTTTCATTGGTATTTGAACAAAAATACACCTCAAACAGACTCACTCTTAATAGTCAAAAGGTCATCATAGCAATCACAACCCACATCTTAAAATCGCGTCAACTCACATAGCTGTGTCACCCCCTAGAGGGCACCTATGTTTTTGTCTTTTCTAGGTGCGTACTCAAGGTGAGGGAAGTGAATACCGAATCCCCTAAGCAAACAATCCGTGGTGATTATATGGTGAGTGTCTTGGGGGTAGATTCTTCCCTCCCCTTGCACTGTGATTGAAATAATGTCTGGATACTGACACAACTGGCTTTATACACTATGGTTCATAGTCAAGGTTTCCGTTTGACGTGGCAATAGATAAACTCCCTCAGGAGACCTCCCAATCTTTAGAACAAAGACTTTGGGGATGGTTATCTTGCTCACTGCCATTGAATATGGGTTTCCCAAAAATTCACTTTTGATTATAGTGGGTTGGAAAACCTGGCTTTGGTTGTTCCCACTTAGGTTGTTCCCGTAGGGTGAGTACTTTTTCCCACTATGCACTAGTACACAAACAACAATATATGACTAAATAAACTACTAAAAATTTCATATAAATGACTAATTTTGGTCATGTGACCATTAGTAGTTTATTGCTGGTCATTTATAATGTGACCAAATTTATGACTAAACTATTGTAGTCATTTATTTAGTCATTGATTTGTACTCATTGATTTGGTCATTGACTTGGTCATTGATTTAATCATTAATTTAGTCATTAATTTAGTCATTGATTGTTATTAACTGGTGATTTATTTAGTCATGGTAGTGATTTATTTAGTCATATATTTAATCATTAATCTAGTCATTAATTGTTGTTAACTAGTCATTTATTTAGTCAAGGTAGTCATTTATTTAGTCATATATTTAGTCATTAATTTAGTCATATATTTAGTCATTATTTTAGTCATTACTTTAGTCATATATTTAGTCATTTATTCATTAATTTAATCATTACTTTAGTCATACAGTTAGTCATTAATTTAGTCATTTTATTTACTAGTTTCCATTAATTGGTAGTAGATATAATCATGAAATAAATAATTTATTAAATACCATAAATTTTATAATGCAAAACTAACATAATATTAAATTTGAACTAAAACATAAAAGTAAATAAAAATATTACATATGTGTACAAACTACAACATACTAAAATTAAAAGATTGATTCAACATCATAATAAATAAAGGTAATCTACAATAAAAAAAATTAATGAAAATATATATCAATATATATATCAAGTTATAAGATGTCAAAGATGTCTAAGAGTATATATGTAAATATAATAAAAATTGTCAAAGTTGTCTAAGAGTTTCTAAGTCTTTCAAATACACCATGATAATTAAGATCCATGAACAACATATTCAAAATACTGCATAAAGTAGTGAGCCAAGATGTCTAGCAACTAGTACATGATAAATATGTTCAACTATGTCATTTTTTGCAAATATTTTAGTGGCCACTGTGTGAAGGTTCCCTCTTTATCTTTCAGACGAACAATTCCATCTATTTTGTCTTCATAAACAAGGGGTATGTTACTTATGACCTTTAAAATGTTTACATTTACATCCCTTGTTCCTTTCAAGTTGACTCCATGTACAATAGATAGGGAGTGAATCCGCCCAATTCCCACAACATCACCATCTAATGGATCCAACACCTTAACTTTATCTCCTTCTTTGAGTTTATCAATACATTCTTGCAAAGAGAAAAAAATAACACATTATAACATAAACTTGCATAAAGGCTTCCAACAAATAACACATTATCCATGTTCCTACTAAACTTGCATAAAGGCTTCCAACAAATTTTGATGCATGAATAACATAAACTAATAAACTTGTGTAGTTTTCTCTTTAGATTACAACAGGTACATGCAGCTCAATCAATATCTCATTCAAACAAATAAAAAATTATAAAATTTAATATTCAATACCATAGAACACAAAAAATACGATAAAATGTGTTCACTGAGGTCATCATAGAACTCGCCGTGTTTGGAGAAGCAAGTTGCTTTCCACTCAATATACTAGTAGCTTATCTTTTTACAAACCCATTCTCATAAGTATAGTTGTGCATACACATCAACAATTTAAATATCAACAAGAATTCCATATTAACTATTGTTCAATAACCTTTTTACAAACCTGCCTTATAACATAGAAAATAAGAGAAAATTACAAAACATACATTTCTACCAAGGTGTGAAGAGTCAAAAACTAGGAAAAAAGAATCTTTTATCCAAAACCTGTGGATGATAGTTAATTTTTGTTCAAAATTTTAATTCAGCTTATAAACTTGAAGTTAACATTTTGACAAAATGATTTGACCAGGTATAGGGTTGGTTTCCATCCCCACATAAGGAGATTCATAAAAAAGGATGCACAAGGCAGCCAAAAATAAATCCAAAGCATGACATTCAACTTATATTATATTTGATCTATAACAATCCTTGGAAGATATGTTGAGTTTTTATTACGTTCAAAAGTTGCACTTCATCCATGTTCCTACTAAACTTGTATAAAGACTTCCAACAAATTTTTATGCATGAATAACATAAACTAATAAACTTGTATAGTTTTCTCTTTAGATTACAGCAGCTACATGCAGTTCAATCAATATCTCATTCAGACAAGTAAAAAATTGTAAGATTTAATATTCAATACCATAGAACACAGAAAATATGATAAAATGTGTTCATTGAGGTCATCACATAACTCATTGTGTTTGGAGAAGCAAGTTGCTTTCCACTCAACATACTAGTAGCTGATCTTTTTACAAACCCATTCTCATCAGCCTGCTTGTGCATACACATCAACAATTTAAATATCAACAAGCATTCCATATTAACTATTGTTCAGTAACCTTATCACAAACTTGCCTTATAATATATTAGAAAACAAGAGAAAATTACAAAATAGACATTTCTACCAAAGTATGAGGAGTCAAAAACCAGGAAAAAATAATTTCTTATCCAAAACATGTGGATGATAGTTAATTTTTGTTCAAAATTTCAATTCAGCTTCTAAACTCAAAGTTAACATTATCACCTTTCAAACCAATATCACTTGGTTTATCTAGTTTAATCTCCAATTCTCTATTGTGAGTGCTTTGATCTTTTATCTTAGCACAAAATTATAGGCATGTGATGGCCTTTTTACCTTTTCAAAAAAATCCCCTTTCTCCTAGTTTCTTGCATTTATTTGCTAAGAGTTTCTCTTAAAAAAGGTTGCTTTTGGAGCTACTTTTATTGTTTGGTGAGATCACATGCACTCTATTTAATACATTCAAATTAAATAATTCACTTGAAATTATAAATTTATAACTCAAGCTAAATAGAAAGATATAAAAACTATTTTACTCCTTACAAGCAAGATCTACTCATTTGTTATATTCATGGTCTTATTAGTAGTTCGTTCCAAGCTTTTCTGATTAGTTTATGTTACAATTTTTTAGATTGTATCTCAGTAAAATCATATGGAAAGCCTTTGATATTGTAGCCGTCTATTGGATCTCATATTGGCTTTTAAAGCCACAAAAGACTAAAGTCAGTATCTATGCTATAGAAGTAGATGAAAGGGTTGCTTGTATCCCGCTCATTAAATGTTTATATGTAATAAACATTTATATGTCCCACTCTTAGTCATTTATACCATCTAAACATATTATTACATCTAAATATGTCATAAAAATATTATTGGGCTGCTTGTATCCCGCTCATTAGTCATTTATATGTAATAATATGTTTAGATGAGACCACGTATGTCCGATTTTTTTTCTAGGTTTAATACTATATTTTTTATTATGATAAAAAAAATGTCAGGTAGACTTTCAAAAGGCTACTTACAAGCTTTGGGCTTGAACTTTGTGTTTCTTTGAAATAATTTGGAAGGGCTATTGACTAATACCCATGCAACTTCTCTTCTCCATATTCACTTCCATGATAGTTAGAAGTTTTGTTCAGTTTGTAGCACACCCATTATCATGCAGTTGTATCTAAAATCTAGAAAGGAAAATTGGTGACATTGGAGAAACAGTACTATGCCATTTCAACAGACCATCAAATTTTGATTGCATTTTCTTTTCAGGATTTCATGGGAAAATCTCATAGCATGGTCTCCCTGGAAAACAGGGTGTAAGATCTTGAGAGGGTTGTTGATGATATGGCTCGAGATTTGGCCTTTTCAGCAGGAAGGTGAGTAGGCAGTCACATGATGGGATATGAAGGTCCAACCAATAGAAATGGGAAAATTATATTGAATTATTTTTTCTTTCACACATTGAATAAAAAGGAAAAATTGAAATTTGCAAAAAATTTATCAAGTAAAAAGGCCCTAATGTATTGATTCTGAAAACAAATTTAAAAAAAAAATTGAATATTTGTTTCTAGCAAGGCCACAAAAAAGCAGGACTATAGAATGGGATATTATCTTCTCTAAACTAAGGTATTATTATAGGCAACATAAGCTTTAAATTTGTAGCCTTCTCTGCCAGTCAATTGATGATGACCAAGTAGAGTACTCCATGGAGGGTCTATCCACATTAATGTCATCTCTTGGAATGTTAGAGGCCTTATAAAATCTGCTCATAAGTTCTCAATTATTGTTATGTATTAATATTTGGGCCCATTTTGCATCATTTGTTTACGAGAAATCAAAGATGATATTTTTTTAAGTTGCCTTTAAGACTATTTTGCCTTAAATCTTTTCAAAGTATCAACTCTCGATAGTATGGATGTTATCATGCTTGCATGTTAATTTCTCCAAATTTACACTTGACTATCATTGCTTCTAGGTTAGAGTTTAAACAATATATTGTGTGGGTGACCTTTGTCATTAATGATGAATAATGTCGATTGTCACTATTTATACCCCTAATAATGGTCCTAAAGCTATTAACAGAGGTAAAGGATAGAAAGAAGTGGTGTCAAATGCATCAGTGTGAGCAGTGTCATGCTTCCTTTTGAATGCACAGATCCAGGCTTCCTCTTGAGAGTAATAAGCAAAGTGACAATACAGTGAGCAAAAGCATGCACTACTACAGATCTGTAAAGAGATGTATATTGCTACAAAGGGAGGGTTGTTAATAAAGCAGACAGTGTTGAGTAAACATAGTTACAGTCCTATGCCATATCAGACAAAGACAGCAAGAAGGTTGCATTATGGTGTTCTTGATTTATAGGCAAAGAAGAGTATAAGTGAAAGGGCCTTTTGAAGGTTTTCACATGAAATACGACAACAAAAATAGACCTGCTAAAGAGCAGCAAAAAATGATGATAGTCCAGCCTTTGATTTGTTTAGAAATCACAATAAGTAGCAGTAACAATGGACATTGGCAAGGGCAAATGACTATCACAGTGAAAAGGGATTACATGAGAAGATCTCAGTAATATGAAGACAAGCACCCAAGAGGACAATAATAGGGATGCATGATAAAACAAAGCATAGTAAAATCAAGAACAAGATCAATTTTGGATGTGTTAAGAGTTATCATCAGCATGAGCTTAGTCTCTTAAAAAGACAGCCACCAAAGTGCATGACAGTGAGCTTGATAACACATAGTGAGCAATGTCATACTGAATGGGAAAATCATTGATTAGAAGGGCAGAAAATAATTGATAATAGGACCATTAATATCATGCTAAAGAGCAGCAATGATGATGATTTTAATGTGTAGCAGTGTTAACTTTTCATGTACAACAATATCAATTTCAATGTGTAACAATACACTGTGTTTAAAAATAGTAAAAAAAGATGACAATTAATATGAGAAAAAGATGACAGTTTATATGAGACAGTTAATATGAGATAATTAATATGAGAAATAGATGACAGTTTATATGGGGAAATGATTTCCAGATTAGTGGAACAAATATCCAGTTAGTGAGCTGCAAATAATAAGTCAAAATTGCTGCAAAAATGACTTCATAAGGTACATAAAATATGACATAAAGGAGCAGAAAATGTCAAAGTTAAAAAGCAATTTTATTGGTGGAAAAATGCAGCAAATGATGCGAATTAATGAGCAGCATTCTTATAAGAGAAGAGCATAAATTCTTAGAAGAAAAGAGCAGCAAAGTCATGATAAAAGACAAAAAAAATCATTGTCATGTTTACATGGGAAGTTATGAGAAATGGACAACAACCATACTTGACAATTATAATCAAATGCACAGTTCAAACATGAGGGCATTGACCAATGGAAGAAAAAGCAATGGTTCACATAACCATACAACCACCAAGGATGAAATAACAGTCATATAACAGTAGATAGAATGGGTTGCAAAGGTTTCTATGTGAATACCATTGTCCTGTCCTTGATCCTTGGCTCTAATATATTTTATACCCTACATATAAGGAATAGGCTGTACCAATCCTTATAGAAAATTGACCGAAAATATGACAGTTTTGTCTTTAATATTTTTGAGTATACTCCTTCGATAAACTGGCAATTGGATAAATAAAAAATTGTAATTTTTTATTTGATATTGATATTATTTGTAAAAATATAAACCTTTGAAATATTATTATTATTGTTTGGATGTGATCTTCCATTACTTTGTACACAATTCAATCATCTAATTATACATATAGAGAAACTGTAAATAGTAAGTAATGTTTTAATTTTAAATGCAAGCCAGGGTGGCATTGTCAAGCAGTCAAAAAAGTGTATTAACACATACACAATCAAATACTTTGTGGCATATTAACATACATATAATGAATGAAACAATCAATGTTGATATTTTTAGAATTAAAATCAATATTTACAGCTATCCTAATGATGGAATAAAGTGCATTTGAGGAGCAATAATGACTTTAACTGGGTTTTCCTTTTACACTTATCAGAATTTGCATAATGTTATGAAAAATTATTATTTTTTCTCTTTAAATTTAAAAATATTTAAGTCTACAGGGTTTTCTCATGTAGGAAAATATGGTACATATTTGTTTTTGTGTAATAGTTATAATATGTAAAACATTTTTATTAATCAGGATTTTTTTTTTTTCACAACAATATAGAAAAAGAATAGAAGTTAAAGAACCAATTTTATTCTATATATGTAGCAACTATAGATTTCAGATTAGTAAACTATAGATGTTAACATAGTAAGTTTTAGGCATGAATAATAATTAAAACAACCTGATTTGTTTGTTTCACAACAATACACAATATGAACACAAGGTAAATAACAGATTCTACAACCAGATTTGTTTGTTTCACAACAATACACAATATGAACACTAGATACATAACAGATTATATTTTTATATCCATAGCAACTAAAGATTTCAAATCAATAAACAATATGGATTATTCAGGGACTCTCATTTAAATAATGTGCTACAAGATCTAGAGTAGAACATGGATTCTAATCTTTGAAGGTCGTTGTGGTCTGTAAGTGCAGAAAGGTGACTAAGTTTTATTACCTTTTGCATGAAGTTCAAGTTTATGGGGATAGATATATGATTTCCAAAACACAAATTATGCATGGTACCAACTCATTAAGAGTGAGGGATAAATGGAGAATATGATTTGCCTCCTAGTTGTAGTGTATGCCAAAAAGTCTTAGAAGATGTGATGGTTATGATTTGTTTTGGTTGCTTCCATGTTGTGCATACACATTGTGTGTTGTCACATCTTGAAATTTTCCTCCTCACAAGGCTCCAACAACATATGTATGCTCTGCTTGTTCATCTTTGGTAGGGCCTCCAAAAAGAATTAGGGATCCAGTATTTGCTCTCATGCCAAATGAAGGAACCTATTTCTCATAGCACATTGGCAAATAATTTGTTAGGAAATGATTTAAGTGTTGTAAATTATACAAGCCTCAGATGACTACACTCTCACAATCACAAGTCATAATTTGCATTAAAAAATATCTAAATTCCCATATGTGAAGTTGTTTCAAATTCATTTTAGTGAACTTGGAGTGTAAAGACACCATAACCTCTCTCTTGAATGTTAATCTATTTGGAGAAACTACTATTGAGAAGTATCAATATTGAGTTGCTCTAGATATTTCATGTTTATGAGGCTCCATTGAACAAGAACCCCATTGGGATAGATTACAAAGGTCGATGTAGAAGCACTTATCCTCCTCTCTTGACTTTTGTCCCTAAATAATCTTATGGATCAAATTAATGTGGAGGACCATTGTTGGATCGACCCACCCTAACTGTGGAAATTCTTATTGAACAACAACATAAACAAAAGCCATGAGCATAGGGAGAATAAAAATTTGCAGCCATAAAAGAAAATATTTCACCCAAATAGAAACAAAATCAGAAATTTGCTACCATGGTTATTAAGATTGCCACAAAAAAGAGCAAAGCATCTGGAGGAATAATAGATCAAACAACAACATAAACAAAATCCTTGAGCATAGGGAGAATGAAAAGTTGTAGCTAGAAAGGAAAATATTTCGCCCAAAAAGAAACAAAATCAGAAATTTGTTGCCATGGTTATTAAGACTGCCACAAAAAGAGCAAAGCATCTGGAGGAATAATAGATTGAACAAAAACATAAACAAAATCCATGAGCATAGGGAGAATGAAAAATTGCAGCCAGAAAGGAAAATATTTCACCAAAATAGAAACAAAATCAGAAATTTGCTACCATGGTTATTAAGACTGCCACAAATCAAGGGATGAGTCTCTGACGAGAACCGATTACATTTCCTTTGACAAAAGTGAATGTGTGACAAGTTTGGTCCAACTGGAAAAGACAAGAAAAGCCCCTTCTAAATTAGAAAATACAACTGGTAATTTTCAATGGTTAAACAAATATTTTGATTTTTTAATTTATGCAATATTCTATGCTCAGTTAAAGTCCACCATAGCAGTAGGAAAAGTTGAAACAGAACTAGAAACTCTCTTCCAGTTGTTATGGACCAAGATGAAGCATTTTACAACACAAATATTTGGTCTAGAGTATAAAAAAGCTCCTATTGCCATTCTATAGCAGCTCGTTTTTCATGAAAATATTCTTGTAGCAACTTGATTTGGGTCTGAAATAGCATTATGATGCTCTAAAACACTTCTATAGAAGGACTGAAACAAAAAAAATCCTAGAACTTTCCTGTAGCTAACTGGAAAAGAAGATGACATGAACTACATACAGACAAATTCAAACAAAACAAAACATAAACTGGAGACAACTTTGCAAGTGTTTATGGTGGTGTAGGATTTTATATGAGCAAAGCCCATATGCTCCTGCACCAATTTCTACTTTGAACCTTTAGTTGATGTACTATACATATGAGCAACATAAATAAAATGATGAAAACGTACTTAACATAAAGAATATAAAAAAATTGATGAAAATTCAAGAACTTGTTTAAAAATTCTTAAATGGGTTTCTGCTTATCTTATTTTGAGATTATGAATTTTTTTCAACATCTTTCCTTATTAAGTTTTTGAGAAAAATTATCAAGACACTTGTGTGAATGTCTGATGTGTCAATTTGCTTTTATTTTCTTTGATGCAATTATTTTTTCAAAATTGTAGAGTGCATACTATTGTTATTGGGTGCATGGATAATCAATCTGCTTTGTCTTAGTGTGAAGGACTTAGGGATTTGTTTGATACAATTTTGCATATTACTAATTTGATGCACATATCTATATTATGCTTGAATTGAAAAAATAGCTTTTCTCTCATTTATTGAATGAAGCTCATTACAGACTGTTTGGAGCAATTTGAATCCTTAAAGTAATACTGAAGCCTATTACTTGCTGGTTATGTCTTCATTTCTTATGAAATGGTCTAAATCCTTACAATGTAAAGTCCAACCAAAAAAATGAAATCAAAACCATCACACAGAGTTTGTTTTTGTTAGTATTGATCTTCAACCTTATGCAAGTAATGGTCTCTTTCATTTTTAGGAAAATGCATCAACTGTAAATGTTTATGATTATGCCACAATGTGTTCGCAATGGAAACATTATAATATTTAAATACAGCTCACAAAAGCATCTGATTTACTTACTTAGATATAGTTGCTTGTCCTGCAGTAAATTCAGAAGTAGCCTGCCACACCATATGCTTTCTTGGTTGAGGACTAGTCTCTCTGAAGAACAAGGGAGGCCTAGACACCTAAACCAGACATGGGTTGGAGAAAATATGTGGTTAAGTCCTTTGTTGGTCTATAATGTATTGTATTATTTAAGCAAAAAAAAATCTTACCTCGATTTCTAAGGTGCTTGGTCCACTATCTGAACAGCTTGCTTTCATAGCTATAATTTCTGACTAAAGAATCTCTATCTTGTTCTTAAGGCCACCTTCTAAGACCTCCCAAAAAAACTTATGCTTTGCAAAAAGACATTTTATGATTAAGTCTCCTTCATATCTTGATATGCACTGGAAAATTTGAAAGTCTCGAAATGAATAAATAACATATAATTTTAGAAACCAAAAACATAAACCTAAGAAAGAAAAGACAGAAAAATCTTGTCACTTACAATAGACTTTTCTTTGAGAAAGTTTTTGTACATGAAAAATAAAAGCAAAAGACCCGCTATTTCAAAAATGACTTAACTCACATAAATTATTTCCTACTATAATGAATCTAACTTGGATTCACTGCAACAGCATGATAATTCTGTTGAGTAGAAATAAAAATCATTACCTCCCATTTACCAGCTCATGCTTATTAGTGACATTAATACTAATTTCAATTTCAATATCTTGCATACCTCGTTGTAGATTGGTTGAAGATGATTGGAATGTCCTCAAACTGTTAGCATTCCCTTCAAGAACATCCTATCATCCCTTAATTTAAAGGAATGCTAAGCCATCCATTACAGTCTCATCTTTTAAATTGCATGAGAAAACACCAAACAAGGAAAAACATAGACAGGTCTATTTGTTATCTATTTTCCCTGATATATTTAAGTAATCATAACTATTTCACTAACACACCCATCAACTCCAAGAACCTTGAAAAAGTCAATTACCAACACATTTCAATAATTTTCTAGTTTAATGTAACATTATTATGATTTATTTCTTATATAATTTCCATTGTTTTACAGTTTTACTAACTACTTTTGGTATTTTATACTTTACATCCCTTGATGTCCCCAATTTCCTTATCCCCTATATCATCCAACAATTTTTTCCTTGTTCTACTGATGGTTTGGCCCTTACATATGTCCCCTGTCCTCAAAGTTCAATCATTGCATAACCCAATGAAATTCTTATAGCTTGTTGATTGCTGAAAGTCTTTTAACAGGAAAATAGTAAAATCTTTATTAAATACAATTCTTTGAGACATTGACTTGATTCAGAGGCAGTCTTTTGCAGTCTCGATAATCTTCAACAAAGATTAATTGGGGTGTGAATTGGACACTAAATTATGCAAATGTTCTTCAAAAGAAAATCCAACATATCAGCCTAAAGGGTTTCCTTGTGTCATGAAGCATGGAGCTCTTATCATGTCTAGCAACTCAATAATGGTTTGTGTTGGATTCTCATATGAAAATCTTACTTCAATTCTATTTTTATGAAGCTTGATCTTTAGATAGGTTTGATGCGAAATATTTAGTAAATGAGAACTCAATTTAAGCATTTATCATCAAGATATTTCATACTAGTCTTGAGCTCAAGAAATTTCTCATAATATATGAAAAATGGGTATATTTAAGTAACCATACTCTCATTTGATGAGACAATGAAAAGCTATGATGCATAGAGATAATGCAAAGAAATTCGGTAAATGTATGGAATTGGCATCCTTCTATCTACAAAATATTAAAGTATGAAACAAGGCACAATTCAATTCTGTAACTATTTCAGAGAAGAAAAAAAATTCATCCTGCAGTCCAGGATCTTACTTGAAGGCAACGAATTCAATATAAGAATGATTTCAGCTAGGATAAGGAAACTGGACTCTATAAAATTTCCACATCTGATTTTCCTTTTCTATTGCTGGAGGAGGCAGGAAGAGCAGTAGTTTTTAACATAATAACAAAATATTACTCTAGGCCTCCATCTAAGAGATCTCTCACATCAGTCTTTCAAATTATACTTTTTTAATCACTTGAACCGAATCCAATGAGCTTAATTTCAAAATTAGATAAAGGCTTATTTATCAGATAAATTCAAGATGCTTGAGAACTTCAATATTTTGCTCACGTTGATCTAGAAAATTCCGAAGTAAGACTACTGCTAAATTTGGTTATAGTTTTTTATAGTGTAAAGGAGCAACGAAAACTAGAAATCCTGTAATGAATCTTTTTAAAATTTTAAGGTAATACAAAAATCTTAATGAAATTATATTGTATTCTCTACAATTATTATTCTCTTGCAAATTATAATAGCATGTGTAACTTGTTCAATCACAACATCACCAAAATGAATGGGACAGTGAGTTAATGTCGTGTTCAAAATAAATCGCTTATTTAAAAAAATGTTACCGACAACTTGTTTTTAATTTATGGCTGTGATTTATGGATGATTGCAACTAATATTTACCCCACCGAAGTAAGATGTACTGTTGTCAGCCCATGGAGATATAGAACTAGAAGGAAGAATATGAAGCTGCCAGTTGTTGTTAAAAGACTGTTGAAAAAGTGATGCCATTTCTGATTTTTTGTCATGAAAGATGGTATCAAGCAACATGAAAATTGTAGCATAATATTAAACATTGTTTAATATATTGATTATCAATTTGCATCAAACATATTGAAAACATAGAGACAAACTTTTTTATGATTTTTGTCTACTGTTTGGAAAAGAAAACAAAAGGTCTGAAGCTATGTAGTCACTAGTCAAATGGACGCAAAGATTGCAGAATAGATACAAAAATATTTGTTATAGAAACAAAGGGTGGGGGCTTATGTTTTCGCATCATCAGATTGCATATATGTTGTTCTCAGGCATTATGCAACAAAATATTTCCAAGATTTATTTTGTTTCAAACTTCAGAACATTTTTCTCCGTGAAAATCTATGCAGGATCTCTAATGTTGCTATTTTTATTTTTATTTTTTTCTTGAAATGTAGTTGGTAGATTGGTTTTTTCTGGCAGGTTTGTGAATTTTGAATTAATTGAAATTATTATTATTATTTTGATGTTGCCCGAGGATAAATTAAACCTAATGTTTTTTCCCTTTCTCCCTGGAAAATTCCTGGCACATGCAGTGCAGTAGGAGTTGGACATGGCATTCTGCAAAATTATTATACATGCCTTGAATATACATCCCTATCAGGGAAGTTGCAACAATAACATCTGACAAAAATATTCCTTCCTTGATCCTTTGATAGATGGCCATACTGTGTTCCAAGAGCGCTAGGAAAGTGTGGATTTTTGCTTTTTGGCAGTAACTTTTACTAGTAATTTGCAAGGTCAGTGAGAATTTTTGGTTTGTGCTGGTATTAAATAGCGATGTGAGTCCTGCCAATTTTCTCTACACATAAGAGTTTGTGTATAATTTATATTAATATCCAGTGAGTTTCCCGCCATAATGAATTGAAAGAAACGACATTTGTTTGAGCTCGTATGTTTGTCACCCTACATATTACCCATTTCTCTACCAGTTATTCTATATCTTGTGAAGCCTTCAGTTCACATCTTATTTTGAGGCACAGGTCTATATGGCCAATAATAGCGAGGATCAAATCTATAATGGGTGTCTGTATCTTGCTCGGTTGAAGAAAAAAAGCTTCATTTTTCTAAAGAGAGAAGCTGAAAATAGCTTGCTCTAACTAATGTCATTGAACTTGAATTATAAAACCTCTCAAGGTCCCATTATATCCTAAAATTGTCAATGTTAATAAAATTTCAATTTCACCATAGATTTTACCAAATTTTTTACATCTGTGATCTTTCTCAATTTGAGCTTCAAGTTTTAATCAAATTCAATATGCCAACTATTCAAATCAATTTTTCATTTGGAATGTTGGTTCAGCTTATAGATTAGATTTAGTATTAGAGAGTCATTTGTAATTTATTTCTGTAGGATAACAGAGGAAGCAATATAATTACCCATGGGGGGCTAGAGACTCGTATTCTGGCTGTACTTTCTCAGGGTCCATTTGTAGTAGACAAATATTGGAAAATTGTTAAGAGATTTTACATTAGAGGTAAGAATTATCTAAAATATAATAAACAGACAACATATCCTTACAAAACAAAAAATATTGTATTCATAGAGGTCATAAAGAACAGGGCAAAAACAAACAATTCATTATTTGGGTGCATATGGAAAAAGGATGGAGAAATAAAGACCCAAATGGAAATTTTAGAAATTTCATGAAATTTTTAGGGGCTTGATGCTAGAACTAAAGGTAGTCCTACAAAATGTTTCATAAGCAGTCCTAACAAGTTCCAAGTGCAACAAATAAAGTATGGAAGGTGTTTTTAAGGCATCCACAGTCCCTAAATATTGAAAAATAAATTAAAACAACTGGATTTTTTATAAAATGGTTATTTTAGACCACACCGCAAATTCCATCACAGGGTTTTCCTATAAAGCCTCAAACCAAATATGTTTTAATTATGATAAATTTAAATAGAACCTAATTGCAAGGTAAGGTATTTTGAGTCTCAAGTATGAATTTAGGGTAAGAGAAATTTCAATTAATTACATATTAACCAGAGGTGGTTTAATGAAATAATATAGCCTAATCTGTTCAATTGAAAAGTTGCAGTTTCATATGTCAAAATAATGTATGGGATACTTACAAGAGAGACGTCAGACTTCTGCCTTGTTGTATGTTGTTATGCAGATTGTTATAAAGGAGTACATGTGCTTGATGTAACTGTTCTCATTCTCTTTCTACACAGTCATAACTCAGTGACATAAATTTAGTAAAACTATTCATCAAATTCTGTGAAACTTTATTGGTGTTTTGTAATGAAAGATTACCTTGGCAATGGCGGTTCATGTGTCCCCCAAATTTCTGTGATTTTGTAAATTTCATTTCACAAAACCTGCATTCATATGGCCTGTTGTTCGCATCTTCCTTGGTTGATTTGACACTGCACTTTCTTTTGTCTGCATAATCCACATAGTCAAAATTACAAGCAAATCTATCGCAAAATTAAAATGCAATCGAATGAGGGAGGGAAAAGGAAAATAAAAGGAGGGAAAATGAATGAGGAGAGGGAAATAAAAAACCCATTTTTGAAAAAATATTTTTTTGTCTTAATTTAAGACAATTTACACATAAAATATATATATAAGATAAAATTAATATTTTGTTTTAAATTAATTTCATAAAGTCTTTTTATGTAGTAGTGTAAATGTTAAAAAAATTTATACTAGCAATTGCACCTTGGTGTGAATTGGGTACGCTAAAGAGATGAGAGGTAGAGAGAGGGAGAGAAAAGGGGGTAGAGAGAGGTGGATTGATAATGAGATAAAGATAGAGGGAGATTTGAAGGAAGAAATATGGAGAGATAGAGTGGCCCAAAGAGATATAGATATAGAGGTTTAGAAAGAGGAAGGAGGAGAGGGAGAGAGGGAGAGAGGGGGAGCGAGATGGATGGATAGAGAGCTTGGTCCAGACATGTCTATATAATAATAAATATAAATAGATTATACATGATTTAATTCATATTATATATATATATATTATATTTTAATTACATATTGTATTATATTTTTGTGTTAATTTGATTTATACTATATAAGAATACTAATTATTGGTTATAATAATTTAATATAATTTAATTAGTACTATATAAAAAATAATTTAAAAAAATAGAGTAATTTAAGATAATTTAATTTGGGGGCGGGGGCCCTAGCTCGGTTGGCTAAGTAATTCTGTTGCGGCTCTGTTGGTCACGAGTTCTAGTCTCCCCCGTCCTGTGGTACCAGAGGGCAATTCCCGCAGTCTAATAAAAAAAAGATAATTTAATTTGGACTATTTAGTATTATAATTTTTATTATATACAATACATATTAGATTTTTTCAGGTAGATAAATACATTTAATATACTAATTATAACACAAATTATAGAATATTTATATATATTATATGTTAATCAAATATTGTATTATATATATTTTTTGTTTTGTAAATCATTACTAAGGCACCCGACGCTTTTATCCACCATCGCTGAATTATAGAATATTTATATAGATTGTATTATATTTATATGTTATTTTTATTTGTATTATATTTAAATATATTAAGTAGTAATTATATTAATTTTGAAGTACATTCAATATTTTTTATTATAGAATATAATTTATACATATAATATATATTTTAAAAATATAATTAATTATTAAATATATGTATAATATACTATATTAAATATTAAATATTATGTATATAATAATAAATATAACTATAATACTATTTTTAAAATGAATTTTATAATTTACTTTATATAAAATATAATATATTATAATGATGCAATCTATATTATATCAACTATCAAATACAATGATAATACATAATAAATATATTATAATATTATTTTTAAAATGAATTTAGTAATTAACAGTATATAAATATAATGTATATCAATGATACAATTTGTATTATATACACTTTAATGTGTACTTATAGACTAATTATATATTATATTATATTTATATATAATAATTTTTATTATATAATATATAATATATAATTTATGTTTTATAGTATAAATTAAATTACTATGATATCCTTTCTCAAAGTACATTTAAGATATTTAAATTAGAAAATACTATATTTTAAAACAATGGTTGTGTCTAAGTAAATATGTAATTATTACTTAAAATTTCAATAAAAATAAATTAAAAAATCTTCCACAGCATGAAGGTTTAAAATAATCTTAAATAACATCTATATAACATAATAACATAATAAGAATTAACTGTAGAATTATTGTTTATTTCTTTTCAATAATAAAATAAAATATATATAACATATTAGTTTAAAATTATATATGTAAATATATTAAATCTATTTGATAATAATACTCATTTTTAATTAATTGACTATTAAAAAATTCAATATATAAATTATTATGTAATATTAAGTAGAATTTAAATGAAACATTATGAAATAAAAAAATTATATAATAAATAAAGCTTATTAAGTGTATAAATTATTATAATCATATCTAATAAAATTTAAATAATAATTAATATCAATTATAAAGTTAAAAATAAAAACTAACTTACAAATTATATTCTTAATCTTAATAAAACATCATACAATTTGATATACTAAAAAAACCAGCCTAATTGTATATCAAATCATATTGACATTCTTTATTAATTATAATTATCATATATTTTATATTATTATTTGTAAATTTCTATTTGTAAAATAAGACATTTAATTTATTTATTATAAAAAATCAATATAAATTTTATATTAATTATTGTTAACAATTTGATTAATTATATAATAATAATTAAATATTTGTACCATATTAAATTATTATTAAAAAAAAAAAACAAAATTAATCTAATAAAATTCAATCATATAATATAAAAATTATATAATTCTAAATAAATTTCTTATTCTGTGATGCTTGTTACCTTTGGAGAGGCTTTCTTTTAATTATTTGGTGAAAATGCACTAAATTTCCTTCATTGGAAAGGCTTAATACACCAAACAAACATGAAATACACTTTTTAACTTTAGAGCCCATTTTAAAATTTTGCAATTGAAGACAATTTACACATAAAATATATATAAGAGACAAAATTAATATTTTGTCTTAAATTAATGTCTTAAAACATCCTTTTATGTAGTAGTGTAAATGTTAAACTTTTTTATAAAATATGTGAAGGCCTTAAGATTGCACCAAGAGGAAATGCCTCCAACGCAATAGGTATTTTTGGTGCACCAAGCAATCTAGGTGGCCAAATGGCCTACTTAGGTAGGGGCCCTATGAGGGGGGTTTAAGCTCTATGGATTGATCAAATTCGAAAGAAAAAATAATAGAAGAATAATAGTCATTTATTTAAACATTTTTATTTGTCTGATATTTAGTCATTTATTTAGTCATTTTTGTTGTGATTTTACCCGATGACCAAATTAGTCACTCATGATGATCAAAATAGTCATTTATTTGCAAAATTCTACTAGTGTTAGTCATGTGACTACAATTTTTAGTCACATGACTAAAAGTTTTAGTCATGTAGTCATTTATTTGCCAAATTCTACTAGTGATGGCAGACCTTCTAAAGGATTTAATAATTTAGCATAAATTGCATAAAGATAAAATGAGTAAGTTTGGTTTTTTGATCACCCAGTAAAGGGGAAACCATATACCTATTACCCAACAAACAAAGCAAACAAAAAGTTTAGTTTTAAACCCAAATGACGATTATCTACACTAAGTGAAGATGTTGCTTCATGATAAACAAGGGATTCATTTTAACCAACATAAAATAAAGTTTGGTGCCTACCCTAGGATTTATAAATTCCAAATTAAAGTGTCTATCCTAGGATTGGTTCATTTTAATCCCCATACATCAATCAAACTACTAGCCGCGGTCGCGTCAGATCTAGATAACAATTTAATAAAGAAAATAACCAGTCATTTGCGGTGTGAAATTGCATATGCAGCTTGGCAGAGTAGATGTGGTTCGAGTTTTGTCAAATGTGTTGCGATATGTTGAATGCACCTGTAAAACAAAATCTGAGGTCGTACGAGAACCTGCAAAATCATGTTAGGAGTTTGATTTTTTGCTTTTTGACCCACGAAAAGTAACTGCCAAATGCTAAAAACAAAAATTAGTAAAAACAAAAAAAACTCAAATGAAAACAACAAACTAAAATAGTGATAACTTCCTCAAAACTGAACAAAATTTTAAATCGTAGATATTTGTGGAAAGAAAAAACATAGACCTTCAAAACCCAGAAAAAAATTTGCAAAATCTTACAAGAAAAAAGTGTTATAAACAAAAGACAATTCGGGTTTTAACCACTAAAGCTTAAAAAACTGCGATCACTAAAATGGCCATAACTTTATCAAATCGTAACAAAATTTGAAACTGTTTGAATTTCTGGAAAGATGAGAATGAGGTCTACAAAACCTAGAAAAATTTTAAAAATATTTTATTCGCCCATTTTTCTGTGCTCAAAAGAAGGTGACGGGATTTCGTTTGACTTCTTGGCAGTAACATGCAAAACAGTTAAAACAAACAAGAAAACACACAATTTTTTCTACAGAATGTTGGGTTCACCAATGTAATGAAGGATTTATGCAAAACAGAATATGTTAGTATCACATGCATGCAATATTATCCAAACAACACAATAGAATGCAAAGGAGAAATGTGAAAGAAAAGGAATGAAATTAGAACAATCTCACCCATTGCTCTCCTCCATGACTAACTTCTATTATACCTCCTAGCTTGTTGTAAAAATGGAAGCCCTCAAATTTTGAGGAGCAAACTCTATATGCCTAGACCTAAACAAGACTTTGAAGGATTTATTTAAAAGATTTATGCAAATAAAAAATGGAATCTAAGTGCAAATATTCAAATACTAATGGTTAGAATGCAAGAAATGACAATAAACAAGTAATCTAAAATGATTTTAAGAAATTCAAGATTAAGGTCAAGGTCAAGATTACGATTAAGATCCCTGAAATGAGAGCAAAATTGTCGTTTGATAGAAAATGCAATTTTGCACAGATGGATGAGATGAGAGATTGAGAAAATTCCCTAGAATCAATGGTTAAGATTCAAAATGGCAACTCTCAATTAAGGTTAGGGAAAAATGCCCAAATGTGTGAATAAGATTTAATTAAATAAATTAAATCAAGAATGAATATGGCAGTTGAGATGAAATTAGCAAAAATCAGAAAATAAGAAGATAAGATTTTAGAAAATCAATAATTTTAGAAATATGAATTTTATGAGATAATGAGTAATTGATTTTTGAAATTAATTACTAAAAGAAGAATCAGTTAACTATATGAGACATTTTTAAATAAATTGTTTTATTTAAAAATAAAGAAGTGTCACATACAACAATTAAATAATTAAAAATAATTATTTAATTTAGAAGAAGTGGTTAATTAATTAAATAAATTAGAAAATCTATTTAATTAAAAGAGAGGATTTAGGGATTAGTGATATATTGAATAAATATATTAAAATATATTTATTTGATAATCAGGAGAGCATTAATGACAAAGAGTAATTAAATAAAATGAGAACTTTGTTTAACTATGAGTTGACTTTGCATTAAATAAATATGATTTATTTATTTAATAATCTAGAAGAATAGAAGACCTTGAATTAATTTAATAATTGTGAATTATTTAATTAATAGTTGAAGATGGGTTAGGAACATAATTAAAGTGTCATAATTATGCTAGGAAGAAAAGTGGTAAAATAGTGCTTGCAGGCCTAGGTCATTTTTAGGTGTCTACATTTGTCCCTCTTTGTCATAATTCCGCTTGTCGCATTGTGGCAAAGAAAACAAGTCAAAAATATGCCCCAATGCAAAATAAGATGAGGAAGAATGATGAGGAAGGTTACGGTATGCCCCCTCGAGAGGACAGACAGGTTACAAGATCATAGGTGTGCTCTCGAAATTAATGAGAAGACTAGAATATGAAGAAACAAAGACATGTTAGTGCAAAAGATATGGATGATGATATGGATGCAATGCCTATATGAGATGGGAGAGAGAAGATAACAAGAAAAAAATAGATGCATGTTAGTTCCTAGACCAAATCCTTCAAAACATTGCCATAGGACTTTAATATTTATTGCTCTTAATCATCATTGGGCGGTAAAAATAACACAAATGGACAAAAAACACAATGATATGACGTAGACCAAGGTGTGCAATGTCATCCACTGAAAAAACAGACAGTCACAGACAAAGAATGTCCTAACTCATACTAAGGGTGAAGTTGCCCGAGTCTTTTTGTCAAGAAAATCCACATACAGTAGTCAAAGAAAATAAAATAGGCCAGGAGACGTCATCGCACCTCTAAATCCTTTATGGGACATCCTCGAGGTAGCTAGTAACATGACCACAAAGATAAGATAGTAAAAATATAAGAAAAAATAGCCAAGATAGTCAAAACATAAGACAAGATAGACTAGAAAGATTAACAGCCATTTTATTTTGTTTGCCAATGTTTGTTTGCCAAAGATTGATTTCTTCCCAGTTTGACAGTTTTGATAGTTTAAGGGTTTTAACAATTTGACGGTGTTGACGGTTTGACGGGGCCTATTGTTAGGAAGGACACATCCTAAAAAAGGCAAAGGACATTTTGATGAGGTCCAAATTCGAGAAGGACACATCTTGAAGAGGACCAAAGAGTGACTAGACTAACATTGTTTTGACTAATATGTTTTGGCAAGTTGACTGATGTTGACTGTATGATTGATTAGACTGTGCTGTCTAATTTTGACCAATTTTGACATTGACGTTTCAAATGTCTGTCTTGTGTCTGAGTTTGACTATGTCTAACTTATTTGACCGATGTGACAATTGTGACAAATGCCATGATTTTATTTGGACCAACCTAAAAGGATTGACCTAATGTCTCAGCGATTCCTCAACTGATGGCCTTGCCTACGTAGCAAATGCGCAGAGACAACGTAGTTCGACAATGAGATGGAATGACTGATATGACTAGCTTTGACTCCATTTTTAGGATTTTGACATTGATTTGGATGTTTTTGTGTTTTTCTTCAGGACGTTTTATGATTCTTAGGTCTTTCTTCAAGACATTTTATGATGTTTTTGGTCTCTCTTCAGGACATTTTATGATGTTTTTGTCTTTTTGTCGTTTTATGATTTTTTGGATTTTGACGTTTAAGAGGATCGTGACAAATGCATATGATTGATGCCTACACATGAGAATCCAAAGAAAAACGTGATTGTGCCCCTATTCAAGCTGAATGCCAATTGACAGGTGATGACAACGTTGTTTGACATGGGAAGGACACATCTCGAAACAACATGAGGATGATGACGATAATGTGACAAAAGTATGGAGGTTTACAACTGGGCCAGGAACACAATCAAGTAAAATTTTGGATAATGTGCTTGTATGGATTAGATTCGTTGCATTTGGAATGACTTGATTAGGACTAGATGGGATGATGATTATTTTTAGACCGTTTGACAAGGGAAAGCCAAGATAGGTGACAGGCATGAAGGGATAGGGGGTGGCCTTGGTAAAGGATGGGAGACATGAGACTAAGGGAATTGTCATATGATTTTCAAGGACTATGTCATATAAGGACAATAAGACTATGATAGCCAATGACATGATGTTTCACAGATAATATATGACCAAAGGATAGGCATGTCAAAAGTTTTCCCAAACATGATTTATGTGTGCTAGTTTTATGTCAAGACCAAGGTGGGTGGGAAAAATGCACGGAAATGATAGGGCTTAGATGGATGCCAATGTCATGAAGAAGGCATGGGAAATGATATGACTTGCCCCCAAGTGTAAAAGTCCATATAGATGATTTATTTTACACATGATGCCTGTTTGCTAGGTTTTCATCATGGTACTTATTGAGGGCGCCTATTTGCCAGGTTTTCACCGTTGGATGAAATTCTTGTCTTTACTATTTTCTTGACTATTTAATTTTTTTTGTGTCACCAAGATGCTTGTTTTCTAGGTTTTCATCAGGGCGACGATGTTTTACATTATTCAATTTTTTTGTATTTTTTATTTTGTGGATAGCATAGATACTTTAGATAACCACTGACTATTCTGAATCCATTGACGGTGCCGATGTAGAGACTGTTGCCATGATATGCCTAATGACTTGAGACTTGGAATGCATGACTGATGACTTGAGTTGCATGATAGATAACAGGTTATACATCCAGTTAAGTGGGGATGATCAATCATGCATGATATTTGCATGAATGGTGGAGAGATATTTTTTAGTTAACATAGTTTGACTTGGACCCACCTTGGGCACCCAAGTTGGAATCTTGGAGTTAACACTTTTACATGATAAGATATTTTATAAGGTTGAGTTAAGTGGGCCCATTCTTGGGCGCCAACTTTGAGGAGAAGCTTACAAGATATCTTTGTAATCAACGTTGAGTTAGGACTTCAATTTTAGACACCCAAATTGATGAAGGACTTGGCTTGGAAATTTTTTTATGGAAGAACTCTACTTGCAAAGAATAGACGTAGGTTTTGTGAGATAAGCTTTGTGCTTTGTAATTGTAAACTACAAGGCTCATTATTGTCTATAAATTGCAACAAGCTGAAGATAGTTTTATTAGAGTTTATTGTAGGTTGTGAAGAAGAATTGTTGAAAGCAAAAGAAGCATCTCAAGCAAGGATTGATAAAGAATTATTGCAATCTTGTTCTAAGGTTAAATAATACAAGCACTATTGATTTTGATGGTGGAGTTTTTTCCAAAAAGGGTTTCTCCACGGTATATGCTATGTCACTTCTATCTTCTGGTCTTATTCTTCTACAATCTTCTATCTACTTCTACAAATGGTAGAATGAATCTAAACAAATAATAATCTACAAAGAATTTGTAACAAAGAACACTTAATTAGATCTATAGTATAATAGTTTTACAAGTTCTAAAGCTACATAACTACCTCCATTTTCAACAGAATGTGTGATCAAAAAAATATGAGCTTTCCATTTATCTCACACAGCCTTATTAGGTTAGTTAGGAAGATTGCAATTAGCTTACGGTTTTCCAAATTTTATCTAATTTTAGGTATGTTTAGTCCATCATGTTGAAATAAAATAGTTGTAGATAAAATCGCAAAACCAACACCTTCAATTAATAGATAACAATAGTATTGTTTTACAATGAAATAAAAAACAAGAAAAGGTATTCAGGTGCATATAGATTCCCAAAAAATCTCACTAAAACAATAGTAAGTAACTTAAACTAAGATTCTATAGTAATTGTATGAGGCTACTAATGATGTCAATGAGAAAAAATGATCAAAATTTGTAAAAAAAATTATGAAGCCAAAGAAAAGTATGAAAATAATTGCATACATAATTTAATATCTAAACATGTTTTTTTATTAATAATTTAATTTGATAATATATCTTTAGTATCTCAATTTTTAAAAGATCTTATATAAACATAACATTATAATATATGAATAAATAACTTTACTGCATAACTTAATTATAAGTACTATTAAAAAAAATATTTAAACTAAAAAATTAATGTATACATCTAAAATTGGTCTAGAGAATATTAATTAAATACTTGTTATTTAGTTAATAAAAATCTTTATTTCCTCTATAGTATAAATAAATTGCAAATTTTATTTATATAGTTCGTATTTCTTAATTCCTCTTATTTAAACCATTTTCTTCATGATTTAATTAAATTAATAAATTTAACTAATTTGTTTTATTTGATTAATTCACTCTCATTAAATTTGAATTTTTAATTTGAATTTGGTCACATTTCTCCATATTCTTCTAACCTTCTTCCACATCATCTTCCATCTCACCATGTGTCACATGAAAGTAATTATTCCTAATTTCTAAAATGGGTATCTACCCTCAACAATATCAAGAAACTTACAGACACATGGCTTCACCCTTCCATTTATTCTTTTATACACTTGGCAAGTTTGTTCTATTCAGGGGGACAACTTCCTTAATTCTCTCTAACCTCCTCCTTACTCACCGTTGATCTCTGGAGACATAATCTTGATCATCCATTGCTATGAACTCACCTGATGCCTTGGTGAAATCTATAAATAGAGGCTCATTTACAAGTTTTGCATAAGAGGGCATTGCATAAAATTACTATACAGAAATCGTCTGAGCATTTGAGAGCCTAGTTTACATTCTAGCTTAGCATTTAGAATAGTTTAGCAAGTAAGTTAGAATTATGGCTTCTTTGTTAGATGTGTCTTAGTTTACTTGTAGCATTTAGAATCAATTTCATAGCATCTCCATTAGTTTAATTCAATATTGCATCATTTCATTAGCATTATGTATACAACAGTTTACCATCCAACCAAATCATCAGATCATGTAGGTGTAGACATAGTTTTTGCATTCTAGAACTAATTGCTACTCATTTCTTAGGTGTCATCCTATTAATTCAGTGCATAATTAAAATATGAGAGCACTAATACAAGATCCTTAGGAATAGAGGAAGATGGAATGTCTTTAAAGAATCGTTTTATCAAATTGTATTGTTAATTTAGATTTTCTTAATGTAATACATTTCATTTGTTGTGTGTTATTCATTATTATAATTCACATATTTTCTCACACACAATTGCATATAAGAGATTTTAAACTTACGATTTTATTATAAAAATAAAATACTATTAAAATATTAACTAAATAAAAAATTATAATATATTCCATAGACAAAAACATTGAGCCTACACCACCTCAATTTTTTTTTTTAATACAATAGGGGTGGCCCCGCGACCCTGCCTAGTGGCCCAACAACCTTACCTTGGGTACATGAGGCGAGCTAGGGCAAGAGTAGTCCCCTGTGAGTGAGATCCCCGCCCACAAGAAGTCCCACCTCTTAAACCCAGGAGCAAAGTCGAATTTGAGACCAATGGGAAGCAAACCCAGTGCCCAAGCTAACTTTACTACCCATCTGGGCTCTACACCATTTCAATCTTATTAACAGAATATATTGTTTTTACTTTATCACGTGAACAAAGCAAAAGTTATTAAAGTATTAATTAACAAAATTAAAAAAAAAAAACTAAAAACTATACTGTATACCTATCATATGTAAAAACATGGAGCTTGATCGAACTTCAATGTTATCAATGCGGAACATGATCAGAACTACAATGCTTCTGTAAACATTCACTACCTATATTCTATTCAGCAAACAATGCTGCTACCATAATTATCCCATGACGATTAAGATGGACTCCAGAAAGTAATCTTATCTCCTAACACTACTATTTTTGCTGCATACATGAACGGAATGCGATGAGCAAAGAAAACAGGAAACCTAAAGATTAAAAAGATAATTAAACATCAGCAAGGAACTAGGCTGACTTCTCCACTTGGATTGTCCACTGCTTTGTAGTATTCATTGTGAATTTTGGTTTGAGGTCCCACGCTTCCATTATTCCTCTGCATTTTCCTGCGACATGAATCGCTTCCCATAGCTTATCTTCTTTAAACTCTTTTGCCCATTTCCAGCATTGTTTAACAAACATATCCGGCAGATTTGACACAAAACAAGCAATAACATTTCTCAGAGATGCTTTTGTCCACGCCAGAAAATCATCGATATCTTCATCCATCAGTAATTTGCATAATTTGTAGAGATGGTAACTTGGTGCTATTTTCATCCAGTTCTTGGAATCGCTTAAACTTGCAGCCAACTCATCCTCAAAATCTCCTAACAGATTTTCTTTTTTCAGCACCTTCTCACACTCGGCTGATAGATCCCTTAGTAAACTGCGCGCAGCTTCAACACCTAGAACACTTTCTCCACTACTACGAGGAAGTTTGTCGTGCTCGATTTGTAGGACGTACAACTTTCTATCTGCGGCCATGCCAACTTGATCACTGTCTCCATTGTGATCGTCATGGAGGTTCATTTTACACTCATTCTCGAAGCTCAACAGGTCCCATACATCGCAACAAGCTTTCAAAACTGTCGTCGAATTATCTGACTTGGCCGTATGTAGTTTAATGAAGATAGTGATGAGTGACACTACTGTGATCTTTACACATCTTTCTTCTACACCTGGGAAATGCTTCAATATTGAAGGGATTGCTTTTTCTTTAAGCATACTTAAAACTTGAGTCCCCTCTTCTGCCCACTGCAAAGAATATGAGCTGAAAAAAGGATTGATTTCAACACTTTTTCTGGCTTTCTGACAACATTTCTCTATTCTAAGACTCAGTTTTGTAAAAGACATTTCATTGGCTTCCCACAAATCAGAAGGATCTTCTCCCGGCATGCATACACATTCTAAAATTCCTGCATAGTTTTTACGCGAGGCAACTGAAATTCTTTCATATTTTTTCCTTGATGCAATACACAAATTCCTCGTGTGTTTACGACACCAATACACAAATTTACCCACAATAATCTCTGAGAGCAGTCCACACACCTTGCTAAAAAGGACCACAATTACTTGAATCATAATCATGAAATATAATAACTTGTGTAACCTAAATATCTTTGTTGGCAAGCAACACAACCTTTTCAACATGCGCATCTTTGAGCTTGGTTTTTGATGATCTTGGAATTGTTGTCGATATCTTTTTAAGTCATACATGTGAATCAACTCAGCAATGTTTCTTGTCCAAAATTCCTCCACGCAAAGACACCTTCTCCAACTTCGTCTGTGTGGACGAAAATACAGTTGAGCAGCCAACCATCTCCAGCAAATAACCAACCATCCTATTATGATGAAACTAAAAAGTGGAGAAAACATAAGATCACTTATGTGAAAGATATATTGGTTATGGGATGTGTTTGACATGCCGGAGAGTGTAACAAAAATTGTGACTACCATAAAAACTGCTGAACTCAAAACTGACCTGGATATCACATAATCAACCTGACAAACACGAGCGACAAACCATGACTTCAACACTTGATCTTCAAAATCATTCCAAGAAGTTGACCGCGTCCCCTCATTTGTGCGTTGAAACTCATCCTCTTCAATGGTGGAGCAAATTGCAGAAATCCTTTCTCTCAGAAGGCCGTGAATGGTTTTACTGGCCAAAACCGTGCAGCCTAATATTAAAACAAGGACTATAATGCATATTAAAAAGATCAGATTCACTTTTATCAACCAAGTTCTAGCCTCCTCCATATAAACTGTTCTGTTGGGTAAAGCAATGGCCAGTTCAGAGCCAATTTGAGTGCACATAGCAATTGCTAACATCATAAAAGCTCGCAAACCTGGAGCAGCCATTCCAGGCAACAAATAGCCTACAAAAACACACACAGCAACTCTTCCACTAAGGGTGAATTGATAAATGGAAGCCACATCTTCCACATCTAACTCACGGTCATTGGTAATACGTTTTGCACTGGTCCACCAAGCAATCATCTGGACTGTTAGGCCGCTGAGAGCAAAGCCCGTACCTGGCAGCCAAGTCGCCCGTTTTTTAAATGCTCGCCATCCATCCAACACTACTATTGAAACAAGCACACCATAGAATACTAATGTTAATAAAGTAACAATACTAACGAAAACATCATGCAAGGCATCTAGAAGCAAGGATGGAAGTGGATCAGGATGATGATCGGAAACATGTGAAGGAGATGGAGCAGATGCCATATCTGTGCAACAAACACAAATCTGAAGAGCCGCAGTTGAAAGGATAAAACATAGAGCAGTATGTGGCTTATTTGTACTTGTTTATCGTTGCGTTTCCTTGTCAGCATTGCAAAGCTTAAACGTTGGTCATTCCGCGTAAGTCAACACCTTCGTACAACTCGTAATTTCCAAAGATTTCTCACGCATCTTGGAAAAATATGGCGGAGAAGGCACGATAGTGGTAGCATAGATATTGATGAAGTGGGACCTGTCATTAGACACTTTTAAAATTATTATTTTTAATGTTATTATTATACAAAATGATTTTTAAGATCATATTTTGTAGTTGATAGATGTAATTATTATTTATATTTAAAATGTTTATTAAATAGTTAATAGATACATAATTAATTATTAATAAAGTGACATAAATTGTATATATTATAAGTTTAGAAGATTTAAGAGTTCATATGGGGTGGGGGGCCTAGTTCGATTGGCTAAAGCATCCTCTAGTCTCCTATATTTATTTGAAACTAAGATTGACCCTACCCTTTAATGAGGGGGGTAGATGATTATCAATGGAGAGAATCAATGCTATAAAAAAAACTAAGTGAATTAAATGCATCTTATATTACATGTAGTTGATTATGTAGAATCTATAAACTTTCTCTCTATCTAATTTCTGTCTTTCAAAATACACACAATTGTAAAAGTATAACTATAGAAGAAGAAAAAATATGACTTTGTTAAAATATATTAGACAAATAATTTTCCATGCTTTTGCATTAGTTTAGTTATTGTTTAATAGAATAAATATGCAATCCTGGAAGTATTCTTAAAATAAAGAATTATATTTAACTAGAATAATAGAAGACAGTTGATAAAAGACTATTTTAAATTAAGAATTTATAAAAATGGGTTATAGAGTTAGAAAGAGAACAAAAGAATATGTCTCCTTTCAAAATAATTTAATTTACATGATTAAACAGTCTATTCGAATATTTTGAGGCTAAGATAAATTAAGAGGGATATTATAATTTGAATTTTTTTAATTGTGAAATTTGATAATTTCAAGGTATTATTGAGACATTTAAATAATAAAATAAAATTAAATTAAATTGGATTGGATCTAAATAAGGAATTGGATTTTGGAATATGCCAAAATAACTCCCAAAAATTAAATAGGCAAGATTCTATGATAGATATGGTAGATTTTATGACAAGTTGTCATAATAGAATTTTTTGTTATTTTTTGTTGACAACTATCAAAGTGGAAGAGGAAAAAAATAATATTATTTTAAATTTTCCTCCAAGATTCATTGGGAATTTTGGTGCCCAAATTGGATAGGAATGATAAATATGTAGTTTGTAAATATTTGGGCTTTCATCTAAGCTTCTACATTTCCTTCTTGGATGGAAATCCATTGAAGGTAGGGATTAGTGGATGTAAACCCACAGGTTTTAAGAGGAAATCTTACTTAAAGATTGGATATGAGCTTCAAGAATTTACAATATTTTGTAGGTTGTTCT
Source organism: Sequoia sempervirens (assembly GCA_007258455.2). Taxonomy (NCBI): domain Eukaryota; kingdom Viridiplantae; phylum Streptophyta; class Pinopsida; order Cupressales; family Cupressaceae; genus Sequoia; species Sequoia sempervirens. The sequence goes on along the minus strand of VDFB02000015.1, from coordinate 200,400,895 downwards.
AATTGTGCAATTTGGTATTTATTGTGGGATTAAATGATGAGACCTTATGTAGAGTTTCATTTTTTAATTTGGTGTGGATTTTATAAGGCTTTTTCTATTATTGTAGATTATTGTTTTAGCTATTAATTATTCAATAAAAAATGACTTCTAGTGTTGTCAATATTGATATTTTAGTTGAAACAAAATTAGTGTTATTATTGTATGATTTATATAGATTTGGTGTGGATGTAAGAGTAATTGTATTTAGTATTGTTAGTTGATATGTTTTTTTTGTTCTATTTGTTTCTATATAAATATATTTTTTATGTGAAAATCAATTTTATATTGTAGAAGAAGATTCCACTTGTGCTTTAATGCAAAAAATTAAAATTATAGTGCATAATTTGTGGAGAAAGCTATAATATTTATGGGTATTTCATAATATTTTTAAAAGTAATTTGAAAATATTTTGAATATTATTGTTTTAATTTATAATTTCTATATGATTTTGTACATTAATAAAATTTGTAAAATAATTTATTTGGGATACTCTATTGGTATTAGAGTTGTGATCTTGCTAAATTGCAAGAAAAAATTCTTATTAATACTTCTAAGGAAAGAGAACTTAGGTATTAGAGAAGAGAAAAATAAATTATCAACATAAGTTCTCAATACCACAAAATAAATGAGATGGGTGAACGAAGTTAAGTGGTGAAGAAAGAGAAAATTTTCTCCAAGGAAATGTTATTAGGATGGATCAAAGGTAAGAAAGTAAACGGTTTTTGATTTTATGATTTTAAGATTGATTTTTCCCTAGCTTCAAACTTTGTGAGTCTCCTTGACCAATGCCTTATCCATCACAAAGTCTAGGAATGAAATAAATTCAGGTACAACAAACCAACTTAGGCTTCTTATAACCTCACTGCCTTATAGTAAGAAACAAAAAAAGGAAAATACTATCACACTACTTACATATCCATATTGCAATGACAATACCTTCACTATCTCTATACAAGAATTTAAATTATTCCTTGAATGACAATCAAAGAAAAAAATTAATTCAAACATCAAATGTGTTTAAAGAATTTACATAACCCTTGATTACATTGATCCAAAAGACAATGCGTACAATGCTAGAGAGTGACAGATTGGCATTTAAATTTTAGACAAGTACAATGATTATTCCAATCATCTATTGTTATTCCAACCATTTTGTTGTTATGAATGAAAGGATGAACTTTGAACTTAGAAATAATTTGAACTTGGCGTGTTCTCCAAGTTTGAAAACAACATGAAAACCACATAAAAATACTTCACAACATCCACACAACATCTCAAAATATTCCAACATCATCATAATATTTTGTAACTCTATCACAAACACCTGAAACTATGAACACCATCATTTTGCAACTAGACATGCACTACCACATAACACAACTTACTAACCAACCTTGCAAAACACCTTAGCACTTGAAACCTCAAGGTAAGGAATTTATAGAAAATAGAAGCGCATTACCAAATCCACAAGAAAAGAAAACTTATTGTGGAGAAATGCGAAGCAATCCCATTTCTCCCGGACAACCTTTTACACAGACAAACAAAATTTCAAACACAACTTTCACTGTAGAATGATCTAGAAACTAATAATCTGAATATAGAACCTCTAAACACCTTTCATCATCATATCCAAACCATAAAATCATATCTTCAACCATGAAGAAATTCAATGAACAACATTGAACACACCTATGTCATAATACACACTCTTTTATTCAAATTTTCTCAAAATTGGAAACCAAGTGAACTAGCTACATCAGTGTTACCTTGGTTTTAAGTTTGGCTCTAATTGTTCAATTTTTTAGGTATCCTTTTGATTTTTGAACCTCTTCCATGTTGTGTATTGGACTTTTGGTCACTTTGTGAACATTGTTAGCTCACAAAGTTATACTCACAAAATTTTCTTTCCCCAACTTGGTCTTATCAAAAATCTTTTTTCTTTAGGTGTTGGTTTTTTGATAAGTTTTCAAACCATTTCAACAACCACCCAATTTTTATAACCTTTTCACTTTGCGAAGGATTTCTTTTTCAAAAGGTTATTATTAAGCAAAGTGTGTCTTGGGTGTTTTCACAAACCTTCATTGGGGCCAATGTTACTTTTCTAACCGTGTTTTATCCCAACTAAATGAAAAATTATCCAAAGTGGAGAAATGTACCAAATAAAGAAGCACTTGTCGAGGTAGGTTTAAGTTTTTGAATTTTATTGGCCACCAACTATTCTCTCAAAAGCTGTTCAAATATCCAACTTTGTTGAAGTGTACAAAGGTCACCTGATATTTTTGCCAAGTGGCATGTGTGTCAGGCATTAAATGCTAACAGTATTGGAGTAGATGAAATAAATCCTCGATTGTGTAAGTTTAATTTGTCATTTCAAACACAATAATTCTTCTTGGGGATTGTGATTTTGGAAGTCGAGAAGAACATAAATTCGAGCTGTGTTCAAAGAAATAGTTCGAGCAAGAAAGGGAAACATTTTTCTCAAGTGAGTGGGTCTCCTAAATTTCTCTGGCAATTGATAATTATTTTTCGCATTGTAGCATGTATTTGAATTTTCTTTGACAAGGACACTTGAAACAATGAAATACAAATATTTGGGATATGAACACCTAGCTGGTCTCAATAGTTCCTTGCTTGAAATTAGTGATATAAGGTTAGGGCATACCAATTTAGATGCATTATGGGGAAAAAATCATAGGCCAAATAAAAACCCAATCACTTACAGGGTAATAGAAAGTGGTGTCCTTAAAGTTGTTGCATTTCCAATGGTAGTACAATGCACTGAATTGGTATTGGTATGCATATCTCATTATAACCCAATGACAAGAGAAATTCATACAAAAGACAACAATCTCTTGGTAACCTTGGATAGAGCTACAATAATTAGGTGTTTTAGGTTGCCAGAGAGAGAGGTTTATTCAAATTTCAATTTTACCCTATCCCAAGGTTTCATTTCAAAGAAGGGGCACTCTCAGAATTGCATTGAAAAGGAATGGTTTGATCCCCCTAAGAAGGGAGAGTTGCAGCTTCCTAAGAATAGGCACAAGTTGCATTTTAGAGAAGAAATCTTAGATATTATTGTGTTGTTGCACTGGGTGAGAGGAAATATGAATGAACATTATTTTGAAGAGTGGATGTACTTCTTTTTGCAAGCTATGTATGGTGGAACAAAATACCTAGATTAGGACACTATAATTAGTGATTGATTGGATGATACAATGAAAAGCTTTGTTATGAACAATTCATTCTATTTGTCCTCTTATCTCTTCTATGAGCTAGCCTATATGAGACCTTGGCTTGGTTTAAACCCTGTCGAGGATTTTGATGAATAGATTCAAATTTATTATTATTACCCTAATTTGTAGCTTGAAAAGAGTTATAAGAACTATCATAGAGTAAATGACACGTTCAACATGAAACTAGGTAGGGAGTTGCAAGGTGATCTAGGTCATAGAGTATCTCCCGAGGCTTTCCAATTGGTTACCAAGTATGGCAGTCTCTTTATATAGTTTTAGACATTTACCTACTTGTGGGTGGGTGGATTTGATGACTTTCCTTTGAAACTTCCTAGACATGTAGAAGATAAATTTATCCTAATAGAAGTTTTTCGTCTAGCCTCAGATGTAAACAAGAGATGTGTAGATAGGAAAAAGGTTGGCCAATTGGTCTATGATATTATGAATGTAAGTCATAGTCAAATTCCTTTAATCTAAGAAGAGAAATTGCTAATTTCTCTTGTGATACTTACAAGAGGAGGTTGTCATTTGATAGTAAAAAACTATGTGAGCAATAATCTCTAGCTTGGTCCTGGTTACTATCATATGGGCCTCATCTTGAAGATTTCAAGGCTAATTGTGTACATGATTATGAAGTACGAAGAAGGAATTGTGTGAGACTCTCTTTGACATAGATCTTCAATTTCAAATTAGGTTGGAACATAAGGGGAGTACAAGATGAAGACTCTAATTTGATTGATAGAACTTACACTCAATGGATACAAAATTTTCCCTTATCATTGGTAGGTTGGAATAGTGAAGAAAATGAGGATATTTAGGTTAGAACTTCAACAGTTTTAAGAGGGACACAAGTCTAGCAAACCAAAAAGAAAGGAGAAGCTGCTAAGGCTCCATCAAAGGAAAAGAAGGGAGCTCATGAACAAACAAGCTCTAGTCATATAGGTATTTTTGGATGTTGTGGTTGTGTGGATGATATGTGGTTTTCATTGATGTCAACACTATTAGCATTTGATGTATTCAAGGTTGTACATGTCGAGGATAATGAGAAAATTGTAAAAGAAAGTATTGCAGGTTCCTAGTGGAACTATGAAGGTTATGAAGGTGTCTTGTTTTGTATGTTGAAGATCAATTGTTTTGGACTAAAGGGTCTATTTTTTAGTGTATCTAGTCCATCCTTCAGAAGTTTCAGAGGTCCGTGTGAAGATTTGTTCAAAATTATGAAGATTTGAGTTCTGATAGTGTTTATGTGGTCTTTGTCAGTGTTCTTGATTAATGGTGGTATAATTTTGGTAATTGTAGTTGTTGTGGATGTTTCTCTATTGTTTCTTGGTGTTCTTGGATGTTTCTAGATCGTGCTCTATCTTTATGGTACATCCACATTGATCAGTGTGTTTGTGGTTGAAGATTTTTTCTCTGTATGTTTAGTTTCTCATGTTCTTGACTGACGTGATGGGTGTAATGTGTGGTGGATCTTCGAGGTGAAATTAATTGAAGTCTTTTGGGTTGGATTTGTTAATTTGGGTCTCCACTATGTTGTGGCCAACCTTGGTGGATTTGCATTGAAAATTTATTTGTAAATTTGGGTTGAAATTGAAAACATGTTTTATATTTTAGGCCAACTAAGTTGTTGATGTAATCTCATGTTGGGGTGAAGCCACAAGAGTGGTTTACAATTGAAGTGAGGAAGGAAAACTCACAAAAAATGAATGCATGGCAAAAAACTTGATTTTAGGGGTTCGTACGAACCTATTGGTTCGACTGAACCAATCAGGGGTTCGGTAGAACCTAGGTTCAGTCAAACCCTCTTAATACTTTCCCGCCAAAAATCCATCAAAACCCCTTATAGAAGGGGAGTTTGAATGAACCCGGTTCAAATGAACCCATAAGGGTTCGCTCGAAGCCCCTTTATTCCTCATCCCCCGAGATAGAAAAAAACTTGAATTTTGGCACTTTGAAGCTTGGTTTGAGGATGAAAATGGAGGAATATTCACAAACCCAACTGGAATCAAGTAGTCCTCAGAGAGCTATCCAACGAATATAATTTTAATATGTTTTGGTTTTATTATGTATTTGTTTTTAGTTTTATTAAACATAGGTTTTCATCGAAAATGAAGGTTTCTATTCGCACATGTGGAAAAATAGAGATTATCAAAAAAAATTGAAAAATATGAGTGCACCAGATATTGAAGTCCTTGATCCACTAGAAAAAATAAATTTGAATTTTTATATATACAAAAAAAGTTATGCGTTATACGGTCACGCTATGTATGAATTGTAATTGGTTTGACTTTGAAACTTGATTAAAGAAAAAATATTCAATAAAAACCATGTAACCAAGTGGAAGCACTAGATATCGGAGTTACGAATCTAAATTCAAAATAATTAGAATTTTATCCTTCATGGAAAAAAATTTATGCGTTATACGGTGTGCATCACTTTTTAAAAATGTTGTTTTTTGAAAAAAACCAGTTTTCGTGGGAGATGGAAAAAGAAGTGGAATCTGATTCCAAAAATTTTGAAAAAAATATTTTTAGAATCTACAGACAAAATGTGACGAGACTCTAGTTTGCATCATCTTCAAATTCTTCACAGTTTAGCCGCTATAGGTGCCTGAATGTGAAGATTTAGTTTAAAAAAATAATTTCAGTGTCCAGTTTGACCAAAAATTGTAAACCACAATTGTGGGATCACCCGTTGCAGATATATAAGAGTGATTGTTTCATCAATGTAAAGTGTGCTCGGTGTGCTCCTATGTGTGTATGTGTGAATATCATTCGATTGCATAGCAGAGTGTGAAGAAGATTGAGCAAAGTGTGAAGAAGTTTGAGTGAAGAGTGAAGAAGGTTTTTCTGTGCTTAACTAGAACTATAATCAAGCTTGTGTAGAAGCTATTTTCTCAGTTCACAGTTTGGATCTGGTTTTAATCCAAACTTTTCTTTGGACAGTGAGTCCTCTTTTGTATTTGAGTAGTGAGCTCTAGGCAGTGTGGTTGAATGCATGTGCATTCCCATTATTTCTCATTATACTTTTAACAAGGTATAATATTGTGGACTAACCTCCACCATGGTTTTTCCCCTAACAGGGTTTCCATGTAAAAAATCTTGGTGTTCTCTGTGTTTCTAATGTGTTGAATGTTTATGGTTTATTGTTTATTCCTTAGATTTGAGATTGAGTTAAAAATAAGGTTTGAAAATATTTAAGTATTTTGTGACAAATGATTCACCCCCCGTCTTAGTTGTTAGTCCTTGTTTTGCGAATAGGTACAAGGTTTTCTATACTAATACCACTAGTACAGGTTACATCTCTATCAAGTGGCAGTTGGGATGGTGATGATCCTCTTGAAAAAGGAAAAGGACTTGAGCAAACTTGTGGTAGAGGCCCTCGTCCCAATGTCATAAATGAAGAACAAAGTAGTGATGACGTTGAGCAACAATCAGAGGAAGGTGATTGATGGAATGAAGCTGATAAGGAAGCTTTGGAGACCCATACTCAGTAACCCGAAGGAGAATTAGAGGTAAGTGTGCAACGAGATGAAGCCTCAATTCCCTCTCCCTCAAATATATGCAATGTGGCGAGATCTCCTTTGCTAAACAAAGCTCTTTGTTTCTCTACACCAGAGACTTCCCAAGATCCTAATACACCTTCATCCTCACCATCCTAGCTAGAAAGTTCCATCTTGAAGAAAAGGAAAATAGTGCCTATCATGCTGCCAAAGGAGGACATTGTGGGAAAACTTCTGTAGAAAACTCCTAAAGTAAAGAAGTTGAAAACCACTGCTAGGTTGTTAAAGGATGAGTCTTCTAGAAATTTGGTTATGGAAGTTGCCTGACCTTTTGTGTAGAAATATCCTAACTAGGTTAATGCAACATATTACAATATAATCAAAGTGGATTTAGGCCCTCCAAGTAGAGATTGGGATATCCATACTTTTCAAGTTACTACCTCTAGGTTGGTGGAAAGAATAGAGAGGGATAAGTAGGATAAAAATGAATTGAAGAAATCTATAAAGATTCTTTTCAATTATCTTAAGACTTTAATAGATCCTTCACCTCAACCCCTGAGTTAGGCTAGTCATACCTTTGATCCTAATTCGGTTACTTAAAAAGCCATGATAGAAAAAATCTAGAAGGATAGTTACTACGGGAAGGTTGTCTAGAGTTGGATTCCTAAGATCAACGAGAAAGGGCCTCCCTTAATTGAGAAATTGAGAAGTGTATGATGAGTTCATGGTCTTAAGTAATGTAATCAAATCTAATTTTTTTGTTTGTAAATAGGAGACACATTGATTACAGATTGATCCTGAACTGACTGATGTTAGTGCCATGGGCTTAGAAAAGGCTACTACTAAAAAAATCATTCCTTCTATGGAAGATAATTGGGCTCTTATGTGGAAAATAAGTATAACCTGGAAGCTTGAACTCATAAAATTAAACTTCTTAGAGCAAAAAAAATTGTTAAATGAATGCAATCACTTGAATAACAAATTTCTCAAGAATTTTACTGATTTTGAATGCCTAATAATGAAAGGAGATAATCAGGGTCTTGCCACATTTGAAGAGTTAAAAGATACTTTATTTAAGGAATCTGACACATATGTAGGGGAGCAATCATTCAATAAAGAGGCACTAAATAATTTGGTTAGGATTGATTTGGCATTTTCATGGCATGAAATTTTTCTTGCGCTCATTACACGTAAGATGAAGCCGATTCAAATTACCAAGGCTACCTGGAAGTTAAGAATGAGGAATGTTATTGTCCAACAGCAGATGAAAATTACTGATGTCATGTTGTCCCTAAAAGAATATCAAGTATTCATGGCAGCTACTCAGTAAAAGCCATCTAAGGAAGAAGTGCCTGCCTCTCTGCATTCCCAACCATCTCAACATTAGAAGATTTTAAGTTTCTTATATTTTTTCTTTAAAAAATTCTGAACTCCATTATTCTTATTCTTTCAATAATCAATTATTTTGAATTGTTTCACAAGACTTTGGTGATATTTATGCTTTGATAACTACAAATATGTTGTATTTTCATTGTGCAAAGGTCCAACATTTTGACCCCCCTACACTGTGATGCATGAGTGAGAATCAATCTTAATAAGGGATCAATTTTTGTAGTTTCAATTCATTTTCTATAAATTTTATTGTCTATGTACAATAATTTTGAATTAAATGTTAATATTTGTGAGAAATTTTGTGAGCTTTAACAAGCATTTGGATATACCTTTCCTTTGAGAATGTGTTGTTTAGTGACATTTAGTTCATTTATTTATAGTAGATGGTTGGAAAATTGTACTGATTTGAGTCAATAAGTGCTAGTAATTTGATCTGTGAGTCATGATACTAATCATTTGCGAGTCTTTTCATTTCAACAAGATTTTAATTTTAAGCATTTTCTTTCACACTTGTATCATGGCTATGAGCAAGTGTTAGTTTTCCTTTACTGCTTTCTGGTTAAAACCATACCTCAAGTTCATATATATTTAAAAAATACAAAATTATATAAGAAGAGTGAGTTGTACCTCAATTGAAATTTATAGGAAGATTACCAATGGAATGGTAATGTCTCCAACTATTGTGAGTTGATTTTGTCCTTATTGGGAATTATAGAGAGTTATTTGTATTCATTTATGTAAGGGACAAATATGCTCACTAACAAATTTTTGGAAACTCTGTTGGGGAGTTGTAGTAGATCTAGTGCCCTAACCTAGAAATATTCTATTACACTGGAGTCCAAGTCTTATACCAAGAGTGACAAGAAGAAGGGTATCCTTGACCCCATTCATGAGGCTATGGAAAGAGGAGAATTTGATGAAGTTTTAAGGCCAAAGAGGAGGATTGTATCAAGGAGCATTCCTTCCTCACCCACATAGGAATAGCCCTCCTTTTCTACTAATCCACTTGTCACTTGCCAAACCATTTTTTACATAGAACCTTTTTTCACATAAATCCTACACCTATAACCCCTCTTCATATCACTATCCCTTTAACTTTTAATTATAACCAAGGAATGGCTCAGCCAATCCCATGGGAAGAAACCATTGGACCATTGTGCCTTGGAGTCCAATTGAATGACTTTCCAGAGGGCTCTAGAAATAATCTTCCAATATTTAAGGGTGATGGGAAGGTCACTCTTGATGAGCATTTGAATTATTTCTTTATTGCTTGTAGTGTACTTGGAGTTCAACATGAAGATGTAGCAGTAAGACTCTTTATAGAATCATTGGCAGATGCTGCCACTGAATGGTTTAATCATTTTCCAATTAGGTCTATTAGTACATGGGCCCAAATGAGGACTAAGTTTGAAGATCGCTTGAGGAGTGCAAAAGATTAACTTTACTCTCTTAGCAAAGCTCACCAGCCAAAAAAGGAAATACATTAGCTAATGAGGGAGTTTGTGGGTTAGTTCAATAGGATAGTAAATTGACTTGAATAAGCAAAGAGACCTTCTAATGAGAACCTCAAGTGTCTCTTTGTGAATTCTATTCCTCCATACATTAGCTTTAATTTGAGGAGAGGTCAAGTGGCCGACTTGGTAGTTGCTCAAACCTTGGTTGTTGATTTGGAAGATGACTTTATTAAGGCTAGTAAATGGAAAAGGGAACTACAAATAGGTGATGCCCAACATTCTACATCTGTTGATCCCATGATCTAGAAACTTGAAAATGATATTACTGCTTTGAAGTGGAAAATGCCAAAAGGTATTCAACCTTATCACTAGCCATATCAAGATATTCCTAGAAGAAATCAAAATCAACATTTTGGAGCAAACAATAGGCAGTTGCAGTTTCCTCCTACTCAACAATGGTTAGCAATAGAAGCACCTCTAGGTCAAGTTAATAAATGTACCTTCCATTTGACTTCTAAACACGAAGGGGCTAATTGTCTCAATTTGAGAAAATATGGGGAAATGAATAAAGAATGAGGAAGAATAGAAACAAGAGATGGAGAAGAAGCTATGTTGGGAGGATATGGTGACTCTAAGATCAATTTTATAGAATTTACTCCTGACACAGATAGAGGTGGAGATGTGTATACCACTTTAGATTATTCTTCTTGTATGGTACTCACCTGAGGCTAGCAAAACTCAAGTCAAAAAGGTATGCTTGATCCTAATAAAACTCCTACTCCTTTCAAAGTTCATTCTTCTTCTCATAAATTTTTGGAGTTTTTCTCCAAGAATCCAATTGGTCAAGCTTCTGATAAGAACTTAGCTCTTTTTGATATTTTGGATTTCTGTAAAAACACAAAAATTCAAATCTCACTAGTTGAGTATTTGAGAACCAACCCTAGGGAATTAGATAGGTTGGTGAAATTCATTAAATCTGGTCATATGGAAGTTAATTAGTAGAAGAATATTTGATAAATCATGAAGCTTAAATCCCTAAGTCATCCTTAGCTGCTATGGATCATACTCTAACTACATCTGCTTAGAAGCCCAATCTGTTTTATGTATATTTGTATATCAGTGGTCATAGATTAAGTAACTGTATTATTGATTTTGGGGCATTAGATAACATAATGCCTTTTGACATAGCCAAAGCATTAGGCCTTTCTTTAACTCAAACTTTAAAAAATTTTACTCGATGGATGCCAATAAAGTTCATCTAGTAGGACAAATCAAAGATGCTCGAGTAGCTTTGGCATCCCATCTTGAGAAAAGACTTAAGTTGACAATCCTAGTTGTTGATATACCTACGAGTTATAGTATTCTTCTTAGTTGAAGTCTCTGAAAATATTTGGGTGGAGAAATACATATGGACTAGTCCTAGGAGTTTATCCCACTTGGAAATAAAAGTATTCATCTAGAACTAGAGCTGAAAGCCAAATTAACTATCTTGAAATCTAATGATTTGCATTCTTAGATCCTATATATAGAGTTTGAATTCGAAAAATATATGTTATTCTTGAAGATGTCAATAATATAGCCACTTTCAACCATGACACCTCTTCAAAAATATGGACCCTAAAATTTGACGAAAGTTATGCTAACTCTGGTTCTAGTGCAGGGTTGGTGTTGGTTTCACCTGATGGTGATAAATTTCCTTCCTCATACAAGATGGAATTCAAAAATACCAATAACATCGTTGAGTACGAAGCTTTTTTATTGGGAATAGTTGCCACTAAAGAAAAGGGGATCAAGAAGCTGGGAGCATTTAGTGATGCAGAATTGATTGTTAAGCACCTAGGTGAGAAAGGTGTTCACTATCAAGAATGAGAGATTGAGGCATTATAAAAGCAAAGTATGGGATGAAATAAAATCCTCCGTCGCCTTCTCTAGAAATTGAATTAGTTCTAAGGGAACATAAAACTAGAGCATATTCCTTGGTTGTTTCAGCTTCCTTCTCCCACACCCAAATTTCAAGGATGCCTCATATCAAATTGAAATAGTATATTGACCGAATGTTCCAAATAATGTTGAAAATTGGAAAGTATTTGAGAATGAAAAACAAATACAATATTTTTTGGAATGCATAGAGATTTTTACAAAAATGTACTTTGAGGGCAGTGAGGCTACATGTGAAGAATTATGTCTAGATAAGAAGAGAGATCTAGGAGAAGGTATGACTCAATTAAAGGGAAATAAAATTCCTTAAGGATTGGTTTCATTAGAACAATTGTTTGATAGACATGATAGGTGCATTAAAAAGAAGATGGATGAATTTGTAAATAGTTTTGGAGAGTATGAGTCTGTCAATATAGGGATGCCAGATAATCCTAAGTTGGTATATATCGGAAAGTGTTGCACTCCTAAGGAAAGGACTAAGTTGATTCAATTGTTACTCAAGTATAAAGATGCCTTTTCTTGACCTGGTATTATGATTTGAAGAAATTTATGGGTGGATGGATGCAACATCACATACCACTTAAGCCTAGCACATCACCTTTCAAACAAAAATAAATGAACTATAATCCAAAGGTTACCGAAGAGCTATCTTCTAGGAGATTAATGGAATGTTGAAATACTAGATTATCTATCCTATTCACCATTCTACCTGGGTCACTAATATTGTTCTATTTTTCAAGAAGAGTAGAGAGATAAGGATTTTCCTAGACTTTTGGAACTTAAACCAGTCTTCCTTAAAAGAAAATTATCCACTCCCGATAATAGATCATGTGTTGCAAACTATAGTTGGTTCAAAAATGATGTCCATGTTAGACAACTTATCTAGTTACAATCAGATTATCATGGACAAAGAATATGAGCACAAAACTACCTTCATCACTCCATGGGGTACATTTTCTTATAATAGAATGCCTTTCGGGTTAGTCAATGTTGGAGCTACATTCCAAAGAGAAATGGATTTGTCTATTAGAAATTTGAGGAATAAGATTATAGTCATTTATTTGGATGAACTGATTGTGTTCTCCAAGAAAAAAGGGAGAATCATTTTAGAGACCTAGAAAGAATCTTACAAAGATGTCGGGAACATGACATATCCTTGAACCTTAAGAAGTCTATCTTTGGAGTTACTGAAGGGAAGCTTTTGGGGTGCACATTGTTTCTAAAGAAGGAATTAGAATTGATCTAGAAAGGGTTAGGGACATCCAACAACTAAGTTTTCCTTCAAATAATATTGGAGTAAAATATTTCTTTAGGCAAGTGAATTTCTTGAGGAAATTCATTTCTCATTTTTCAGAAATTACAAAGCATATAGTTGACATGATGAAATAATGTTTCAAATAGAGCGATGCTAGAAAAAAAGCCTTCAATGATATTAAGGTATCCATTGTAAATGCTCTAGTGTTGATGCATCCTAATTTTACTAAAGCTTTCATCATTTATTGTTATGCCTCAAAACATACAATGTTGGCAATTCTTCAAGAAAATGATCGGAAGATTGAGGCCCTTATTACCTTTATAAGCATGCCATTAGAAAAAATGAATTGAACTACCCTCAAATGGAAAAGCATGCCTTTGTAGTAGTCAAAGTAGTGAAACAATTTAGGTTTAGCATCCTTCACTCTCATGCCATGGTCTCTATTCTTTATGCAGAAGTAAAAAGTATACTCACATAGTAGGAGATTGTTTGTAATAAAAGAGGTGCCTAGGTAGCCAAAGTCCAAGAATTTGACTTAGATATAAATCCCACCAAGCTAGTTAGGGGTAGAGGTCTTTGTGAAATTATCATTGAAAATGAACCTAAGGAATCTAAACCATCTCCGATAGTATTATTTGTGATCTTACAAGACCCATGGTTATCTGATGTTTCCCATTATCTTACTTCTGTGGAATTTCCTTCATGCCTTTCTCCAAAGGAGAAAATGAACTAAAGCTTAAAGCATCTAAGTACGAGATCTAGAATGATACATCTATAAAAAAAGGCCTCGACAAGACATTTTTAAGGTGTGTAGATAAAGAACAACAACAAAATATTCTTAAAGTGTTTCATAAGGAGGCTTGTGGAGGGAAATTTTCTTCTTCCGTCACAAATTTTAAGATTCTTTGGCAATGTTATTATTTGTTGGGAATGTTTGAAGATGCTTATCATTGGGTGGAAAATTGTGATAAAAGCAAAAGACTCACAGGCAAGCCCCAATTAGTTGTGTTGCCATTAAGACCAATATTGATTGAATATCCATTTTAGCACTAGGCGTTATATTTAGTAGGGCCTATCAATCCTATTTTGAGTGCAAGGCACACTCATATTTTGACAACTACAGATTACTTCACCAAATGGGTCAAAGAGATATTCTTGTGAAATGTACAACATCGAAGATAGTCTATGATTTCATCAAAGAAAGTATTTTGGTTTTTTTTGGGGTTCCCAAAAGGTTAATAACTGATAATTCAACCAAATTCTCATCTTCAAAAGCTATTATGTTTTGCTATGATCATGGAATATCTCTCTCATTCATCATATTACCATCCTCAAGGGAATGAGCAAGTTGAGTCTAGCATTAAAAATCTAGTAACGATCATAAGGAATTTGGTGGATGAAAATCAAAAGAATTGGCACAAGAAAATATGCAAAGCCTTATGGGTTGATCAAACTACTCTAAAAAGGGCCATTGGGATGTCTCCTTTTGAACTACTTTATGGAATTGGTACAGTCCTTCCCTTTGTTGAACACTTGAAATATTGAGAAGGGGGTGAATCATTATTCTATTAAACCATTTGATCACAATCCATCCAATTAACAAAACATATCTAACGACAACAATGAATGAAATCATGAAATAATCACAAGATCATATGAAAAATGAACACCAAGATTTTTATGTGGAAAACCCAAAAAGGGAAAAACCACGATGAGGATTAGCTCACAAAATATTATAACCAGATATAAGATATTACAAAAGCTCATTTCCAGGACACGCTGTCAAATAGGGCTCACAATGACAAAAAGATACAAAATAGAAATGGCTACACATCTAGGATGTGAACTAATACAAAATACACCTTCCTTGTGTTGAATGCAATTCCTTTGAAGCTCTGAATACAAAATACTACTTTGCTTAAAAGTCTCAAAATTCATAATAAATCTTCTATAGATCTGATCATGCACATACAAAATTCACATGTTTGCATCTCATCATACACCACAACACCTACAATCTCAAAAATGTCTTACATATATATCCAATACATCCACATACATCAATTAGGTCAACCTAATTAGATGTAGCCAAGCTATATTAATTCAAAATTTCCTTGTCGGCTCCACACTTGAATCAAAAACATCTTCATGCTCAAAAAAAACATGCAACACTTAATTTAGGCTGGCATGGACCTAAAATAGATCTCACTACTATCTGCAATACATATTTAATTATTGCAACATATATCAAGCATTAGGTTGGCCAAGAATTAGACCTAACCACAAAATAAGCTAACTGATCAATCACCAATGATCCATATGAACATATAATCACATTCCATCTAGAATATACAATGTACTAACACATGTAAAAATTCTCCTAAAATTATTAAGATTGATTCCAATCACTGGAGGAATGCAGACTAGATTACCCATACCCATTTACTATATAAAGCCAAAACTAAATGTCGAACTACTGCCACTTGTAACTTACAAAATGTTCATCCAAACCAAATAAAATATTGAACATAGATGTGCATAATGGTTAGGAATATATTTTCATATGAGTGACTGTGGACCAAAATAATGGATTAAGATATCTCCATTGTGTTCACTAGATTGGAGAAAATATCAACAAACAATGTTGGTATCAATGAAAACACATTAAGGGGTTCTTTCTTCATTCTTTCAACAATCTCCCCCTTTTTTATTGGTGGCAACATGTGCCAAAAATGAATCTCCAAAAAATTTCAAAATATACACCATCTCCAATCATCTTAGTCATCAAACTTCTCCCCCTTTGACATCAAGGACAAAGGGTGTGCCAATAACACATGTAAAATCAAAAGTTGATGCATATGTATAGGTGAACAATTGAATTAAATGTACTAACTCCTGCTCAAGGAGTTATCCCAAAAATTTGATCCATCTGTATGTACAATGAAAAAACTAAAAAGAAAATGAAACAATGAAGGAATAAACATGTGAAAGTGTTTAATTGGAGGAGGAGGCACCTTCAAGCTCCTTAAGAATTTCTTTCCAAGCAGACTTCCCTTCATTCCAAGTCTTTTTGGTTGCTGCAAGTGATTTATATAGTGATTCCAGTTCAATTATTTTCTCCTCTCCCTCTTCAAGAGTAATTGGATTTGGATTTTTCTTTGTCAAATTTTATGCATCAACTAGGGCACTTGACACTGGTATGTGCTTGGTCTTCACCAAGTCCCCAAGTTGTCCAAACCACCTTATAATGTCCCCTTTTTTCTTTTGTAAATTGAAAAACTTGTTCTTCAAATCTATAATGATAGTCCAAGAGGTAAGATCTCTATCTTGCACTAGTTCATAGGCTCTGAAGGCATTAGTTATTTATGACTCAATAGAGTTCATTAAGTGCTTAATTCCTTGAGTAGCATCCGACCACCTCACATAGTACAAAAAACAAAGTTTTGGCTCCATCTTCACAATCTTGCACTTCCTTAAGATATTTTTCCACTTTCCCATGTGCAGATGCACATCTATCATGTAGCTCTAGAAGTCTCTTCTCTGCAAACCTCAATTCAACTTCTTTTTCAGTTTGTTCCTTTAGACCAGAGGCATACTCTTTGAGTGAATCTACTAAAAACTTGAGACTTTTTACATGAGTTAGAGAGTTATCAATTATTGTACCAAGAGTAGCATCTTGCAGAGACATGATAGCTTCATTGATTAGTTTTGTTCCCTTTTGATGGGTTTCAATAATCTCTTTTCTACGAGAAGCATGAAAGACGTCTCTAAGCTCCAACTTTTGAATTAGTGAGATCTTTTCAAGATCCACACTACCTTGGTACATCAGGAGCTGTAACAACTAGGGTGGAATTTCCAATTGGAACCTTATTTGTTTGGACATAAGTCTGTTGAATGTATTACTAAAATATTCTTTGGATGGCTTAGGTAATTCCATGGTATTTTTTGCATCTTTTCATTCTTTTCAACCTCAAAATCTTCTTCGTTCTTTGCTTTCTCCTCTTCACTAGAGGGATTTTCCTTTTGCTTGTCTTTATCTTCATCCTCCTTCTTATCCTCATTATCTTTCTTATTATTCTCTTCTCTTTCTCCTTGTTCCTCTTCTCCATCTTCATTTTGATTATCTTCATTTTCATTTCATATATCTTCATTTTTTTTAGAGTGATCCTTAGCACCATTATTAGCACCATTATTAGCATCATTCTTTTCTTTTTCTTTCTCTACACTCTGGTTTTCATCAACATTGGTGGTCTTGTCAGTATCTTCTAGAGAAGAAAAAGTATCTAGAGAAGCATGTGTTTCATCTACTGGTAGTGGTGAGGACACCACATTCTTTGTATCAAACACTGGAGTTTCTTCTACAGTATGATTATCTACTTCTTTTTCTTCACAAACTTCTTGAAAAACTAGTAAATTTGTAATAGGAAGAAGATTTTCCTCTGCATCAGTTACCTTTTCTTCAACATGCTCCATTTCTTAAGCAGTACCAGATGATGAAGTATTTATCATCCCAAACTTCTCTACTATATATATCTAACAATCTTCACTATTTCTTGTTTTAGCTTGTCTATTTATTCCTTCTTTCTCCCCCTAAGCATAGTGACTCTTTGTTTTACTCTAAATTTTTTTGTATACACTTCAATCAATGTAGCTTTGTCATCGTTAGATAAGGAGGATCCAATTTCCTCCAAGGCATCATATTTCATCTTATTTTCATCTTCAACAACTTCATGCCTTCTTTCAATCAAGGCATCCCATACAACTCTAGGGACCTTCTTAATGTTACTCATATCTTCTTCTAAAATAATAATATACTAAATAATTGCTTCAATGATTGTTTTCCTATCTTTTTCATCCACTTCTTCATATAAATTTGTAGTAGCTTCTAACAAATCATCATACTCTTTAACATATTACTAACCAAAACATCTAATTTCATTGGAGCACGAGCTCTTATTGGAGGAGTTTTTGTCTTCTTTTTCTTTTTCTCCTCATTCTACTTCTTCTTGGGCTTCTTATGGATATGTACAATGAAATCCTCTTTTCCTCCTTTTATTTCTTCTTCTTCAAAGTAAATAAAAAAAAATTTGGGTCATCCCACAATAATGGGTTACACTTTTTGGCCAAACTTGACATTGAAATCAACATTTTCAGAGGAAACTTCACTTTCTGACACTTATAGTAGGTAAACTATTAGGAATTTGAAAATGATGTAAACTAGTTATTTGTGAGATTTTGTCTGTAGATTTTAAATGTATTTTTTTTTTTTTTGCATCTCCTTTGATAACTAGTTTTTAATAGTAAACAACATTTTTAAAACGTGGTGTGTACTTCGGCTCGCATAAAATTTTTTCTAAAAAGGATAAAGTTCTGATTATTTTGAATTTAGGTTGGTAACACAAGTATCTAGTGCTTTCATTTTGTTTCATAGAATTTTGTTGAATATTTTTCTTTTAAGTAAGTTTTGAAGTCAAAACATTTATAATTTAGACATAGGTACACTTCGGCTCGCATAACTTTTTTGGTATGTATTGAAATTCAAATTTTCCTTTTTTGTTGGAACAAGGACATCAATACCTAGTTCCTATATATTTTTCAAATTTTTTTCCTCAAATTTACTATTTTTCCACAATGATTTTTCATCGAACTTGATGTTCAGTGAAAAACCTATGTAAAGTAAAGCTAAAAAATAAAATAAAAAATAAAAAATATATATTAAATTTATAGTTGTTGGAAAGCACGTTTCAATCACTACAATCATCCAGCTTGGTGTATCAAGTTGACTCCATTTGCACCTCCTTCCCAAGTTTTGATAGTTTCAAAAATGCATAAATTTTGAAATGGTCGAGGGGAAGGTGAAAAAAGGGGGTTCATTAGAACCCTCCTTCTAATGAAGGGGGTTCGAATATTAGAAGGGGGGTTCATTTGAACCCCCCCCTATATGGTGCAAGAGGGGGTTCATTAGAAGGGGGGTGGTTCATTCAAACCTCCTTCATTAGAAGGGATAAACCATTTTAAATTTTTTGATGGGCATTTCTATTTTTTCTTCATTCAAAAAATTGTAACCCACTATTGTGGGAATGTCAACTTTTAGCTTTTTAGCTCTAGTGCTTGCCTCTTGTGAAGCACCTTCACCGCTTGTAGTAGCATTGCTTCTTCTTTTCCTTGTTATTTGTTCTTCATATTCCAAATCTCAATTTATTCTTTAACCATAGCACTTAAATACTTTTCCCTAAATGATTTTTGCTTCTTTCTTCTTCCAAAGGTAGTAAGGGTTGCTTCCGGAGGCACATTATTTCTCTTGCTAGTCCCTGTGCTAAGTTTGAAAGGTGCAGTGACTTCCTCAATTATTAGAGCACTAGGCTCCACCTTCTTTCCTTTTGCATTAGTAGTTGTAGTAGCTCCGAAGGACTTAGGTAATAGAGAGGCAAGGGTGGAAGTGATTCTTCCTAATCTCCTTGGTCTAGAGGACTCACCAGCCATGCTAGCTTCTCTCACCTTGGCCTCCTTAATCTATTCTTCTTTATAACCTTCTTTTCTAGCCTATTGTTCTATAGTTTTCCTTGCATTCCTTTTTATTTATGGCTTGTTTAGTTCATACCCAAGAGGTTCAATCCACACTATTCTTTGTTTGAAACAACCTCAATTATGCACTCATCAATTGAAATAAGGAAAGTAATTTCCTTTGCATACTTCTCGGGAAATTCTTTTGTTTTCATGCATATTCTTTTGAAATACTACAAAGAATGCAGTTAAAGCATCAACCTGAGCTTTAAAGTTACCTAATATGTGCATATAATCAAAGATTTAATGTCCCACAGTTCTACTCCTATGCCATACAATACCTTCTCTTCTAGGAAGCTGTTTTCAAAAAGTAAAACAACAAACACATTACCAAAGTTCCTAACTTAAATAGATATTTATTTTCTGAAGTTTTCTTCAAGTTCTTAAGAAGTTGTTACTGGAGCAACTCACATAGATCAAAGTCCTTCCCATTCACTAACATTTCATGTGCAACATAGATAGTAGTTACAAAAACTGAATTCTCCCTATTTGCAAAGTAGATCTTATGACCTATCATCATAGAGGCATATTACATAGTGGGATTCCTGATAGGTTTTGTTTTCAAATCCCTTCTATCAAAGGTGGCATTGGTTAAATCCATAACAACCTCATTCTTCAAAGACTTAAGTACCAGTATAGGTCTAACATCACACAACCTTGTAACTGCCTTGATTATTTCCTTGGTTACCAGTCCAGGCATGTCAATCCATATGAATTTGTCCTAAATCTTGCTCAGTGCTAGCCTAATATAATTAGCATCCACATCACTACTGTAGTTAGGGAACCAATTCCAGATATCAAGTTTTCTCTTTACTAGGTTAATGTTTTCAGCTTTCACCAAGAAATCATCTCTAGTTAGCTCATCAAACCATAGATCTTTAATTTTCTAGTGATTATACTCTTCCAATTTTCCATGTATGTAGACCCTAGCATCCTCTATAGGTAAAACCCTATATGGAATCTTCAAAAAAGCACCGTCGGGGTCATTATCAAATATTTTCATTGGATACTTTTTGAATTTTAGTCTATGCCTCTCAGTAATGTCGGCAATGGTCAAGGCATCCATTTTAACTTCATTTGAAACTCAAATTCTTATGAAATCAATTCTATTTCAAACCCACGAAGCACAGAAAGCCATAAATAACTTTTATGTGCACAACGAGATCTAGGGTTTGGATATTTTACACCAAATTTTCCTTCAAATCTCCTTCAATTTGTTCTTCTTTCTTCAAATGCAAAAATGTGATTAAAATTGACTTAGAAACTCACTTTCTATCTTTTTGATTTGCCTTAATTCTGCATTGAATGCTTCAAGTTCCAAAAAGCTGACAAACCCTTCATAGATACGCTATAAACTCTAAAATGCTCCACATTTCTTTAGATTTTCATATTTTCTACTGGTCTCTTTTCCAAAAGCCTTAGCATATTGTTTTTCACCACATATCTTTGTGTCACTCCTTGACACCTCATATTTATAGGGGTTTAGATTTTTCTATTATTTCCCCCTAAGCCCATGCTTAGGTTTAATTTTGAAGAGAATTATCTGCACCAGAGGGAGGTACATATATACATTTTATATTCTGATTCATCTTTGTTCTCAGGTTCCTATTTTATTTCCAAATCTTCTCCATTTCGTTCTTTACTTTAGCATGATCAATTTTCTTCACAGCTTCATTCCTCTTTCCCAGATTAGTCTGTCTTCCATTCTTGCTTCTATGAAATTTTGAAATGTGTCTAGGTTTGTTGCAAATGTAGCATACAACACTTTTCTAACCAAATTGACCTCTATTCAATCTTGATCTACACTGGTTAGCCTTATGTCCAAATACATTGCATATATAACAGTAACCATTGAAAGATTGAATCATTCTACCATCATTGTATCTATTCATCATCTGACTTCTACACTCAATAGCTCTATGTCTAAATTTCTTGCATGCAAAAAATTGTACAAAGAAGGATCCAACATTATGATTCATTCTACTTCTACATTCTATTACCTTATGCCAAAATTTATTGCATGAGAAACAAACACCATTGAAAGATGGGTACCTTTGAGCATTTGGTTGTCTAATAGGGGATCTTTAGATGCTTTTTTTCATACAATTAGTTCATCAATCATTGTAGTACTTTTTTGAATTTGTCCTCATGAATTCTTGCTATTTGTAGATTGGATCTAATCTACCACTTCTTGTTCAAGTTTTGTGCATTCATGAGTCTTGCTTTGTACCATTGCATTTAGGCATTCCTCAATTCTTTTCTTTTCTTCCACTTGTACTTTCAGTTTCGTGATGTCTTCATTTACTTGTTTCAATTGTTTATTGACTTCTCTATGCCTTTCTCTGAATTTCTTGGTTTGTTATCTCAATTTTTTTATGAATTCATTTGCTTCCTCTAGGTTTTCCTTCATATTTTTATTTTCACCTTCAACTGTGTCAAGACCTTTAAGAGCAACTTGGAGTTCTTCTTAATTAGTCATACACTCACTTTATGTATTAAGATTTGAAAACTCTTTATCAGCCATGTGTTCAATCTCCAAGATCTTCCTCAAGCTGTTAGGCTTCTCAAAAGGAACCAAGCTTTGATACCAAGGATTGTGTGCTAAATGTTTGGGGAATAGATGCAATCTTTCCCAATGGTTGCTCCCTAAGTTTGTTCAAATCAAATGAGGAAGAGAGTTCAACTCCTTTTTCCAAGGCTAACATGTATTGAGTTGGGTTCAATTTCATCATGGTGTTGATAAGATGGCAATTCTTGGGATCTTGTTGCAACTCAAGTAGTTCGTTGGGATTATTGGTATGAAAGGGTGAATTAATCTAATAATGTCAATTAATTGATTAATAGACGAAAAATGATGAATTTAATTAAATAGTCAAAAATGGGTGAATTAGGATGAAAACGGTGTTAGTGATCAAATTCAAATGCATGATATTAATCAAGACAATTTTAAGTGTCTATATTTTCAAATCAAAGTTATCATAATTTTTCTATTTTTATTGGAAATGTTTTTTACTAGTCTAATGTAATTTGAATGTTAGTGTATTTAAGAATCTAAAAGTCTTATTTTAAATTGTTTAGTGTACCTTTCAAATCAGAGTTATCATATTTTTCTATTTCTATTAGAATTGCTTTTTACTAGTCTAATGTTATTTGAATGTTAGCGCACTTCAGAATCCAAAAGTCTTATTTTAAATTGTTCAGTGTACCTTTCAAATCAGAGTTACCATAATTTTTCTATTTTTATTGTAATTGCTTTTTACTAGTCTAATGTAATCCAAAAGTCTTATTTTAAGTTATTGAGTTTACCTTTCAAATCAGTTGTTGAGTGTACCTTTCAAATCGAGTTATCATAATTTTTCTATTTTTATTGGAATTGCTTTTACTAGTCTAATGTAATCCAAAGTCTTTATTTTAAAATTGTTGAGTTTACCTTTCAAATCAGAGAGTTGTTGAGTGTACCTTTCAAATCAGAGTTATCATAATTTTTCTGTTTTTATTGGAATTGCTTTTTACTAGTCTAATGTAATCCAAAGTCTTATTTTAAGTTGTTGAGTTTACCTTTCAAATCGAGAGTTGTTGAGTGTACCTTTCAAGAGTTATCATATTTTTCGCCGGGACATCCTACTATTGAACTTCATCCAAACCACTATGAACTTCTCCAAACCAATTTTTGCTATCGACGGCTTGCTTCATCCCGGAGACGACTCTGCAGACTGTGACCGTTGATCGGTTAGAAATCGCCAGTCACCAGTTTTTCATTACTTTCTGTCACTTTCTGTCTTGTAAGCTACGGTGTAAGAGTTTGATCGCACCCGTTCACTATCCACGGCTTGCAATACAGGAGAAGGCATGGGAGACGGTTGAAAGCATTTTCACCGTCCGATTCACCGATTCAGCGCTTTTAAACTTTCAGCTTCAGCGTACGTTCTGCTTTGTCAGATTGCAACTTGCAAATAGAAGTAAATCCATGCCTCACGCCTGAAAACCAAATTTAACTCGCATTTAATATTTCTATTTAAAAGGCCGACAAAATATCGCCGATGTCCAAATCAATAGCCCTAAAACCCCGATATTTCATATCTACTTTCTTTTACTGTGAAATGGAGTCACGAGCCCTCCCACTGTTTGCTGTCGTGTATATCTCCAGCTTGGGAGAAGCAGAGAAGCCGTTATTGATTATATTGCAGATATTGCAGGAAGGCAGAGGACAGAGACTAGAAGAATCGTTCATTCCCAGAGAACAGGCGTATGTAGTGCAGTGGAAGCGGACGAGTTCGTTGCCATCTGCAATGCAACGGGCCGCATGCTTCTTTGCAAGCTTATTTGCCTTTGCTTTCACCGTGTCCCTGTACTCTTCGAGCTTATTTATAGTCTTCTGGGTATTATGCACCTTCAGTAGCCTTTCGATTTTGCAGATGGGATTCTCCTTCTTCAACCAGCTTGATTGGAATATGATCTCCACAACGTTGCGGGCCGAATCTTCTTCACTCAGCTCCGATACTGCTTTTATCACACTCAAATACATGTTACCACTCTTCACATCTCATCATTGCACATAAATTAAAGCAGCAACTAAAGGATTCTGCCGTGGTAGGGTCTTGTATATTTTTCCTGCAAACTCTGCCCCTTTTTCCTCAATGGCATCGTTAAGAGCACGACACAATTTGTGCATAATCTTGACGTAAGTCACTTGCAAAGTTTCATTTAATTTTCTTTTTTAACATATATCTTTCACTGTAATAGATTTATTGTTAGCTCTGCAAATCAGAAGAGATGGTGATGTTTCTCGTCTTCCTTCTTCTCATGGTGTTAATGGAATACAAACCCGCCACTGCCCATAGTAGTAGCTGCAGCGACCTCCTCCTCTATCTTGTGCCTGTGTGCATGCTATCACATCACAAAACCAAATTATTTTAAATTTCAAACCCTAAAAACAACAGTTTTACATACATCAGCACATACCAATGCAAATGCTCTAAGAAATATTTAATACCCATGCCTGAAATGAATTGTATTACTTAACATGGAGGTGAATGACCACTTGAGTTTGAACAGGGCTATGCTTATGATGACTATTGCTCCCCTTGCCACAACATTGGCTTTTGATTATGTTACTTCCTTTTTTTGCGCTTGGAGAGTGATAGGTACTTCCTGATGTTTGCCAGAGTTCATCTCCGAGGAAGATTAAAGAAATGGAGGCCAAAACAGAAGCATTAATCTTGGATGCAGTTTTTGATCAGCAGGAATTGAAGGAAGAATCTGATCACAGAAATATGGAAAATCTCATATTGCCTGCTCTGCAATGTGGTGAAGTGGAGGGAGGATACAATTTATCCCGATTCTGAAATAGAGAATACCATTGTTCCTAATACTGAAACAGAAGATACCGTTGTTCCTAATACTGAAATAGAGGGTGTGGTTGATCTTGATTTAGTAACAGAAGATCCAGTTGCTCCTGATCGTGAAACACAGGTTGCTCTTGATTCTGATTTTGAAACAAAAGATATAGTTGATCCTGATTCTGGAACAGAGGATGCAGTTGGCCCTTATTCTGAAACAAAGAATGCAATTGATCCTGAGGATGAATCAGAGCATAATAAAGTTCAAAGTGTTAAAAGAGTTTCCTTCATTTCCTTCCCTATTAATTTGAGTCATAGGATTAGCAAAAAATGAGAGTTCATTGCAAGAGAAGCTAACCCTATTATCATCAAGAATTCCCTAATTGACTTTCCACAACTCTTCGGCGTACCCATTGCACACCAAGGTGCGATTGCTAGTTTCTATTTTTATTGGAATTGCTTTTTACCTGTCTGCCATATATTTAAGAATCCGATTCTGAATCTCCATCTCTCCTCTCTGGCATTCATATCTAATCTATACCAACCGTCCTCTATTGTTGCTGTCAATGTTGATGGGATGTGATGAATGGCAAGCACTCAGATGATGTTTACATAAATGTCCTTTCTTTCACATCTTTACCTTTTAACTTTCGTTTGTTGTATAGACTTTAAACTTGACTTGTCCCAGCTTCTCTCTGCGTATTCCTCCCACTGGAAATGACATCGTAAATGAGAGAACGCGAAGCATTCGTTGTGTTCACATCGCTGCCAATCATGCAAACCTCATTATGTTGCTTCTTCTTCTTTTCTTTTCTTCCTCCATAAAAGTTGTTTCGTCGCTTTATGAGACTTTTACTTACTTCCTTTTTTTAATATTGTTTTCTCTTCACGCTGTCTAGGTAATGCATTCTGTGAAAAAAGCATTCTTAAAGCTAACAACTTTATTCACACCGTTGCTCAAAATATAGGGATAACGAAAATATATTGTTGATGATTAATAGAATTCAATCATTAAAGTATATTTTTTTAATTCATAATTTTATGAATGTTTGGAGTTCTATATGCGTTTAGAATGTTTCAAGATTCACATACAAAACCTTAGAATTTGAACCCAACTATTGTGGCAAAATCAGCTAGATCACATGAGAGTGGATTGGTAAAACGTGTGCATATAGAGCTATTTTATTTCATCCTCCTTGTGTTTCAAACTCTCGCGATGATGGTTACAAACATGTTAGGGGAGATTCTAGATCACTAGGCTCAAGTTCTCTTAAGTTGATCCCTCCCCACCCCGTATTTAGAGTGGGTTTATTGTTATGAGTGAATGATTAATGACAACATACATAAACTTACAAATGCCCTATATGATTCTAACGTAGGTTAAGTTTCATTATCTCCTAGCAAATGAAATGTGCTTCACTATTCTTGTCCTTGAAGTCTCATATGATATTCTAATATTTGTAATTTCACAAATTAATGTCTTTAAATGGCCAAGGTGCGAGTGTTCAAAAATGGAAGGGAAGATTTAAAAATTATATGCAAAGGTTGATAAGAGGGGTATAGATGTCCCTTAGTGGGGCCACACCACTAGAACAACCATGATGCATGAGTTGTGCCCCAATCTAATATTAGCAAGTACTAATAAGGGAGGGCTCAACTCCTTGATCTTTTTTTTCCTAATATATTATTTTCAATGCTTCAATTGAAGTGTTCTTGTAATTAATGCTTCTGCTATGCTCTAGGAAATTCAATGATTATTGGATGTGGATCAATGTCCAAATGTTTATGTATTTAAATACCACTACTTAGTAACAATCATGCAAAATGTTTACCAAATTGGCTCATTATAGGAAGGAAATAAGCATGAGTTAGCAAAAAAAGAATTAGAGTTTTGTGCAATTTGAAAGTGAGAAGAATGAACAAATTCAAACAAGTTAAATTGATAAATCACAAACAAATGCAAACACTCAATTAAGGTTGCAAAAAACTCAAACAAAATAAACTAATTAAATGAGAATCCATGTCAAACCTGTTGCAAGAATGGAAAGATTGAAGGTGTTTTCATTGATGTCAACTAGGCAATTGCTTATCAACTGAATGTTGTTGTCATTAGTGTCATAGATACAGGTTAGGCTGTATATGTCGAGGATATTGAGAAAATTGTAATGAAGAGAAGCTGCAAGTGTTTTAGTAGAACTTGTTCCGAATTTTGCTCTGAATTTGCTCCCATATTTGTATGATTCAGATATTTTGGTCTTGGTTGTTGGAAGCTACTACATGCTAATTTTTGGCTATTGATTCATTGTACAGTGTGAGTTGTGTTCACCAGTTGTGAATTGTGGTCTTCTGTGTGTCTGGTTGAGGTCCAGGAGAAATGTTGGTCTGGATTTCTCTTCGATGGAGTCTTATGACTTGTGGTTCTAGAGTTGAGTTATTTTGATTGTATTGAAGATAATTATGGTATCTAGAAAGTTTTTGCGTAAGCATTCTATGTGTTTTACATTGGTTTGGCCGACCTTGTCTAGAATACTACTTTTGAAGGTGATGAAGTGTGTTGGATCTATTTGGGTCTTGATGAAGCATGTGTTTGGGTCACCCTCATTCTAATTCCACCGTAGAATGTTTTGGCACTAATCTAATTTGAATTTGAATTTGGGTGACCAACTTTGGATATGTTTCAAAGTTAAAGATGGTATAAATACAGGATAAATTAGTGGTGAAGGACATAAAAGAGCGAAGAAGAGAGATAAGAAAAAAGAAAAAGTGTAGATAGATGTGACATTGATGCTATCCAGTGCGTGTGTGTAATGCGAGTGTGGCAGATCAGTGCAAAACCTTAATGTTGAGTTTCCAGAAGCATTGAGTTGAAGGTGAACTTTATCATTCATGCATGCTTGTGAGTGGTTGTGGTGGAATCCTTTGTTGCATTGAGATTGTCTTCTCTTTGTAAAAAGTCTTCTTTGTCTTCTTTATATCTCTGTGGCAGTGAGCCCTCTTGGTTGTTAGCCCTGTTGGACAATGATTCCTTGTTCTAGATAATGAGTCCTTTATTTTAGCAATGAGCCTTGTTTCATAGATAGTGAGCCTTTTGTAATTGGTTTTGATAATCTCTATAGTGAGTTAATCCTCACCATGGTTTTTCCGTTATTGGGTTTTCCATGTAAATATGGTGTTATTGTGTTTATGTGATGGTTTTCAATTTTTGTACTAGTGTTCACTATTTAATCTATTAAGTAGTGTTAAGAATTAGTTCTGGTGAATGAATTAAAAGATTAAATTTGTGACAACTGATTCACCCCCCTCTCAGTTGTCTTGTTCAATAATTGGTATCAGAGCGTGGTTCCTTGGTGAAGAGCTTAACCGCTTGAGGAAGGTTCGAGATGGCTGGAAAAATGATTTATGAGTATCTGAGGTTCGATGGAACTAATTATGCTATCTAGAAAATATTGATGGAAGAATATCTGGAGTATTTTGGATATGATGTGGAGAAAGCTTATGAGAATTCTTACACTCTTGCTAATGGTTTGAGTACACCTGATGAGATCAAAGCACATGAAGCGAACAATAAGGCAAAGTGCATTTTGAAGAACACTTTACATTCCGAGTTGATTAAGGTTCATAATTTGAAAATTGCTAAGGAAGTCTAGGATGCTTTGGAAAGAGCGCATGAAGGTGATGAAAGAGTCAAACTAGGTGAAATTATAGAATTTGGAGACACGGTTTGAGCTTCTACATATGTCAAGCTTATGTACATAGATTGGATGAGATATTGGTCAGAATGCGACTTAGTGCTACTATAGATGAAACCAGAATTGTAAAGAAGATTCTCAAGACTTTCCCTGATGCTTATAGTGAGAAAGGGTGTGCTATTGAATAGAGTATAGATTATAAGACCTACACTAAAGATCTGTTGGGATTTTTGTCATCTTATGAGATGAGGAAACTGAGTTTGAGGAATGGATGCAAATCAGAGACTACTTTTAAGGCGAAAAAAGTTGAAGATCCGGATGAAGAAAACTTTGATGAAATAGAAGCTAACTTTATAAGAAGGACAAGGAAAGGCTCCGATAAGTATGAAGGTAAGTTACCCTTTAAATGCTTTAGTTGTGGAGAAATAGGTCATTATGCTGCAAAGTGTTTGGAAATAGATGAGAGGAATAATCAAAGATATGAGAAAGAAAAGAAAGGAAAGAAGATTAAAAGAGTATATTATGTGAATGAGAATGCTAGTATATATCTGATGAAGATTTTGAGTACATGAAGATCCAGATGACAATGAATGCTTGTTCTTGGCGATTAAGGATGAACCTACTTTTGCTAATTCTCAAAAATAGGTAAAAGGAAGCCCTCTAGAGAAAGAGAAAAATGAAGGTACGATTATCTCTTCCCTACATGCTAAACAAGAAAAGAATTATTGGGTAGTTGATAGTGGTTGTTCACATCACCTGAATGGTGATAAAAGTAAATTTGTTAAGCTTGAAAAATATGATGGAGGCTTGGTTATGTTTGGAGATGATACTGGTGCTAAAATTTGTTGGATAGGTTCAGTAAGTTTTGATGGAATGCACAATACTAATGATGTCTATTATGTTAAGGGTTTAAGGCATAATCTTTTGAGTGTTGGTTAGATGTGCAGTGAAGGATATGATCTTGTGTTTAAGGATGAGAGATGTGAGATCTGGAAAGGATTCAGAACATTGAGTGGTGTAGGAAAGAAAACTAAAGGAAACATATATCAACTTAAAGGTGCTGATGGAGAATTAGAATAAATAAGAATATCTATTTAATTTTGAGAAGAAAAGAGGGTAAAATTCTATATGAATTTTTATTAAATAATTATTTAGGGGATAAGCCTTACAGGTAGATGAATAAATTATTTTTGACAATGAAAGGGGATATTGAGATTAATGAGGAATATTGATTAAACAATAAAAATATTATTGAATTAATATATATGTTTGAAATATGAATAAATGATCAAACATAAATAATCAATTTGAGAAGAATAACAAGAATTGACAAAGTGTCAATTCTAGGTATCTATATTTTTCTCGTAATTGAAATAGTGTTAAAATAATGTTATTTCAAATGAAAATAAAATACAAGTCACTCAAATAATTATGGAAGAAAAAAATATGCCCCAAATACAAAAGAAATAGAGGAAAGATGGTAGAATGGTGATGCATCCTTAAGAGGGAAGGTAAGAAATTTAGGGTCTGGGTGTCCCGTCATAAGGATATAGAAAAAAAGATACTAGAGAAAATTTGGGGATGAAAAAAATGGAGAAAAATAGAGATGGAAGGAAGAAAAGGGAGAAAATCTAGTGAAGTGGGGTGAATAAATAGGATTAGGGTGTAAAATAAATACATTTTAACAATTTACAATAGTGAAATAGAGATTAGAGTAGAAGAGTAGCCAACAAAAGATGGAGAAAATTATAGTCGATGATCATCATGCAGAGTGGTAAGGTGGTACATGCATCTAGAGGAGGAAGGGCCAACATTAATGTAGCCTAAAATATTTTATTTAATGTATTTTAGGTCATTGGTGAGGGTAAAACTAGGTTAAAGATGCAACCGTTGAAGTGGTAAAAACACATTTTGATGAATGCATTTGGGGTTATGACAACTCCATCAAGGGTCACAACGGTTATAGAGTCAACCAATAGTTTCACAAAAAATAGGTTAATCCTAAAGCATAGTGATTGCATAATCATAGTAATTCCACAAATCAACAGTTGGGTGGGGGAAAAGTGGTTGCATTAAGAAAGAAAATAGTTACACTAGTTACGGGAAATGGATAAACAATGACTACATGAGAAACTTAGCATATGTGCTCAATAACTTAGTAGTTAGGCATGGGACCAAAAAAATGGGCTAAAGGGATGGGAATGTATGCATAAAAATAAATGAGGATTTATGGGTGATGTGGGATGTTATGTAGGAGTGGAGATCAAGGGTTTTGAGTTTGATTCTCCAACTGGGAAAAGTGGAGAGGGCTATTACTATGCACCACAAGACTATAATATATAACGGAGACATCTATCACCTATGATCAGACCTGGCAATGTTAGAAACACTACTCGAGAGGTGGTGGTTGGAAACCATTACCCTCCATCTCTTGATTGTGGAAACGATAGTCACCATTGAGGATGTCTGGAGGATACACTAAGTGCCAATTAGGACTTCATTTCTATATATAAATCTAGGAAAATGGTCAATACAATTTTATAGTTTTTATTTAGGATAATATATCTACCTAAGAGAGGGATGGTATTGGATTTGGATGTTTATAGGGTTATAATCCCAAATTTTCCATTGATTATGGAAAATATTGTTAGTAGCACCTTTTTGACTAATAAGAGTGGGTTCCACATTGGATTGGTATATTGTATGGAGTAGATGGTGGAGGGTGGACAAATTTTTTCTTAGGGGGACTACATATTGGCACATTTATATAGGGATTTCCATCTATGACATATAGAGATGGATGGATATTCGAGCACAATATATTGTTGCAAGTGTGGGCATGCAAGCACATTATAATTCTCCAACTAAGAAATGATAGGGTGAGATTGGATTTTGGGGAGCTCTACATGTTTGGATAATAGCAGATCATCAGATATAGGTTGATCATAAATATGGAGCATTAGTAGCGAGCATTTGAGGAGCTACATGAGAGGCATGTAATATGGATTCCATGGAGGGATGGAGCTAGAAAGTTAGATGACACATGAAACCTTTGATATGTGACTAAAGAGTGTTATCCCATCATGATCTATATTTATATATCATCAAGGGATATAAGTTAGATAGAGTACTAAGGTAGTTTAGTTTGCAGTAGGGTGTACCAGTATGGCCAAATTTGTTTGTGTGCATAGGCAAGGAGTTAGGTGAGTGAGGACACAAATTGAAAAAGGGGAGGAACATCAAATCTAGAAGGAGATTCTACAAGTGGAGAAGGAGGATATTCTATAGTGGAGAATGAGGATGAGGATATGGTGATTTATTTTGGGGTGACATCGACATATATAAAATGATGGAGGAATAATGTCTACTCAAGTTGACACTAAAATGATGGAGTACATTTTAGGATACCATTTGAGTATCTTATAGGGAGCTCAAAAAATGGGGTAGAGGAGGATGATTATTTATGGGAGTGAGACAATAGATCCTACAAGGATGGTGTAGGGAACCATGTTCATCATTTTTGAAATTATGATTTAGTAAGGTCTTTGTTAGGATGGTTTAGGTTTTTGAGGCTTTTTTTGAGTCAAATAAGGTCATTATATACTATTTAATAATGTAATGGGAATTTTGGGTTAGTTTAGAGTTTATTGTGCAAAAATTGCAAAAATTAAAAAGTTGTCAATGTGGAAAAAGTGCAAAAATGTAAACTTGAAGAAGCCCAACGGTCATGGGAATTCAAAGGGAAGTTAGAGACATTTTCATAGGCTATTTAAGGTTTAAATATGTTTGGAACTCAAAGGAAGAGGTTGTTGAAGGATTTTGTGAAGGAAAAACAATAAAAATCCCCTATTTTCTCTTGAAATTTTGTGTTTCAATTATTTTTTTTCTCATGGTCAATTATTATACCTTGGTCGCACAAAAGTATTAAGGTTCTAAAAGCTTTCCAATTGGTAGAGATATGTGTTAGCTAAATTTTGGATTTGGAGTGACAAAAATTGATTGAGTTTTAAGAATTTTATTGTCAAATTACTAATTGCGAGTTTGTACAACCAACCATAAGGGTTTGAAGACTAAAAATGAATAAATGACTCATTCCACCTATTTTTTCTCTCTGTGGATCAGTGGAATGAGTAAAAAATGGTATGATTAGATGTAGGAATAAGATTTAGGAGTAGGAAAAATGTTTAGGAATGTATTTGGTTACTGTCCCAGAGGAAATTGGGTTTATTTTGGCTTAAAAATGGAGTTTAGATGTTGGGTTTTGGTGAAATTATCTTAGGAAAGATTGGGAGATGATTGATTTGGCATGAGAAAGCATATATTGAAGTGTTTGAATCTTTGGAAGGGAAGGGAAGGTGAGTTGATTTCTTGGGCATGATGCCCTAGTTGTCAAACTGTGTATTTTGAGTGAAATTTGATGGTTAGAGGAGGGAAATTGTAGAAGCTCTTGGGGGCAGTAGATTTTGATGAACTTTCAAGCATGTGAAAACATAACTAAAGGTGTTTGAGGCCTTGGTTGGCTGTGTAGAAGCCTGGAACAATGTTTTTCAATAAACCCCCTTTGGTATGGCATAAAGTGAGGGTTTCATGTTTTGGTGTCATAGGAAGTGATTCTTTGATCAAAAGTTGTGGATTTGGAGGTTTGTAAACTGGTAAGTGACTATCCATGAAGATTTAGGGTTGGAAATGAATTTGAGTCATGGGTGATGCTTTGTTAAAGTGACCTAGTTGAGGTCTAGGATAGCGTAGTTGCATGATTTTGGAGGAGTTGGTCCAAAGTGACCTATGTTGTTTTTGAGATATGTTGAAGTTGGGGCAAAAGGGTGTCTAAAAATGCAATTGGTTGGTGGGTTTGATATTGGGTTTGTGAGATATGTCCAAGAAACTAAGTTGGAAGACCTACAAGGAAAGAAAAGT
Source organism: Sequoia sempervirens (assembly GCA_007258455.2). Classification (NCBI taxonomy): domain Eukaryota; kingdom Viridiplantae; phylum Streptophyta; class Pinopsida; order Cupressales; family Cupressaceae; genus Sequoia; species Sequoia sempervirens. Next base: position 200,367,573 of record VDFB02000015.1, on the reverse strand, counting down.
GATTATGAGGGAAACCTATGGAGTAGACTTTTGATGGTTGAAAGGTTGTTTCAAAGAACTTAAATTGTGATTGTTGGTTGGTTGCCTCCTTGCTCTACATAAGTTGGTATCACTTTGGTATCATTTTTGAAAATATGATTTAGTAAGGTCTTTGTTAGGATGGTTTAGGTTATTTATTCTTGTTTTGAGTCAAATAGGGTCATTATAGACCATTTCATAATGTAATGGGCATTTGGGGTCAGTTTAGAGTTTATTGTGCAAATATTGAAAAGTCGTCAATGTGGAAAAAGTGCAGAAATGTAAACTTGAAGAAGCCCAACGGTCATGGGAATTAAAAGGGAAGATAGAGACATTTTCATAGGCTATTTAAGGTTTAAATATGCTGGGAACTCAAAGGAAGAGGTTGTTGAAGGATTTTGTGAAGGAAAAACAATAAAAATCCCCTGTTTTCTCTTGAAATTATGTGTGTTTCGTTGAATTTTTTTTTCTGTTGTTGACTATTATACTTGGTAGTATAGAAGTATTATGTTTTCAAATCTTTTCCAATTGGTATAGATGGGTGTTAGACTCTTTTTGGATTTGGAGTGAAGTAAATTCATTGAGTTTTAAGAATTTTATTGTCAAATTACTGACTGTGGGTCTGTACAGCCAACCATAAGGGTTTGAAGACTCAAAATGAATAAATGACTCATTCCACCTATTGTTTCTACCATGGATTCGTGGAATGAGTCTAAAATGGTAGGATTAGATGTAGGAATAAGATTTATGAGTAGGGAAATATTTTAGGAGTGTTTTTGGTTGTTGTCCCAGAAGAAATTAGGTGAATTTTAGCTTTAAAATGGAGTTTAGATGTTGGTTTTTGGTGAAATTGTCTTAGGAAAGATTGGGAGATGATTGATTTGGAATGAACATGAATATATTGAAGTGTTTGAATCCTTGGAAGGGTAGGGAGGGAAAGTTGAGTTCTTGCGCATGATGCCCTAGTTTTCAAACTGTGTATTTTGAGTGAAATTTGATGGTTAGAGGAGGGAAATTGTAGAAGCTCTCGGGGGCAACAGATTTTGATGAACTTTCAAGCATGTGAAAACATAACTAAATGTTTTTGAGGCTTTGGTTGGTTGTGTAGAAGCTTGGAATAGTTTTTTTCAATAAACCCCCTTTGGAATGGCATAAAGTGAGGGTTTCATGTTTTGGTGTCGTAGGAAGTGATTCTTTGATCAAAAGTTGTGGATTTGGAGGTTTGTAGATTGGTAAGTGACTATCCATGAAGATTTAGTGTTGGAAAGGCATTTGAGTGGGTGATGCTTTGTTAAAGTGACCTAATTGAGATCCAGGATAGTAGTAGCATTATAGGAGGGAAAATAGGTATCGAGGAGGGGTTTCTTGAGTATGTTGAGATGGAGGTCGAGGAGGGAGAAGAGGAGGATGCAGGGGTATCAATAAGAGGATAGGGTGTAAGATATAAGGCTATGGGAGGTATTGATAGTAGTAGCAATTGGTCAAGCTCTAACTCAAGCTCATCGAGTGGGAATATAGAAGGACAAGGGAATAGGATACCATAGATGTAGCCACAAATAGTACCACATGTAGGGAGAGAAAACAAACTAATGAGGGGTTTCCTTAGTAATTGACTAGGCATGACACTCTATAATGGGACAAATATTAGGTGGTGGTAACTAGGTATCTACTTTATGCATAGTTGGATTTCTTATATATTGAGAGGGAATAGGTGGTGAGAGAGAAAGATTAGGTGGTGGTAGAGAGGTTTTAAATGATGTCTGAGAGGGGTTGTCCCCATGCTACAACAACAATAGGAATATGTGGCATGATTGAGATAGGATATAGATACAACTAGGGGCATTCTAGAGGCTCAAATGATAGACATAGGTTGTCATTGATGTCAAAGGAGTAATGTTAAGGAGTAATTTCCTTGATGACAGATAATGCTCATTGGTGTCTAAGGAGTAATGCTAGCTAAATAGTGAAGAATTAAATGTAATCGTACTTGAATATCATAGTATTTTGAGTACAATTAAGAAGACTAACTATAGTATTCTTGCAATTTCATGCTTGTATTTGTTCACATGATAATAGATGCAATCTAGAAGTCTAATCCAAAATGTTTAAGGTTAGCTACTTAGGGTAGAGATTTTTTTTTGGTAATACATTCATGATTTGTATTCTCTCTTAGATGTGATTTTTGGTTTGTGGTATTAAAGGGGAGTATGCCTATAGTTGTTCTATCTCATTCTAGAGTTTTCAGGATTATGTTTAAAATTTGAAAAGATATAAGTGATAGAAGGGTCACTATGCTTGTTAGTTAACCAATTGGTGTTTTAGAATTATGTAACAATGGCTTAAAGCATGTGACCTCTAGAGATAGCATGGGATGCTAAAATAGGTATAGGTTAAGGTTCCTATGGAAGTGAATGACATTATATTCTTTTAGAAGATTTTTTTTTAATTTAGGACCTACCTACTACACATTTCATGTAATTTGAATTTAGCTCCATCCTATTTCATCCTAGTTAATTGTGGATCCTTGGTTGACATGAAGTGATGTTAATATAATTTCTTTTATATAATCTTCATAGTTTAGATCTCACTTGATATGAATTGGTATGCGAATTTGTGTGGAAGTGTAAACTTGTGCAAGAAAGGGTAATTTAGACCTATTGTAATGGGAGTTACATATCTCAATCATTGTACATGATAATTAAACAATCATAAGGTATGTAGGAGAGTGTCTAAAAAAAGTTCAAGTCAAGTGTTAGCTATGTAAACAATATTGATGATCCACAAGCTTTTTCTTTGTAATCTAATAGGATTGGTGTTCTACTTATTGAGTTGGTTCTCAAATCTTTGTATTGGGGATTGGTGTCTCTAGTTGTCTTCTCTTTCAAGTTGAGGTTTTGACCATTGCATGAGGTTATATAGATTAGGGTTTAAAACACCATTGTCTAGGGTTTTAAGAAATTATTTCTAGACAAGGAATCTGAGAAAAATTTGGCAACTATACCCCCTACAACTCACTATTCTTCACTTCTGAACTAAATCAGCCCCCCTTTCTCTCTGATTTCTTCTTAAAATTCATAGTCAAGGTTTAAATTACTTGTTTAAATTGTCATTGAAAACTTGAATTATGTGCTAGAATACCCTCATTCGATCTAAAAAATTGTAGCACTTAGCTCAATCACCTTAACATTTGTGACTAAAATTAATTTGAATGGGAAATTTATCCTAGCCACCATGGATTCAGTAGATAATGACCCCATCCGCCATTACTCCCTTCACACGACTAGTAGGAGACATTGGCCAAGTTTTAATTTGGATTGCCAATCTCTAGATCAACAACCATCACGTTAGTTTGAATTTTCCTGTGAGAAGTGAAATCCTCAATTTGTCATTATATGGATAGGAGTCACCATTTTGTGAACTTGCAAGGGGAGAATATGACAAAAATATGCCCCCATAGTAGAAGAATTCATTGTGAAGTACCATGATGTTGACACTTATCATCTCACATCTTCGCAAGAAAAAAAATTGGGTCTCACCATAGCTTTGCAAAGGCTTATTCCTTTGCGATGGAATTTAGCACATGTTAAAATATGTGTAAACATTTTTCCATTTCATGGGGGGATAGTGTCAGAATGTTAGAGCCCTGCAAAGACAAGAGCCTCCACAAAATGCATGTACTTAAATAAATGACTTAAAATGATTAGCGAATAGGGGACAAATTTTGGATGAGACAAAAAGTTTTAGTGGTATAAAATTAAAATATTTGATAAACGACTTTAGTATTTAAAAATATTTGGACACATGTCATCATTTTAGGATATTGTAGGGCTAGAAAATGACAAAACCAAGCACACTACAAACCATAGAGACAAATTGATATCATGACATGTGTCCAAACCACCTGAGAAATGTAAGAATTTAGGAAGAAAAATAATTTAAGCTTAATAAAGCTTCAAGAGGTCACTTACTAGAAAAATGGGACATGGGAACACACAACATTGATACCCTTAAGTCATAACTTAAAGATCAATCAAAAAGTAAATGACACCAATGAAAAAACATAAGAACACTAGTGTTTTAGGATAATAGGGTTTTAGAAAGCCCTAGGTTGTAGACCTAACAACCCTAATTTAACTAGTTGAGTATCATCAAAATTTTCCCACCCACTAGATAACATAAAACCATGAAAATTTTCGTATGTTATGCACGCAAAGATGACATAGTTTGACTGACTTTGACTAGTAACTATTTATTAATGACATATGAAATTGATGGATTGTTAGTTTATTGTGACAAACTCCTAAAGACTACCCTAATGCCTCAGGGGCTCATCAATGATGGCCTTGACTACATTCATGCTCAGAGACAACATAGTTTGACAAGTGTTTTTGACTTTATTGACTATTTAGACCTATTTAGGAATTTTGATGTGATTTGGATGTTTTTGGATTTTTGAAGATTATTTGAATGTTTTTGGATTTTACTTTTATAGGTTTTTTATGTTTTAAGATTTTGACTGTACACATTTTTAGATGTTTTTTAGATTTTGGCTATACATATTTTTAGATGTTTTTGGATTTTGACCTTACAAGTTTTTGAATGTTTTTGGTGTTCTTGATATTTTCTGACTTTTTTTGATTTTTGAGGTTTTACAATTGTTTTTGGATTTTAAGATTTTACAACAAGTTTTGGATTTTGAGATTTACGACTATTTTTGGGATTTTGAGGTTTTGTGAATGTTTTTGGATTTTTGAGATTTTGCAAACGTTTTTCAAAATTTTGAGATTTTGCAGATGTTCTTGGATTTTTGAGATTTTTTGAATGTTTTTGGATTTTGAGAATAAACAACACCTAGATCATGATGTCAATGCCACATTGTGAGATATAAAACATGGATCAAGATTTATTAAAAAACAAGGAGTGCAAGAACCTACCCTAGTGTCTAGCTATGTTTCATATTTCAATGAGTGAAACAAGATAAGTAAATGGATAATCATGCAGAGATTTCAATAAGGTTTTAGTGCACAATAGGATTAGTTCTATAGATAGGAAATGATAAAAAATGGGATTGAAAAGACCATGTGAATTTTCCATGAGTAGAGATGAAGTATACGTTGAACCTTTTTCAAGATCAAGATAAACTAGAATATTTGGATAAAGATGGGTTGAATAAATGAAGAAAGCACGTTGCAAGAATGGAAAGAGGAATGAAAGTGTTTTCATTAATTTCAACTGGTCACCTAGTTATCTACTAGTTGTTGTTGATTGAATATGTTGAGGATATTGATAAAATTATATTAAAAGAAGGTTGTAGGTATTCAGTTGTTGAGGATGTTGATCTAGTGCTTGTGAACTATATTTTTCTATGTTTTGATTGAGGTCCGAGAGAATTGTTGTTGGTCTAGATTTCTCTTTGTTGAAGTCTTATGGCTTGTGGTTCTAGAGTTGTGTTTCCCTGGTTCTATTGAAGATGGTTTCGACATTTGGAAGTATCGAGCTTAATTGATTTGTGTTTTACACTGGTTTGGTTGACCATGTGTCAAGCACTATCTTCGAAGTTGATGAAGTGTGTTGGATCTATTATGGGTCCTAATGAAGCATTTTTTTGGGTCGCCCTCATTCTAACTCTACCCTATGATGTTTGGTGCTGACGTAATTTGAATTTGAAGTTGGATGGCTGACTTTGTATCACTAGTACAAAAACAACAATATATGACTAAAAAAACTACTAAAAATTGCATATATGTGACTAATTTTGGTCACGTGACCATTAGTAGTTTATTGCCAGTCATTTATAACGCGACCAAATTTATGACTAAACTATTTTAGTCATTTATTTAGTCATTGATTTGGTCATTGAATTGGTCATTGATTTAGTCATTTATTTAGTCATATATTTTAGTCATTAATTTTAGTCACATGACTATTTTAGTGGTTTATTTGTAGTCATTTATAACACCACCAAATTTATGACTAAACTATTTTAGTCATTTATTTAATCATTGATTTGGTCATTGATTTAGTCATTAATTTAGTCATTTATTTAGTCATGGTAGTGATTTGTTCAGTCATATATTTAGTCATTAATTTAGTCATTGATTGTTGTTAATTGGTCATTTATTTAGTCATTACTTTAATCATATTTAGTCATTAATTTAGTCATGTATTAAATCATGTAAGTCATTACTTTAGTCATATATTTAATCATTACAAATCAAATCTAACTTAATTAATCTTCACAAATTAATGCATATAAACTTCAAGTATCATAGGTATTCAAATGTTGAAGAAGCACCATGAAATGGCAATCCAAATTTTGAACAACACATTACAAAAAACACAAACACAAACAAATATAGTGATTTATGAGTGGAGAAAACCACCTAAATTTTTCTTTATTAAGCATCATTGGAAAATCAAAATCTCATTGTTTACATTCAATGCCCTGACATCAGACAACTTTACCCACACTATATAAACAAAAATACCTATTTTATATATACTTATAATTGCTTTTCCCTTCCAATTGCACCTTTGGGCAATCTAATTCCTATAGGGGCTTGACCCATTTAATCCCCTTGCAAATCCACAGCTTTCCTGCCGCTATTGGTTTTGGCTCCTCCAAACTCTTCCTCACTGGTATTCACCTTTTACTTCTCCAATTTGGAGCTACAACCTGAAATAAGGTTTTGAAATTAGTACGTCAAAAACATATTTGGAAGTATATTTTTATCAGATATTGTAGTTGCAAGTTCCACTAATTATAATAAGATAAATAGTTTTACCTTTTTGCATCAACTAATGCAATTCTGATAACTTTTAGAGGATCAACAATGCTAGCCTTTATCATATCAACATACTCAACTGCAAGTTGCAACACAACATTAAAATTATTAATTAGACTCAACATATAAGAAGAAAAAGAAACTTCAAACATTATCAATTTAGTTTCCTCGTAGCATACAATAAATAAATGATCATCAACAATAAATATTTTAATATTTTTTTTATGACAAAGTAACATACAAATAGGGAGAGGGGACAATAAATATTTTAATATGTTTTTTTATGACAAAGTAACATACAAATAGGGAGAGGGGAGTAAAATCACTCTGATGCAAAAATAAATTGTACTAAACATAAAAGCATACTTTAGAAAAGTGAAAATTACTCAAATAGTAAAAATAAACTTAGAAAAAAAATACTTGAGCAAGTGAAAAGTCCAACCGAACATGATGAATTAGCTCTACAAGAAGTCTATATGCCAATGGCCTTAGAGTTTCAAAGCAAGCTCATCCAGTCCCTACTAAAACCCTGAAACAAAACATTGCAAGTACATTACCATAACTAAAATATCAAGAAAAGAAGTTAACTAAGATAAAAAATCTTCACAAGCCACAATATTTATAACCAACTCAATCCATCACAATGAAAATTGAGAGAGTCAAACTAACAATGCATATGATAGGAGATAGCAATTGATTTGACTCTAAAGATGAATATGAATTTGACAAAGAAGAAATCTTACATTAGGTGAATGTTCAAAAGAAAGCAGGTACACAAACCAAAGTCTATTACATTCAGAAATGGGCAAAGATGAAATGATGAAACTTGCATACTTTGTGGAAGGTACGAGATCAACAAACATGAACAAAACAAAAGTAGAATAAGGAGTTGGCCATTCTATCTAAATGAAATTGAAATAGAGTACTATTCCACAATATATCAAAGTGACACAATATAAGGGAATGATTGTTTTGATGGATTTGAAGGACTAAACAATGCAGCCTGGATCTAAATTTCTAGAAGAAAACCATATGAAAAATGAAATACCACCCACACAAGAGTTAAACTTAGGTGCTAAGGGTGAAGCAAAGATAATTATAATTGGAGCATAATTCAATCAAGAATCGGTAAGAGCATCTACTCAGTTTTTAACCAGGCACAAAAAGGTTTTCAAATGGGCACACATAGATTTAAAGGGACTACTGCAAGATTTGTGTGAGCATGGTATTGATCTCATACCTAGAGCTTTGTTGTATTGACAAGACCATACCCAATGAACCCTAGGTATGCAGTAAGTTTGTATAAACAAATTAATAGAATGTTGGAAGCAAGCATGATATGCAATGTATCTAAAATTGATTGGTCGTCACCAATGGTGTTAGCAACCTAGAAGTTAAAAAAATTAAATTGAAAATATGTGGAGATTTTTGAAGTTTAAATGTTGTACAAAGTTAAAACTAGAGACCCATTTGCTACACCATTTATAGGTACATTTTTTCAATAAGTAGCTGGAAAATGTGTATGAAATATTTATGGCTTTTATGGAAAATTGATGAATTCATGGAATGAGGGGCAATCATTTAAGGGAATAATCTCATAGCATGCATTTATGTCAGTCATTGCAAGTGTCTTTGAATCCAAATAAAATTCAATTGCTCATAAGCCTTGTACCATATGGAAAATTATTGCATCATGTGCTTAGTGAAGCTCATATTGATGGATTGCAAAGCACCAAATATGTACAAAAAATACATATTGTTCCAAAAAATATTGGGCATTATGGAATATTTATGAAGAATTTCATAGAATTATCACATCCATTAGATTATTTGTTAAAAAAATTGTACATTTGAATGGTAATCTAAGCTATTGAGAAAATAAAAATTAATTTGTTGGGTTTTCTAATTTTTTAATAACCAAATTGGGACATAGAGTATAATATTCATATGCATGCCTCAAAATATTCCATTGGTTAGCATTTGCAGAAGAGGTAGTGCATAAATTAGAGTCTTAGACCATCCATTACATTTGGAAAATTGATTGTTCAGCAAAACAGAAAATAATTATACCACAATGAATAAAGGAACCCTGCAAAGGTATTTAGTGCAAAAATGATAAATCCCAACACTATCTCTTGGAAAATCCATTTATGTTTTTTATGGATCACCAAGCATTGTTGTTCTTGATTTATAGACCTTTCGTACATGCCACCACTTAGCTATAGCAGTTCTTATAGGAATTTACATTTTGTATGGTGGTATGGAAAGGAAAGAGCCATTTTCTGTAGATGGAATCAATGACAATTATCAAGACTCATGCCTATTTTGTATAAAAAATTGCCAAAATAGTATAAATACATCGGGTAATACTTGAATTAACTATAGAAGTTCCACTGGAAATGCTTATCAACTGGGAGTCAGCTACAGAAGTGTCATTGGCTTAAGAAGAATGCCTCAAAGAGATGTCATCTCATGGAATGAAATGATTGATTGCAAAATGTGCACAAAATGGATTTCGCAAGGAACCTCTCAAAATATTTAAATTAATGAAGCACTCTGGAACACATCCTAACATTCTATTTTCAATGGAATCTGGGAGGTTATTTAAACTTTTACACCCTTCTATGTTCAAGTGTTGCAGCTGTGATAGGTTGCCAATGAATATCATTCAAGCTTATCACATGCAGCTTTAAAGATAGCCCATATATTCTCTTTTTTTGTTGAAAAAGAAAGAGGTTGTTACAATAAATTGGAGAAAAATCGAAGTGCTTTCAAATTTTCTCTTCGCTCAAAATATAGAACTAAAACACTGAATGTATATTCATCCACATTCCTCCCTCCATGGAACCCTAGGCAAAAGAATAATATAACTAAATGGTAGAAAGCACTGTTGTCACTAAAGTGTGCACCCTTGCTGAGCTGATAGAATCACTTAGCCACCTTGTGAAACATGAGATGATCTCCCTAAGTGTGGGCTTAGATGCTAGAGATCAACCTCCATAGAGGGTTGGTTCCCTTGGAAACTTCACCTAATTACCCTATCCTACTGCTGCATGCTGAAAAAAGGGTGAGAAGGAAACATGAAATGAAACCTATGACTCAAAAAGGTGATGCACCAAAATGATCTCAAATCTACAATGTTGTTTCAACTCACAACATGATTAAATGAACAAGTTGTTTCATGCACAACTCAAGTTTCTACATACTTATACATTAGTATTTCATAGGAAAGATGAAGTTTTCTCAATCCTAAAAGGAAAAAACAGATATTTTCACAATTAGAAGTTGTTCAAACTATTGTCATAACCTATGACCTGCATAAGACATGCATATCTCTGCAAAAAGGTGCTGAAGGAAATGAGACATACATTGAGGATTTATATGAAATCACAAAAAATACATCAATCATTTATATTTGCACACAAAATACAGATTAGAGAAGGCAAAATAATTGTCTTTTATTGATCCAAAGAAGTGTTACATACAGCTGTGCAAGCTTGAAAATGGAGTTACAAATTTGCTTCAGCTTGAAAGAACTCTGAAAACAAGTTACAATGCAAAGCTAAGAGAGAAAGAACTAGAGAAAAATCTGCCCTTAGGCTTGCTTATAAGCTGCTCAATAGTTGCTAAATAATAGGAACATGTGTTTGCATCAGCTTGCTGGGTCAAACTTCTTTGAACATCCAAAATAGTTACCCCTACTTTGTAGCCCCTTAAAAATCTCCAAAAAGGTGTTTGACTGAAGAAAAGTTGTTATTTTGACCTTGTCTATCAACCAAGTTCCTTGAACAGCTCCTAAATGCCCTCAAAAAGTTCAAAACTGAGTCAAAATTGCCCTATATTCTCTCAACTTGTTGCACAGCTCATTCAATCTGCTCCTAGATACTTGCCAACTGCTCATGACTGCCCATTACTTCCTTTAAAGTTTAAACTGTTTTGACTTTATCTCCAAGTTCATAGGACATATGGAAAAGGTCTTGGGAATGATTAAATACCCTAGGAGGGCATAGGATAAGCTCCTTTAATGCATTTTCAATTGCTTTATGACTCCTTGAAGATGGTCTGTCATACTTATGACCTTCATATGAGACTGTCATCTACTATCTATGATCATGACTGCCCTATTGATATTTGACTCTGATCTGGGTTATAAGCACTAGCATCAACATTATGCTACCTGAGGACTCTAACAATGCCTTGGCACTATCATTGTTGAGTATTGACTTCATTGTTTCATGACTGTCATAGTAATGGCTCTTGTCAGTTATGATTAAACCCCCTACCACTTACAACTATCATGAATGCTACTTGTCAACAATATGAAAGCTATTGTTTTCAAGATTTGGACAGTACTGCCATCACAATGTATGTGTTTGGCACTTGAATAATTCAACACCCTCTTGACAGTCCCTATGATGCTCTGATAACCCTCTTAAACAATGGACTGCATATATAAAAGACTTAATAAGGCTTCCATTACTATACCTTATTCATTAGTTTTCTCTCGCAAACACTTTGAAATACTGTCATGGATTTTGTCTTCCTCCTTTGACTGTGCTTTAACCTATGTCATGTTTTCATGACATGATTAACATCTTCTTACATCACTTTCTTCACACATGACAAGATTGCAAGTATGGGTACCATCCTGGAACTCAACTCTCTCATCATCAATGCATGAAACTACAGCAGGATAGCTATTACTAATAGAAGCTACAATACCAATGTATGGTTCCTCCTTGTATACTCAATTTCAAGCCTTCCTACAGCTCTTATTGCCTTCATCAAGTTGTTGGGAAAGAGTACAGACCAGGCTACAAAGTTAACAATTTTGCTCCACCCTTCCATGAATATCTTTGAATGTCAACAGCCTATCTGAAGTCACTTTTTTTGCATATGTTTCATTAGATGCCATAGGTGCAATGTCACAATAGTGTCATCACTGGAAATGTCTTCCCCAACTCCACATCTTAGCTGAATGTTTCTACATTCTTTTAAAAGCCATGTGATATGTGTTTGAAGATCCTAAGCCTTCTTTAGGGAAATACTATAATTAGACTCTCTCTTACACAGATCAGCCTTCTATGTCCACTATCACTTTTTGGGGTTTCAGTAGGGTTTTCAGTGGCAAGTCATCCTATTCAGATGCATCATATCCTTGAGAAGCTCCAACCAATTTCTTATTGTTCTACTACAGTGGCTTCCACTACCCGTCTGTTCTTTGCCATTTACTAATCCCATCAGCTTCATCATTACCCAAAGCATCAGCAATGCTTTGTTGTGTGGAATTATCTCTTTGCTTTTCGATTTTTTCATATCATATAATAACTGACTTGTACTAATAGAGGTGCACTCTCTATTAGTAATTAATAGTATATGAATGGCTAACAATATGAAGAGTAATTAATAGTATATGAATGGCTAACAATATGAAGAGCCTCTTTGACCTCTAAGGCTAGAAATACAACCTTATCTTCCCACGACTATCATATGAATATGTTAACTGTGCATTCTTTTCTCTTCAGCAATGTATCACTGTCACTTGCTCTAATGCCCTTAAGAGGTACTGTCACTTGATTTTGTCCTTTGTCATTGTTTGTATCTTGATAGAAATATTGCTTGCCTACCCAACATCATAAAAGACCTATGCTCTAGTATCATTAGCTCACTGTAGTTTGTTATCATCTCCCTTAAGACTCTCCTTTTCTTGTTCACTAAACCAGCTTTGAAGTCTTCAACCTATGTTCTTATGCATTCAAGATTTCCCTTTGTATCACTCTCACTCCATATAATATCATGACTATAAGAATTAATGACTTGTACTCTGACATTTCTGTTTATCAGGTGGATATTTTCCTGAGAAACACTTGTTTTTGTGAGAGTGACAGACTATGGATGATATATTTCACTGAGAAGGGATGCTAGACATATTGTGTGAAAGAGAAGCAGATGAGTTTTGTTTCTGAATGACTGCCTCTCATTTTATCATTAGTCAGATGTTTTTGGTGTTTATATATTGTATATGTGAACATTAGGTGAAGTTCACTCTGTTGTATTATTGGTTCATCTTTGTGGGAGGGTGGTATTTATTAACACTATATTGATACTAATATTAGGTGACTATCAAGTATAATGACCTAGATTTATAACCTAATATTAGTATCAATATGGCAAGTGTTGCATGCATGCACCAATGCTACCCACCACAAGTTGGGCCTACATAATTGATGGCTACATTCATAGGTTGGGCCTACTTAATCAATGTTCATATACAATCTACAGGCACCCAAAAAACACATCCTAGCATCTTAATGATAAAATGTAGAGTGTCTTCAAGATAGTTAGCTCGAGCAAGAAGGTCAACCATGCAAACATAATGATCACCTGTAGGTGTAATGCAATAAGGGTTGCTCATGTAGTGAAGTATGTACAGTCCTCATCCACTAAACTTGCATGGTTGCATGCATATAGAACACAAGCAAAGCTTAAATTATCAGCATATGTTCCAGAGTACTTCATTAATTGAAATATTTTGAGAGCATCCTTACCAAATCCATGTTGTGCATATCCTCATTGCAATCCATGAGATGACATCTCTCTGGGGAATTTGCAACTACAACATCTAATAAAATTCCTCTATTCTTTATGCTTTTATGGATGTCGATACCTTGTTTTGATGCTCCTATTTTCGCTCAAGCAGAGAGAATGCTGACAAAAAATTGTGCAATCTAGTTTTACACCTGCCAATCACATTTTCTTGAAAGTTTCTAATTTTTTTAATAAAACTAAAATCCATTTTTTGGTTGTCCTGCAATCATTGCATTCCATGAGATAACCTCTCTTTGAGGCATTCTGTCAAAGAGTTTACATTCATTTTCTATGCTTGCACATTTTGCATACATGTCTACTAGAGCCTTTCCAACTATTATATATAAAAAAAATCCTCTTCCATTATGCTTTAGTGAATGTTCATACCCTTTTCTAAAGCTCCCATTTTGGCACAGGTAGGGCAAAGGTTATTTAAACCTCTGCAACTTCCTATTATATTCAAGTGTTGCAGTTGTGAGAGGTTGACAATGGAATTGGGGTGGTTATTTAAACCTCTGCAACTTTCTATTTTCAAGTGCTGCAGATGTGACATGTTGCCAATGGAATCAGGAAGGTTATTTAAACCTCTACAGTCTTCTATGTTCAAGTGTTACAGCTATGACAGGTTGCTAATAGAATCAGGGGGGTTATTTAAACTTTTACACATTTATATGTTCAAGTGGTACAGCTGTGACAGGTTGCAAATGGAATGAGGGAGGTTATTTAAATCTATAGACCCTACCATGTTCAAGTGCTTGCAGTTGTGACAGGTTTCCAATGGAATCAGGAAGGTTATTTAAACATTCACACCCTTCTATGTTCAAGGTTACAGCTGTGACAGGTTGCCAATGGAATCAAGGAAGTTATTTAAACCATGAAAATATTTTAGTTTCGAATGTTGTAGCTGCAATAGATTGTCTATAGAATCAAGGAGGTTATTTAAACCTTTGAAACTTCCTATTATGTTCAAGTGCTACATTTGTGATTGACAATGGAATCAGGGAGGTTATTTAAACCTCTACAACTTACTATTTTCAAGTACTGCAGACGTGACAGGTTGCCAGTGGAATAAGGAAGGTTATTTAAACCTCTACAATCTTCTATGATCAAGTGTTGTAGCTACGACAGGTTGCCAATAGAGTCAAGGAGGTTATTTAAACTTTTACACCATTCTATGCTCAAGTGATGCAGTTGTGACAGCTTGCCAATGGAATCAGGGAACTTATTTAAACCTCCACACTCTATTATATTCAAGTGTTGCAGCTTCAGAGAAGCATGCAAAATTCAAATCCAGCTAGAACATCACAGAAAGAGGGAAGCTCAACTACATATAACTGACCAACAGTTAGTCTCATTCCAAAACCTACCAAACCCATGTTCTTGCAAAAAGATGAAGAAACTAAACCTATGACAACCATTGAAAAGGAGTACACATAATCTTTAAGGAGTATCAAAGTGAAGCACAAGATTTCAAAGCTACAGTATCTTTTGTTAATTATTTGGAGATACTCAGTACGAAGCTTCAAAACTAGAAATGCCAGAATAGTACCCAAAAAGACAACAAAAAGGAATTGAAGCAGAAGGTAAACAATTTGAATGCTCCTACTTTTGATGGTAGTGGCAATGAATTCTTGTACCAAGAAAGGGTTTTTTCAATGATCACGAAATTAGCATTGCATGTTGAATGCAATGTTTCAATATTTGAAAGAGATATTCTAGTGGTTTCTAGCAGTGTCCAAGAAACATCAAACATCTATCAAGATTTCAATCCTTGAAAAGATGGAGCCATTACCATGTGAGTTTTGAGCATGCATCAGATGAATCAGAATAGTAGCAGGCAACAAGTAGCAGGCAACAAAAGAGTATATTGTGCAGTATTTTCCTGAGCAGTTTGCAAAGGACTTCTTGGGGTTCAATGTCTCATGCATCAAGGGTGCAGCCATCTATCATGATATTATAAAGATACTAGCCTTACCTCTTATCATAGTTGACAAAGGAGCAGAAGATTTTGAGCCTCAACTATCACTAGCAATTAGACTGAGCTTGCGACATTTGATTGGTATGGTAAACGATATAATTTGTGGAAATTAGCATAGAGTTCCTTTCTCTCAAGTCCAAGATGACTAAGTATGATACTTCATCATTGATCAAGGATATTATGATAGTCATAAAGACAATTGCCTAAGTTGTCATTTTGGTCTCCACTCCCAAACCCCCTCATTGTAATCAAGTTTCTTATGTGACATGAGATCCCAAAAATTACTGTTTTGAAGAAATGTCAAAAATATAATAAGTATTTTTTTTGTAGTATTTCTAGGTTTGTTACTATGTATGTTTTTAGTTTGGGTCTTAACATTTGAGTATTTTCAAAAATATATGCCTATTGATGTTAGTGGATGCAAAGGATAAATGTGTAAGTTTGTTTTCTTCATTACCCAATTCATGGGACAATCTTCTTAGGACAATTAGTAGTACATCTTCTAAGTTAAACACTTGATGAAGTTGTTGCAGCCCTACTAAATAGAGAATTAAGAAGAAACCATAGAGGATTTCTCTAAAGGTGCCCTCTTTGCAAAAGGTCAATCCAAAGAAAAAGAGGGGTAAGAAAAATCCAGAGATAAGAAGAAATATAAATCAAAAGGTAAGTCCAAATCTAGGTAAATTATATTGGCTCTTGTACTTCAAAGATGAAATGTTACAAGGCAAAGGATTGGCGTGACACAAACGACTAAAGTTTTAAAAGATTGTATTCATAAGTGACAAACAACTTGGTTTTCCAAATGGATACATCCTCTCACATTTGATGAATAAGTGACAAACATCTTGGTTTTCCAAATGGATACATCCTCTCACATGGTTGGTTAGGACTGAGTGGTCCAATTTGGTACCAATATACTTTTTGATATTATTATATTCTTTTCTAAAACCACATGTCTGTTACTTTAGAAAACTAGGGGTGCTACATATGAGAGATCATCTTTCCATAGAAAAAAGAGATAGCATCCCTGCATTACATCAATTTGCAATAATTCAACATCCTCTAATTGTAATGGGTGCTGAGTGGACCATTCATTATGAGATTTGGGTTCTTGTGAACCACTACTCATGAAACATGGGTCAATGAGTTTGACTCGAAAAACTACATGGTTGAATATAGTTGAATCATGATAGAAATATCACTGTGGAAAATGCCTCCTTATCAATCAAACTACATGCATACAGGTTGTAAGAATAAAATTTATAGTATTGTAAATCCAACAGTAACCCAACTGGAACAACATTGCATAAAAAGTAGTAACTCTACAAGTTGTAAGGGTTGCGGAACTGTCACCAACCCTCACTGCATAATCTAAAAGAATAAGAAGTTACATACTTTAAGGATAGTGGAATTAAAATTCAATTGCGACTGACAAAGCAACGAGGTATACACATACATACATACATACATACATACATAAATATATATATATTTCCTATAAAACATATTGTACAGGACAATGTACATGCACTCAAGCTCTTTGAAATGAATCTGCACCATACACCATTTTGAGGGAATGTTTTGATTAGCCAATAAGGCTAAATTTATTAGCACCTTTCACCTAAAAAGTTGTCTCACACCACACAAAACAACTTCCAAACAGTTGAAACATTCCTCGCCTCACATCTGAAAACAAATTTCAACTCACAACCAATATTTTTATTTAAAAGGCTACAAAAATCTTGTCCCAAGCTCAAGAATTTAGTAGCTCTAAAGCCCAATATTTTTAGACCTACTTTTCATTTATTATGAATAGACTAAAGCGGCAGCTATATGGAGACTCATTTTGGTTCATCTCATTTTTTCTTAAATTTTGCTTTGGTAGTGTTTTGTAATATTTTTTCCTACAAACTGTAACCATTTTTCTCATCGGCATCATTGACAGCACAACACAACTTGTGCAAAATCATGAGGTAACTCACTATATATATATTTCCTATCAAACATATTGTATAGGACAATGTACATGCACTCAAGCTACAAAAATCTTGTCCCAAGCTCAAGAATTTAGTAGCTCTAAAGCCCAATATTTTTAGACCTACTTTTCATTTATTATCAATAGACTGAAACGACAGCTGTATGGAGACTCATTTTGGTTCATCTCATTTTTTCTTAAATTCTGCTTTGGTAGTGTTTTGTAATATTTTTCCTGCAAACTGTAACCATTTTTCTCATCGGCATCATTGACAGCACAACACAACATTAAACATATTTAAAAGGCTACAAAAATCTTGTCCCAAGCTCAAGAATTTAGTAGCTCAAAAGCCCAATATTTGTAGACCTAATTTTCATTTATTATGAATAGACTGAAGAGACAGCTGTAACCTACTCTAAACATATTTAAAAGGCTACAAAAATCTTGTCCCAAGCTCAAGAATTTAGTAGCTCTAAAGCCCAATATTTTTTAGACCTACTTTTCATTTATTATGAATAGACTGAAGCGGCAGCTGTATGGAGACTCATTTTGGTTCATCTCATTTTTTCTTAAATTCTGCTTTGGTAGTGTTTTGTAATATTTTTTCCTGCAAACTGTAACCATTTTTCTCATCGGCATCATTGACAGCACAACACAACTTATTGAAAATTGTGAGGTAACTCACTATATATATATTTACTATCAAACATATTGTACAGGACAATGTACATGCACTCAAGCTCTTTGAAATGAATTTGCACCATACGCCATTTTGAGGGAATGTTTTGATTAGCCAATAAGGCTACATTTATTAGCACCTTTCACCTGAAAAGTTGTCTCACACCACACAAAACAACTTCAAAACAGTTGAAACATTCCTCGCCTCACATCTGAAAACAAATTTCAACCCACAACCAATATTTTTATTTAAAAGGCTACAAAAATCTTGTCCCAAGCTCAAGAATTTAGTAGCTCTAAAGCCTAATATTTTTAGACCTACTTTTCATTTATTATGAATAGACTAAAGTGGCAGCTGTATGGGGACTCATTTTGGTTCATCTCATTTTTTCTTAAATTTTGCTTTGGTAGTGTTTTGTAATATTTTTTCCTGCAAACTATAACCATTTTTCTCATTGGCATCATTGACAGCACAAGACAACTTGTGCAAAATCATCAGGTAACTCACTATATATATATATATATATTTCCTATCAAACATATTGTACAGGACAATGTACATGCACTCAAGCTCTTTGAAATGAATCTGCACCATACACCATTTTGAGGGAATGTTTTGATTAGCCAATAAGGCTACATTTATTAGCACTTTTCACCTAAAAAGTTGTCTCACACCACACAAAACAACTTTCAAACAGTTGAAACATTCCTCGCCTCACATCTGAAAACAAATTTCAACTCACAACCAATATTTTTATTTAAAAGGCTACAAAAATATTGTCCCAAGCTCAAGAATTTAGTAGCTCTAAAGCCCAATATTTTTAGACCTACTTTTGATTTATTATCAATAGACTGAAGTGGCAACTGTATGGAGACTCATTTTGGTTCATCTCATTTTTTCTTAAATTTTGCTTTGGTAGTGTTTTGTAATATTTTTTCCTGCAAACTGTTACCATTTTTCTCATCGGCATCATTGACAGCACAACACAACTTGTGCAAAATCATGAGGTAACTCACTATATATATATTTCCTATCAAACATATTGTACATGATAATGTACATGCACTCAAGCTACAAAAATCTTGTCCCAAGCTCAAGAATTTAGTAGCTCTAAAGCCCAATATTTTTAGACCTACTTTTAATTTATTATGAATAGACTGAAGCGGCAGTTGTATGGAGACTCATTTTGGTTCATCTCATTTTCTCTTAAATTCTGCTTTGGTAGTGTTTTGTAATATTTTTCCTGCAAACTATAACCATTTTTCTCATTAGCATCATTGACAGCACAACACAACTTTAAACATATTTAAAAGGCTACAAAAATCTTTTCCCAAGCTCAAGAATTTAGTAGCTCTAAAGCCCAATATTTTTAGACCTACTTTTCATTTATTATCAATAGACTGAAGCGGCAGCTGTAACCTACTCTAAACATATTTAAAAGGCTACAAAAATCTTGTCCCAAGCTCAAGAATTTAGTAGCTCTAAAGCCCAATATTTTTAGACCTACTTTTCATTTATTATGAATAGACTGAAGCGGCAGCTGTATGGAGACTCATTTTGGTTCATCTCATTTTTTCCTAAATTCTGCTTTGGTAGTGTTTTGTAATATTTTTTCCTGCAAACTGTAACCATTTTTCTCATCGGCATCATTGACAACACAAGACAACTTGTGCAAAATCATGAGGTAACTCACTATATATATATATATTATTTCCTATCAAACATATTGTACAAGACAATGTACATGCACTCAAGCTCTTTGAAATGAATCTGTAGCATACACCATTTTGAGGGAATGTTTTGATTATCCAATAAGGCTACATTTATTAGCACCTTTCACCTAAAAAGTTGTCTCACACCACACAAAACAACTTCCAAATAGTTGAAACATTCCTCGCCTGACATCTAAAAACAAATTTCAACTCACAACCAATATTTTTATTTAAAAGGCTACGAAAATCTTGTCCCAAGCTCAAGAATTTAGTAGTTCTAAAGCCCAATATTTTTAGACCTACTTTTGATTTATTATCAATAAACTGAAGCGGCAGCTGTATGGAGACTCATTTTGGTTCATCTCATTTTTTCTTAAATTCTGCTTTGGTAGTGTTTTGTAATATTTTTTCCTGCAAACTGTAACCATTTTTCTCATCGGCATCATTGACAGCACAACACAACTTGTGCAAAATCATGAGGTAACTCACTATATATATATTTCCTATCAAACATATTGTACAGGACAATGTACATGCAATCAAGCTACAAAAATCTTGTCCCAAGCTCAAGAATTTAGTATCTCTAAAGCCCAATATTTTTAGACCTACTTTTCATTTATTATCAATAGACTGAAGCGGCAGCTGTATGGAGACTCATTTTGGTTCATCTCATTTTTTCTTAAATTATGCTTTGGTAGTGTTTTGTAATATTTTTCCTGCAAACTGTAACCATTTTTCTCATCGGCATCATTGACAGCACAACACAACTTTAAACATATTTAAAACTACAAAATTTTGTCCCAAGCTCAAGAATTTAGTAGCTCTAAAGCCCAATATTTTTAGACCTACTTTTCATTTATTATCAATAGACTGAAGCGGCTGTTGTAACCTACTCTAAACATATTTAAAAGACTACAAAAATCTTATCCCAAGCTCAAGAATTTAGTAGCTCTAAAGCCCAATATTTTTAGACCTACTTTTCATTTATTATGAATAGACTGAAGCGATAGTTGTATGGAGTCTCATTTTGGTTCATCTCATTTTTTCTTAAATTCTGCTTTGGTAGTGTTTTGTAATATTTTTTCCTGCAAACTGTAACCATTTTTCTCATCGGCATCATTGACAGCACAACACAACTTATGCAAAATTATGAGGTAACTCACTATATATATATATATATTTCCTATCAAACATATTGTACAGGACAATGCATATGCACTCAAGCTCTTTGAAATGAATCTACACCATACACCATTTTGAGGGAATGTTTTGATTAGCCAATAAGGCTACATTTATTAGCACCTTTCACCTGAAAAGTTGTCTCACACCACACAAAAAAACTTCCAAACAGTTGAAACATTCCTCACCTGACATCTGAAAACAAATTTCAACTCACAACCAATATTTTTATTTAAAAGGCTACAAAAATCTTTTCCCAAGCTCAAGAATTTAGTAGCTCTAAAGCCCAATATTTTTAGACCTACTTTTCATTTATTATGAATAGACTGAAGCAGCAGCTGTATGGGGACTCATTTTGGTTCATCTCATTTTTTCTTAAATTTTGCTTTGGTAGTGTTTTGTAATATTTTTTCCTGCAAA
Organism: Sequoia sempervirens; assembly: GCA_007258455.2. Classification (NCBI taxonomy): domain Eukaryota; kingdom Viridiplantae; phylum Streptophyta; class Pinopsida; order Cupressales; family Cupressaceae; genus Sequoia; species Sequoia sempervirens. The sequence continues at coordinate 200,346,239 of VDFB02000015.1, read as the reverse complement.
CTGTAACCATTTTTCTCATCGGCATCATTGACAACACAAGACAACTTGTGCAAAATCATCAGGTAACTCACTATATATATATATTTCCTATCAAACATATTGTACAAGACAATGTACATGCACTCAAGCTCTTTGAAATGAATCTGCACCATACACCATTTTGAGGGAATGTTTTGATTAGCCAATAAGGCTACATTTATTAGCACCTTTCACCTGTAAAGTTGTCTCACACCACACAAAACAACTTCCAAACTATTGAAACATTCCTCACCTGACATCTAAAAACAAATTTCAACTCACAACCAATATTTTTATTTAAAAGGCTACAAAAATCTTGTCCCAAGCTCAAGAATTTAGTAGCTCTAAAGCCCAATATTTTTAGACCTACTTTTCATTTATTATGAATAGACTGAAGCGGCAGCTGTATGGAGACTCATTTTGGTTCATCTCATTTTTTCTTAAATTTTGCTTTGGTAGTGTTTTGTAATATTTTTTCCTGCAAACTGTAACCATTTTTCTCATCGGCATCATTAACAACACAACACAACTTATGCAAAATCATGAGGTAACTCACTATATATATATATATATTTCCTATCAAACATATTGTACAGGACAATGTACATGCACTCAAGCTCTTTGAAATGAATCTGCACCATACACCATTTTGAGGGAATGTTTTGATTAGCCAATAAGGCTACATTTATTAGCACCTTTCACCTGAAAAGTTGTCTCACACCACACAAAACAACTTCCAAATAGTTGAAACATTCCTCGCCTCACATCTGAAAACAAATTTCAACTCACAACCAATATTTTTATTTAAAAGGCTACAAAAATCTTGTCCCAAGCTCAAGAATTTAGTAGCTCTTAAGCCCAATATTTTTAGACCTACTTTTCATTTATTATGAATAGACTGAAGCGGCAGCTGTATGGAGACTCATTTTGGTTCATCTCATTTTTTCTTAAATTCTGCTTTGGTAGTGTTTTGTAATATTTTTTCCTGCAAACTGTAACCATTTTTCTCATCGGCATCATTGACAGCACAACACAACTTGTGCAAAATCATGAGGTAACTCACTTGCCATGATTTCAATGAATTTTTTTTAGAAATTTGTACATGGCCAGATCACTTTTAATTTTTGTTGTGTTTTATTTCATTCTAAAACAGGTCTGTTGTTATCTGGTAAATGAAGGCATTGGTTATGTGGTTTTATCTGTGGATGTTTTCATATATAAAATTATTGTACTACAAAGTGTTAGACCCTTGTTTGTTTCTTCACATGGAGATATTTTGAACTGTGAAATGATCATTTGGTGGTTTAAAGTTTTTGTTTATTTTGTTTTCCTCTCCCTTGAGGTTATTTTTGTGACAATTTTCCTGACAGAATTATTTAGTATTGAATGTATTGTAGCTACTGTGAAGCTGTAAATGCAATGGTTTTCAGAGCTATTTTCATATAGAGTGAATAGTAGATATCAGATCATCTTCATATGTTAAACTTAATACATTCTTCTTTACAAACCTTATACATTGTACAGTACATGTTTCTACACAGTTTTGTGCCATTATACTAGCTCTTGTACTTCAAAGACCAAATGTTACAAGGCAAGGGATTGGCGTGACACAAACGACTAAATTTTTAAAAGATTGTATTCATAAGTGAAAAATAGCTTGGTTTTCCAAATGGATACATCCTCTCACATGGCTGGTTAGGACTAAGTGGTCCAATTT